>OZ016476.1:4515885-5115885 GCA_963966605.1 Caenorhabditis sulstoni | reverse complement strand
TTTTTATCCATTTCCGTCCGAATTCTTTCAATTTTTCGATAAATTTTTAATAAAAATAGTCAGAATTAGCTATAAACCGAAATTCGTCTTAGTTTTCGGCGAAAATACCCGAAAATTGTGAAATCACTGTATTGCTGAACGACAAAAACGGTTCCACAGCGAATCTTGATATTTTTCGCTTACATTGCGAAATTATCGCATTTTCAACGTATTTTCATTGAAAAAATGAAAGAAATCGGAAGAAATTCTATAAAAAATGAACAAAACCTGATTACGTCGTTCACCTTTTGAAAAGTCGAGTTGATAAATATAAAAAGTGCAAAAGCCCTCTTCCTGTGCTAGCCCGGCGAACCGCCCGGAGGGAAAGAAAGAGGGCGGAACGCCGAACTAGCCCCTAACCCCGCTCTCACCGTGCGGGAACGGCGCGGCGACAGGACAGTCCCGAGGGGGACCGTCCGTCGACGCTCGGCTCAAGGCAGTCCGAGGGACCGTCTATCATCGCCCGCCGCTCAGGAGCCTTTCTCCGTCATCACGACTACCGCTCAAGGGCCGGAACCCTATCATCGCAGGCAACGGTACCGCTCAAGACACAGAGTGCCAATCATTGCAGCGTGCGCACCCACCGGGTTTTGATCCCGGGGCTCTCGGCCTGACGGTCGAGCGCTCTACCACTAAGCTATGGGTGCACGCCGAAAACAGTGCGTGCTGGGAAAAAAGAGGAAAGAGGAAGGAGAGACGTGACTGACTGGGTCCCAATAGAAGGAAAGAAAATTCCAATGAGGAAAAAAAAGAACCAAATAAAAAAAAAAGAACCAAATAAAAAAAAAAGAAACAAATAAAAAAAAAGAAACAAATAAAAAAAAAAGAAACAAATTTTTAAAAAAAGAATTAAATTTTGAAAAAAAAAAGAAACAAATTTTGAAAAAAAAGAACCAAATTTTGAAAAAAAGAAACAAATTTTGAAAAAAAAAAAACCAAATTTAAAAAAAAGAAGAACCAAATTTAAAAAAAAAGAAACAAATTTAAAAAAAAAAGAAACAAATTTTGAAAAAAAAAGAACCAAATTTTGAAAAAAAAGAAACAAATTTAAAAAAAAAGAACCAAATTTTGAAAAAAAAGAAACAAATTTTTAAAAAAAGAACCAAATTTAAAAAAAAAGAAACAAATTTTGAAAAAAAAGAAACAAATTTTGAAAAAAAAGAACCAAATTTTGAAAAAAAGAAACAAATTTTGAAAAAAAAAAAACCAAATTTAAAAAAAAGAAGAACCAAATTTAAAAAAAAAGAAACAAATTTAAAAAAAAAAGAAACAAATTTTGAAAAAAAAAGAACCAAATTTAAAAAAAAAGAACCAAATTTTGAAAAAAAAGAAACAAATTTTAAAAAAAAGAACCAAATTTTGAAAAAAAAGAAACAAATTTTTAAAAAAAGAACCAAATTTAAAAAAAAAAGAAACAAATTTTGAAAAAAAAGAAACAAATTTTGAAAAAAAAAGAACCAAATTTAAAAAAAAAAGAAACAAATTTTTAAAAAAAAAGAAACAAATTTTTAAAAAAAGAAACAAATTTTGAAAAAAAAGAAACAAATTTTTGAAAAAAGAACCAAATTTAAAAAAAAAAGAAACAAATTTTTAAAAAAAGAACCAAATTTTGAAAAAAAATTTCGAAAAAAAAAGAAACAAATTTCGAAAAAAAAAGGAAATTTTGAAAAAAAAAGAAACAAATTTCGAAAAAAAAAACAAATTTCAAAAAAAAAATTCGAAAAAAAAACAAATTTCAAAAAAAAATTTCGAAAAAAAAACAAATTTCAAAAAAAAATTTCGAAAAAAAAAGAAACAAATTTCGAAAAAAAAGGAAATTTTGAAAAAAAAAAGAAACAAATTTTGAAAAAAAAAGAAATTTTGAAAAAAAAACCAAATTTCGAAAAAAAAAACAAATTAAAAAAAAAAAAATTCGAAAAAAAAAACAAATTAAAAAAAAAAAAAATTCGAAAAAAAAACAAATTTCAAAAAAAAATTTCGAAAAAAAAAGAAACAAATTTCGAAAAAAAAGGAAATTTCGAAAAAAAAAAGAAACAAATTTTGAAAAAAAAAGAAATTTTGAAAAAAAAACCAAATTTCGAAAAAAAAAAACAAATTAAAAAAAAAAAAAAATTCGAAAAAAAAACAAATTTCAAAAAAAAATTTCGAAAAAAAAAGAAACAAATTTCGAAAAAAAAAGGAAATTTTGAAAAAAAAAGAAACAAATTTCGAAAAAAAAACAAATTTCAAAAAAAAATTTCGAAAAAAAAACAAATTTCAAAAAAAAATTTCGAAAAAAAAAGAAACAAATTTCGGAAAAAAAAGAACCAAATTTTAAAAAAAAAGAACCAAATTTAAAAAAAAAGAAACAAATTAAAAAAAAAAGAACCAAATTTAAATAAAAAAGAAACAAATTTTTTAAAAAAAGAAACAAATTTTTAAAAAAAGAAACAAATTTTGAAAAAAAAAGAAATTTTGAAAAAAAAAGAAACAAATAAAAAAAAATTCGAAAAAAAATTTTTGAAAAAAAAAGAAATTTTGAAAAAAAAAGAAACAAATTTCGAAAAAAAATTTCGAAAAAAAAAACAAATTTCAAAAAAAAATTTCGAAAAAAAAAGAAACAAATTTCGAAAAAAAAAGGAAATTTTGAAAAAAAAAGAAACAAATTTCGAAAAAAAAACAAATTTCAAAAAAAAATTTCGAAAAAAAAAACAAATTTCAAAAAAAAATTTCGAAAAAAAAACAAATTTCAAAAAAAAATTTCGAAAAAAAAAGAAACAAATTTCGAAAAAAAATGGAAATTTTGAAAAAAAAAAGAAACAAATTTTGAAAAAAAAAGAAATTTTGAAAAAAAAACCAAATTTCGAAAAAAAAAACAAATTTCGAAAAAAAAAAAATTCGAAAAAAAAACAAATTTCAAAAAAAAATTTCGAAAAAAAAAGAAACATCACAGAAACGGACCGATCCGTTTCGACTCAGAAGTGACTCCCACTAACCTATGGAATGTGAAACTGCGTCCAGGCAGTAATCGTAAGATTTCCGAGGAAATCAGGCGCGAGATTCAGAGACAGCTTGCAAATGAAAACGAATAAATCGATTGTTTCATGAATCTGTTCTTAACAAGAGAAATGTGAGTAAAGACAGTTATTTATTATCGAAATTTCGCATTTAAAAACTACAGTGTGCCTTGAAATTCCGATGGGTCCCGCACGATTTGGGGTTTAAACAAAGAAGTTCTATTGATTATTTTTTTCGTTTCTTTTTCCAAATTACATGTGAGGACGAGACAGACGACGAGCTGCATCGAGAACCACTTCACCTTGTTGCAGAATCACTCGCTCCAAGTAGTTGTCCACCAGGGTTGGGCGGGAATTTCCCGAATCGGGAAAATTTCCCGATTTTCCCGATACTTCCGGCGAAAATTTCCCGAACGAAAATTTCCCGAAAAGTTTCGGGAAATTCGGGAAATTTTTAAATGACAGGATACTGTAGTTTTTAAAAGATCATCGCAGAATTTGTGTGCTGGTCTGGCAACGATGTCTCTTTTTTATTTTTTTCTTTTGTTTTCATTTAATTCCTTAGTTTTTTTCCCATTTTTCCAAGCATTTTACCTTCAAAATGAGCAAATATGACCGATATTTGACTCTTGATAAAAACGGCGAACAATGTTCTGTTCTTTGCAATCCAATTTTGAAAAAAAAGAAGATGGTTCAACAACAGGCATCCGGTATCATTTCAGAGAAAATCATAAAGAGGTTTTTTTTCAAACTTTCATAAGTTTTTTTAGAAATTTGACAAGTTTGACAATGATAAAAACCTTTTTTCATCACTTTTATTGTTGATTTTGTGTTGGTTGATATCCATTTGTTGTAGTAAACATGGGTAATTGTTAAATTTGAGAAAAACTATCAATTTAATGAAAACTAACAATAGTAAAAGCTGAAAAACGACGATTTCCCGAATTTCCCGAAATTTCCCGAATTTCCCGTCACTTTGGGTCGGGAAAAAAATTTCCCGAAAAATTTCCCGAACACCCTTTCCCGCCCAACCCTGGGCGGAACGCCGAACTAGCCCCTAACCCCGCTCTCACCGTGCGGGAACGGCGCGGCGACAGGACAGTCCCGAGGGGGACCGTCCGTCGACGCTCGGCTCAAGGCAGTCCGAGGGACCGTCTATCATCGCCCGCCGCTCAGGAGCCTTTCTCCGTCATCACGGCTACCGCTCAAGGGCCGGAACCCTATCATCGCAGGCAACGGTACCGCTCAAGACACAGAGTGCCAATCATTGCAGCGTGCGCACCCACCGGGTTTCGATCCCGGGACTCTCGGCCTGACGGTCGAGCGCTCTACCACTAAGCTATGGGTGCACGCCGAAAACAGTGCGTGTTGGGAAAAAAGAGGAAAGAGGAAGGAGAGACGTGACTGACAGGGGGAAAGACGTGACTGACAGGGGAGGAACCAAAAAAAAAGAACCAAATTCCAAAAAAAGAACCAAATTCCAAAAAAAAGAACCAAATTTTTATAAAAAAGAACTAAATTTTTAAAAAAGAACCAAATTTCAAAGAAAATAACCAAATTTATAGGAAAAGAACCGATGAATTGGAAGGTGAATGAATTGGAAGCGAAGGGGCCAGGAACTCTGTCGTCGAGTGGGCGGGGCTTATCTGTAATGAGGGGGCGGGGCTTATCTGTGCCTGTGTGTGCCTGTTTTTCAACTGAGAAGCACCGTACACTGGAGCGTACACTGGAGCTACCGCCACTCTTTCTTCAAATTATGTGTTTATTTCAACGGCTATCTCATGGTTTCTTGGCTTCAGCTTCATCGCCCGAATTCGTCACTCCCTTTTTCTTCTCCTCGCTGCCGGGAGTTCCGGGCAGCGAACACGTGCCGCCGGGCGTCGTCGAGACGGGCGTCTCCTGCTTCCCCTTCCTGCCCGATCCGTCGTTCCCTTCCGTAGTCGTCGTCACTGTCTGCGTCCTCTTCGTCTTCGGCACATCCGGATCGCTGTCCGAGTTGTTGACGTCGGGCAGTTTCTCCTCGTGCGTCTGCGTCTTCGCCAGCTTCTCCTCGGCCGTCTTCTGCTTCTCCTCCTTCGAGTCTTTCGAGTCCGAGCTCTTCGATTTCTTCGCCGAACTCTTCGACGGCGTCTTCTTCAGTCCCACTTCCTTATTCTTCTTGTCCGACTTTCCACTCCCCTTCTTCCTCTTGCCTCCGGATCCGGCATCGTCCACAGGCATCACGTATCCTTCACGGGACCCCGTGTAGATGTTGGGATTCGGCGCCTCCTTCAGATCCTGGTCGATGTTCGAGGCGTTTCGGAAACCGTTGCGACCGTGCGTGGAGTGACTCACCGATCCGACGCTTCCACTTCAAAACGGACTCTCGAGGCTCTTCGGATCCTTCAGATCCTCTCACCTCAGGATGGCGGCCGCCCACACTGGCGCGTCCTTGCCTTTCATTTTGAAGGTGACCTTCTGCTTCTTCTCAGTCGTCAAACTCACAACGAACTCCTCGTTCTTCTCTTGCTTCACCTCCATCTTCTGCAGCTTGTGAAGGAAGTAAAGGTGTCCGATCAGGGGTTTCCTGAAATCGAGCCCTCTTCTCCCAACAGCCCCCCTCTCAGGCCTGCGCAGGATTGAAGCGGAGCCGGCTCGTATGAACCTCTGCAGCACACTCCAGTCCTGCACAGGTCCATCCTGCTGCCTCCGACTCAACCCTGCTTCGATTCCGAACAGAAAGTACTTGTAAATGAGGATCTTCGGCGGCTCGCCCTCCTCCTGAACGAAGACGGCCAGCCGCTTCTCCCATCTCGATCTTCCGAGCTTCACCTCCACGTAGCGACACGCCGAGTTCTGCTGACCGCAGAACTTTCCCTGCAAGCCACAGATCGGAGAAGCAGTCAGCGCGCGAGCGGACCTGCTCAAGCAACGGAATGCACCTCTCATTCACTGTGCACATTTTAATTCTCAGTTTATAAAAATGTTCAAAGTAAGAATGCTCGTCCCTATCAACTGGTTATCGTCACGTGAAATAAATAACGTTCTTTTTTTCAATAGGAAGGTGCGAATGGGTAGGAAAAAGTGCAAAAGCCCTCTTCGCGGCTCCTTTCGCGGCTCGGCGCGGCTCTTTTGCTCTTCAAAAGCTCCGACGGATTATGGTCAGTGAGCTGCCCTCCAGTCTCCCACTCATTCCAACCATTTCCAGTTTCGTCGGCGTCTCAACCTTCGTCTATTTCGTGATGTTCCCGCCGATCATCTACTTCACCTTCCTCCGAAAGAAGCTCAAAACGCCGCCCAACAACACGTCGGGACTGTTCATGTACCGGAAACATAAGGACGAACAGGGCTCCGGCGACCTTCCCGACTCTTATTATATACAACTGACTATCCCGGAACTGATGAGACAGTACACTGAAACTCCGCGACAGAATTGCAAATCACAGCCCGCTAAAACGGGCCGATGGGAATTTTCATTAAAGGGAACATTTTTGTGTTCGGAGGTAAATGAATTTTTTTCGATTTTTTGCGGGTGAATGAGAATATTCGATTCCCAACTTTTCTGATTATTCACTGGCAAGAAACACTTCCAATTGTCCTCTGCCTGTTTTTTTTTCGATGAGAGGTCAACTTCTCACTTCGGGCCCGCTGCAACTTCTCGTCGTTTTCCCCTTCGAACAGTTTCGTTTCGTCATCTTTTCTTTCGACCGTAAAACGTCGAGAATTTACGATCGTCCCCGACGTCATTTCCGAGTCTATTTCGAGACTTTTCTCCTCTCGTCTTATCTGATTTACACAGTCGATTGATTGGCAACAGGACGACATCGGTCAGCTCGAGATTCCAATGGACGACGGAACCAGAATTTACTGATCAAACTTCGATGGAAGTGAGTGATCGTGGTTCAAGATAGTGGATTACACACTTCCACACAAGACAAAAACGGCTCGAGTTCACTTATTATGGCGCACACTGCCGTATTCCTCGACATTTGATAACACATCGAAACCATCAACTTCATCTCGAATCGTTCACAAAACACTTTCTCAGTTGAGAGGCCAAGTCAGCATTCATGGTCACACGGAATAGAAGATGAATTGGAAGGTGAATGAATTGGAAGCGAAGGGACCAGGAACTCTGTCGTCGAGTGGGCGGAGCTTATCTGTGAGGAGGGGGCGGGGCTTATCTGTGCCTGTGTGTGCCTGTTTCTCAACTGAGAAGCACCGTACACTGGAGCTACCGCCACTCTTTCTTCAAATTATGTGCCCCCTACTACGTAATAGGCTCTTTCCCGAACCGACCGTCCAGGAGGCTTCGTTTCCGTTCACCACACCCTCAGTTCAGAGAGATAGCGATTGAATTGTCTTAATACGATCGAATAAGATTTTTATTTCAACGGCTATCTCAAGATTTCTTGGCTTCAGCTTCATCGCCCGAATTCGTCACTCCCTTTTTCTTCTCCTCGCTGCCGGGAGTTCCGGGCAGCGAACACGTGCCGCCGGGCGTCGTCGAGACGGGCGTCTCCTGCTTCCCCTTCCTGCCCGATCCGTCGTTCCCTTCCGTAGTCGTCGTCACTGTCTGCGTCCTCTTCGTCTTCGGCACATCCGGATCGCTGTCCGAGTTGTTGACGTCGGGCAGTTTCTCCTCGTGCGTCTGCGTCTTCGCCAGCTTCTCCTCGGCCGTCTTCTGAGGCGTTTCGGAAACCGTTGCGACCGTGCGTGGAGTGACTCACCGATCCGACGCTTCCACTTCAAAACAGACTCTCGAGGCTCTTCGGATCCTTCAGATCCTCTCACCTCAGGATGGCGGCCGCCCACACTGGCGCGTCCTTGCCTTTCATTTTGAAGGTGACCTTCTGCTTCTTCTCGGTCGTCAAACTCACAAAGAACTCCTCGTTCTTCTCTTGCTTCACCTCCATCTTCTGCAGCTTGTGAAGGAAGTAAAGGTGTCCGATCAGGGGTTTCCTGAAATCGAGCCCTCTTCTCCCAACAGCCCCCCTCTCAGGCCTGCGCAGGATTGAAGCGGAGCCGGCTCGTATGAACCTCTGCAGCACACTCCAGTCCTGCACAGGTCCATCCTGCTGCCTCCGACTCAACCCTGCTTCGAACTTTCGGACCGGGAAAACTTTTTCCCGAAAAGTTTCCCGATGGGTCTTTCCCGCACATCCCTGGTGTACACTTCTCCCGCCTTTTCTCGGTTTGCCGATTACTTCGAAACGTTCTCTCTCTCTCTCGCACTCTCATTCCCTTGGGTCTCAACACGAAACTACCGTACCCGCATCTTCTCGCTTCAAGGATCATATTGACTCCTCTCATCGGTTGCCCTCCACCCTGTTTCTGAATAGTATCCGACCCCAAATCTCGATTACTTGTACCAAACAGCTTTTTCTCCGAGGAAACTTCTTTTTTTTCTAGAAACTGTTCCCATTTCTGAAAAAAATTCTCTGCAATATGTACGCCTTGATTCGTGTTTCAAACGCGCCCCATTGCACTCAGTACTTCGCCTCGGGCGAAATTCTTTTTGAGCGGCGAATTCGGTTTTTTATTGTTTTTATCCATTTCCGTCCGAATTCTTTCAATTTTTCGATAAATTTTTAATAAAAATAGTCAGAATTAGCTATAAACCGAAATTCGTCTTAGTTTTCGGCGAAAATACCCGAAAATTGTGAAATCACTGTATTGCTGAACGACAAAAACGGTTCCACAGCGAATCTTGATATTTTTCGCTTACATTGCGAAATTATCGCATTTTCAACGTATTTTCATTGAAAAAATGAAAGAAATCGGAAGAAATTCTATAAAAAATGAACAAAACCTGATTACGTCGTTCACCTTTTGAAAAGTCGAGTTGATAAATATAAAAAGTGCAAAAGCCCTCTTCCTGTGCTAGCCCGGCGAACCGCCCGGAGGGAAAGAAAGAGGGCGGAACGCCGAACTAGCCCCTAACCCCGCTCTCACCGTGCGGGAACGGCGCGGCGACAGGACAGTCCCGAGGGGGACCGTCCGTCGACGCTCGGCTCAAGGCAGTCCGAGGGACCGTCTATCATCGCCCGCCGCTCAGGAGCCTTTCTCCGTCATCACGACTACCGCTCAAGGGCCGGAACCCTATCATCGCAGGCAACGGTACCGCTCAAGACACAGAGTGCCAATCATTGCAGCGTGCGCACCCACCGGGTTTTGATCCCGGGGCTCTCGGCCTGACGGTCGAGCGCTCTACCACTAAGCTATGGGTGCACGCCGAAAACAGTGCGTGCTGGGAAAAAAGAGGAAAGAGGAAGGAGAGACGTGACTGACTGGGTCCCAATAGAAGGAAAGAAAATTCCAATGAGGAAAAAAAAGAACCAAATAAAAAAAAAGAAACAAATAAAAAAAAGAAACAAATAAAAAAAAAAGAAACAAATTTTTAAAAAAAGAATTAAATTTTGAAAAAAAAAAGAAACAAATTTTGAAAAAAAAGAACCAAATTAAAAAAAAAAGAACCAAATTTAAAAATAAAAGAAACAAATTTAAAAAAAAAGAAACAAATTTTGAAAAAAAAAGAACCAAATTTAAAAAAAAAGAACCAAATTTTGAAAAAAAAGAAACAAATTTTAAAAAAAAGCACCAAATTTAAAAAAAAAAGAACCAAATTTTGAAAAAAAGAAACAAATTTCGAAAAAAAAAAGAACCAAATTTAAAAAAAAAAGAAACAAATTTTGAAAAAAAAGAAACAAATTTTGAAAAAAAAGAAACAAATTTTGAAAAAAAAGAACCAAATTTTGAAAAAAAGAAACAAATTTTGAAAAAAAAAGAACCAAATTTAAAAAAAAAAAAGAACCAAATTTAAAAAAAAAAGAAACAAATTTTGAAAAAAAAAGAACCAAATTTAAAAAAAAAGAACCAAATTTAAAAAAAAAAGAAACAAATTTTGAAAAAAAAAGAACCAAATTTAAAAAAAAAGAACCAAATTTTGAAAAAAAAGAAACAAATTTTTAAAAAAAGCACCAAATTTAAAAAAAAAAGAACCAAATTTTGAAAAAAAGAAACAAATTTCGAAAAAAAAAAGAACCAAATTTAAAAAAAAAAGAAACAAATTTTGAAAAAAAAGAAACAAATTTTGAAAAAAAAGAACCAAATTTTGAAAAAAAGAAACAAATTTCGAAAAAAAAAGAACCAAATTAAAAAAAAAAAGAAACAAATTTTGAAAAAAAAGAAACAAAAAAGAAACAAATTTTGAAAAAAAAAGAGACAAATTTTAAAAAAAATTCGAAAAAAAAACAAATTTCGAAAAAAAATTTTTGAAAAAAAAAGAAATTTTGAAAAAAAAAGAAACAAATTGCGAAAAAAAACAAATTTCGAAAAAAAATTTCGAAAAAAAAAAACAAATTTCGAAAAAAAAAAAATTTCAAAAAAAAATTTCGAAAAAAAAAGAACCAAATTTTCAAATAAAAAGAAACAAATTTTGAAAAAAAAGAAACAAATAAGAAAAAAATTCGAAAAAAAAAAAAATTTCGAAAAAAAATTTTTGAAAAAAAAAGAAATTTTGAAAAAAAAAGAAACAAATTTCGAAAAAAAAAACAAATTTCGAAAAAAAATTTCGAAAAAAAAACAAATTTCAAAAAAAAATTTCGAAAAAAAAACAAATTTCAAAAAAAAATTTCGAAAAAAAAAGAAACAAATTTCGAAAAAAAAGAAACAAATAAAAAAAAATTCGAAAAAAAAAACAAATTTCGAAAAAAAATTTTTGAAAAAAAAAGAAATTTTGAAAAAAAAACCAAATTTCGAAAAAAAAAAACAAATTAAAAAAAAAAAAAAATTCGAAAAAAAACAAATTTCGAAAAAAAATTTTTGAAAAAAAAGAAACAAATTTCGAGAAAAAAACAAATTTCGAAAAAAAAATTTTGAAAAAAAAGAAACAAATTTCGAAAAAAAAGAAACAAAGTTCGAAAAAAAAGAAACAAAGTTCGAAAAAAAAAAGGAAATTTTGAAAAAAAAAAGAAACAAATTTCGAAAAAAAACAAATTTCAAAAAAAAGAACCCAATATTTAAAAAAAATTTTGAAAAAAGAACCAAATTTAAAAAAAAAGGTCGAAGTGATATAGAAAGTGCAAAAGCCCTCTTCCTGTGCTAGCCCGGCGAACCGCCCGGAGGGAAAGAAAGAGGGCGGAACGCCGAACTAGCCCCTAACCCCGCTCTCACCGTGCGGGAACGGCGCGGCGACAGGACAGTCCCGAGGGGGACCGTCCGTCGACGCTCGGCTCAAGGCAGTCCGAGGGACCGTCTATCATCGCCCGCCGCTCAGGAGCCTTTCTCCGTCATCACGACTACCGCTCAAGGGCCGGAACCCTATCATCGCAGGCAACGGTACCGCTCAAGACACAGAGTGCCAATCATTGCAGCGTGCGCACCCACCGGGTTTTGATCCCGGGGCTCTCGGCCTGACGGTCGAGCGCTCTACCACTAAGCTATGGGTGCACGCCGAAAACAGTGCGTGCTGGGAAAAAAGAGGAAAGAGGAAGGAGAGACGTGACTGACTGGGTCCCAATAGAAGGAAAGAAAATTCCAATGAGGAAAAAAAAGAACCAAATAAAAAAAAAGAAACAAATAAAAAAAAGAAACAAATAAAAAAAAAAGAAACAAATTTTTAAAAAAAGAATTAAATTTTGAAAAAAAAAAGAAACAAATTTTGAAAAAAAAGAACCAAATTAAAAAAAAAAGAACCAAATTTAAAAATAAAAGAAACAAATTTAAAAAAAAAGAAACAAATTTTGAAAAAAAAAGAACCAAATTTAAAAAAAAAGAACCAAATTTTGAAAAAAAAGAAACAAATTTTAAAAAAAAGCACCAAATTTAAAAAAAAAAGAACCAAATTTTGAAAAAAAGAAACAAATTTCGAAAAAAAAAAGAACCAAATTTAAAAAAAAAAGAAACAAATTTTGAAAAAAAAGAAACAAATTTTGAAAAAAAAGAAACAAATTTTGAAAAAAAAGAACCAAATTTTGAAAAAAAGAAACAAATTTTGAAAAAAAAAGAACCAAATTTAAAAAAAAAAAAGAACCAAATTTAAAAAAAAAAGAAACAAATTTTGAAAAAAAAAGAACCAAATTTAAAAAAAAAGAACCAAATTTAAAAAAAAAAGAAACAAATTTTGAAAAAAAAAGAACCAAATTTAAAAAAAAAGAACCAAATTTTGAAAAAAAAGAAACAAATTTTTAAAAAAAGCACCAAATTTAAAAAAAAAAGAACCAAATTTTGAAAAAAAGAAACAAATTTCGAAAAAAAAAAGAACCAAATTTAAAAAAAAAAGAAACAAATTTTGAAAAAAAAGAAACAAATTTTGAAAAAAAAGAACCAAATTTTGAAAAAAAGAAACAAATTTCGAAAAAAAAAGAACCAAATTAAAAAAAAAAAGAAACAAATTTTGAAAAAAAAGAAACAAAAAAGAAACAAATTTTGAAAAAAAAAGAGACAAATTTTAAAAAAAATTCGAAAAAAAAACAAATTTCGAAAAAAAATTTTTGAAAAAAAAAGAAATTTTGAAAAAAAAAGAAACAAATTGCGAAAAAAAACAAATTTCGAAAAAAAATTTCGAAAAAAAAAAACAAATTTCGAAAAAAAAAAAATTTCAAAAAAAAATTTCGAAAAAAAAAGAACCAAATTTTCAAATAAAAAGAAACAAATTTTGAAAAAAAAGAAACAAATAAGAAAAAAATTCGAAAAAAAATTTTTGAAAAAAAAAGAAATTTTGAAAAAAAAAGAAACAAATTTCGAAAAAAAAAACAAATTTCGAAAAAAAATTTCGAAAAAAAAACAAATTTCAAAAAAAAATTTCGAAAAAAAAACAAATTTCAAAAAAAAATTTCGAAAAAAAAAGAAACAAATTTCGAAAAAAAAGAAACAAATAAAAAAAAATTCGAAAAAAAAAACAAATTTCGAAAAAAAATTTTTGAAAAAAAAAGAAATTTTGAAAAAAAAACCAAATTTCGAAAAAAAAAAACAAATTAAAAAAAAAAAAAAATTCGAAAAAAAACAAATTTCGAAAAAAAATTTTTGAAAAAAAAGAAACAAATTTCGAGAAAAAAACAAATTTCGAAAAAAAAATTTTGAAAAAAAAGAAACAAATTTCGAAAAAAAAGAAACAAAGTTCGAAAAAAAAGAAACAAAGTTCGAAAAAAAAAAGGAAATTTTGAAAAAAAAAAGAAACAAATTTCGAAAAAAAACAAATTTCAAAAAAAAGAACCCAATATTTAAAAAAAATTTTGAAAAAAGAACCAAATTTAAAAAAAAAGGTCGAAGTGATATAGAAAGTGCAAAAGCCCTCTTCCTGTGCTAGCCCGGCGAACCGCCCGGAGGGAAAGAAAGAGGGCGGAACGCCGAACTAGCCCCTAACCCCGCTCTCACCGTGCGGGAACGGCGCGGCGACAGGACAGTCCCGAGGGGGACCGTCCGTCGACGCTCGGCTCAAGGCAGTCCGAGGGACCGTCTATCATCGCCCGCCGCTCAGGAGCCTTTCTCCGTCATCACGGCTACCGCTCAAGGGCCGGAACCCTATCATCGCAGGCAACGGTACCGCTCAAGACACAGAGTGCCAATCATTGCAGCGTGCGCACCCACCGGGTTTTGATCCCGGGGCTCTCGGCCTGACGGTCGAGCGCTCTACCACTAAGCTATGGGTGCACGCCGAAAACAGTGCGTGTTGGGAAAAAAGAGGAAAGAGGAAGGAGAGACGTGACTGACAGGGGGAAAGACGTGACTGACAGGGGGAAAGACGTGACTGACAGGGGAGGAACCAAAAAAAAAGAACCAAATTCCAAAAAAAGAACCAAATTCCAAAAAAAAAGAACCAAATTTTTATAAAAAAGAACTAAATTTTTAAAAAAGAACCAAATTTCAAAGAAAATAACCAAATTTATAGGAAAAGAACCGATGAATTGGAAGGTGAATGAATTGGAAGCGAAGGGGCCAGGAACTCTGTCGTCGAGTGGGCGGGGCTTATCTGTAATGAGGGGGCGGGGCTTATCTGTGCCTGTGTGTGCCTGTTTTTCAACTGAGAAGCACCGTACACTGGAGCGTACACTGGAGCTACCGCCACTCTTTCTTCAAATTATGTGTTTATTTCAACGGCTATCTCATGGTTTCTTGGCTTCAGCTTCATCGCCCGAATTCGTCACTCCCTTTTTCTTCTCCTCGCTGCCGGGAGTTCCGGGCAGCGAACACGTGCCGCCGGGCGTCGTCGAGACGGGCGTCTCCTGCTTCCCCTTCCTGCCCGATCCGTCGTTCCCTTACGTAGTCGTCGTCACTGTCTGCGTCCTCTTCGTCTTCGGCACATCCGGATCGCTGTCCGAGTTGTTGACGTCGGGCAGTTTCTCCTCGTGCGTCTGCGTCTTCGCCAGCTTCTCCTCGGCCGTCTTCTGCTTCTCCTCCTTCGAGTCTTTCGAGTCCGAGCTCTTCGATTTCTTCGCCGAACTCTTCGACGGCGTCTTCTTCAGTCCCACTTCCTTATTCTTCTTGTCCGACTTTCCACTCCCCTTCTTCCTCTTGCCTCCGGATCCGGCATCGTCCACAGGCATCACGTATCCTTCACGGGACCCCGTGTAGATGTTGGGATTCGGCGCCTCCTTCAGATCCTGGTCGATGTTCGAGGCGTTTCGGAAACCGTTGCGACCGTGCGTGGAGTGACTCACCGATCCGACGCTTCCACTTCAAAACGGACTCTCGAGGCTCTTCGGATCCTTCAGATCCTCTCACCTCAGGATGGCGGCCGCCCACACTGGCGCGTCCTTGCCTTTCATTTTGAAGGTGACCTTCTGCTTCTTCTCAGTCGTCAAACTCACAACGAACTCCTCGTTCTTCTCTTGCTTCACCTCCATCTTCTGCAGCTTGTGAAGGAAGTAAAGGTGTCCGATCAGGGGTTTCCTGAAATCGAGCCCTCTTCTCCCAACAGCCCCCCTCTCAGGCCTGCGCAGGATTGAAGCGGAGCCGGCTCGTATGAACCTCTGCAGCACACTCCAGTCCTGCACAGGTCCATCCTGCTGCCTCCGACTCAACCCTGCTTCGATTCCGAACAGAAAGTACTTGTAAATGAGCATCTTCGGCGGCTCGCCCTCCTCCTGAACGAAGACGGCCAGCCGCTTCTCCCATCTCGATCTTCCGAGCTTCACCTCCACGTAGCGACACGCCGAGTTCTGCTGACCGCAGAACTTTCCCTGCAAGCCACAGATCGGAGAAGCAGTCAGCGCGCGAGCGGACCTGCTCAAGCAACGGAATGCACCTCTCATTCACTGTGCACATTTTAATTCTCAGTTTATAAAAATGTTCAAAGTAAGAATGCTCGTCCCTATCAACTGGTTATCGTCACGTGAAATAAATAACGTTCTTTTTTTCAATAGGAAGGTGCGAATGGGTAGGAAAAAGTGCAAAAGCCCTCTTCGCGGCTCCTTTCGCGGCTCGGCGCGGCTCTTTTGCTCTTCAAAAGCTCCGACGGATTATGGTCAGTGAGCTGCCCTCCAGTCTCCCACTCATTCCAACCATTTCCAGTTTCGTCGGCGTCTCAACCTTCGTCTATTTCGTGATGTTCCCGCCGATCATCTACTTCACCTTCCTCCGAAAGAAGCTCAAAACGCCGCCCAACAACACGTCGGGACTGTTCATGTACCGGAAACATAAGGACGAACAGGGCTCCGGCGACCTTCCCGACTCTTATTATATACAACTGACTATCCCGGAACTGATGAGACAGTACACTGAAACTCCGCGACAGAATTGCAAATCACAGCCCGCTAAAACGGGCCGATGGGAATTTTCATTAAAGGGAACATTTTTGTGTTCGGAGGTAAATGAATTTTTTTCGATTTTTTGCGGGTGAATGAGAATATTCGATTCCCAACTTTTCTGATTATTCACTGGCAAGAAACACTTCCAATTGTCCTCTGCCTGTTTTTTTTTCGATGAGAGGTCAACTTCTCACTTCGGGCCCGCTGCAACTTCTCGTCGTTTTCCCCTTCGAACAGTTTCGTTTCGTCATCTTTTCTTTCGACCGTAAAACGTCGAGAATTTACGATCGTCCCCGACGTCATTTCCGAGTCTATTTCGAGACTTTTCTCCTCTCGTCTTATCTGATTTACACAGTCGATTGATTGGCAACAGGACGACATCGGTCAGCTCGAGATTCCAATGGACGACGGAACCAGAATTTACTGATCAAACTTCGATGGAAGTGAGTGATCGTGGTTCAAGATAGTGGATTACACACTTCCACACAAGACAAAAACGGCTCGAGTTCACTTATTATGGCGCACACTGCCGTATTCCTCGACATTTGATAACACATCGAAACCATCAACTTCATCTCGAATCGTTCACAAAACACTTTCTCAGTTGAGAGGCCAAGTCAGCATTCATGGTCACACGGAATAGAAGATGAATTGGAAGGTGAATGAATTGGAAGCGAAGGGACCAGGAACTCTGTCGTCGAGTGGGCGGAGCTTATCTGTGAGGAGGGGGCGGGGCTTATCTGTGCCTGTGTGTGCCTGTTTCTCAACTGAGAAGCACCGTACACTGGAGCTACCGCCACTCTTTCTTCAAATTATGTGCCCCCTACTACGTAATAGGCTCTTTCCCGAACCGACCGTCCAGGAGGCTTCGTTTCCGTTCACCACACCCTCAGTTCAGAGAGATAGCGATTGAATTGTCTTAATACGATCGAATAAGATTTTTATTTCAACGGCTATCTCAAGATTTCTTGGCTTCAGCTTCATCGCCCGAATTCGTCACTCCCTTTTTCTTCTCCTCGCTGCCGGGAGTTCCGGGCAGCGAACACGTGCCGCCGGGCGTCGTCGAGACGGGCGTCTCCTGCTTCCCCTTCCTGCCCGATCCGTCGTTCCCTTACGTAGTCGTCGTCACTGTCTGCGTCCTCTTCGTCTTCGGCACATCCGGATCGCTGTCCGAGTTGTTGACGTCGGGCAGTTTCTCCTCGTGCGTCTGCGTCTTCGCCAGCTTCTCCTCGGCCGTCTTCTGAGGCGTTTCGGAAACCGTTGCGACCGTGCGTGGAGTGACTCACCGATCCGACGCTTCCACTTCAAAACAGACTCTCGAGGCTCTTCGGATCCTTCAGATCCTCTCACCTCAGGATGGCGGCCGCCCACACTGGCGCGTCCTTGCCTTTCATTTTGAAGGTGACCTTCTGCTTCTTCTCGGTCGTCAAACTCACAACGAACTCCTCGTTCTTCTCTTGCTTCACCTCCATCTTCTGCAGCTTGTGAAGGAAGTAAAGGTGTCCGATCAGGGGTTTCCTGAAATCGAGCCCTCTTCTCCCAACAGCCCCCCTCTCAGGCCTGCGCAGGATTGAAGCGGAGCCGGCTCGTATGAACCTCTGCAGCACACTCCAGTCCTGCACAGGTCCATCCTGCTGCCTCCGACTCAACCCTGCTTCGAACTTTCGGACCGGGAAAACTTTTTCCCGAAAAGTTTCCCGATGGGTCTTTCCCGCACATCCCTGGTGTACACTTCTCCCGCCTTTTCTCGGTTTGCCGATTACTTCGAAACGTTCTCTCTCTCTCGCACTCTCATTCCCTTGGGTCTCAACACGAAACTACCGTACCCGCATCTTCTCGCTTCAAGGATCATATTGACTCCTCTCATCGGTTGCCCTCCACCCTGTTTCTGAATAGTATCCGACCCCAAATCTCGATTACTTGTACCAAACAGCTTTTTCTCCGAGGAAACTTCTTTTTTTTCTAGAAACTGTTCCCATTTCTGAAAAAAATTCTCTGCAATATGTACGCCTTGATTCGTGTTTCAAACGCGCCCCATTGCACTCAGTACTTCGCCTCGGGCGAAATTCTTTTTGAGCGGCGAATTCGGTTTTTTATTGTTTTTATCCATTTCCGTCCGAATTCTTTCAATTTTTCGATAAATTTTTAATAAAAATAGTCAGAATTAGCTATAAACCGAAATTCGTCTTAGTTTTCGGCGAAAATACCCGAAAATTGTGAAATCACTGTATTGCTGAACGACAAAAACGGTTCCACAGCGAATCTTGATATTTTTCGCTTACATTGCGAAATTATCGCATTTTCAACGTATTTTCATTGAAAAAATGAAAGAAATCGGAAGAAATTCTATAAAAAATGAACAAAACCTGATTACGTCGTTCACCTTTTGAAAAGTCGAAGTGATAAATATAAAAAGTGCAAAAGCCCTCTTCCTGTGCTAGCCCGGCGAACCGCCCGGAGGGAAAGAAAGAGGGCGGAACGCCGAACTAGCCCCTAACCCCGCTCTCACCGTGCGGGAACGGCGCGGCGACAGGACAGTCCCGAGGGGGACCGTCCGTCGACGCTCGGCTCAAGGCAGTCCGAGGGACCGTCTATCATCGCCCGCCGCTCAGGAGCCTTTCTCCGTCATCACGACTACCGCTCAAGGGCCGGAACCCTATCATCGCAGGCAACGGTACCGCTCAAGACACAGAGTGCCAATCATTGCAGCGTGCGCACCCACCGGGTTTTGATCCCGGGGCTCTCGGCCTGACGGTCGAGCGCTCTACCACTAAGCTATGGGTGCACGCCGAAAACAGTACGTGTTGGGAAAAAAGAGGAAAGAGGAAGGAGAGACGTGACTGACTGGGTCCCAATAGAAGGAAAGAAAATTCCAATGAGGAAAAAAAAGAACCAAATAAAAAAAAAGAACCAAATAAAAAAAAAGAAACAAATAAAAAAAAAGAAACAAATAAAAAAAAAAGAAACAAATTTTTAAAAAAAGAATTAAATTTTGAAAAAAAAAGAAACAAATTTTGAAAAAAAAGAACCAAATTTAAAAAAAAAAGAACCAAATTTTGAAAAAAAAGAAACAAATTTTGAAAAAAAAGAAACAAATTTTTAAAAAAAGAAACAAATTTTGAAAAAAAAGAAACAAATTTTTAAAAAAAGAACCAAATTTAAAAAAAAAAGAAACAAATTTTTAAAAAAAGAAACAAATTTTGAAAAAAAAGAAACAAATTTTAAAAAAAAGAACCAAATTTTGAGAAAAAGAAACAAATTTCGAAAAAAGAAAGAACCAAATTTAAAAAAAAAAGAAACAAATTTTGAAAAAAAAGAAACAAATTTTGAAAAAAAAAGAACCAAATTTAAAAAAAAAAGAACCAAATTTAAAAAAAAAAGAAACAAATTCTAAAAAAAAAGAAAAAATTCAAAAAAAAAAACCAAATTTCGAAAAAAAAAAAAATTTTAAAAAAAAGAACCAAATTCCAAAAAAAAAATAACCAAATTCCAAAAAAAAAGAACCAAATTTCGAAAAAAAAAGAACTAAATTCCAAAAAAAAAGGAACCAAATTTCGAAAAAAAAAATTTCAAAAAAAAGGAAAAATTTCCAAAAAAAAGAACCAGATTTCGAAAAAAAAAGAATTAAATTCCGGAAAAAAAGAAAAAATTCAAAAAGAAAAGAACTAAACTCCAAAAAAAGGAAAAATTCAAAAAAAAAAAAAATTAAATTCCGGAAAAAAAGAAAAAATTCAAAAAAAAAGAACCAAATTCCAAAAAAAAAAGAACCAAATTTCGAAAAAAAAGAATTAAATTCCAAAAAAAAGAACCAAATTCCAAAAAAAAAAGAACCAAATTTGGAAAAAAAAAGAACTAAATTCCGGAAAAAAAGAACCAAATTTCGAAAAAAAAAAGAACTAAATTCCAAAAAAAAAAGAACCAAATTTGGAAAAAAAAGAAAAAATTCAAAAAAAAAAGAATTAAATTCCAAAAAAAAAAGAACCAAATTCCAAAAAAAAAGAAAAAAATTCAAAAAAAAAAGAATTAAATTCCAAAAAAAAGAACCAAATTCCAAAAAAAAAAGAACCAAATTTGGAAAAAAAAGAACTAAATTCCGGAAAAAAAGAAAAAATTCAAAAAAAAAAGAACTAAATTCCGAAAAAAAAGAAAAAAATTTCCAAAAAAAAGAACCAAGTTCCAAAAAAAAGAACCGAATTTCGAAAAAAAAAAGAATTAAATTCCGAAAAAAAAAGAAAAAACTCCAAAAGACAAAGAACCAAATTCCAGAAAAAAAAGAAAAAATTTCCAAAAAAAAAACCTAATTTCAAAAAAAAATTCTTTTTTTTTTTTGGAAAAAACCTTTTTTTTTTTGAAAAAATCATTAATTTTTAAAGAAAATTATTTAAAGAAAAAACATTTTTTTTTTTTGAGAAAATCATTAATTTTTAAAGAATATTATTAAACGAAAAAACTTAAATAGGTTCTTTTTTTTGAAAATTTTTTCTTTCTTTTTCGAAATTTGGTTCTTTTTTTTTGGAATTTTTTCTTTTTTTTCGGAATTTAATTCTTTTTTTTTTCGAAATTTGGTTTTTTTTTTTTTTGAATTTTTCCTTTTTTTTCGGAATTTGGTTCTTTTTTTTGGAATTTAGTTGCTTCAGACATCGTCGACTCCTTCAACGCGTTTTTTTTCTTTCAGGACCTTGGAATGGACATAAACGATCCGTATGTGCAAATGGTGGACAACAGGGTTGGGCGGGAAAGGGTGTTCGGGAAATTTTTCGGGAAATTTTTTTCCCGACCCAAAGTGACGGGAAATTCGGGAAATTTCGGGAAATTCGGGAAATCGTCGTTTTTCAGCTTTTACTATTGTTAGTTTTCATTAAATTGATAGTTTTTCTCAAATTTAACAATTACCCATGTTTACTACAACAAATGGATATCAACCAACACAAAATCAACAATAAAAGTGATGAAAAAAGGTTTTTATCATTGTCAAACTTGTCAAATTTCTAAAAAAACTTATGAAAGTTTGAAAAAAAACCTCTTTATGATTTTCTCTGAAATGATACCGGATGCCTGTTGTTGAACCATCTTCTTTTTTTTCAAAATTGGATTGCAAAGAACAGAACATTGTTCGCCGTTTTTATCAAGAGTCAAATATCGGTCATATTTGCTCATTTTGAAGGTAAAATGCTTGGAAAAATGGGAAAAAAACTAAGGAATTAAATGAAAACAAAAGAAAAAAATAAAAAAGAGACATCGTTGCCAGACCAGCACACAAATTCTGCGATGATCTTTTAAAAACTACAGTATCCTGTCATTTAAAAATTTCCCGAATTTCCCGAAACTTTTCGGGAAATTTTCGTTCGGGAAATTTTCGCCGGAAGTATCGGGAAAATCGGGAAATTTTCCCGATTCGGGAAATTCCCGCCCAACCCTGGTGGACAACTACTTGGAGCGAGTGATTCTGCAACAAGGTGAAGTGGTTCTCGATGCAGCTCGTCGTCTGTCTCGTCCTCACATGTAATTTGGAAAAAGAAACGAAAAAAATAATCAATAGAACTTCTTTGTTTAAACCCCAAATCGTGCGGGACCCATCGGAATTTCAAGGCACACTGTAGTTTTTAAATGCGAAATTTCGATAATAAATAACTGTCTTTACTCACATTTCTCTTGTTAAGAACAGATTCATGAAACAATCGATTTATTCGTTTTCATTTGCAAGCTGTCTCTGAATCTCGCGCCTGATTTCCTCGGAAATCTTACGATTACTGCCTGGACGCAGTTTCACATTCCATAGGTTAGTGGGAGTCACTTCTGAGTCGAAACGGATCGGTCCGTTTCTGTGATGAGGACGTCTGGAATCCAAAAGTCTCAGAGAGAAAAGAAGAATGCGGCTCACGGAGTGTGCAACTCGTCGTCGTCCACCAGAATGATGGTGGCGTCAGTGGAGGAGACGTCCTCTTCTCCAGCCAAACAACGACCCATCGTGGCTCGGGAAGCGATGGTCATCGCAGAAGTGTCCGCATCGAAGTCGATAGAGTAGTTGATCTGAAAACGAGAGAATCTCTCTGGAATTCTCGAGCGAGACGAACCGGAAGAATCGATCGACGGGATCTTCCACTCGAAACGGGGGAGATCGAATCGAAATTGAAACTGGGAAGACGCGAACGGACGGTGCCGTTCATGTCGCTCACGTCGGCCAGGAATCCTCGCTCGTTCTGAAATGAATACAGGATTCAGAAGACGTCTTCTGAATTTCTTCCCGTGGATTCGTCCATCTCGCGAGTCGCATCCAAGAACGTCGATTCTTCGGCGATCGATCCGATTTGCGAGTGGCAAAACGAGTTATGCCTATCGACTTCCATCGGAGAATCGTCGAGACGGACGCCTTCTGGAGAGTCGCGAAGAGTTCTCAGACGAGTCTTCGAGGATCTGGAGAGCCGGTTCCGATGCACGAGCATCGAATCGTTGAGCAGCGGGGACATGCAGGAGCTCGCAGTGATCGGCTTCTCGATCTCGTCTCGCAACGTCTTCAGCAGCTTCAGATACTCCTCCACGCTCTCGACGGCCACGTCAAGAGCCTTGTCGCCGATGAGATTCAGATGGGCCGCCGTGCAGTGTCCGATGACCTCCAGAATGTTCTCGAGGGTTTGCGAGAAGGCCGATTCGATCTGCTCGCGACTCATTATTCCAAGTGTTTCTAGTTTACTAATGAATGCGAATTCGAGAAATGACGCGGCGAACCCGGGAAAGCGAGGGATGTCGATCCACGTGGAATTCCCCAAAAGTGCAAACTACGCTCCATTGTGAGTCGTAAGCGACCTATTTGTTCTTCGTATCATTTCTTTTTTGTGGCTCCGCTCGAGATGTTTTTCGTGTTTCCGAAACAGCATCAAAGTAGTTGCACGCGAAAAGAAGAAGAGCGAAGGGGGGAAACAGTACGCCAGGCGGATATCGAATATACGGTCAGTGTCCAATTGTGTCAACACGCAAACAATCCGCTCGGTGACTGACCTGTGGCTCATTTTGACGTGTGCTCCCCCGGGAAATGACCTACTTCTTCTTTTCCTTCTTCCCTCTGATCATCGCTTTTCTCGAGGCTAAAAGGGTCGATGTTCGCCAGTTCAACCTGGACGAGGTCGGTGGATATCGGACTGATCAGGTTCTTCTCCCGTCCAGCTCGTTCTCATCGATTCCGTGTTGCAGGTCAATCTGGAGCCGGCTCCGAAACCGCCATTTTTGATAAACGCCACTTCAGAAGCCATCGAGCAGTTCATGGCGATCTACCGAACGCCGGGAATTGCTCAAGTGAGAAAGGTGGGTGAATTGATGAAAGAAGAAGAAGAAGATTCAGAAGGTGAGAATTCAGATGACAGAGCTGGATGTTTTGGTGGGAACTCTCCGGACTGAAGTTCAGCAGTCCTACAACGCCTACAAGGCGGAAGCGATCCTTCTGAAGTTGGCGCAAGATGAACGACTTCAAGAGATCGCCGAGAAAGTGAGGGAGACGTGCGATAGTCTGGGCATTGCATTCTTTCAGACTCACTACACGATCGTCCATCTGCAAGCTCTCAAAGATACGAAAATGGGAACAAACGAGCGAAAAGCCCGCACCGAAATGATGTTCTCCGAGTTCAGCGACTTCGTAGTCTCGGCTGTCAGCGACGAAATGAGCAACATCCTGGACATGGTGATGCGGCAGATGCTGCGCGCGATTCTGTTCACCGAGAAGCTCACCGTATGAAGTGTCCTTCCGCGATCCTTCTTCCCTCTCCGATCCTCCGTTGGTGCTAATCAGTATTCCAATAAATCTCACGCTCTTCCCAAATCCACGAGCTATGCAAACAGATTATACCTATGTATTTGAACACACATGTCGAAAACCTGTCCCCGCAGAGACAGAAAGAGACGTGTTCTCCGTCTCCAGTTACCAGTTGTCTTGTTTGTTTTCGGCCGGCAACAGAGCAGTAAAGTGAAGAGTCCTTGTTTGGAAGAAGCCCTCCCGGCTAATGAATGGCCCCCCTCTCCCGACTACTTCCGCTCAAAAAGGGCTGGTTTTAGTGTTATCCGGCATCCGTGCGCCGATCAGATAAGTAACCGAGTGTCTTGTGTCGTCAGCCAGAAGCCTCGGGGCTTTCGCTTTCCGCGCGTCCCCTCCGCTCGTCAGTCGCGACAAGTCAACCTAATACCTATTCAGTTCGGGGGGCGTCTCATCGAAACTGGGCGTGTCATTTACCTCTCGCTCGTTCTGCGTCTCGTCGACAGTTCCAGTGTCTCGGGGAGTCGGCAAGCCGTCGCGGTGTGCGCGATTCCCGCGCGGTCGGGTCCATTCGGGTGTGTGTGTGTGTGTATATTCGCGTATACTATTGCCACCCCGGGGAGAGAAAGAGAGAAGAATTCTCGCTGCGTCCGTCCATTCCGTCGTTTATTGGCTCTTTCAGCACAATGCTTTCCGAACTCTCGGCGCCCTTCATTTGTTTATTTGTTTATGAAGATGATATACGTCCCGCCATGCTTCTTCGCCCCTCATTCGCGCTGTCTCGCCCACTCGTTCGCTCCGCTCTTTCCCTTCCTTTTTTTGCGTCTCGTCATCTTTTTCCCTTTTTGATAAGCAATCCTATTAGTGCTTTTTCAGTGTCTTCTTGCTGAATGGAGGCATGAGCCGATGTCGGTCCGCTGGCTGCTCTCGCTTCTCCTCGCCACGTGGACGCTTCTCTCGATAGCCCGGCTCGTGTTCGACCTCATCGGAAACCTCTGGCTCGTCGTCGCCTTCGACTTTGCGCAGGTGGGCACACGTCATAAAAACCGGAGATCAAGAGGGATATGAACTGGTCCTCCTTCGTCCCGCTTCCCGCTACCGCGCTCAAACACGAAGAGCTCGCGAGCTGATCATCCGATGGCATTACTTTCCAGTTGGGGGGCCGCCTGTTTGCCGCTGGTCAGAGCCTCGTTTTGGATGAATACGAATAAACATTCGTCGGTGTTTGTGCGGGAGGAGGCTCTTTCTCTTTCGAGCAAACAGTCATCCGCCGCGCATTTTCTTGTGCTCCTCAGAAGACACCACTCATTTTCTGATAAACGTCGGCGAGGGAACATGAAAATGGCTTCGAGTGGCCGCTCATTTCGACAGGCGCCCGCCGTCCGTCGCGCGCTTTTTTGCGATAGATCCCGATGAGTGGATCGAGCGGCGAAACTTGATGAACACAAGCAGATAGCGAGGCAAGCGGCAGCACAAAAAGCGGATTCGCAAGCCGCGTCGTTCGCATTTTGTGAATGATCACGGTGTAATTGGCATTCGCACGACAAAAAGTTGATTGACGAGAAAAAGAGGGGCTGACGGGATTACTGTATTGTCACCGGAAAGGCGCGCTGATCTCTCGATTCCCACGAGAAAATCACGCGACCTTCTTCGTTTTAAATCCGTTCGATTTGCGTCAAAATTATCGGATTAAAGTCTGTGAGGGGGGATTCTGGTTTCGGAAGACGGCTTCTCGTTTCGCATACAGATCCTCTCTCTCTCGTGCCAAAACCTTTTCTCGCTTTCGCGTCTTATCTCGATTCGTTCACCCGATAACCCACTGTACAATCTGACGCCTTTCAAAGAGAGAAAAGGAATTCGCGAGGAATGCGAAACGGCGAGGGAAATGAATATATCAAATGATTATACGGTAGTTTTCGCGAAGAGGATTAGATTTGACCCTGAAAGGGACGGTAAGCTCCCCGCTGCGCGAAAATGTTAATTCCCATTTAATTGCCGTATTCACGAGGCGATTCTTCGAGTTTGTTACTCAACTTTCAAAAGGAGACCCTTGTCGGAAGCGAGATGTTACGAACGAATCTTTTCGAAAACGTACGCATAACAAATACAAAGTTATGGTGTCCGATGGAGCGCGTTTCCAATCAGACGCGCCGTTCGACGCCAACATGTCACATGCAATGTCACTCTGGGCCACGAGGTGCCCGTTTCCGTTGCTATTTGATACCCCGCGACACGCTTGTTCTACTCGTCGCTGCCTCGTTAATTGCCTCTCGAAACATGTCGACTGACCTCGAATCCTGCCTGCCCATAATTATGGCGTACTTGGAAACGCGGGAAAAAACGACGGGAAAAACAAATCGCTTGTTACAGATCGTTTTCCTGATCGCCGGACTGTTCGGAGCGACTCAGAAGCGGCGTCCGCTTCTCTACACCCTCCTCGGTTCGAATGCTCTCTCAGTGGCGGCCAACGTGCTGCTTTTCCTCTGGTACATCGGAGTTTTTGGCGAGATCTCGAGGCCGTGGCTCTCCGCAGGACTCCCCTATTCTTCCTCGTTCTTCCTAAGATTCACTCCTTACTGCCAGTCCGAGTTCGATGTAATACGGTAGGTTCACTCGATCGGAGGAACTGCATCGAACGCATTCTGGTTTCAGAAAGAAGTGGGTCCAGAAGAACTGCCTCGTCCCGTTCTACTCGATCGAGGCTTCGCAAGCGATCCTTCACATCGTTTTCTCACTCGTCACCACTGTCTTCTCAGTGCTCGTTCTCCTCGAAACTCGCAAGAAACCAATCCGATCCTCGTCCCAATCGATCAATCATTACGCCCAAATATGCGCTTCGAAAGTGACCAAAGGGCCCTCGAGCTCTTCGAACGGCTCGAGCGGATACATGAACTCGACGTACGACGATCTGAGAAGCCAAGGATCGGCGAGAGAGAAGGTTCAGGAGCGAGAGCGAGAGAAGAAAGAAGTGAAGGGGCAGTTCGAGAGGAACTCGAAGAAGAAGAAGAAGAAAGACCGGAAACCTTCGATGCCCGACCCCGACAACATTCCGTGCTCTTCCAGCAAATCGTCAGAAGAAGACGTCCATCTGGAAGACGTTTACACGCAGCCAATCAAGAAGAAACCAGCGAGAGTGAGTAGCACTGACTCCTATTCTCCATCTGACTCCTGCTCCATTTTCAGCGTCCAGATCTAGAAGAAGAGAATCGAGCTGCCAATGTGACGTCACTGGTGAGTTTCGATCCGAAGAGCAACACTCTTCTCCGCATCCGTCAGCACTTGGAAGCCGAGCCGTCCGACAGAGAGGTCCGTCCCCCGTTCTTCCACTCGCTGCTCTTCAACTGATTCTTTTTAGACTCCCGACTACCCGCCCCAAGACATGTACGAACGTCTCCGATCCCGTTCATCGGGAAGTGAGATGGCTCCCGCTTCGACGATTCCGTTGAGTTCCGAGTACAAGTCGAGAAACGCCAGCCAGGACTCGGTCCCCTCGATGTTCGCCCCGATGCTCGACTCCCCGGCGCCCTCTTCAACGTCTTCTCGGTCTTCCGGAAACAAGAAATCCGTCGGAATGCAGCTGGCGACCGCCAATCCCGTCGGCATTCTCTCCCCTGGGATCCGGCTCTCCGATCAGCTCGGAGCCAACAAACCGGCCTACAAAAGCGCATTCCGAGTGCAGTCCAAAGACACGCGGGTCATCGGACACTACCATGCTCCGAACGAAATCCCTCTCTCGAGCGACCCGTCCGTGGCTCCGGACACCGGATCCAACTACCCCGTGCTGACAAGCGGAGGTCTTCTCGTTTGACAATCTCAACTCTTGCCTCTCTCCTTCTGTTTCTGCGGCATAACTTTTTTCGACGGGTCAACTTTGTTTTACTTTTAATAAATAAATTCTGAGTATTCATTTACTAGACGAGAAATAACAAAAACGAAGAGACATCAACAAAAGAGACGACGACCTACAGAAAGAATAGAGAACAGAATGAACTTTTACTTGGCTTTCCTGGCGAACTTGTCGTGGCGGATCCACCACTGGTCCCAGTCGTTGTTCTTATCGTTCTTGAACGTCGGGAAGTTCACCAACGGGTCTGGATGAATGTCCTGCAGACGGACTCCGGCCCTTTCCACAGGTTTCCCAGGCTCGCTCGTCCACTCCGGATAGTACTGCCTATAATCGAAGTTGCGGAACTCAACTCCGAAAGTGATCGTTCCGTGTTCTTTCGCTTTCAGGAGATGTGCTTTCAGAAGAGTGTACTGCTCCCGACAAAGACCGCTCTTCAAAATATCGATCGGCTGATCTGTTCCATCGGCGAGGAACTGCTCGATGAGCGACGGATTGCGGTAGTCGAAGTACAGATACTCGTCTCGACACACCTGTGGCAGAAGACGTTTAATGAGAAGAGAAGGGAAATTATATACCGGACACGCGTGATTCAGGTTGAAGCGTCCATGTTTGTCGATACAGAAGAGGCGCGGAGGAGGTTGCAATTTTGATTGACCCTGAATTGAAACTAAAGAAGACGTTGAGAGAAATTGTGTTACTTTAATGTTTCTTTTGTACCATCTGTAGATCGGAAGTCCTTTGTAGGCGTCGGCGTAAGCTGAAACAATGATTATTAAAAGTATTCTCATTTTTCACTAGTAAAACCTTTGCTCTTCATGTATGCAATTTGCTCGGTGATGCTGTGCATTGGCTTGTACATTCCTTTCTTCCTGTCAACATGGTTGTACGCGTAACCAGCCTAAAAAGCAAACTTCAGTTTTAACAATATTTTAACATCCTTTAAATGCTTACCTCTTCTGGAGACGGAACTTCTTTGACTTTGGCTTCGCAGGCAAATCGATAGGAAGAATGAATTAGCCTTTTGGCAACTGCTCCACCTGTTGCCAGCATGCTTAAAAATTAGTTTTTGAAAACTTGCGCTAACTAGTTATTGAAAAATGTATGAATAATTGAAGAGAAACCATTTAAAGAAAAAAATCTGCTCTGCTCGTCAGTTTCTGTGCTCAGTACGCAAACACTCTGCAAACACCGTCACGTCAATCCGCACAGCAGTCCAACAACGATTTTTCGAAAAAATCGCTTTTCAAATTTTTTTTGTTCCATTTATTTTCTCTCGCTTAACTTCATCTTATTTTTTAAAAATAAACACTTGTAAAAAATGAAGATAACTGTTTTTCAGTACAATGGAGTCTTGTCTAGAATCTATTCGGAACCTTCACGAAGAACGAGAACGTTTAATCGATTCTATTGTCAAGGAGAAAATGGCCGAGAAGTTAACTCACAAAGCCAAAGTGAACAGCGAGCAGAGAGTCAAAAAGTTCGTTGATGTAAGTGAAAAATTGAAAAATCAGCTACTTATCTGCTTCTCAGAGATACTATGAAGTGTCAGCCGAGCTCGTACGGCTGTACAAAGATGAAGACGGCGCGAAAAGCATGGAAATCGACTCGGTTTCCGGACCCAACGAGTTCGCGGAATTCTACTCGAGGCTGAAGGTTATCAAGGATGCTCACCGACGAAACCCGGACGAGGTATCGATCGCAATAGATCAATTTGTCATATAAGCTTCAATTTCAGCTCGCTGAGCCTTTGACCGTCGAGTTCCAAAAAATCAATGAAGATATTTTGAATCCGGAAAGATTGGAGCCCGATATGGTCGAGTTCAGTGACGAAGAAGCGTATGGACGCTTCCTGGATCTGCACGCGCAGTACGACAAGTTTATCAATCTGAAGAACATCACGAGAGTCGACTACATGACTTATTTGCTCAACTTCGAAAAGTTTGCGGATATTCCGAAAGCGACGACGAAAAAGACGAGAGCGTACAAAGAGTATATCGGTTCTCTCAAGGAGTACCTCGTATCGTTCATGCAAAGAACTCACCCACTTCATGATCTCGACGTCGTGTTCGCCGAGGTCAACCAGAAGGTTCAGCAGGCGTTCGAAAACGGAACTCTGCCGGGATGGGAAGCCGATAACGGACCACAAGCGGCTGCTGTGGACTTGTCTCCGTACAACAGTTCGGAGGAGCTGGAGGTACTCGGACTAGAGAGACTAAAAGGAGCGCTGATGGCTCTCGGACTGAAATGCGGAGGAACTCTTAAAGAACGTGCGAATCGGTTGTTCGCCACAAAGGGACACAAACTTTCGGATCTGGAGAAAGCAGCAATGTCCTCAAACAACTCGGATGCTGAAAAACAGAAGGCGAGGCATCTGGCAGTGGCGCAAGCAGAAGGACACATCATGGCGATTGCGGAGATTTTGGCTGAAGAACGGACGGGTACTCGTGAAAATGTCGAAAGAAAGCAGGCGAGATCGGCTGGAGAAGTCGAGGAAGAGGAGGAAGAGGAACCAATTGTAAGAGAAAAGGCAGCTAAAGTTTCACTGTGTTTCGTTTGCAGATCGAGGAGGAAGAGGAGATCGATGAGAGTGCTCCGTACAACCCCAAGAATTTGCCGCTGGGCTGGGATGGAAAGCCGATCCCGTACTGGTTGTACAAACTGCACGGGCTCAACCTGTCGTTCTCGTGCGAGATCTGTGGAAATCAAACCTACAAGGGCCCGAAAGCCTTCCAGAAGCACTTCAACGAGTGGCGTCATTCGCACGGAATGCGTTGTCTTGGAATTCCGAATACCTCCCATTTCGCCAACATTACGAACATCAAAGATGCGCTCGACCTGTGGAACAAATTGAAAACTGAAAAAGAGGTGGCCAAGTGGAACCCGGACATCGACGAGGAGTACGAGGATTCAAGCGGAAACGTCGTCACTCGCAAGATGTACGAGGACTTGAAAAGACAAGGTCTTCTGTAATTCTCACACTTCATTTTACACTGTTTTTTTTCTATTCATTTTCATAGACCGCTTTTTTTTTTCAGTAATTCCTATGGTCTCAATCCGTGAGAGTGAAATGATTTATTTTTATGTACAATAATTTATATGTGCATTCAGTATTCATACGCCGGGTTCGCCTTAAAATCGACGCATCCGAGACAGGTGCAGTACTGCTCTCCCTTGCCGCAGTACCCGCTGTTGCTACAACAGAATGACTCGGAATCCGGATCGCATTTCGGGATCTTGCCAGTCGAGAGACGCGGGGCGTCGTAGCCGCACCTGCCGACATTGGCCGGATTCTCGGAGAAGGTCCACCACTCGAGCGGCTTGTACTTGAAGTCCCTCTGCTTCGAGAAGTCGACGCATCCGACACACTCGCAGTGCTCCTTCGAGTTGCCGCAGTAGCCTCCATTGCTGCAGCAATGGGCGTTCGCGTCGTCCGGGTTGCACGTGGGCGCCTCTCCCTCCAGCGGAGGCACCTCCCTCCCGCATCGACCTCTCTTCCCGTCGCCCGCGTCCGAAGTGTACCACGTGATCTTCTGCGACGGCTTCACCGGCTCCTTCAGAATCAGATTCGGATCCGTGCCGTAGTCGATGCATTCGGGACACGAGCAGAATTCTGCGCCCGATCCACAGTAGCCGTACTGAAAACGATAGAACGTTCTGATCCCCTTCAATCAATCAATCAATATTCGAACCTTTCCACAGCACGCGTGTCCCGGATCGTCGGGATCGCAAACAGGATAGAATCCGTCGATCAGCGGCGCTGACTTGCCGCACATGCCGGCCAGTTCCTCGTTGTCGTCGTACGTCCACCACCGCTTTTCGTCCACCGGAGAGCATTTGTAATTGAACGTCTTCTTCGAGACACTGCACAAGGATTCTGAAGCGACGGCGTTCAGAAGACTTCCCTGCTCGTCGTCGAAATCGATCGCCCAAATCATGACTCCGCCCAGGTTGTTGTCCACCACGTAGTCCACTTTGTGTTTCAAACTCTCCGCATTCTCGAACCCGACGAACGTCTTCTGCTCGGGAATCCAGATGAACGGCGCCTTCGATCCCGAGTGGAACTTGCTCTTCGAGACGTCGAACTTCTCGTGCAGGTCCCTCCACTGGACGTCTCCTCCCTCAAACTTGGTGCCTTCTGAGTTCGTGGCAGACGCCGTCCTCCACATGTCATCCGAAGAATCGACGGCGTCTCCGACGTTCTTCCAGAATCTTCCGTAGAACGGAACGCCCATGTTAATCTGGAAATATTTGAAACCAAGTCAACGGGATTCAACCCACTTTGCTGGTTTCTTTAATCTGGCAGCTGTAGTCCTTCATCGTCGCGTGCACATTCATTCTTCCCGAGAATCTGAATACCATCGTCAAAACTCGAAGCCGCTTCTCAGATCTCACTTTTTGGGCATTGCGAAGTGAAGCGGAGCCGGAGGTCCCGTGTACGCTCCCCATTTCGAGGCCCACGCTCCGAAGTAGTCATAGCTCATCACATTCACGAAGTCACAGTATTTCATGAGTTGCTGCAGATCGTAACCCGGTTTCAGCACCCAGTGTCCAGCTGCGCCGGCGAATGAAATCAGATACGGTCTGCCGGTGGCGGCTTCCAAGTCTCGCAGCTCGTTACGCAGCTCCCTCATCAGATTCACGTAGTTCCTCCGATCGACGGGAGTTCCCTCGACGGCGCCGCCCGTCACCGGGTACTCCCAGTCGATGTCGACGCCGTCGAACTCGAACTCTTTGACGGCCTTCACTAGATTCGAAATCAGAACGGAACGGCGCGAGTGGTCGGCCGTGAGGACGGAGAAGTATTGTGAGTTCTCCCAGCCGCCGACGGCGTAGAGAAGCTTCAGGTGCGGGTGTCGGGAAGCGACCTGCAACGGTGGATGTTGTGAGTCTCGCGATGCGTTGCTCACCTCCTTCACATGCTCGAGTCTCGCTTTCGCGGCGTCTCCTTCTAGTTTCACACTCCCGTCCGAGTCGACCACGAAGAACGCGAAGACGAGGTGAGTGAGCTTCTCCGCCTGAACCTCTTCTTCGTCCCGATCCTTCCGATCTTCCTCACCTGATCGTCTCGGAACGGATGCTTTCCCCAAGAAGTGATGTATCCGACTCTCCTCCGACCGCACGACCTGTCCGAAATGCCGCCTTCTCCCGCTGAATTCCCCTCTCTTTCGACCTGTATTTCTGTGGATTCCTCACCTCCGAAAAGTACAGTAACCAGGGTGACCGTTGCGAGCAAGAGCGTCGTCCTCATGGCTCGCGGAGCCTTCTCGAACTGAACTCCATTCTCGTTCCGTCGCTTTTCATCCGCCTCGCTCTCTCTTCGTCTCTCCGATCTTCACACTCTCTCCTTTGCTTCTTCTTGTTTGCACGAGATCAAATAAGGTGTGAAAGGAGGCACAAACAAGTCCATTTCGTGTCCATTTAGCGAGGCTTTTTGTAGGTGCGACACGGAGGGATTACTTCGTTTATTGAAAGAAAAGTCTCTGTGAGACAAGAGTACAGAACAACAAAAGGGGAACCAGTAAAGTATCAATAAATTATTTAATAAAAACTGAATATAAATTACTACTTGTTCTTCTGAACAGTTCTCCTCTTCACTGCTCCTGATTGTTCTTTTTCAGTTATCTTGGAATCGGACGTCTTCTCGACTCCTTTATCAGCCTTTTCCTTTTTCTTGTTCTCGTCGCCCCCTTCTCCGAACTCGTTGATTCTCGAGTAGTCCACTGGATACAACCATCTCTGGTACAGATAGACCAGGAACACGATGTCATCCCGGAAGCACGCCATGCGATGAGCAGTAGGCATTGTTATCACGAAGGCGAAGAGGTCGTCGATGAACGTGTTGAATGCCTTGTACATGAAAGCTCTCCACGGAAGATGGGCAACACTCTTCAGTTTGTAGTTGACGAACAACTGCGGAAGCATGAACAGAAATCCGAACGCGTAGACTCCGTTGGCTGACGTCTCCAGAAGCCAGCTTCTCCAGGATTTGTGAGGAACGTAGAGGAGGGAGTAGATGGCACCTCCGATGACAAGAGGGATGAGAAGGACGGAGAGGTATTTCATGGCTTGCGAATCGATCGAATCCGTCTCATTCTCTTCTGCTGAATGTTTCCCGAACTTGATTCCACTCCACGATATTGTCACTTTGTAGGCTATCGTGACCTTCCAGTATTCGATGATCATAGCGATTCCGGACGGAATGAGCACTAAGAGGCTCGTTTCTTGATCGAAGAGATACAAGAAGATGATAGTTTGCGAGAAGCAGCGCCAGAGAAGAGTTCTGAAAGCGAGACGAGTCAGTGGAAGGATCGGAGAACCCGACTCACTTTGTGGAAAGTCCGACCATCGACTTTCTTCCTTTCCAAAAAGAAATATCGTTCTTGAAGGCGAGAGCATCGAACAACAGATGAAGAGACGACACAAAGAAAGTGATCATCAGAAGCACGATGGACGTTTCTGTGAACAGGCCACGGATGTCATCGATGTCCTTGTCTTTGAATCCGTGCTTCACGAGCTGTTGAGTCGAACGGGCGGTGGAGGTTAGCAGCAGCAGTTTCGCGACACTGGTCGGTTCGTAGCTGATGGTCAGATTCACAGAGCTGCTCGCCTCGGCGAGCTCAAACAGATGCTTGCTCCGCATGCTCATTTCGTCGATGAACATAGTAGGAAGGTATCCTCCCGTCGTGTGAACTGTTAAATAATCTCTGAAAGTATCAGATATCTAAGTTTTTTTTCCTTTCCTTCACATACGCAAGTTCGCCGCTCACTTTCGTTTTCAAATAACGATTTGGTTCGGAGACGATTCTGATCGGCAGGACGCTTCGGAAGTGCGCTGCCAACTCGACCACCCTCTTCTTCTTCTTCGTCTGTTTTACTTCTGTTTTATCTGTTTCCGACTCTCCCAAAAGCTGGAAAGTCTTGGCAATCGGCTCTTGGAAGACGATCATCGGTGCGGCAACGTGCACTTTCCATGGAGCGGACATCGGATTGTGACCTTCGAATTGGTGGGGCAAAAGGATAGCATGAGCAAAAAGATAGCCGTCCTTGGCGACAGAAGACGGAATCTTGACTTGCAGCTGGAACAGAATCAATTAGTTTCGGATATAAGAGAAAAGCATACTTCTTTTTGAAAGGTATCTGCGATCTGCACGTTTTCAATTGTAGTCACGAGTGTTTCTAGCGTGCCTTTCTTTGTGGAAAAGTAGACTCTCAACTGCAGAAGATCGAATAATCCTTCAGCGTTCGGTCGGATGATAGGCTGAAAAACATAATTTTTTCCCGAAAAGACGCCGGTTCTGTACCGAGTAGCACATATCATCGGAGTCCTGATCTGCACATAGTTCTGGTGTGAACAGTTTGTAGATTTGGAAAAAGTTGTAAAACATAAAACTGAGAAACAGGGTGCTCACTACTTTTGTCAGGTTTATCTCCATCTGCAAAAAAAAACAGTTTGAAGTATGAAAAAGAAGGTATGAAAGTAGTAGGATCCGAAAGGAAGCGGATGAAAATAGACAGGATGAGAATAACAAGTGAGTTCGAGGTTTTATTTTCAGAGAGTATCGGGTTGCGAAGGCACCAGTGTCAAGAAGTTGAATTGAAATGTAAGCGCGAGGGACAAATTTGAAACAGATTAATTTTTTTTAGAAAGTTATCACATTGGACATGAAGCGATCTCTGAAGTAGGCGTTTCTTTTCGGTGCCACGTCATTCGCATTCTTCGGTTGGAGCCAACCGCTCATCTTCTTGCTCTGCGGCTTCCCTTCTTCCTCGTCATCCTCCCAACTATCCGGAACACATCGTTTTTCGACGATTGCACTCGCAGTTTTCCAGGAGGCACGAACCAAAGAACAGAAGCCGAAGACAGGTTCGACACTCAGCTGGAGGAACTTCTTCGTGTTCGGATCGCCTGGATACCCGCTTCCGAACCCAGCATCCGGAACTTTCACGTTCCGCTCCTTGAACTGCCAGTTCCGCAGTCGGAAATCACGAGTCACTTTGGCAGCAATAGAGGCAGCGCTCACAATCGGATAGATTGAATCGGCTTTCTCTGTGACGTGGATCGCGATTCCAGGAAACAACTTTTCGAGTTTTGCCTGATAAGTGGCTTTTGGACCGACTGTATCAACTTTGATCTCCACGACATTCACATTGCATGCTAACGCATCCTTGATCAGAGTGATAGCAGCCTCGTGGGATACCTCGTTCAGCGAGTACTTGTGCCTTTTCAACATCGAGCAGCTGATCAGTTCGGGGGATAGACAGCGAAACGCATAGGCGACGAACTGCTGCACTTCTTCGTCGTTCTTCATCTTTTCAAAAATCTCGTCGCGTTTCGCCTCGTTCAACGCTTTCGAATCGTCCACTCCCAGCTTCTTCAGCTCATTGTTCTGGTCAAGGGGCGAAATCGCAGCCGCATAGACCATCGGTCCGAGCACTGGCCCTGAGTTAAAAACATCGTAAGTGTTTGGTAGTTAGAGACAACGAACCTCTTCCCGCCTCATCGATTCCTAGAACACACGGAGCTCCGTCGCCGAAATCCAGCCAAGTTTTACTTCTCTCTGTTTCGCATTTGAGAGACATTCTGCAAAGCTTTAGAAGTATGTTTACAACAAAAAAGTGAAATAAAAACAAAAAAATGAAAGCGAACGAAAGCAATATTTAAAATCGTTGGCTCTTCTACTTTGTTCTGTTTCGCCACACTCAAGAAACGATCGTTGGGCTGTTGTCCACGAGGAGTACACAGACGAACGTAATTCCGCAAAGTGTGCGTTTTCTAGGTCACGGCCGCGGAAAACGATTCAAATCTGGGAGAGACGTTGGTCTGTGAAAGGCGAATCAAACTCGCGGGATTGCAAGTAACTCTTTTAGCACGATTCCGGAATCACAGAGACCGTCAGAAACAAAAAAAACATCTTTTTCGGTGAAGCTTCATTGGTTCAGATCCAGACATTACAGGAATATTCTAGTATGAAATAGGAAATAAATACAAACATGCGAGATAGTTTCTTAGTTGTTTCTCACTTCGATGAAGTATTTGACGGTCTTCTTCGTCAACCTGCTGTGCGTGTTGTCGAAAACAAACTTGTAGACGCCGGGCTCTTCGGCAGAGACCTCGCCGTCCTCGGGCACGAACTCCGTCTGCAGCTTGAACTTCGGGTGCACCATGTAGTCGTCATCGTGCTCCGCCACTTTCTCCTGACCCCTGGCCGCGCGGAGCACCGAGAAGCTGATATCGTTGCTCTCGACTCGCCACCACCAGTAGAGTTTCCTGCCCGGCACGACGCCTTCCAATGTGATCGGGACGAAGGAAGTGGAGCGGGCCGAGATGGTCAGTTTGGTCAGTTTCTCGGCGGGAAGGTCGTTCGCCGGATCGTATCTGAATCCACTCGTGTGTCTCTGAATAGAAGCCGCGCCCTACCTCAGTTCGACGGGGATCGGGCCGCCCATGCGGACGTTGCCGTACTCGGTCTCTGCCTTTCTGGTGCCTCCCCATCGCTCGAACAGAACGTCCTCTCCGATGTTTTCTTTCAAGTGCTGCTTCCAGTCGTTGCCGAGAATCTTCACCTTCTGCAGAGTTTGCTTCGCCAGACACGGAGAGATCATTCCCCACAGCACTTGGATGAACGTCGGCGTGTTGATGACGAAGATCTTGCGGATCACGTCGGGGAACATCTCCTGCAAACAATCAGAGCTGTCCGTCTCTCCGTTGTTGTTGGCTCACTTGCAGCTGCGTGAGCATCGTCGTCACACACTTCATCGAGCTCAGCTCGATCTGGGACATCGAGAGTCCGTCGAGGTCGAAGATCACCGAAGTTCCGATCGGCCGGCCGTGTTCCTTCTCGAGCTTCCTGCAATTCTTCCGATCACAACCCACACTCGGACACAAAACACCGCCGTCACAAATACGAAAGTGACATCAGAGCGAGCGCTCGCACCTGATTATTTGCATGACTCCCTCGCTTTCGGCGATCCTCATTCTGTACAGATCCGAGTTTCTCGTGGCCGGCATCAGTCCGATGGCATCCAGACGGCCGATCATTTGCAAAGAGATCACATTTTTCTCCTTGTCGAATCCGATCAGCGAGCCGGGCAGGTATCTCAGAGGCACACTGCAGTCGTCGCACTTCTTGGTGACCTTTTCCAGAGTGGAGAGGTCTTCCGAATCCAATCCTAGAGCGTGAATGGCACGGAGCGAGAACTTGATCTTCGGCACCACCACTTCTGAAAGAAAGATCCTCGAAGAGTCGGGGAGTAGTGTGAACTCACCGATCTTTCTGTCCCATCCGATGAGCCATCTCATCAGCGAAAAGTCGTCGTCGTACTCGGGAACGAGAAGGAGCTCGTTGCCGATCCGCTTACGCAGCTCTTCGAGCAGCTTGCGGTCCGTCTCGCTGATCTCCGCCGGATCCGTCGACGGCTTGTTCGCCATCTCTGCCAATCTTTTCTTTGCCATTTTTCGAGAATGAGAGGAATACTACTGATATTATCAGTCCGGCACGTTTTTATCAGCCGGGGCGAACTGAACTTTATCAGAACAAAGAGACGAAAACACATGACTACACACTCCGTTTGGCGCTTTGATTCCCGTGTACACTCTCGCAATTCGGAGTCTAAACGGAACCGTGTTTGACGATGAGCGAGGGCAGAATGCACAGAATCGCGAGGCAAATTGTGAGATAACACCAGCACCACACACATAAAGCATGCTGATTTGCCCGTCGAAACACGTTATTCTAGTCACTGTGCGCCTCGAAATGTGTGTCTCGAGTGATACAAAGTGCGCTCTCCTGTACTAAACTCTGCATTGACTTGCAGATGTCTCCGTATCAGTCAATGCATGTGCAGAGTCGATACGCAGCCAATTCGTGTCTCTATTTTTATGTTTTGTTTTGCTTTTCAGCCGAAAAAACGTTAAGATACTAGAGAAAGCACACTTTCACAAAAAAAATAACTCTTTCCGCCTCATTTAATTGGAGTCCGATCGGTTTTTTATCTGAGAGTCACGAGGTTTCCCCGAAACAAATGAAAACAGAAGAGGGAGAGAACAGAGAGAAACGAAACAAGAAGAAAGAAAGGGAGAGAGAGAGAGAGAGAAAATGATGTCCTGGCAACGGGAAAGGAGAGGAAGAAGCCCCGAAAAGGGAGACGGGCGGCCGCCGCCCGCCGGCACGCGAGGCGCTGTGTTTCAGATCGAACGTATAGTAAAGATAAGGAGGGAAAGGCGGAGAGAAAGAGAGAAAACTGGTTATGGAAACGGAAGAGGAGCGCAGGGAAACGGAGGCAGCTCCCTACGAATCGATCGCCTGGAACCGCCGACTGTAGAGAGCAAACAGTGTATTCGGTCGCGACTCGGACAGCTATTTCGAGGCGTTTCTTTCGGTTAAACACACTTTGTTTCTTTCCGTCCGCCACATGCAGATCAACTGTGAAGAGGCGATGCTCGTCGACCCCTCCGAGTCATTCTTCTGGCACGTTGTTGGCCATCCCTGACGCATTTGAGGATTAACAGATCATTTCGGGAGCGACTGTGGTATTACGAAATTGAAAAAAAAAGTGACGGAATAGGCAAAGTAATGAACAAGTGCGGCGACGGAAAACTGCAAAGTATCGATTTCTGCGCGACATTTCAACTGTACAAGTACAAAAAAAGATAGGACGTCAAGGGAAACTTCGTGGAAGAACTTCTCGAAATCAAGGTCATCTTCTCTTTCTAGTCCCTCCTATCAGAATGATTCCAGGAAGTTCAAAAAAAGAAGAAGGGAACGGAAGAATAAAGTTCCAATTGTGCGGGGGCTTGCAAGAGTTGATTGAGTCCCACTTGGGAATTCGTCTCCGTCTTCTCTGAAATTTGCGATTCTCTGAAATCTCCAGACAATGCATACGTTTCAAACGAACGCTCTTCGCGAGATTCGAGCTTCCCGTGTGTTTCATGTGACCTCCCGGTGGCACTTTTCTTCTCTCCAGACAGAAGAGTCTCCCGCTCTCCATGAAATAAAACTAGTGCTCCGCGAGCTTGGAGAGCACCCACGTCACGGAACCTTCCAAAAAAGCGACGTCGTTCGTGCTCAGAGGCGCAGAAAGATCCCGCATTTTGATGAACGACTCGTCCGGGGCGGCGCCTCGTTTCGGTTCGAGTGTTGTGAAAGAACTCCTGTGCTCTGTGATCAATCGATGTGAGATGGATGCTCTTCGAAAGATAAATGAGCAAAAGAGTGACAAGAAGAGAAGAAAAAGGCGGAGGAGGAGGAGAGGGCGGCCAACTTGTTCCCGCTTCTTTCCTTCATTTCACACCTCCCGCCGCACTCGGGACCTTTGTCCCTGAAAATGGCGAGAGTGACGGATGGATCTGAAACCCGTCCGGAAGTCTCCCTCCCTCTTCTTCTTCTTCTTCTCCTCCTCGCTCTTTTGCTCTACTTTACAACTACCCGATGCTCCACCTACTTACCTTCTTTTTCTTCTTTCGCTCTTCCACTCTTCCGGGATGCTCTTCTTCTTCTCTTTCTTCCCGTGTCACATTTCGGAATGAAGCTCGTGGGAACGCCTGGAACACCGGCATGCCCGCAGTCGCTCTCATGTCGTTAACATTTGGAAAACATACACGACACAACATATTTTTCTTCTCACACTCATCCTCCTCCTCTCACTTCTTCTCTCCGAGACTCTTCGTTTTCAACCGCAGACCGGCATAAAACTAAACGATCTCGAGTTACCTGCGTGTGCTCCAGTCTCTGCTCTTTTCTCATTAGTCGTCTCCGAGAGACCGCTCGAACCGATTGGATCCAACTTCGATCGGATCCCACTCCGATCGCTTCACGATCTTCCTCTCTCATCCTGATCCATCCTTCGAAATGGGATCTCTCTCACCGGAACATCCCTGTTTCTTCTTCTTCTTTTTCCTCTTCTTCTCCGTTCCAAATACCTTCCCAACCCCCCTCCCGAATTCACTTTCCGATTGTTTTCCACCCATTTTTCGAGTCAAACAACGAATATTCGATGAACTTTCCCGTGTCGTCTTCCCATTTCTCCCCCTCTTTTTTCTGTGTGCTCCGGAATCCAGCAAGTTCTCCAGAAGAAGAAGCCGACGAAGAAACTCCATTCATTTTTAAACTTTTCCACGTTTGACGGTCCCTCCCCTTCCAGCTTCTTTTCTTTCCCTTGTTGTTGCTCCGACTCTCTCCGCAGCTGATACATTATCAGTCAAGCTCTTTCTCTCGCCCTGTTCTTCCTCCTCCCATCCTCCCATTCCATAAATTATCCGTGTGTCTGCGTCTCCCGTCGCGCCCGCTCTCTACCTCTCACGCCGGGATCCCGTTCTTTCGGGTTGGCTCAAGATATGATGCTCCGGGTTGACAAGTCAACCACTGATCGCTTTTTGCAGATAATTTTTCACCACAACGAATGCTTTGCCGACGCCATTGAACTGAATCCGACACTTCCTTCAGAAGTTTCTTTCCGACTGAAATGATAGGTGAGCGTCTTCCAGGAGCCTCTCGCGCCCTCTGATTCATGTTTCCAGTTCCAGAAACGCCCAAGTTTTCCTTCTTCCGTCGGAAACCAAAGGAAGAAGCGAAGCTGGATGTGAACGGAAACGGCTGTGTGAGCCATGAAAGTGAGTGCTCTGGCCACTGTTTGTGCATCTGTCTCGTTGCTTTCCGATCCCTCCAGGTCACCTCCACTCTGCCCTTTCTCAATTTCAGAGGCGTCCTTTACTCTATTTGTATCAAATTTCACACCGCCGTCCCTTTATCACCCCTCTCTGGGCTCGCGTGCTCCTTCCGAAGGACCACTCGAGCCTTCCAAGGGCTCTCCAATCCACAAAAGACTCCTTCAAGTTGCTCTTTTCTTCCTCGAATCGATAACCTTCCTCTCGAATAACTTTGTCTCTTATTTTTTGTGAGTCACCCGGCTCCTCCGATTCGCACCCTCCTCTGATCATCCCCCATCGTCTGCGTCTCTCCGGATCCCGCGCTCTCTCCGCCTCGTCTTCAAGTGGTCCACAGTCGGCAGCCGACGATAATATTTGTGTAGCTCTTCTCTCGCGGGCTCCGCTCCCGCGCACCGTATATCCCGCTCCAATTTTTTATACATTTCCCTCTCTCTCACTGAGTGTGTTTTTTATATTCTTTGTTGGTGTTCCATCGAAACACCCTCTTACTTCGCCACACTCGTAGCCCAATTCCACAGTCGGATGATTTCGATTTCATCTTCTGTCACTCTCGCAGCGTTCTTTTCGAAAACCAACATTCCCCTCTGATTCGATAAGGCATCTAAACTTGAGTGATTCGAACGGTGTCGTTGTTGCAGTCTCATCTCAAGAGTCCAACGATCCGATGGCGTCGGTTTCGATCCGAGTTCGAAACGAAGACGGCGATGACTTCGTCGTGTCTCCCAGCGACGTCGTCGACAACATAAATGAGGTCTTGTGAATCGCTGAATACTTCCAGACACCGTCCTGTTTCAGATCAACTCTCGTCGGAGCAGTCGACGAGACTCGACGCCTTCATCTTCGATCCGAAGAAGTCGTCCTTCGTCCGCCTACTTCACTGACAATGGAGAGCCGACCGAGGGGATAACGAGGGTGAGTGAGTGAGGAGAGCGGGAGGTGAGACCGCACAGACAGGGTGTCGAAGAGCACGTTCAGGAGAGCAAAGTGCGGAAAATAAAGAGCATGGACCACATCATGATGAGACTGTTCAAGCCGTCCAAGGTTCGTGCCGCTTCCGTCAGTGTTGCGTGTCCGTCTGCGTCTCGTCGTGTCGTCTCTGTCTCCGAGCTTCCGGGGGCGGGTCCTCTGTCTCTCTTCATACAATTTCAGGATGAATCTGAAAGTAAATCAAGAGAAACAACTTTTCAGGCGAGAAAATCGAAAAGCGTTCGGGATGCTGAACCTGGGTTGAGATCCATGTTGTACGGATTAACGCAGAAACAGTGAGTAACAAGAAGAAGAAGAAAAAAAAGAAAGAGAGATTGGCAATTCAGAGAGAAAGAAGAGGCCGAGGCGAAGAAGTTGGCAAAGAAAATGATAAGTGAGTGAAGAGGGGGGGAACAAGAACTGGAAGTTCCGGCGGGGGATCAGCGGGTTCAGCCGTGTGATGCTTGAGATGTTCGCGACGTGGCTACACATCAAAATGTTGCAGCAGGGAGCATGAGAAAAGGGGGATATTAAGAGGGGAACGTGCTCGCGGAGCAATAAAAAAGTGTATGTTGTATGAGAGGAGAAAGGGCTGCTAGGTATGCTCAGGAGCAACTGTTCGAGGACCCACAGCCCAAAGATAGTTACTGTAGTGACAGATCGAGATGGAACTGGGAGTCACCTCGAGAAGCGACCAACTGTGTCCCGTCCGTTTTCCCACAGACTCTCTCTTCCCCCGAAACCATCCGACCAAAAGAATGATCTTCGCACTCGTTTCCTCCTCCACAACTCCCAATATTTGCTGCTTGCGTTACGTGTGAATGATGAGGATCATCATGTCCTTGTTGTTCGCTTCTCTCCTCCTGCTTATCTCTGTTTGTGTTCAAAACTGTAAGCGAGCAGTACAGGATGCTCCACGACACTTGACGCATGTCTACAGTACCCTCGTACCTGCCGAGACGCAGACACGAACAGCGAGGATTGTCATTCGAGTTGTTGTATTAACCGACTGCCAACAATCACCTCGTGCTTCCCTCTTCACCCAATCGTCCCATGGACTGCTTCGGTCTGAAATTCAAGAAGAAAGAGAAGGAACCGAAGAAGCGTCGGAAGCTCTCGCGATGCCTCCGTCTTCATATTTCACTCCTGAATTCGTTGTCCAAGTGGCTCGACCGAAACATCAACGAGCGGACCGCCTCCCGAACGACGCGTCACTTCGTCGACACCATCGGATACGGTGAGTCTCTCCGAAACAAGCATGTCCATAAATCTGCCCCGAATGCCGTAAAACAGCGGAAGCAGCTCGCCTTCTCCTAAATACTTCTCCCCTCCCCGCCTCTTTCGCTCCCAGTTCCCCACTGTTTTCACCATGTTCCTATCGCTTCCTTCTCTTTTTTCGACGCTTCGTGACTCGTGCCTCCTCCGGAAATTAGATATTCGTTTTGTGTCCATTTTAACCTAATTAGTTGTTTTCTGTTTCCTCCTTCCACCCGCTGCCCTTCTTCTTTCCGCCACTCCGGCTCTTCTGCTCCGCTTGTACTTTTCATTTACGTGTATTATTGACTGTTTCGAGTGCCTTCCCAACTCCAAAGGTACAAAGAATCAACGCGTTGTACTACAACTTTCCACTTTTTTTTTCTTTCTTTGCCCTTTTCCCATGCCAATTCCCAATCCGTGTTGCCATTTGTTTTCGGGCCGACGACCTCCTCAAAGATAAAATTGATAAGTGGGTGGTGACGTCACAGTGCGTATTTTTCTTCTTCAACCAGCTTCGGCCTCGTCCCTTGGGACTACCGACGCGCCAAATGCTGCAATAATAGTTGCCATCGAAAGTTGCAAAAGTTGTCACTGCGTTCGGGGGGAATCGAACCCCCGTCGAATGCTTGGAAGGCATCCATGCTGACCATTACACCACGAACGCGGCGAAAATCACGACCGTTGGTTGGCGAGAACTTTCGGGCGCAAATGAGGAACAGAGGAATAAGAAAGAGAAAGAGAGAGAGAGAGGCGTGTTTGCGGGGACGAGCGGGCATGTAAAACAAAGCGAAACGACAAAGACGTACCTAGATTAAAATAGAACGACGAGATTCTTAACTCGGAAGACGTTTTGTCGTCAATTTCCCAGCGGACGTTTTACACAACTCCACGGCACTCCACACTCATATGGCAATAGGATACATATATCAAAAAAGTCGACGCGGCACCGAGAGAAGAGCGAAGGGAGCGAGGGGAGCGAGCTTCTTGCTCTTCTTCTTCCCCGACACCACCAATTTCTGGGTGTCAACCTCGCGAGATGCTCTTCTAATCCATCTAATTCCGCATGCATGCTCGATTAAGTCACCATCTGAACTGTACATTTCTCCCACCAAACTCCCGTGCCCGTGGCCGAACTTTTCCCCGTATTCGGCCAGCGACTTTAATTTCTCGATTTCGAGCGAGAATCCCTCCAGTTTGACTGCGATGATGATAACACCAATGGACGAGATTCTCGTCCATTGATCTAGAATCTTGCGTTTTCTAGTCCCTCCTGCACATTACCGTAAAAACGGGAAAACGGCTGAAAAGGTGCGAGAAAGAGCCGCGATTTTCCGGCTCATTTCACAATTCATAAATACATACGCATTGTTTTCTTTTTTTTTTCGTTTTCGTCCCAATTTTTTTCTGTGGCTCGTGGGGGCGTCTGTGTTGAAACAAATCTCCATGAAAAAAGAGAAATGGGGGGCGGGCATCGAATGCATTTTGAATGGGTTCGAAGCGTCGGAGAGACACACTTTAATATCCACTCCCTATATGATATAGGCGTCAAAAATTGAGAGAGCTGGGGCGAGAAGGGAGCTGAAATTGGTTGAGCAGCACAATGGGCTCTCGCCGAGAGAACGACACCAATGAGTTTCGGCATAAATTTGAATTCGAAATCGAATTCCGTCTTCGTGTTTTGGCAGAAGTCGTCTGTTTCGGGCGGTCCTTCTGTTTATTTTCGGCCTCTCGCTCCCGTTTGTTTCCTTTTTCTCCTCGTTCCGTTCTAACCCACTTCTAACTATTTCCAGATGCTAACCCCGCACAGTAGCCTCCCGCCTCTTCAGAAGGCCAAGTCAGAAGAGGTGCCCTCGACGTCTTCAGACGGCACTCCTCCCCCTCACCGCCGTGCACTAATTCGGCAGTGCGCCTCCGTGGAGCCCCTCCAGCCGGACTCTTCCCCCGAGCTAAAAACTCGCGGAGCGGCGAGCAGAAGCCGTCTCAACAACCTCCGGCACTTCCTTCCGAAGCACTTGCGGAGTGTGACAGTCTCGCCGAGCAAGATCCGCAGCGACACGATGCACAGTCTGCACAACCTGCACACCATCACAGTGGCCACAGTCGCCGAGCCGGGACTGCTCAAGAAGAGCATCAGCGACTTCGTCATCGGCCGTGAGTCCATGCTAATCCTCCGAAACTGCCCGAAACGGAGCCCCCCGAAACTCTTCTTCACTCACCTAATTCCCTTTCTTTCCACTAATTACTTTCTCTGTCCTAATTGGCAAGAACGGAAACAAAAAAGGGTTGAGAGGAGGAGGAGGCAGAGGCAGAGAAAAGATATGAGGAGCAAGATTTACTCGAAAAACGAAAGAACAAAATGTATGTATCGTACGTATCGGATTTCAAATCGGCCGCGGATTCTTCTCGGCTGTCCTCTTCTCGACAGCACTTTTGTGTCGCCGAGCCCCCGCCGCGATCAGACGTTTCCGATTTTCTGAACCTCGAACCCCTCGCAGTCCTTCTCACTAATCTCTACAAACACTTTCAAAGTGTTTACATCGAAGCGCCTCTTATCTACAGTAACCCGATACACGCCCCCTCAAGATGCTTCCTTCGTTCGAGAACGATGTCAGACACGTGTCACAATTAGTTCTCGTCTTCCTGATTTATGGCTTTTCTTCACTCCTCCCTGCGCACCCATTTTACGAATTCAGTCAGTTCTTCATCCCAATTCCATTCGGAAAACCCGCTCTAAATGTGCCGCTTCACGGTCATCTTGCTACGAAAACGTGCGTTTGCTCTTCATATTCATCTTCCAAAAAGTGACATTTCGTTGAGAAACGAAGAAAACGTTTCGCTCGGATTGTGACATGTAATTGCGCGGCGCCTCTCTCTCCCCCCCATTCCTACCGTAGTCTCCCTCCGAATTGGCTCATTTCCCGTGTTTGGTCGCATCTTCTTCCACCCGTCAAAGAATCGTCGTATCATATTTCGACAAAGAAGACGGCCCCCGAAGACGTCGTCATCTTCAAATACAAACAGAAGCGGCGCATCTTCTTCTTCGCATTCCAACGCCCGTTTTCTCACATTCTGCCCTCCTCCTTCCGTTTTGTTTCTCGCCAGTTACAGTTCGCAGATGACGTCACTGCTCACCGCTTCTTACCATTCGCTGCGAGCCAAGTCTCCGATCAGCGAGCTGATCCCCGGACTCAGACCGTCCACCTCCACCTCCATGCGTACGTTTCTTGTCTTGTTAGTGCATGTTGCCCCCTCTCCGTGCTCCCGGTGATAAGCAGAAGCAGCAGTAATCGAGGCGGCGGTCCCTGTGCTCTCTGCTGCTCCCGGACCGCCCGAGTCCTCATTCCCAGGTTCGTTTCCTCTCTCTCCGCCACTCTCTGCCGATCACTCTCTCCCGCGACCCTCTTCCTTCCCGCCGCCTCCTCGGTTATTTCCCGGAGCAGCGGCCGACCGACGGCACATGGCGCAGCTGTCGTCCCAGAAGCGCGTCTGCGTCTCTGTGATAGGTGCACTCCCCAACGTGCCGCAAACCACGGTGTCTTGCCTATGGTAGAGGTAAAGAAACTGAGAAGCAGATAGCAGAAGGAGAGGAAGAAGAGCCCCCCGACGGAAGGGAGCGGAGACGCCCGCACTCACTTGCTCGCTTCTCCTCTCGCGTGCTCCGCCGACTCACTCCCTCCCGATCACTTATCGATTCGGTACCCCCCATCGATCCGAATCGTCCCCCCGATCCTCGGTATTCCGATGACGCGTCTATGAAGTCTCTATTCTCATCCGGAGCGCGCAATGCGCACCAGCAGCAACCGGGACCCTCGTCCTCAAGATCCGACGATCCGAGGTGTAGCTCCAATATGAACCTGCTCACAGTTCCCGAGAGCCCGTCGAGCCGACGACGAGAGCTGTCCGAAGTGTTCGAAGACTTCAGACGGAAGAGCATCTCCGAGCTGAGTCTCGTCATGGACGCTCTCCGAGGCTCTCCGTCCCCCGGATCCTCCCAGTACATGCATCCGGAACGGGCCTCCCAGTCGACTGGAAACCTCAATCCGCCCCAGTCGAAGAAAGGCCGTCGGAGACGAAAAGTCCAAAAGACATGGCAGGCGATGTCTCCCGGAAACTTTGCGAAGCAACTCCAACTCGGTAAGGTCTCTCCATCTTCCGTCTCGTGCTCTTAATTGTGCTCCGCGAGCAAGTCGAGATGCTCTCCGACCTGCTCACCCCTAACCTGACAGCTGCGCACTAATGCTTCACCGCAACAATATCAAGTTGTGTAACCCAAGTATCTCGAGTAAAGTTATAAAGTGACGTGGTCCTCTTGGCACTCGGGACGATCCAAATTTGAAGAGAAACAGAACGTTCCGAAATGCAAATCACATCCAATTTCCTGTTTGTTCAAATGGGGACCGATTAAAATTCAGCAAAAAAGAGAGAAGGGCGTAAAAAGCGAGGCGGCCTCCCAAAATGTTTATGTTGCCCCTCCCCTCACACTGCCTTATTTTTATACGGAAAGAGCCACTCGTCGCCATCTTTCCCCCCTCGATTCTGAGATTCCAAGAGCCCTCATTCCGCCCATTCCATGAGAATCGTACTCGAGTGGTGCATCCAGTACGGTCACAGAAGGGTGGACCGACGTCGCGAAAGTGAGCACAGAACGGGGGTGTCCCAGACGAATTGGCACTTCCGAACGTGATCCGTTTCTGTTTTCAGTTCAAGAGGAGAAGGCTATGCAGGCCGTGCCGACGACTCCGATCGACGCGAGCAAGTTCGTGGCGTACGTGCAGGAGCGGAGGAAGAAGCGGATACTATTCAAGGGAGAATATCTGGTGAGACGCCTTGCCGGGATCTGTTCGGTGACAAATCGGCGGCCGATCCATCTCCTCCTCTTCCTCGTTTCTCTCTTCGACTATGATTAAGTGGATGACTCGATGGCCTATCTCGAGAGAAAGAGAGAGAGAAGGAACGAGAGAAATTGAGAGGAGGGGGGGCTCGTAAAAAATAAGGGGGCGAAAGAGGGACACTGGCGGCGAAAGGACGCCCCCGGCAAATTATAGGTTCCCGTGTCACGCGACCCTCCTCCTTCTTGCAGATGATCAACCGTTCTATCGATAACAACAAGTGTCGGTGTGATGTGGGAAGTACGATGATGGATAGGAATCCGTATCCGGTGAGAACGAGAAGAAAGGGACCGAGAAGAAGACGTTCTTTAGGACACGACGCCGTACGACGCCAATCGAGTCGTGCTGCCTCGCATCGACGGCGACGAGAATTCGCATTACATCAACGCCAGTTATGTGAACGTGAGTGACGTCAATGCGAACATCGTCCGGGCGATCCTCCGAAAGTCGTAATGATAGGGGGGCGTTGTTAATCGCGTGTTCTTTCCGTGCCGCATATCATCGAAACGAGCAACGCGGGCTCGCAAAAGACACCTGACACGCCGACATGCAATCAGAGGCGCCCGGAGCAGCTCTTTCCTGTGCTCCGTGTCATTATTTGATAGTCGCATGTGTCTCGTCCCCGGCGGTTCGAAAGCCATTTATCAAAACGAGGCCGAGATATTTCACACGTGTCAAGCAGGCGTCTCATCTCACAACAAAACAAGGCAGCCGATCGAAATGAGCGACCTCTTCTTGCAGAGCTGGCTGCGTGACAAGGCGTACGTCGTGACGCAGGCGGTGCGGACGAAGCCGATGAACGCGGAATTCTGGCGGATGGTCTGGGAACTAGGCTCCAATTGTATTGTGATGCTCACGAAAGTGTTCGACTTTATGAGAGTAGGGCTCACGGAGCAACTTTCCGGATGAAATGGGTAGTTTTCAGGTGATGTGTCTGCAGTACTGGCCACTCACAAAGTTCCAGTTTCGCGAGATCGAGGTGGAAACGACTGAAGTGAAGACATACTCTCACTTTGTGAGCTCAAGTTCGGAAGATCGAGACTGATTTCAATTTTTGCAGGTCATCAGAACGTTCAAACTGACGCGAACCACGTCTGAATCGATCGAAACTCGCATCGTGAAGCACTTCCATTTCACCGAATGGGAGCTCGACTCGTTCCCGTACATCTCCGCTTTCATCGAACTGCGCAGACGAGTGCGACAGTTCATGGAGAAGAATCCGGTGGATGCTCCGATGATCGTGCATTGCAGGTCAGTTTTATTACAGTGGTACCCGTACTAGAAACGAACGAGGGGACGGAAAGAAAGGGGGGGGGAGAGATATATCGGGATCAGTTGTCGACGACTCGCTTCCGATAGCGTCTCTGAGGCCGACAGTTGGACAGCTTGAAGTCCTTGCACTGGACCTTCCGACACGTCAGAGGGATCCGGGACTTGGACTGCTTCGTGAAGTCCTTCATCCAGTACTCCACCTGCAAACTTTCTGGTTCCCTGTGCGCCCGTTTTCTCTCCGTCACCTGCAATCTCGTGAACTCCAGCAGATAATTCGCGGCGGCGACTCCCGTTTCGTCGGGACACAGCCTCTTGAGAATGTATGTCGAGCACGTGTGATCGCAGAGAAGTTGTCTGCACCTGCAAACCATTCCCGTTGGGTTCTAGGTTCCTTCAACGGAGAAAGAACCTCTGCGAGTAGCCGTCTTGAGTGTGCACGAGTGCTTTATAGCCGCCGCATCGCGGTCGGCAGTGACGGATGAGAGCAGGGGCGGACTTGGCGTAGCATGGAAGATGTTGCAACATCTGGTTAGAGGGAACGAATAAAAAGTTGACGAAGTGAGTGGGGAAAATGTAAACAGTGGCCGGACGGCCGGCCAGAATAACAAACCTCGGGGAAACGATTCCGACAGACGTACTCGCGGAGATTGAACTGCACGGAGTAGCCGCATTCGTCGATGCACTGGCTGTGCTGGTAGTCGAGCATGCAGAACAGTTCGAGGTCCCTCTTCTCGACCACACTCGGCACGTCGATGCTTCCGAACGCCATGTGGGCCTGATCTCAAAGACGAGACTGCAGGAGAAGTCAAAAGAGGACTCACATTGACCATGTCCATTCCGATGTTCAGCTGGTTGTTGCACCGCTGCAGACACTTCGCGTCGTTCACCACTTCGTCTCTCCGCCGCGAACCGTCCACTACAACCCAATTCCATTTCTTCGATTTCTTTGTTTCGAATGCACTTTTTCACGCCTGCGACGCGTAAGACAACAAAAAACACAGCGTCTCCGAAGATTCGCGGATAAAGATCGGAAGCGTTAGAAAGTGCAAGTGAAAGTAGGCAGGAGCGATCGGTATCGGTGTACGGGATCCTTTTCTCACTTACAAGCACCCTTGCGACTGCTGCTCGCGTCCTCCGTCGAGTCGTAGTCCTCATCGTACTGCTTCTGAATTCGGGCCAGCGAGAATCCGGACGGCCCTCTTTTCCGGAAACGGGCTCTCGGTATTCTGGCCTCGCTGACGACGAGAAACGAAGACACAAGCAACGTGGCAAGAAGCCACGACTGCATCTGAAAGAGGCAGAGAAACGGTCAGGGCAGACTGAGCGAAAGAGAAGAAGAAAGAAGCGGTCGGAAGGAGGGCACTTGAACTTGAAACTTAAAAATGTCTGAAGGACGACGGTTCTCGGAGAGAAAAAGAAAAGTCAAGGGCGGAGGGTGGGAGGGAAGTCTTCTGAAAACATCCGAATACTTCTGAAGACGCCTGGAAGTGATTTGTTTTGGTTCTCAAAAGTTCGACGTCCCTTCGAAAAGAGAAAGAAGAAGGTAGTAGTACCTCAAAAACGAGAAAAATGCGGCAATTTTAGTGTTGGTCTTCAGTCAGCGACAGCCCCCCTTTCTTCCTCTCTTCGACCGTAATTACACGCTCATGTCATCGAAGACAGGTCGAGAGCGACGAGGAGAAGAGGAAGGGGGAGCTGTCGTCGGGCAGAGAAGGAAGAAGCTGATTGTATCCGAGACACACGAACTGGTCACTTGCAGATTGTATCGGACACATATGCATACGCGAGACTTGCGAGAGAATGAATGGAGGAAGGGGAGGGGCCTGTGTCGAAATGAAGGGTCTCTTGTTACCTAGATTCGGTATCTGCAGCGGCATCTCACCAGACAAAGTTTCAACTTTCGCCCGGTTATTAGCTTCCCTTCCGTTCTCCTAATAGTACTCTTTATGGGTTCGGAAGAAGCGTTTTTCTGCCGATCCGATTAATTTTGACAATTAGCTGCTGATCTAGTACGGAAGATACAAAAATGGGGACAAACATTCGGGTTACCCAGTTTCATAATTTCCAGCAACGGCGCCGGACGAAGCGGAGCGTTTTTGGCGCTCGATGCGAACTTGGAGCTGATGAAGAAGACGGGACAGCTGGATGTGTTCGAGTACGCGAAGACGCTGGTGAACTCGAGACCGCACCTCATCGACAGCGTCGACCAGTACATGTTCATTTATGAAGTGCTAGCTGAGGTAGGTGGGAAGGGATTAGCGGAGAAGGAGGAGAGGAAAAGTGATGGGATGGCCTTGAGAACGATTGGCATGAGAAAGGCTTTTCAGGCGGTGATGTGCAATGTGCAACCGATCGAAATGCATCAGCTGAAGGAACGAAGCAGCATGTACAAGGCGAAGAAGAACCGCGAGCTGCTGGAGAGTCAGGAGACGCACGAGAACAAGGTCGGTTCGGGAAGAAGAAGCGGGAAATGGGAAACGGGAAGGGGTGCGGGGGGATCTGGCGACTATCGGACCGAGGGATCAGACGCCCGCTGCTTTGCGCGCCTTTTTCCGACCGCGAAGGCGACAATGGCATAATGAAGCGAGCGCGTAGTGGGTTTAGAGACGGACTGGGAACGAGAAGAGGAGTGAGTTGATTGGAATGCATCGACCAGAATCACAAACTTCGTGATTCATTCCTAAAAGATGCTGCTGCCACGTCATTTCACATCTCATTTCACATCGGTTTGCTTTGCATTGCCAATGTTTTTCTTGTCGCGAGGCTTTTCTGTTTAATGACGGTCATGCGGAAGAGTCTCAAATAGGGTTTATGTACTCGCACGCGCCGCGCACTTTTTATCGCTCAAACGTCCTCGATTTCAGCTTCTGATGCATCTGACGCCTACATTGCGAATCGGAGACTGTGCCGGAGGGCACCGTCTCGAGAATCGCGGGAAGAATAGAGATGTGATGGTGGTGCCACGTAAGAGAACGGTGTGTGTGTTTCGGGAGAGAACGCAGTGAATTGCAGCTGACCACGCGAGACCGTACCTTCAGACATTGCACGGAGAAAGCAAAGATTACACTTACATCAACGCGGTCGAGGTGAGAATGAAAGCGAGACTTGCCAGTGGAACTGATAGCGTTCCAGGTGGATGGATTCACTCGGAAGGCCGAATTCATCGTGACCGAGTGGCCGAAGCAGAGCACTGTCGACTCGTTCTGGACTCTGATCTACGACCACGCGTGCCACACCGTCGTCAATCTGAGCAACCAAGGCAACCATCGGGTACCGATCCGATCGTTTTCGACTGCATCCCGAGTCCATTCCAGCACTACCCGTCGTTCATTCACAACAAAGGAAAACACAACTACGGCCCCTTCATCGTCGAGATCATGAACTACCATCAGTATCCGGCGATGACCTCCCACATGGTCAAAGTGATGAAAAGGGTGAGTGCCGTCTCTTGCAGGTCTCCCGTTCGCTTCGTTTCATTTTGTTATCGAGTGCTCCGAAAATATTGTGTCTATCTATTGCCTAAAACTGAGTTATGTGACTGCCGAACACAGGTTGACCCGCCGAACGCGCGGCCCGCCGCCAAGATCCCGACACTGGAAGGAGTGCCGGGGTACCAGACGCGGCCAGACATCATGCCCGGGCAGTCGTTCCGCTTCAAACCGATGTACCGCGGCAAGTTCCGCGAGCCCGGCGACGAGGAGAGCTCGTCGTCGGAAGAGGAAGAGACCGACAGGGGTCATCTGATGCCGCCGCGTCGGCCGGCTCGTAAGACGACGAGCAGTCAGTTTCTGAACTTGCCACCGCCGTCGCCACGTGGACACGGACTGAAACGACGCAGCAGATCGGCGGAGAACTGCGACCCGTTCCGAGAGGTGGAGCCCTGAAGACAGAGAGCGTGCCGTTGAGCAGACCTCCCCTTGTGTCCACCTCCCTCCGATCCTCCGCCGTTTCCCGATCCCCCCCGAATCCGCTTCCGTTTTCTTCGATTTCCGTTCTACTCACAATCGTTGTGATTCTGTGCGTGTGATGCGTTTCCTTCGTTCACTGAGAAATTTGGAAAATTGCTATCCGGGGGAAACATTTAGAAGTACAGTATGTCCGTTGGTGTCTGGAAGGAGGGACGAGGAACTCGTCGTGGCCGAGCTCAGAGCTCGGTCTCGGCCATCGTTCGCTCCTTTCCGTTCTGGCACCTTCAGACGCCGCTTTTGTCGCTTCGGATACGAAATGCTCCCTAGCAAAATGAAAACGATATTCTCTTTGCAGCCCCACCAGGTTCCACCAATGAAGGTCAACCCTGAGGGTAAGGGGGTGTCAAAACTAGTGAGTTCCACCAGTGCCCACTGGCCTTTTCGTGCCACGTGTCTCTCTTCTTTCTCGTGCCGTGCCATATCGCCTTTTTGAACCTGGTGGGGAACTGTGTCCACTGTCGCCGTCCCGTGCCCGTCGTTTCTATGTGTCGTCTTTTGCAGAAGGGAGCCGCCGACATCAAACGCCTTCTGAATATACGCAGAGAGAAGGCAGATCTTCAGAAAGAGACCACCAAACAGATCCAGAAGCTGGTCTCTCCCTTCTTCTTCTTCTTCTTCGTTTTCGGTGTCGTGTGCCCGCCCTAACCGATCGCTTATCCGGCTAACCGTCCGTGTCTCGCGTTGTCTAACTCTCTCTCGCCTCTTTTTCTCGTCAGAAAGCATCTAGAAGCCATCGTTTCGAGTCGAAACGAACCTCCTTATTCAAATCCCGCTCACACGTAAATCCGAACACTAACCGACGAGTGGCTTGAACACCTGCGACTTCTACTCGAGACCGAAACATCCTTCGTTTCCAGACGTTCATGATCAGCGACATCATGGCCAGCGGGGCTCAGAACCAGCAGATCGACGCAGAAGTTCGCATCTGTTGTGTGATCCAGGTGAGTCGGAAAGTAGAATCTTTCAAGGATCGGAAGAGTTCAGGTGAGGATGTGGCCCATCGAGAACAAGGTCCCTCTCTCCACTACCGGACTCATCGACGTCATCAAGATGGCCAGAAGCTGGCGGAAGAGGGCTCCCGACCGTCCGGAGACCAAACCGACCATCGTTATGTCACAGTAAGACGCCTCCTCATGCCACACTGAATCACCTTTTTTCTTGCAGCAACGGAGTTTCCCGCGTCGGAGTCTACATCGGAGCCAACATCTGTATCGATCAAATGGACATCGACCATGAAGTGGACGTGTTCCACGCCGTCAAAATGATGAGAATCAACCGGCCGCAGCTCATCGACATGAAGGTGTCGCCTGGTTTCCAGTGCTCGTTGAACGTGTTCTCGTTTCAGGATGAGTACAAGTATCTGTACGACGTGATGTTGCACTGGTACATGACGAATCCAGAGTACCGTATCTACGACAAGGAAGACAGTGAAGATGCGGACAGCCAGAAGACGTCACGACCGCCTTCCAACCGACACTCGCTCAAAGAAAAGAGCTCATTCAGAGTAGTGGATGGCTCATCGCAACTGTGTAAATGATGGATGTTTCAGAGCAAGTTCTCGTTCCGCCGTCGCAACACGACTCGTCAGAATGAGAACGCGGTCGAGCTGAACAACAAGTGATTCAGAAGTAGTTGTCAGTCAGCGGGTCGCTCCATTTCACTCCCTCCCCCCTTTCGTTTCAGTGGTTCCACTTCCCCTTCCAAACATATCACTCTAGTCTCCAATCGTCTTCCCCCATGTATTTGTGCCTTCTCTGATCGCATTCAGTCACTTTCTCCCCTCCTCCCAATGCATTCAGTTTCCCTCTGAACTATTGCAGCAGCTTCAATGACACACTGTGATTTATGATCGTTTATTGACTGATTGGATACATATTTTATTTTGTCAAACGAATTCCGCAACTTGTTTCGAGAGAAAAGGACGCGCTTTTGCATAGAAGTTGTCCCGTGACAGGTAGCATCCGCACATCTTACGGTACCCTTGGAAGGCAGTTCGCGAGTGCAGCACTCGGAAGTTGTCGATGAAGATCACGGAGCCGGGTCGGAGAGCGATCTGGACCGAGTTATCCGAGTCGTGGCACAGTCGCGAGAACTTTTCGTAGGCTTCGTAGAATCGGATCGCGTCGGCAGCGGAAGATTCGGAGGAAGAAAGGCAGTTGAACGGGGCACGGTCGTACGGATTGAATCTGAGAACGATGGAATAGTTCGGACCGGCAACGGAACGGAGTTACCGAATCTGAGTGATGTGCCCGGAAGAGTCCCTCTCGATAACTGGTTTCTCGAGACTGACGCTGTGAATGGAAGATCCTGGAGGAGATCCTTCCAAGTAGTGGTGGGAGATCTGAAATGATTCACATCAATCAACGGAGTTCGCCACAAACAACCTTCGTCTTGCAAAGAGTCTCGAAAGCTTCCGGGTCTTCGTTTCTCAATTTCTGTGCGCAAAAGAAAGCGTCCACAAGAACGGTGTCTCCGCCAGTTTTCGCCGCTTGCAGACAGTGAAACACTTGGATTCCCGGCGACTGGTTGAAGTACGTGCCGTCCGTGTGCGGCCCGATTCCCTCGTTACTGTAGGCCGTGTCTTCGTAGACCGGCTCGTCCTGCAAGCAAAACTTTAGATGAGAAAGGACTCTGCGCTGACCTCAGAAGCCGAATTGCTGAAAACCCAGAACTGTCCGAAGAAGGTGTCATGGACCGGAACGAGGCTCTGGCACAGCTTCTCGGTCGCTTCCGCATTCTCTTCCACGCCTTCGATCACCACAACTCCAAACTTTACGAGGTTCTCGGAGAACGCCTTCAAATCCAGAGAATCGTTAGAGATCCGAGGGATTTGCGACAGAGTGGAGCTCCACAGCTCGACGACTCCTTCCAAACTGGGAGACGTCTTCCGGAGCGCTTTCCCGAGAATGTCCCTGATCTCGAACTCGGAACGGTGTCCATCGTTCCAATCGATGCGAATCGAGCTACCCTCGGTCAAGGTCACCTGCTGTTCGCCGTCCACTTTCGACCGACTGAACAGCTCCACGCAGTTCGATTTCCTCTGGTTCGTCGGAGCGTGATAGCATTTTTGCGAGGAACAGTGGTCTCTGAGCCACACGAAAGGCATTATCACTTGCCGCTGGAACCCTGAGAACGGAAAACGGGTAGAGGAAAAGAACATTTCTCGCTCACCTTCATTCTCGTAGACTATCTCGAGAGAATCGTTTTCCGAGCGAATGTTTCGAAAATTCCAGCTGACGACTCGTGTTAAATTCGATACAAGTCTCCTTTGTACACTCATTTCAAGCCTGAAAATAAGAGAAAACGTGAGAAGAAAGTGTTTCGGGAGGAGGCAAAGTGCGAAAATGCGGTGGACTTTGGACGGACAGATGCGGGGCAGCAGCCACAATATAGGGGATGACGTCACAAACGACTGGCCGAACGAGATAAGAATGGGCCACTTTTGGAAGTCACGAGAACTGCTTGTTCTTCGCTGCTCACAACGAGAACCATAAACGTTTTGAGAAGAACATCACGTCTTCGAAAAAGTGAAATCGGAATGAAACAACGAGACTCTAAAAAAAGGGATGAAAAATAAGAAAGAGTGAAGCGAGACGAAAAGATAACTGATGGAAGAACCAGTTCCTGGAAAGAGTCGTATGGTTCGTGATTCGAATGCGTGCCCCCGTTTGATCGTACTTCCAGAGTCGATTCCCTTCTTTTTCCCCCTCGATGACAGGACGTTCTCTGAAGCCTTTGGTCGCTCAGATATCTTTGATCAGTGGGAAGTGCAAAGAATGGTCGAGTGTATTTGTCATCATGCTAGTTGAAACGAGACCACCAGACGGTTGCCTACGTGACTTCCGACGGGTTCATTCGTAGTGCCTACGTGATTCTTGACACTTCGGCACCGCCCTCTTCAGTACCATTAAAACCCGCGAAAGCCGTCCAAGAGAAAAGAAAGATGATGACAATTCGTTCAAATCATCATCCTACTTCCGGAATTATCATCACGGTCAACCGTTCTCATCTCACTTTCACTCTGGTGAGTCTTTCTTTTTTTTTTGAATCTCTTGGCTTCTGTCGGAATTTTTCAAATTTGATAGCGGTTAGCTAACACATCGATAGAAAATTTTTTCTTGAAATTTCTACGTGACCGGTACAAGAAATGTTTTGCAGATCTGTACAATTCTGTCAGATGCAGCGGAACTTTTTATGTCATGTTTCTATTTTCTATTTTCTTTTTGCCGTTGTCTTGAAAAAACCGGCTGCGCCGTGCAGTCTCTCTCCTTCGAGCGATTCCGAAAGAAATGCTTATTGTTTAGTAGAGATGACTTATCTTGATTATTCGGTCTTTGATCCGAGCTCGTCCACAACTAGGCTCCACCGGCGTCGCTGGAAAAAGCGGAGCCGGAGCGTGTCCTCTGCGCATCTGCGTCTCCGCTCTCTCGTCAGGCGCCGATTTCTTTCTTTCTGTCGACTGCCTTCGCTTCCCTCGCTTCCTGCGTTTCGTTTCTCTTTCCTACGGGCGGCCTCTCCTGTTTGTCCCCCTACACTTATTTTTTTCTACTAGTCTTTGATACCTTCAAAAAAACTGTTATTTCTTATTTCAGCAGCACCAATGCTATCGTCGGCCCTCATCAGATGTGGCGGACAGCAGGCGTCGTCTCGAATGACTCCCGCCGTCTGCATGGCAATCCGCAGATTTGATCCGCTGGAAGCCAAGATGGCTCAGAAAAGAGTGAGGAAAAGAGAAAAGTTCAATTCCTGAACGGAACAGAATGCAGGCTGAGGCAATCCAGCAACAACAAGACTCGGAAGTGGACCAACAGCGTGTCAAGTACGCGACGAAGGACGATTTCAAGCAGAACATCCAAGACTCTCGCTATCAAGGAGCCGCCGATTCCGAAACTGGGCAAGTACCCACAAAGCTCCAAAAGAGATTCCTCGTCATCACGAAGCTCTACCCAACCATCGATGACATCCCGCCTTACGTTCAGTGCGTTCTTTCTGAACTGAACACGGCCAAACTAGTGTTTTCAGCAACGGCACGATGAACCGAATGCACGATCGCATGCGAGTAGTCTTCATCGTCACTGCCTCAATCTTCTTCTTCTCGACGTTCTACATTGCCGAAAGATCGATGGCTGCCAAGATCGCCCGTGATCGCGACGCCGGAGTCGTCGTAACGAAAATGGCGTGAGTCCAGTCGAACTTCTTTCTTTTTTCTTACTTCTTCCAGTTTAGTTATTAATTATTCACTGATTTCATGAATAAATGATCAACTATTAAAATTTGTTCTTGTCTTCGTATCCGTTCAATCGGTTTTTCATTCATACGAATCTTCTGTTTTTCCGTTTCTAATCTCTGTTTCAGTAACTGTTTTCTCTCACGATGGGCCTCTTCCGTACCGTTTTCATGAACGTCGCTGGAGTGCATGAGGATGCGAAGAAGGGAACTTACGAGTGGAAGAAGGAACACTTGACTCCAGAACAACTTGCCCGGACGATGGACAACAAAGAGAAGTACAGTGGAGTGAGTGGATTCAGAACGCCTGTTTTAGGTGAAAAACACTTCCAGGTGCCAGCGATTCCTGTTGACATCGGATACCACGGAGGAAAGCAAGTGGGAGGCTCACAGAAGACCGGAGTCATCTCGAATGCGGCCAGCAACCCCGGTGTCATTCTCGGAATGGGGCTCACCACCGCCGCCCTTCTCGGCATGTTCAAGTGAGTGTTTATCATGTGAAAGGGAGACGGGAGAGCGTACACTCCTCTGATCTTTTGATCCAGAAGTCCGTCCAGAGTACACGGAAACATCCAAAGCCTTCTAGAACATTACATCGTTTCCCCGCGACACTTTCGCGTAAAAGAAAGAGAGAGAGAGAGAGCGGGAGAGCGACAAGAACACGCTTGTTTGAATGCTCTCTCTCTCGCTCCCGATTATCAGTGCCAGAGTGTAGCCTCTGTCCCTCTAGCTCTCTGCGTTTCTCACTCCCGTTCTCTCTCTCTCTCTCCTTTCCCTCATCGGAAACCACGCCCCTCCGGGATTACTGACATCCTATCCAATCCATCTCCAGATCCTCATTCCTCGGCGACAAAGTTGGTGCACAGAAAATGATGCAGTACCGTATCATGGCTCAATTCTTCACTGTCACCGCTCTCGTCGCCGGAGTCACCATCTTCGGTGCCACGTACGAAGACGAAGAACAGAAAAAGTAGAGCCCATCTTATTTTCTTTGAATCGATTAGTCTTTTCTCTTCTACACCCGCCCTAAACTGTTCCGTTTCTGAATTGAAGCCGTCGGGTTCTTCTCATCTCCTCCCTTCTGTAAATTCTCGAACTATTATTCGTTTTTCTCCTTCTTGAAAGAATAAACCAGTGATTCAGAAATGACCGAGTTATCTCTCATTCACATCATAGTTCTTCTCATTGCGACTTTTTCCTTCTATCATAAATCGGGAAGTCGGGTTCTGAAAGACGTGCACGTGGATGGAGAGACCGATCCCAAATGGAAGCACGTGGCAGATGAGTTCAGGTGAGTTTCGGAAAGAGAAAAAAGACAATTTTGGAAGTTCAGAAGGAATCTGGAACAGAACTGGGAGCGGTCTGGCGCCGCATTCGTCGTTTATCACAAAGGAGTGAGAGTGGTCGACATCTGGGGAGGCTTCGCCGACCGCGAATCCGAACGCAAGTGGAGCCGGAACACTCTTTCCGTCGCCTTCTCTTGCTCCAAAGCGATGGGGGCTATTGTGATTGCGAAGCTGATCGACGAGGGAAGACTGCAGTACGAGGACCTCGTCACGAAGCACTGGCCGCAGTTCGGAAAGCACGGGAAGCAGAATGTGACGGTTCGGTGGCTGCTGACCCACAAAGCAGGTCTTGCGTACACAGATCATCCTATCACTTTCGAAATGGCCAAGAATCCCGAGGAGGTAGACAGAATTCTGGAGGAGCAGACTCCGAACTGGCCTCCTGGAACAGAGGTCGGATATCACGCGGTGACTCACGGATGGCTTGTCGACGGACTCGTTCGCAGGGTCGACGCGAAAAAGAGGACGGCTGGGCTTTACTTCAAGGAGGAAATCGCAGATAAACACGGTGAGCTCGAGTTCGAGCTGTGTGAGAAATGTTCGATTTCAGGAATTGACTTCTACTTGGGACTTCCATTGACCGAGCAGCACCGTGTTTCGAGGATCGAAAATCCGAGCGGATGGAACGTTCTCGAAGAGATTCTGTACTCTCCTTCGGACTTTGACGTTCTTCGCTTCCTCAGGGACAAGTGGACCAATGGAACTCTCTCGAAAACGACTGCTTCCACACCGTTCATTCAATTTGTCGGAGTTCGTTTCTTCGTTCGTTTCTTCTACCCGTTATTTTATTATCTTCTAGGCGATGACTCTCAATAACCCAGATCTCCACAGACTAGAGCAGACTGCTGTTTTGGGAATCGGCACTTCCCGGGCAATGGCACAAGTGTTCGAGTTGTTGAGGAACGGGAAGATAGTGTCGGATCGAGTGAAACAACAGATGTTTTTCGAGAATTACGAGATGAGCGAGGATTACATCAGTGGTGCTAAAGTGCCGAGAGGGCAGGGATTCATGCTCAAAGAGTTCGACCACGACGGAGTGAGTCCAGGCCGAGAACATTCTGGAAATGTAACAGTTTCAGAAGCAAGTGCGAATGTACGGACATAGTGGATATGGAGGACAAAACATTCGGACGGATTTCGAGCACGAGATTACCATCGCCTACCTGAGTAACGGGCTGAAAGTGGGCTTCGGAGACACGGCGAGGACCTACAAACGACTGCTCAAAGCGGTCTATGATTGCCTTTTCGCCCTTTGACCTCAATGAGCAGCTTAATATTTATGAACATGAAGTTGGGGCCACAGGAAGAAGAAAAGGCCGGGCGAGTGGGGGGAAGTTGATTATTCTACATGACAATACATTGAGTTAGTGGGAGAGGAGAAAGGGCTTATGCACGAGTGAAAGTTGTGTTTTCGGGAGAAGAAGAGGAGTCTTCCGGTTGGTAGAATCTGTCGAACTCGTGGTCAATCATACGCTGCCATCGAGTTCGCGGTCCTTCTCCAAATGACTCGTCATCCACACGCTCCCCGTTCATTTCTGAAATTCCTCTGTTTTAGAAAGCGCTTATTCTCGCTCAGCTCACTTTCGTCGAGTTCTTGCTCCAGGAAGCGATACGCATTGACGAATCCGTTGATTACTCTTCCAGCGAGCATCGGTTCTTTTTTGAATGCGCGAAGAGTCCACGTGTCCGTTCCGAGGATGTCTCTGAACTGATTGATCACATTGTCGAAAGGCAGCGATGTGACGTTTCGTTCGGCGAGATATTCGGTTATTCCGTCGTAAAACTTATGCAGAATAGATAGTTCGAGCATCCCTGACGATTCCTCGTCGAGAACTCGGAACCAATACTCGAATGACTGACTCTCGTCGGTTCCAATCATTGCGAACAGCAACCACAGAACTTCCATCTTGCTCAGACAGTCTCCGTTTGTCCGACGGACCAAATTTTTCGCAAAGATCCGCTCGGATACAGCGGCAGGCACTCCTTTCTCGTAGCAGTAAGTACCGACGGAAACGTAGTCGTAACGACCGAGTTCGTTGATTTGGGTCAGTTCGTCCATGCAAACTTGAGCAGTGTTCCTTAAGAGTTCGGACTCAGAGCAGCTTTTTCAGAGCATGAACTCACTTCAAATACCAGTCAGTACACGCGTAATCAACGTATGAGTTGACATCCTCTTTTTTTTGGAGAAAGATGGTTCCGATCCACGTCCGACACTGACTCCAAAGTATTCGTTCGGTGGTCACCAATGAGTAGAGCCGCGCGTAATCGACGCCGAATCCCTTCTTCATCTCTTCGAAAATTGCAGATTGCAATTCTTCGCGCGTCAGTACATGCTCGAAACTTCGTCCTTGAAGCAACTCCGCATCAACGTATTCGATGGCCGTGTGCAGCGAATACGTTGACTCGTGCATCTTTGACGCGTCCCTAAAAAAGAAAAAAAAACACATGTTGACATGTTCGAGATATCGGTTACATATGAGATTCATCAACTCCGGTGATCGCTTGCGCAGTGACGTTTCCGCTTGATTCATCTGATGATATCCATGATTGGTCGCGCTTGGGAGCACGCATTTTCGTGAGTTTCGGGGATGACGCTGCCAGTGGAGAAAAGACATTCTGAGAAAGGAAACAATTTGGAGCAAAAAGTACGAGGATGAAACGGACCGCGGGAAATTTTAATTCTGGGACAGATTCCATGTGAACCGGAAGTTCCATTTTTGCTTGATGTTTGCGAAATTAGTGGAATTTGTCAGAGTCACACAATTATCGAGAGTACCCCGGAATAGAACTGGGACGGAATAGAACGCGCCACAATAGAACTCGGCCAATTATCGTTTCCGGAGCTCGTTCGCGCTGTCACAGTGGATACGGTCAAGATCGTTGCAGGACCCACCAAAGAAACATCTGCTCTGAGCCTTTAATTGCTTCTGATTGTATTTTTTATCAATCCGTGTAAATAACGGTACTGATTTAGTTACTCAGAATTTCAATGGAAATTTCCAGAAAGGACGAAGTAAGGAATCTTTGATCTGATTTGTGCCAAAATACGTTCTGTTTATGCTCTCCGAGTATTTTCGTATGGCCTTCGTACAGTTCACCTCCAAAAATCAAACAAACAGGCTCACTGCAGCTGTATAAAAGCATTCGTTTGGGGGCTCATGTCAACCGAATCATGAATCGTTCGCTTGTTTTCCTCTTTTTCCTCTCTGCCTCCGTCTGTTCGATTTCCAATTTGGCCGAAGAGCAACTGCTACTGAAGAAGTCCGGTGGGAACGGAACGGAAGAACAGGGATCCGGAGAGGAAGCCGGTGAGATTCTACACAAAGTTCGATGAAACGAGAAGAATGTTTCAGAACAAGTATTGATCGTCGAGAATTCCACTTCGTCAGAGTTTCCAAGTTCCACTGTTCACACGACTTTCGCAAGCTCTTCGGATCCTCCAAAGCCGATAAGATGCTACGATATCTCGAAAAAGTGTAAAAGCATTGAAAAACTTTGTGACCGCGAAGAGTACAGAACTGTGAGTTATATAAGAGTCTCTTAGAACGTTCTGACATCGCTGACGTCTCGATCTCCCTTTCCAGATAATGATCCGTCAGTGCGCGTGGACGTGCAAAGCGTGCGACGAGTTCTCCCGCCTGCCTCACCACGCGCGATGTCGCGACTCTTTCCACAGGTACTTGAATAAGAAATGGATCAAAGTGCGCAAGTGTTTCTGACCGAATAAACGTTTCTTTGAAGCTGCCCGATTTGGGCCGATAACGGCTTCTGCCATTCGACGTATTACACTCTGGACGAGCGCAAGTCTTACTGTCGGAGAAGTTGCGAAGACTGCTAACTCCGCCCCTTTCTGATGATGTCTGTACATACCGGAACACTTTTTCATGTATATAAATGCATATGAGTTATATTTATACAGAATGGACTAAGTAAGCCTACCGGGAACTTCCGGCGGGAAGTAGGGAAATTGTCGGAAAAGCAGGAATCGAACATCGAAAGTCCTCGCTAAGATTCCGATACTGAGACATTTCTAAACTTATTCATGATTTCTAAACTCGTTTTCTTTATCAGCAGAAGTTCTAAATGGTCTGCACTTCCGTCAAAATACTGTACTCACGCAGCAACGTGCCTACGACGTCGTAGCAAACGCGCTCCACCGCACTCCCACTTCGAAATTAAAGTTTGAATTGTCGCAACTCGTTTCAGCATTTTTTAGTTGACATGCTCGATTTTTCACTGTTTCCGGTGTTTTTCTCCAATTCTTTCTCACAATTCCCACAATTCAAAACGTTTTTTCATTTTTCAGCTTCTTATGACCACCAAATCTGTGCCGGAAGGCGGCGGAAAACTAGTTCCAGTGGCTCCGGACGGCGGTTGGGGATGGGTCGTCGTGCTCGGCTCTTTTTTCATCCACGTCTTCGCCGACGGCTTTGTTTATTCGTTCGGAGTGCTCGTCGAGACGCTTATGAAGGAGTTCGATGCAAATAACACGATGTCTTCTCTGATCATCTCCCTTCTCACCGGACTCACTCTCGGATCGGGTCCGCTCGCATCGGCCGTGTGCAATAAATACGGATGCCGAACGACGACCATCACCGGTGCCTGCATCGCTTTCGTCGGCTGCGTCTGTTCATACCTCGCAACTGCCATGTGGCACATCGTGATTAGCGTCGGCGTCATCATGGGAATCGGATTCGGACTCATGTACTGTCCGGCCATCGTCATCGTCACGATGTATTTCGAAAAGTAGCGTGAACCCGATTTGATCGCTGCACAAGCTCTATTTGTTTCAGAAAGCGCTCCCTTGCAACTGGAATCGCCGTTGCTGGTGCCGGAGTCGGAACCGTCCTCTTCGCCCCAATCAACACCTTTTTGATCGATAACTTCGGATGGCGCAGTGTATTTTTGTCCTTCCTGGTCGTCCTCGTCCTCTGTGTTCTCTGTGGAGCCGCCTTCGCACCACTTGAGTTCGTTCTGGTGTCGGATAACGAAGAAGATAACGAGGTTTTTGTGGAGCTTCACGAGAAGGCCGTTCTGCTGGAAAAGTCGTCCAGTTCCGAACAAAGGCCTCGAAGTGGAACTATCGGTGAGCGCGAAAGTGGATACCTCAACCGCAAGGACGTCTTCTACACCGGATCCATCTCGAACGTCGCTGAGTTTAGCGAACATCCCGACAAGTACCGCTCCACCGGTTCTCTTCACGAAACCAATGAAGGAGGAGTGCAGGCTTCAGGTGCCCAAGTTGATAACGTAGAAGGAAGAAGCATGTTCAAGTAAGCTGGATTCATATTTCCCAGAGTATTCAGTCCTCCGAGTTTCAGGACGGTCAGTGCGATGCTTTCTCTGCCTCTGCTCTTAGATCCGACGTTCCTTCTGTTCGCCATCTCAAACCTGCTCACATCAGTCGGCTTCAACTCTCCCCTCTACTTTCTTCCTCTCCACGCCACTCAAATCAAATTGGAAAAGGTCCAGGGCTCTCAGGTTTTGTCGATCTACGGAATCTTCAATACTCTCGGTCGAGTCGTCTTCGGACTTGTCGCCGATCACAGACTGCCGCTTCCGTACGGACTTGGAGATGACACCGCCCGAAACCGTCTCTGGATGTACAACATTTCGTTGTCGGCCTGCGGACTCCTGACTACCTTCTGCTATCAATTCCAAGGATTCGTGCCCCTCAGCGTTTATGCCGCCTCCTTCGGGTTCTCGATCGCTTCGTACATCTGTCTGACATCGGTTATTCTCGTCGACCTTCTCGGACTAGAGAAGCTCACCAACGCCTTCGGTCTTCTGCTGCTCTGGCAAGGAGTCGGAACTGTGTTCGGTCCTCCCGTCTCCGGGTATCTTGCTGATTACACTGGAAACTACACTCTCTCGTTCGTCTTTTGTGGAATAAATCTCATGGTGAGCTAATCTATGAAACTCTGATCAAGTAAATACCTCTTCAGGTTTCCGGACTTATGCTCTTCGGCATCCCGTTCTTCCAGAAACAAGCCCAAGTCAAAAACATTGATGAAAAGTATTAAGAACCCCCGTTCATTTCACTGAATAGCTTCTTTTTGTTAGTTTTTTATCCGTAATCTTCTCTTTATCGAAATTTTAACTATATTAATTGAATTCGGAAGACATGTCTGTTCAACTTCACTTGTCTCTTTTGGTTATCTCACGGTTAGTATTATCTGTTTTTTTTGAACTGACACCGGGGCCGAAGATCCGACAAGGTGGCGGCCGCGTGGTCTCGCAGCGAAGAGCTGTAGATTTACGCGCGCGGGAGTTTCGAAATTTGGAAAATGCAAGCGAAAATCGCTCGTTTTCAACCGTTTTTTCGTATTTTTCATCGGAATTTCATTGTTTTTTTCACAAATGTCTATATAAAATCGATGACTAAAATGTGTACAAACGTTTCGAGCAAAAAAGTGCGTATAATCCAAGAAAAAACCATTCATTTCATCGCAATTGTTCATTTTCTCGGTGCTTTCTCTGTTTTCCTCGTCGTTATGTTTCTTTTATAGGCGTCTTCGAACAATCAACGATCATCAAGCAAACTACGATGGAATCGCGGTTAGAAAAAGGGAGAGCGGGTCATTTCTTCTCCGATTATCATTTTCCAGGTTGCGAAAGCGACGAATCGCGAGGAATTCGACGGAAAATCGAGTAGATGGCGACGAAAAAAGACGAATTGAAGGATGGAACGCAATTTATTGAAGAAAAATGCGAAATGAACGGAGAAGCGGTCGATGTAGAGCGGAGCTAGTCGTCGAGCTCGTCACCGACGAATCCGCATTTGTTATAGTTTCAATTTGTGCACTATATACATATTTATTTCGAAAATATCTCACTAGACAAGGAATAAAGAAAAAATATAAAGTGAAAAGATATTTTCAACAAAAACTACACGGACAATGGCTCTTTCCGATCCGCTGTCGCTTTTTCTTCTCCGTCTTGCCGATCCATCGTGGGTCTGACCAAAACTACGTCGAATTCGCTCGAGCATCGTCGATTTGCTCTCTTTTCGTCGCCATCTACTCGATTTTCCGTCGAATTCCTCGCGATTCGTCGCTTTCGCAACCTGGAAAATGATAATCGGAGAAGAAATGACCCGCTCTCCCTTTTTCTAACCGCGATTCCATCGTAGTTTGCTTGATGATCGTTGATTGTTCGAAGACGCCTATAAAAGAAACATAACGACGAGGAAAACAGAGAAAGCACCGAGAAAATGAACAATTGCGATGAAATGAATGGTTTTTTCTTGGATTATACGCACTTTTTTGCTCGAAACGTTTGTACACATTTTAGTCATCGATTTTATATAGACATTTGTGAAAAAAACAATGAAATTCCGATGAAAAATAAGAAAAAACGGTTGAAAACGAGCGATTTTCGCTTGCATTTTCCAAATTTCGAAACTCCCGCGCGCGTAAATCTACAGCTCTTCGCTGCGAGACCACGCGGCCGCCACCTTGTCGGATCTTCGGCCCCGGTGTCAGTTCAAAAAAAACAGATAATATCTCAACGCTTGTATGTGTCATTCTGAAGCAGTTCATCTTTGGAAATCATGAATGAATTCATACAAACTTGATCCGTATAGTACAGGCAGTGATATAAAAAGATCATGGAAGCGTAATTCAAGAAGATGTGCTTGGCCCAGGCATTGAAGAAGGGCTATCTTCGTGATAGACGGCGTGCGTCGACGGAGCTTCCCCCTGGAACTCGCGAACCAGACTCGAGTACATAGAATAGAACGTCTTTCGATTGTGCACGCAAAGCCGGAGAAACCTGGAAGTGAAGGCGCATAATTCGGACTGAACGACGGAGAGTCCGGGCAGGAGACGGTGCGGGATCGACGTCGGACTGCGGAGCATCTCTTCGACGAAGGTGGACACTCGTGTGTGAACAAGCTTCCGGATCGGGTTGTCCCGATTGATGAGCGCGTTGACCTGGTTCCGGATCGAGGTGGTCTTCTCTTCGTTCCACGCCACACTCAGAGTCTCTGCCGTTTCTTTGGCTTCTTTCGCGCACTGCTCTCCAATGTGCTCTAGATCCGCTTCAATTCTCTTCTCGTCCGTCTGGTTCGTGATTATAACCAGATGATTCTTGAGCTTCTTCTTGAAGTCTGCACTTTCGGAGACTTCCTTGCCTGCCACGTTGCATGTGACGAAGACTGCCGACGCACAGACGACAATTTGCAGGAACTTCTCAGCGAGCATCTCGATCTTTCTTTTGTCGATGCGAAACGTTTCGGGGAACGGAGTGTATTTCTCCGAGTGCACCAGATTCACGTACCCGCGACTCGTCGTGTCCACCAGAACCGCTTCTGATCCTTCTGTTTTCTTCTCCTTCTTCGAGCTGCTCCCTTCTGACTGCGCTTTTCCGAACAACTCCTCGTAGGCTGCCTGAAGCCATTGGCGGGTGAAATTGCATCCGTTCGGGTTTTCAGCCAGAAACTTCTGGAACATTTCGAACTCGTGCTTCGCACTGTACTCCTCGATCGCCGATCGATTCTGAGACAGATGATAGTTCGCCAGATCCGTTTTCATCAGTTCGACGAACTCCATCGTTCCTCTGTAAAGTATACCATTTCAGAGATTTTCAGCGGAACTCTCTTACTGGAAAAGATCGATGATATCAGTTTTAGAGCGAAGTTCGGCAATTTTTGAATCTCGAAACGGCGAGCACAACCTGGAGCACAAATCGATGAAGTAGTTCATCAGATCTTTAACTTTCAGGTTTTCGTCGTCCAGACTCGCACGAAGAACTGCTGAAATTGAAGGGAGATTGAAGCGTTTCGAGAAAATGAACAGACATTCGTCCAGCTTCTGGTTGATTTCCGCTTTCAATCTCGTGTGTTGTGCAGTCAGAATATCATCGATAATAGTCTAAAACTCCAAAACTCGGTTGATATTCGAATTCGTTTTCAGTCTCACTTTCTTGAGCTGCACGAGGAACTGGAAGCAATTCTCGTATTCTGGAGGTTCTTGATCTAGGTCCTTTCGAAGATTCTCGTAGAAAGTCTGGTGAACAATACCACTGAAAGGGAGATTCTCATTCGAATTCGTGCAATTTCGATTTCTCACTGGACAGCTCGCTCCACTGAGCTCCCTTTCTTCTCTGGAATCTTGTAGTTCGGATCGATCGCAATCTCGTGAACCAGCTCCATCTTGTCCAGATCCGCACTGATTTTCATCACTTCTTCTTTCGTCACGAACTTCGCCGGGGATCCTCCAGCCACCCACGGCGGCAGGAACGGAGCATTCTGCTGCTCGGCGGCTCCTGGGATCGGGATGGGCTCTGGAGAGCACTGTCTTTTCCGAGTCTTCTTTTCCTCTTCTTCGCTCATCTCTGAAAGTGTGACTCGAATCGAAACAACCAAAGAAATGCGAAGAAAAAAGTCATTTCAGCATGATAGAACTGTTGGTGTTTCGAAAAGAAATACACTTTGATCAATATATAACTGTATTAACTTAATGTTGAAGTAGAGACTTTGGTTTCGAAAAAGAGCACATTGAAGATTTTTAACGAGAGAGCAATGAGACAAGTATAATAGGATACAAGAAAAAAAGAAGGCGACTCTGGATGGGGGAATTGGATTTTTGTAAGCTAAATAAAAAGAGGAAGTGTTGGGATTGAGGAAAAAACAACGAATTAGCGGAGATAGTTCATCTGGGAGTTCGGTGGAGTCCATGGGGAAGATTGCTGACGAGCCATGGCACGAGACGGAGCGAATCCAAGCATCTTCTGGAGGTTCTGACGGACAGTCATCGTGCAGAGGATGTAGAGGAAGATGAACGAGCAGTCAGTCATGTCGTCTCCGGACAAATTGCGGTGGGAGAGTCCTTGGATGAATCCGATCGGATGGAACGGCAGCTTGGCAACGACGCGTCCGTCGAAGATGGAGTTGAAAGTGGAGAGGAGAGCAGTGAAGGCAAGTCCGATCGCGAACATCGACTTCATCTTGAACATACTCATGTCGCGGTTCGTGGCCTTGAGACGCTCCTCTTCACGCTCTAGCTTCTTCTTGAGGTTCTTGTCGTTGGTATCGCCGACTTCCTGCTTCTTCTTCTCCAGCTTCTTTGTTTTCTTGTCCATATCAGCCTTGAGCCGCTTGTATTGGTCCGATCTGTAGACGAGCAGCCAGGTGATTCCTTCTCCGGCGAGAGCCGTTCCGAAAGCTATCGCGATTATTAGAAGACAGTCACTCAACATCTGAATAAGAACGATTGTACTGCTGAATAGAAAAGCGGAGGAAAAAGAAATAAAAACTGCGGACGACTGGACCGCCAACAATAAAAAATTGAAGCTATTGACGAGAATGTATATATTATTGAAAAGGTGCAATAGGAAAGATCTCCTAAAAACCATATATAAAATTAGGTAACAAACCGGAACAACAAAAAAAGAAAAGCGAAATGAGTTTAGAGGAAAGGTTCGACGTTGAATTCGACGGCTCCGCACGGCAAAGTGAGTCCGAAGGAAGTGATGACTTCCGGGTGGAGGGCACCGATGTATCCGAGAAGCACGCCTTTTGGACCGACGATCTTCGCACAACGTCCTGGGAAGAAGGTCGGATCTGTAAAATACGGATAACTTCTGTTGATTCTCTTTCATTCTCTCACTCTCAGCGGCTTCGATATAGTATCCGGTGCCGTCTCTCGCCGGATTCACATTCAACATTCGCATCATTCTGTCCAAGAATCCTTGAATGATCTCGAATCCGGCCGCCTTGTTGTAGTAGACGGCAGCCAGCCTCCTCTCGTTTCTCGCGCCCACATCTGTGCTCGCATCCTTCACAATTACATCTTGCAGCTCAAATAGCTTAAGTGGCAAAGGCATGTCGCGGTTCGACGCCAACGTCTTCAAAAGTCCCGGGAGTAGAGACGTCCGCGCGACTTGGAACTCCAAAGTCTTCGGGTTGCCGATGTGCACGGCCTGATTAAGAGCGTCCGGCTGACGGAGCTTCGCAGAGATGTCATCGCGACTGCACAGCGCAAAGTTCAGAGCTTCCGTCCAACCGGCGGCGGCGATTTCGATACGCAGATTGTCGCAGAGTTTGTTGATAGGAAAAGCGACAGCAACAGTGTTGGACTCTGGAAGCTTTGTAACCAGATTATTGTATCCGAACGCGACGCCGACGTCTTCAGCAATGTCACACGCATGCAAAATATCGTGTCTGGTCGGCGGAACGACAATCTTTAGAGTCTCCTTGCCGACGACTTCCGCCTTCAGAGACATCTTGTTCAGAAGTGTGGCCATCTCGGAATCCTGAAGAGTCAGTCCGATCTTAGTGTTGATCTCGGGAGTCGTGACAGTCATTTCGCGGTAGGAGAGGAGTGGATAGATCTCTTTGGCTCCAGTTTCCTCGTACACAACCTCGACTTGCTCGACAGTGAACGGTTTGGCACAGTATTGCGAGAAAAGAGCGACGATAGTGTCAAGCACGACGAACGCCTTCTGCTTGTCAGTAGCAGTAGCCTCGATGAAGACGTTTTTCGTGTTGAGAGTGATCTTCGAGTGCTCTCCATTGATGATTGGCGGCATCGAGCATACGACTCCGTTCTTGTCGTAGATTACCGGATAGCGCGGATGATTCTGGATGATTGGAAGGTACGCCTTCAGGTGACTGTCGGTGGAGTACAGCGTCATCAGCTCTTCAGCAGTGTATTCCTTTGTCTGGTTCAGAGGCTTGAACTTGATATCTTTTGGAGCTTCGGCGCGGTACTCAAACGGACCCTGAATGGTGTCCAAATCGTGTGTTCCGATGGCCACCAGAGTGCGCTTCCGACAGATGTTCTGGTGGAGCTTATCCTGAAGATCGATGAATGACGCGTAGCTGTCGGCATCGAAGGAGACATCTCTCAGAACGGCTCCCACGACGAACGGGCGGACGGCAGCCGTCTCTTTCTTCACAATAATCTGCTGAAGACCACTTTTCGGCTTCTCGGCGAATTTGTATTCGGGAGCCGGGATCTCTTGTTTGAAGATGCGGATGGCTCGGGCGAGTCCTTCCACACTCAGCAAATCGTATCGATTGGCCGGAATATCGATCTTGTACACCTCCTGCTCATTCAAATCGCTAGCCGCCCCGGACCCGCGTTCCTTTTCTACGGCAGCCTTTTCGGAAGTCTAAAATGCAAAATGAATCACGCAAAGACAATGGATAAACGCACAATCTCGTCCAACTCGAGTCCATATTCAAAACAGAGCTCATCAAACTCTTTTTCAGCTGAAAGACACAAAATATCCGCGGTTTCTCAGTTATAATGATGTACTCACTGTAAACACGGTTGAAATGCTTGTCGAGGATTACTTTCTTGATTCCCACAGTCGGCATCTTGCTGAAATCAGAAAGTAAAACAGGGAAATTCAGGATAGAAAATAGAAAAAGCGAGAAAGAAAATGTTTGTAGTGGTTGGCAGACTGGGCGCGTTTCCGGTGCCTTGACGCGTTTCTCGTGCTGGGGCGGATCGACTAAACTGCCGTTAATGCAGTTTCTGCGATTTTGCAAGGGTTGTACTGAAAGAAAAAATAGAAAATTTCCCTTCCAATTATCTCAACCTGTAATTGCATGCAACAATTCCAAAAAGTCTGAAAAAAATTGTCTGAAAATCGGAGGTTCCGTGACGGGACTCCCGTCTACATGTAGATGTCTAATTTAAGACCTTGGTCACGGTCCCACCGAATATTCTTGTAATAACTCTGGTTGAACGTTTCTTTTTTTCCGGATTCACAATAGATTCTCACATGAATATGATAACTAGTTTTCCATACAAAAGAAACGAACAGAAACATAAAAGAAAAACAAAATTCTGTCGTTCGTCTGACTCAGCAGCACGGAAAATGGGGGAGAATCGATGATGTCGAAGCCCGAGACCGTTCCGTACTATGTCAGGGTGAGTCGAGCTTCCAAAACTAGAGGTTTATCTTTGACGATTCGTTCAGAAACTGCCGAATATCGTTCTGGCAGTCTGCTTCTTCCACCTGACTGCGAAGGGAGTGCTGGTGGGACCGCACGACCGGAGCTAGTCGATGTGTTCTGTTTCAGCTGGTGTTCCAGATTCCCTCGATGCTCTCGAACACGACGCACACGCACTTCGGACTGAACTGTGTGCTCGCTCTCCTCCTCTGCATCCTCATTTCTCTCGTCTTCGTCGATATGATCTACCGATCCTATGCAACGTTTCGCTACGTCATCGGAATGAATGTATGAACCCGAGATGAAAGGCCTTCTGAAACTCGTTGTTTTCAGATTGCTGTCGTCGCTTGCGGTTTCTTTCTTGTCGGATACCTACTGAGTCACACCATCGAAATCGGGTTCGCTCAGCTGTATTGGAGGAACATATTGGATGGTTCGACTGCGTGTGAGTCACTTGCAAGGCACATCAACTCCTAATTCTGGGTTTGCAGGCCGACAGCTAGGGATCGGAATTGAAGTCGACCTCGATGGAAGTACCGGAAACCCGCTGGAGGTGAGCACGAACAGCGAGAAAAGTGAGTCTCTGTCGCGTGTAATCTAATCTCTCTAATCCTCTCAGCTCGCTGCGACATCGCCGTTTTCTCGGCTTTCGTGGCAATCGGGGCCGATTTGGTAATCAACCTCTTCGCATTGCCCCTTCACATCTTCGCAACCGCCTTTTCGTGGACATTCTCCGCTTTGTACCGCCCGAGAAACCACGACGACTACGACGATTAAAAAGAGATTATCACGTATGAAACTAATGAAATTGGATGCCACTAATTTTACCCCTGGTACACCTTTATTTTTTTCGTGACCTCTGCGCACGTGCCCTCCTAGTTCAGCTGAGAGCTGCTACCAAGAGACCTGGTTCACCTGGTCGACTCTCTTTCTTTCGCGCGCGTTTCTCTTCATCTTGCTTTGTGCCGAGATACCCGATTTACTCGAAGACGGACCGGAAGTCGAAGGTGCCATTTCACTGAAAACGAAAACTGTGGGTGAACGAAAAGGGAAGAGGGAAATGAGAAAGAAGAGAAGGAATGAGGGGGAGAGGTGGGTGGGGCGGGAGAAGACGAGGAGTGCGCGAAACAAGGAGGCGGAGTCGGGAGAAAGACAGAAAGGGCGGACGGGGAAGAGAGAGAGAGAAAGGAAGAAAGAGAGAAAGGAAGAAAGACTCTTTTTGTTGGAAAGTCTCTGGAACATTGCTTTACCCCTGGTACCTTATTTTTTTCGTGGAGGGCGCACGCGCCCTCCTAGTTCAGCTGAGAGCTGCTAAATACCAACTCGGCAAAAGTGAGTTCCTGGAACGGAACAGTATCAGGAAAGGTGTCAGCACCATAAACGCGCAAAGTAAATCCTAGGCGGTTTTTAGTCGCGATAATTTTTTTTTTCACTGGAAATCTTTAATTTTTCTGTTTTTTATTGTCTTTTACTAGTTTTTTTTAACCAGAAATGTATATAATTTTTTGAAAATATTGAAAATTGCTTATGCTTCTTCATTTAGAAAGAAGGTTCCACGATGAGGAGAAAATGATTGAAAAAGAAGAAGGAAAAGTGGAAGATGCTAATGCTGCCGGTGAAGAATTCGAAAACAATCGCATCGATTCGAATGAAGAAGAAGACGAATCATTAAGAAACGGTTCGTTTTGAAGAAATTCTCCTAATTGTTATCGATGGAAATATTTAGTCGTTATGATAAATTACAGGCGACAATGGATTGGAATTGAGTGATGTGAAATCATGCGGATGTTATTTATGATATATCGTCGTGACGAGAGAAAACAGTAAAATTATGTCTTTTGAAGATTTTGATATAACTTTATTCCCGGATTGCCGATGAGGATGGGATTGGCTGTAGAATGGAAGCACTTGGTGAATTTTTTTTGGCCCATGTTCCAAGGGGGCAAATTTTTAAGGGGCATCCTGTTCAGAGGGGGCAAAAAATTGGAGGGGGCATCCGGGGGGGCATCTTTCACATTGAAGATTAGGGGGCATCCAGGGGGTATCCAGGGTTGTGCGGAGAGGGGGCATCTCGATCGGTTTTTGAGAGGGAGCATCTATAGATGCTCCTATAGGGGGCATCTTTTAAATTGAAGTTTAGGGGCATACAGGGGGCATTCTCATAGCCTATGAGTCATAAGGGCCTACCAGAATCGTTTTTCAGGGGGGACATCAAGGGGACATTCTTGTATAAAGCGTTATACGCTATCCGAGTATTTACCAACAAAAAAAGTTGTAATAACAAAGAAACAGTGATAAACGAGCAAATAACGCTCTATCCAATAACGTATAACGAGATGAAAGTGCATACGCGTGACCTCTTAATGTTGCCACGTCTCTGTGATGAGGGAGCTCAAAATCATCTCTTTAAATCATTTATTTTACTGTTCTTCTTAATATTTCGTGCAGTTTACTTCCGTTTTTTCTACCTATTCCAATCTGGACGTTTTTTTTCCTCATGGAATGTCTCAGTGAAAGGTGATGTTTAAATTTTCCTTTAATTTTTACTAGTTATTATTATCGGCTACGGAACAAGAACAGGAGCGAGCAACAGATGGAATAAAATTTGGAAAAAGAAACGAAAAGAATAATCAATAGAACTTCTTTGTTTAAACCCCAATACCGTGTGTGGCGCAGTTTTCCGGTGCGTTTTCCTAGGTTACGGTCACACAAGCACACAGAATCTTTCTTCAGATTGACCGGCGATTTGGTGCAGCACATGCGAAACAATCATCGAAAGAGCAAGTTCAAGCCGAAAGCCGACCTTTGTCAGTGAGAAAAAAATTCATTTTATTTATTTCTCTCCTTTTCTCTTCTATTGAACGTTTCCTATCTTTTTCCAACTTTATTAATTTTTTTCCTTTTTCCAATAAAAATGTCAAACGAATTGTGGGTTTGTTTTCGAGAAATGAGAAGAAAAATGGCGCAATGAAGCTGCGAAGTTGTTGTTTCAGACCGAATGGATATAAAAAGTGCAAAAGCCCTCTTCCTGTGCTAGCCCGGCGAACCGCCCGGGGGGGAAAGAAAGAGGGCGGAACGCCGAACTAGCCCCTAACCCCGCTCTCACCGTGCGGGAACGGCGCGGCGACAGGACAGTCCCGAGGGGGACCGTCCGTCGACGCTTGGCTCAAGGCAGTCCGAGGGACCGTCTATCATCGCCCGCCGCTCAGGAGCCTTTCTCCGTCATCACGGCTACCGCTCAAGGGCCGGAACCCTATCATCGCAGGCAACGGTACCGCTCAACGACACAGAGTGCCAATCATTGCAGCGTGCGCACCCACCGGGTTTCGATCCCGGGACTCTCGGCCTGACGGTCGAGCGCTCTACCACTAAGCTATGGGTGCACGCCGAAAACAGTACGTGTTGGGAAAAAAGAGGGAAGAGGAAGGAAAGACGTGACTGACAGGAGGAAAGACGTGACTGGCAGGGGAGGAACCAAAAAAAAGATCCAAATTTATAAAAAAAGAACCAAATTTATAAAAAAAGAACCAATTTAAAAAAAAAGAAACAAATTTAAAAAAAGAACCAAATTTTAAAAAAAGAACCAAATAAAAAAAAAGAACCAAATAAAAAAAAAAGAACCAAATTTTTAAAAAAAGAACCAAATTTATAAAAAAAAAGAACCTAATTTTTAAAAAAAAGAACCAAATAAAAAAAAGAACCAAATAAAAAAAAGAACCAAATTTAAAAAAAAAGAACCTAATTTTAAAAAAAAGAACCTAATTTTAAAAAAAAGAACCTAATTTAAAAAAAAAAGAACCAAAATTATAAAAAAAAGAACCAATTTAAAAAAAAGAACCAAATTTATAAAAAAAGAACCAAATTTTTAAAAAAAGAACCAAATTTATAAAAAAAGAACCAAATAAAAAAAAAGAACCAAATAAAAAAAAAAGAACCAAATAAAAAAAAAAGAACCAAATTTTTAAAAAAAGAACCAAATTTATAAAAAAAAAGAACCTAATTTTTAAAAAAAAGAACCAAATAAAAAAAAAAGAACCAAATTTTTAAAAAAAGAACCAAATTTATAAAAAAAAAGAACCTAATTTTAAAAAAAAAGAACCTAATTTTAAAAAAAAGAACCTAATTTTAAAAAAAAAGAACCAAAATTATAAAAAAAGAACCAATTTAAAAAAAAGAACCAAATTTATAAAAAAAGAACCAAATTTTTAAAAAAAGAACCAAATTTATAAAAAAAAAGAACCTAATTTTAAAAAAAAAGAACCAAAATTATAAAAAAAGAACCAATTTAAAAAAAAGAACCAAATTTATAAAAAAAGAACCAATTTAAAAAAAAAAGAACCAAATTTATAAAAAAAAAGAACCTAATTTTTAAAAAAAAGAACCAAATAAAAAAAAAAGAACCAAATTTTTAAAAAAAGAACCAAATTTATAAAAAAAAAGAACCTAATTTAAAAAAAAAAGAACCTAATTTTAAAAAAAAGAACCTAATTTAAAAAAAAAGAACCAAAATTATAAAAAAAGAACCAATTTAAAAAAAAGAACCAAATTTATAAAAAAAGAACCAAATTTTTAAAAAAAGAACCAAATTTATAAAAAAAAAGAACCTAATTTTAAAAAAAAAGAACCTAATTTTTAAAAAAAAGAACCTAATTTTAAAAAAAAAGAACCAAAATTATAAAAAAAGAACCAATTTAAAAAAAAGAACCAAATTTATAAAAAAAGAACCAATTTAAAAAAAAAAGAACCTAATTTAAAAAAAAAAAGAACCTAATTTTTAAAAAAAAGAACCAAATTTAAAAAAAAAGAACCAAATTTTAAAAAAAGAACCAAATAAAAAAAAAGAACCAAATAAAAAAAAAAGAACCAAATTTTTAAAAAAAGAACCAAATTTTTAAAAAAAGAACCAAATTTATAAAAAAAAAAGAACCTAATTTAAAAAAAAAAGAACCAAATTTCAAAAAAAAAAAGAACCAAATTTCAAAAAAAAAAAGAACCTAATTTATAAAAAAAAGAACCAAATTAAAAAAAAAAAAGAACCAATTTAAAAAAAAGAACCAAATTTTAAAAAAAAGAACCTAATTTTAAAAAAAAAGAACCTAATTTTAAAAAAAAAGAACCAAAATTATAAAAAAAGAACCAATTTAAAAAAAAGAACCAAATTTATAAAAAAAGAACCAAATTTTTAAAAAAAGAACCAAATTTTTAAAAAAAGAACCAAATTTATAAAAAAAAAAGAACCTAATTTAAAAAAAAAAGAACCAAATTTCAAAAAAAAAAAGAACCTAATTTCAAAAAAAAAAAGAACCTAATTTATAAAAAAAAGAACCAAATTAAAAAAAAAAAAGAACCAATTTAAAAAAAAGAACCAAATTTTAAAAAAAAGAACCTAATTTTAAAAAAAAAGAACCTAATTTAAAAAAAAAGAACCAAAATTATAAAAAAAGAACCAATTTAAAAAAAAGAACCAAATTTATAAAAAAAGAACCAAATTTTTAAAAAAAGAACCAAATTTATAAAAAAAAAGAACCTAATTTTAAAAAAAAAGAACCTAATTTTTAAAAAAAAGAACCTAATTTTAAAAAAAAAGAACCAAAATTATAAAAAAAGAACCAATTTAAAAAAAAGAACCAAATTTATAAAAAAAGAACCAATTTAAAAAAAAAAGAACCTAATTTAAAAAAAAAAAGAACCTAATTTTTAAAAAAAAGAACCAAATTTATAAAAAAAGAACCAAATTTTAAAAAAAGAACCAAATAAAAAAAAAGAACCAAATAAAAAAAAAAGAACCAAATTTTTAAAAAAAGAACCAAATTTTTAAAAAAAGAACCAAATTTATAAAAAAAAAAGAACCAATTTAAAAAAAAGAACCAAATTTTAAAAAAAAGAACCAAATTTCAAAAAAAAAAAGAACCTAATTTATAAAAAAAGAACCAAAATTTAAAAAAAAAAGAACCAAATTTCAAAAAAAAAAGAACCTAATTTAAAATAAAAAGAACCAAATTTCAAAAAAAAAAGAACCTAATTTCAAAAAAAAAGAACCAAATTTAAAAAAAAGAACCAAATTTAAAAAAAAGAACCAAATTTCAAAAAAAAAGAACCTAATTTTTTAAAAAAAGAACCAAATTTAAAAAAAAGAACCTAATTTTAAAAAAAAAGAACCTAATTTCAAAAAAAAAGAACCAAATTTAAAAAAAATAACCAAATTAAAAAAAAATAACCAAGACCGAATGGATATAAAAAGTGCAAAAGCCCTCTTCCTGTGCTAGCCCGGCGAACCGCCCGGAGGGAAAGAAAGAGGGCGGAACGCCGAACTAGCCCCTAACCCCGCTCTCACCGTGCGGGAACGGCGCGGCGACAGGACAGTCCCGAGGGGGACCGTCCGTCGACGCTCGGCTCAAGGCAGTCCGAGGGACCGTCTATCATCGCCCGCCGCTCAGGAGCCTTTCTCCGTCATCACGACTACCGCTCAAGGGCCGGAACCCTATCATCGCAGGCAACGGTACCGCTCAAGACACAGAGTGCCAATCATTGCAGCGTGCGCACCCACCGGGTTTTGATCCCGGGGCTCTCGGCCTGACGGTCGAGCGCTCTACCACTAAGCTATGGGTGCACGCCGAAAACAGTACGTGTTGGGAAAAAAGAGGGAAGAGGAAGGAAAGACGTGACTGACAGGAGGAAAGACGTGACTGGCAGGGGAGGAACCAAAAAAAAGATCCAAATTTATAAAAAAAGAACCAAATTTATAAAAAAAGAACCAATTTAAAAAAAAAGAAACAAATTTAAAAAAAGAACCAAATTTTAAAAAAAGAACCAAATAAAAAAAAAAGAACCAAATAAAAAAAAAAGAACCAAATTTTAAAAAAAAGAACCAAATTTATAAAAAAAAAAGAACCTAATTTTAAAAAAAAAGAACCTAATTTAAAAAAAAAAGAACCTAATTTCAAAAAAAAGAACCAAATTCAAAAAAAAAAACCAAATTAAAAAAAAAAAGAACCAATATCCGAAAAAAAAAACGGTCGACCACTAAATTCCAAAAAAAAAAGAAAGAAATTCCAAAAAAAAGGAACAACTTTTTTTTTTGAAAAAAGTTCGAGAAAATTATTTAAAGAAAAAACCTTTTTTTTTTGAAAAAAATCATTAATTTTTAAAAATTAAAGAAAAAACCTTTTTTTTGAAAAAATCATTAATTTTTAAAGAAATTTATTTAAACAAAAAAAACCTTTTTTTTTTGAAAAAATCATTAATTTTTTAAAAAAATTATTTAAAGAAAAAACCTTTTTTTGAAAAAAATCATTAATTTTTAAAGAAAATTATTTAAAGAAAAAACCTCAAAAATCCTCTCTTTAAATCATTTATTTTACTGTTCTTCTTAATATTTCGTGCAGCTTACTTCCGTTTTTTCTACCTATTCCAGTCTGGACGTTTTTTTTCCTCATGGATATTACATCGAATGCCTTTAAACCCCAAAGTTTAAACCCCAAATCGTGCCGGACCCATCGGCATTTTAAGGCACACTGTAGTTTTTAAATGCGAAATTTCAATAATAAATAACTGTCTTTTCTCACATTTCTCTTGTTAAGGTTCTGTTCTCAACAAGTGAGAAACATTAGAAATTTGAAAAAAATTTCAATGTCTTTATCGAAATTTTGAATTATTTTCAAATATAAACGTGAACTTTGAACCCCCTTGTGAAACTGTCATCTGAGCGATACTCACGCGTACAAAGGTCACGAAAAAATAAAGGTGTACGGTAGGATTAGTGGCGCGCATGAAATTTGTCTGATTTATTACCGACTATCATTCATTACGTGGTTCTCGAAATGAACAGTTTCGTGCGTTTGAGCAGCAGAGTCTCGAAGATCTCCGTCGGCTCGACGAGAAGATTCTCGGTGGAGAAGCTGACCACGAGGGATGTGCAGATTATCAAGGATCCGTCTGAAGAGCACGTGAATGCGTTCCAGAAGTTGGTCGGACCGTTCGACGACATCAGGCTTCTGAAGGAGACCATGAGTGATGACTACCAACTCTATCTTCTCTGTCTGAAAGGTAATAAGGAGCTGAAAAATAGAAAGCCTTGGACGGTTTCAGATTCGAACGAAGTGATCTCGGGCAGCCACTCGGTCACTTACAAGTCTCTCAACGGATCTGAAGACTTCCAGTCATTCGGACTCTCGTACCAACCCGCAAACACCCACCATCTCCTCCCCCTTCTGATGCAACAAATGGCCGATGAGCTCGGATCTGTGAAAATGAACTCGGGAGGATGTGTCGGTTAGAGTTCTCTCCCCCTCCCGCCTTTTCCCTTTCCTCATTGTAGCTCGTTGAAGAATCGAAGAGCGCCGCCGCGTGGAGAAAGATCCTGCACACAAAAGTGCGAGGTGCCACGTACTACGTGTCTCATTACAAACCAGAAGAGGTCTTCAATCCGGAACTGGAGTTTGAAGACGTCGTCGTGAAGGTTCATCTCGATTCCAATGAGCTCGCACAGCGCTCTTCGTTTTCAGAAATTCTCCGAAGTTCCCGCCGAGGACGTCGTCGCCTACGACAATTCAGTCTTCCCGTACGAGAGAAAACAGTTTATGCTAGCCAAGTTCAAGAAGGGAATCGGAAGAATTGCATACGACAAGTCTGGAAAAGTCGTCGGGATCGGGCTCGTTTCGACGGATCCTTCTGGGACGAGCGATGTCGGTCCGATGTATTGCGACCACAAGAACGCGGCGCAAGCTATATTCCAGAGCATTCTTGAGGAGCTCCCCCTAAAAGATCTTGACGAGATCCGCGTTCGTTGCAGCGACCGGTTCGAGGAGAGTGCCACGTGGGTTTCCAGAACAACTTCCGACGGAATCCTCTCCTTCTTCTTCCAGCTGGATCCGTCCGTTCCTTCGTCGCCGTCACGAGATGACTCCGTTCGCCCACATCAAGTTCAATCGCTCCATTCCCGACGGTCTGAATCTGTCGAAAGTCTTCGTCAACTCGAATCCCTCTAACGCTCCGTGCTAGTAATGAATCAAGTCTCGCTTTCAATAATTTATTATACAAACAAACAGCAGTCTAAGCGTTTATTTCCCGGCGGAATCCTATCGAGTCCCCCTCTTCTTGGCCGCCTCGAGCATCTCGTCCTGAAGCTGTTCCATGATCTCGCAGCGTTTGCGAGTGCGGCCGTCGAGGTCGAAAGCGACGGTGGGCATCTTCCAGTAGGTGTCGCGGAGTCTCTCCCAGTCCCACGGAGCCTTCGAGTTGCTCCTGTCCAGCCACACCTCGGCCTTTCCGAAGCTCCAGTAGGTGGCAGCGCAGAACAGACAGAACCAGGCGCCGGTGAGGATGAAGAGCGGGTAGACCTCGTAGGCGTGACCGAGACGGCGGACGAGAAATCTGCAAGAAGGGCGGTTCGGGAGGGAAGTGAAAGGAGCGGGAACTGACTGGTAGGGAGTGTCTCCCTTCTGGATGGCCACCTTCACGAATCGAGGATCTCTGGACCAGTTGCGAGTGTACTCGAAGTGTCCCTGCTCGGCCGGCTTCTTCAGCTGGATCCTTGCGGGAGCCGGGACAGAAGAGGTGCTCGCCTTGCGCGAGAACACGAGACGGATCATCATTTGGGAGGGCGTCTTGCTCAACGACATATTCTGAAGGGAGCGAGTGTAGTCGAGACAAATTGTGTACAAGAAAGCGGGATGTTTCCCATTTGGCGAGAGGATGAGCCGAGTGGGGATTTGCATAAAGCCATGTGACAAGTACAACTAATGTCTTGGAGGGCACAAAAATTCGAAAAGCCTAACAAATTAGGCTTTTCGAAGACTTTGCACGATGCAATTTAGGTTGTTGACAATAAACGCCTTCAGTTTTTTCCGCTCTCATCAAGGAAATGTGAGCGAGAAGAGAGGGTTTTCGAAATGAATATGGGGGTCGAGGGAACCCGCGGGCGGGAAAGGGGCGGGTCCCCGATGGGAGGGTGGAAGCTACGTGCGGAACGAGACGATGCATGCATGCACACTGCGCGCGCAGGCGAGAAGCCTTCCCGGTTCGACAAATACAAGGCATTCGGGGAGAATCGACAGTGGGACGGGCTCGTGTGGGCTGGTCGTGTTTTGGTGGGAATGGTTCACTCCTAACGTTTCTGGTTTTCGGTTGACTTTCGTAGAACTGTCGAGTTGAAAACTGCGAACTAGACATGAATTCGGCTGCTCTCGTTTTGACAAGATTTACGAGAGAAGAACAAATGGCTTCTTTTCGTGAGAGAGTAAGACTCTCCATTTCGGGTGGCCCCTTTCTTTCCGCTTCTCGCAGCTGCTCTCTGCTCCCAGAATAGCACCTTCTGTCCGTGGCACGTCTCCCTTCTACCCACCAATTATGGACTACGATAGAGAATCGGATTCGAAAACTGCACGCACACTGCCTCTGACGACTTCAGAGAACCAATTCTTCCGCACCGAAAGAAGTCGTTCATCACACCTTCGTTGCGTAAACTTCACTTCTTCTCTCGCTTCTCAGATCAGTTTCTCACTTGGATACGTGACAATTCAGAGAGCGGAAGCTAATAAAACACTGCTGGGAGGTCGCTGTGTGTACTATGCACTTGTGAAATTCGAGGCGAGAAGAATAAGAAGAAGAAGGCGGAAACACATCAGATCTCTTTCTTATCGTCTCTTCGCTCGAGTTAATGGGTCCACTGCATTCTTTGTGCTCTCGAAAAGAGCACTCGCAAGAGTCCGATCGGCTCTTCGAAAGAACACGGAGAAAGCAAGAAAAGCTCTCTTGCTCAGTTCCCCTTTTCTTTGTCTGATTTCGAACTGTATATCGAAAGTTTGACTTGTGCTGGCGAGAAACGTCCTCAAGCATTCCGATCTGACCAATCGGAAGCAAAGAATGACTAGAAACTATTATCATCTCAACGTTTTCGAGTGCGTAAACGGTTCAAATATTGTGCACGGTCTCACGTACTGCCGCTTGTTTGAGCACATCAAAACGGAAGTTTGCTCTTTTGTTCAGCACGTATACAGCTGCTCTGGGAAGGTGATAGGAGAATTCCCGTTGGCAGAAATGCAGGAAGAAAGAATCAGAAAGAACGGAATGTGCTCGTATGGTCAAGGGAATGAGATGAAAAGGACGATAAGGTGGACAAGTGAAGATCATCGCAGGAAGCTCAAGAGACACGGTCGCTGGGAAAGGAGCACGAAGCTAGAAGGAGGAAGGGAGACGAATGACGCAGGCGGATCCGAATCGAGAAAGTGCAAGTCCGAAAGTCATCTATCTCAGAACGAAGAACCGAGGAATCTCGGACGGCTGCAACTGATTTCAGTTGACTTCGTCAGACAATTCCACTCGAAACGTCCGCCTGTTCATTCTGCCTTGCATTCGTGACTCATTCAATTCAATTCCAAGACCTTCCAATCAACCGATAACAACTCAAAACAGTACTCGAAATGAAATACCATATCAATTCAAATCTCAATGCACTCAACAAATCTGTAATCTCTCTGAAACTCGAAACTCTGAAACTGTGATTCACAATGCGGACATGTTCCCGTCGGCGGTCGCATTTCTCCTAATAATTCGCATCTCGTTTTCGGAGGCTATCCGATCACAGATCGTCCGTGCGTTCCTCCTTCGGAAACAGTAAGCTGCTGCTTCTCCCCGGTCTGCTGCTGACTCATTCCACAATCCACTCGAAACGCGCTGACAAGTGCCGTCTCTAGCACCATAACCAGTAGCTTCTGCCCGTCAACTTACTTCTCCCAGATGAATAGAAGGAGACCCATTAATGTCCGGCAGCCGCCTCCTTCTTGCCACCTTCTCCTTTTTCTCCTCTGATTACAGACTCGTTTCGCTCCTCACTCCTCTCCTCTCATTTCCACACATCGGGCCCTTCTTCTCTCTTCGCGACACACAAAATAACTGACCATTCACGTTTTCGAATTGAAAAACAGGTTCTTCTCAATTTTTATCAAAATATTATGCAAATGTGAAATCGAGGCGGCCTCCGATTCGTATGACGTAAATGAGATGCGACCTCCAGATTTTTCGAAAATCAGACTCGGAAACCGGAAAATATTGAAGATTGGATGAGATTGATGTGACGAGAATAGGAACTTTTTCTCTCTGAAATGGTCCGAACAAAGTTGGGAAACCTGAAAACAGTTCTCGTTTCTCTCGATGTGAGAAGTATGAGTCAACCTCCAATCTTGTGTCTTCAGAAGAAAAAAAACGGTATTTGTGGGGGGGGGGGGGGGGGGGATGTGATCTTCTTCTTCTTCTTCGGGTGGCGGCTTCATCATCAGAAAACTAATAAAGCGGAGAGAAGGCGCCTTCTTCTTCTTCTTCTCCTTCTGTCGTTTTGATAATAGCCTCATTATGCCGAAATCCATCCGTTTTCACTTCTTCTCGGGACAACAGGCCAAATGCCGCTCGTCAGAAGAGGCAAAGAGTTGTCCCAATTAAACAGTGAATTGATGAGGACGACTATCAGACGAGGGCTGGAATCTGGAGGCGTTTGCCATCTATCAGTCAGATTACACTTACGATACTCGCCACTCACGATACTCTCCGAAACGTTTCTTTTGATCTCAATAGCGCTGTTTTTCTTTCCCTTTCGCAGTGTTACATTGGTTGGCTCGTGGCGAAAGTCGGGCGGACCAGTCTGTCTCTGAAACGGCGGATTCGTACGAGTGGGCGGGGCCGCCCGAAGAAGCTTTCTGATGCCCGAAGTTGATGATCAGCTGCCCGATAACGCCTATAAAAGACCCGCGTTTTTGAATCGCCACAAAATCCATCCGCCTCGCACTTCTTCATTTCTTTTCGTTTTGCAGAATGAATAGGTTGGCAATCGGCCTCGGCTTGTGTTTTCTGGCAGTCTCTGCGATTCCAGTCGACAACAATGTGGAAGGAGAGCCAGAAATCGAGTGCGGACCCACTTCCATCACAGGTACTTTCGAGTCCTCTGCCAGTCTTGGAGCCCCCTTTTTCAGTCAACTTCAACACACGCAACGCCTTCGAGGGACACGTTTACGTGAAAGGACTGTTCGACCAGCAGGAGTGCAGAAACGACGAGGGAGGTCGTCAGGTGGCCGGCATCGAGCTGCCCTTCGACACTTGCAACGTAGCCCGCACCCGCTCGCTCAACCCGAAGGGAGTCTTCGTCACCACCACCGTCGTCGTCTCCTTCCACCCTCAGTTCGTCACAAAAGTCGATCGGTAAGCTTCCGAATCCTTCTTTCAAGGTCGAATCTCTTCGAAATTTCCAGTGCTTACCGCATCCAGTGCTTCTACATGGAGGCCGACAAGACCGTCTCGACTCAAATCGAGGTGTCCGACCTGACGACCGCCTTCCAGACGCAGGTCGTTCCGATGCCGATCTGCAAGTACGAGATCCTCAACGGAGGCCCGACTGGAGAGCCCGTCCAGTTCGCGACGATCGGACAACAGGTGTACCACAAGTGGACGTGCGACTCCGAGACCATCGACACCTTCTGCGCCGTCGTCCACTCGTGCACCGTCGACGATGGAAACGGAGACACCGTGCAGATTCTCGACGAGAACGGCTGTGCTCTCGACAAGTTCCTGCTCAACAATCTCGAGTACCCGACTGACCTGATGGCCGGACAGGAGGCTCACGTCTACAAGTACGCCGACCGCTCGCAGCTCTTCTACCAGTGCCAGATCTCCATCACCATCAAGGAGCCGCATGAGGAGTGCGCCCGTCCAACGTGTTCCGAGCCACAAGGATTCGGAGCCGTGAAGGCGGCCAACCACTCTGCGCAGTTCTTCCGGGTGCTCAAGAAGAGATCCGCCGCTACTCAGCTCGAGAACATTCTGGACGTTCGCGCCGAGCTGACGACTCTGGAAGTGCTCGAAGGAGACGTGAGTGCCCTTTCCGTCAGTCCCCGCTCATCTGAACCCTTTCCAGCTCCCAGCCTCCCTCACTCCACAGGCTCTCGTCGCTTCCAGCCAGATCGGCGAGATGCCGTTCCGTCAGGATCTTTGCGTCAGCTTCACCGTCGCCTCGTTCGGAATGGTCTTGTTCGCCGCCGCAATCATCGTCTCCGTCTCTCTGACGTTCGTGTGCCTCCGGGTGCCCACCAAAAAGCAACAATCCGCCTGCTGATCCAGCCCATGTCAACTGCAAATCTCCGAGTGCAATTTCAATTTGAATACAAGTTGTGTCTTGCATTCTTTCTCCTTAAATTATTTGCTTTTTCTTTTCTTTTTTTGAAGAAAAATTATGAATGGTTCCTTTTATTATGGCTATGTACAAAGTGAGAAAGAAGTGAAAGATCAATCGAGAATGAAAATACGGCTGCCGACGTCATCACAAAGCCACGTCATCGCTTGAACGAGTCGTTCGCCGGAAAGTGCACAGCAACTGAAGATCTTCCAGTGATGAGATTTGATTGAATGCAGTTTGAGAACCTGGAAGTTTTTGCAGTTTCCCCAATTGTGTTGATGGCAACACTTACTTGAGCGATGGAATTCACGTCGATCGCATTCGGAAGGTCGCTCTTGTTGGCGAGAACGAGAAGGGAAGCCCCGGCAAGTCTCTCTTCTCCTAGAAGTTTCTGGAGCTCTTCTGCGCATTGAGTTAGTCGCTCTAGAAATGAAATTTACTGATTTTTTTCGATTATCATGTTTTTCAAACCTCTATCGGAGGAATCGACCACCCAAATAAGAGCATCAGTGGATTCGAAGTAGTTCTTCCAGTACGATCGGAGACTTTTCTGCCCTCCGACGTCCCACAGATTCAGCTGGAAGTCTTTGAAGTGCACTGTTTTGATGTCGAACCCGAGCGTCGGCTCAATCGTATCGGTCGGTTCGCCCAGAAATTTCTTCATGAGAGTCGTCTTTCCTGCATTGTCCAATCCGAGAATCAAAACCCGCATTTCTCGTTCTCGGGCACGCTGCTTCCGGAGAATTTTTAGAAAACCCATCTGAACTTATTTTTTTCACTGTTTCCAGTTTCATATCACGAAAGTATCGACTGGAAGCTACCGTTTCACATTAAAATGGAAAACTGCAAAAATTACGTTTATTGATTAGGTAACCTCTGAACAGAAAAAGGGAAATTCTATAATGGAAACCAACAAGGGAACGATAGTGGAAAATGAAAAGCCGAAACGACAAAACAGCGGGGGTAAGGGACAGAAAAAGGAAACCAAGTACCGAATAAATAGAGAAAACAAGTTAGTTGCTTGGGCGAGTCCATTCAACCTTGAGCACCATGTGGTACATCCGGATATCATTGAGTTCGGCGATCGCACGAGCGGCGTCTTCCCGCGACTCAAACGTGACGAACGCGAATCCTTTCGGCAGACCGGAGACCTTGTCGCGAGCGATGAAAATTCTCATGATACGTCCTATTCTTCCAAAGACATCGCGAAGCTCGTTCTCGTCCATTTCTTGCGGTAAGTTGGTGACACGGCACGTGTTCTCGTCGGAGCGGTTTCTGTCTATCTGGCGACCGTCTCCGCGTAGTCCGAGGGCCCCGCGTTCTTTTTCCGCTTCCTTCTCTGCGTCGGCCTCTTCGTCAAGCTGGTACATCACCTTGTACGGACAATGCGTACTCCAGTGATCGTTTCCTTTGCAGTGACGGCAATGCTCACGACTTGTTGTCTTCGCCGTCTGCTTGTCCTCTTGCACGTCAAGAATCTGCTCTCCAGCACGGTTTCGTGTAAACTGCATCTCAACTTCTTCAGCAACGTAGGTCGTGGCAACTTGTGGGCCTGCTGGTTCTCCTTTGCAGCTTCCAAACTTAACCCACTTCTTTCTGTCAGCGACAACCTTCGGCACGCGCTTGTTGATGACCTTGAATTGAGTCACAACCTGTAGAGAAAGGAATAAGAAAGGAAAGAAGAAATAGTCATCATTACTTTATATCTGACTCCGTCGACTTCGGTGAAAGCAGTTTCGGTTCTTGTTCCATCCGCTCCTTCCTGGATATGTGGAGCGTCTGCAATATACTTCATTCCGGAAACTGACTCAAGCGATCAGGATAACTGATTCTCGCTGTTAGCATTAATGATCACGTAATAATTTGATAATATAAGTTTCCTGCGGTTACCGAGAAATTAATTTTTTTTTTCAAAACTTACTGTCTTGCTCCACAGCTTCAGCCCAACTTCCGACTTCCGGGGCAGACACGATTCTGAAAAAAATAAAGAAATTATTAAAACAACAACATTCGAAACTCACGAATTCAAGCCGGTCATTGCTTTTTTTTCGATTACCTGTAACACAGCATTTTTTCAAAAGAACTTTAAAGCGAGATCGATTTAGAGACAAGAGCACAATCCGATGGGAGTATTATTTTTCGTAATACCAGACCGAAAACATGAAAAAATAGTTTAAAAACCCGAGAATTTGGGCGGAATTCTCGAAAATGAATCGTGGTGAGTGAAATCTGCAGATGCGCGTAACGTTTGATGCCTGCAGAAGATCACTTACCGTATCCTTTGCGATAGAACAATTCATCGCGATGAATTGAATGATGCATCGTAATTATTGTTGCACTGGGATTCAATTACTTTTTTCTCAGGAATCAATACATTTCACGAAGAAAAGCGAGCCGACGATTTTTGACAGCAATAGAAACTTTTAGGTTGTGTGTGTAGTTTGAACCTCAACAAACAGTTGCCCCCGATCTTTAACCCACGGTTTTCCGAGGCAAGTCCTCTCACGAAAAACAACCGGCCTATCAAGTAATGATCTCTTGAATCTTCCTCCCGAGAGAAGTCAATCTTCTCGAATGACTACTCTTCTCCGCATTTCTGATCAATCGAATGTGTTCTGATCGGGTAAAAAACTTCGAATTGGAACCATTCACTCATTTATTAGGTTGTAACAATATACACACAGTTTGAAAGCTTGAAAGAAACGAATCAACAGGAAAGGGGAACAAGAGATCAGGTTGAAGATGTCATGGGAAGAGAGAAATCACGGCGTTTGGAGCGACTTCCACTGGTCTTCGGTGGTGCCTCCGATGACGGCGCCGTGCAGAAGCCGCGTCTTGACGATCGGAGTGGCGCCTTCCAACGGAGAAGCCATCTCTCCGCACGTGTTGCGCAGTCCGACCACTTCATCAGCTACCGAATAGATGGCGAACATGTTCTTTCCGTACTGGAACGGTCTAAAGGGCAAATGAATTGAATAGAGCGATGCGGGAATTCGATGACTCACTGAGAGTTGATCTCCTGCAGGAACTTGGATCGGCAGTCGAGTCCGTGGGTCAGACTGCAGATTCCGCTGACGAAAGGCTGCTTCGCGCACATGATGGCTCCGTGGTTGGCGCCGGCGACGGAGACGTAGTTATGGATGAGGTGGTTGATAGGACGGCCGAGATTGACGCCGCTGTCGACGCAGTGGCCTCCGAGGATGGCCTTGCGGGTGATCGGAGAGCCCATCGAGCACGCGACGATGTTCACCGGCTTCTTCGTGTACTCGTGGACAGCGAGGATCAGTGTGCGTACCTGGAATGAGCGAAATGTTCCGATTCCCCCTGTTCGGTTCCGTAAATCATCCGGGGTTCGCGACAGAGAATGACCAGGGAACCAGTCATGTCCGAATGTGTTTTGTGTGAATCCCCGTGTAGTTTGTCAACAAGCATTCCCCCATTCGGGTCATCCGACGCCCTTTCCGTCGCGACGTCATCCGGCCCGCTATCAGTTTTGAAAGATCACCAACCGTTTCTTGCTGTCAACTACTTCTCTAGCCGAGGTCGTCGCGACCATCACAAACTACACATTCACTACAGAACGGGCAGAATCGCGGTGATGACAATGGTCTCACCTTCAGAACGTAATCACATTGCATGCCGTGCTGCAGCGAGTCCATCAGCTTCCCCTTCGCGTACGTCGTCGCGAACACGGTGCCTTTCGGCTGTCCGTACGAGTAGTACTTGTTCAGCAGGCTCTTCTTCGACAGCCCAGCATATCCGGCCAGTCCGTGAACCACCACAATCGGCAATCCACTGTAAAGAAGAACTTGTTCACTCGGGATCGGATGCGATGCGAGGAAGAGAGGGACGAGAAGGGTGCGCCGATCAGAGACCGAGGCGAGGGATCCGCGTGACGTCACGATGATAAGGGCCGGACACAGACCACAGTCAGACCACACACATGGACCCAATTACAGCAGTTGCCCCGAACATTGTGAACTGGAGGCTACACTTGGAGGCCAAGTGACGAAATGTTTCCATTTGAAGACTACCGATTGAGACCCTACTTCGATCGTTGTTCAGATTCTCAGACTTACGTGGCGTTCGGGTTCCCTCCTCCGAAGGATCCTTTCGTTCCAAGATCGGGTCTAAGCAAGTCATCGGCAATCGGTTTTCCGAACTTTCCAAGCAGGAAGTTGTAGAAATGAGTATGGAACTTGGAGTGAGTGCCATCGAAAACGAATAAAAGTAGGAGGAACGATTTGAGGAGCATGTCGCGGAGAGAGGAGTCTAGACTAACTAGCTGATAGTGTCGAGAAGCCGTCGACGGACGGTTTGTTATGTAGTGGCGAACCGTCTCGCCGAGGCGCCGCCCCCTCGTAGGCTACACGAAGACCAGCGGGGTGGACCGAGGGCGGGGGCTTCTCGAAAGGACAATGGCGCGCGCGCCGTGCGAGTACTCGGGCGGCTATTGTTGTAACGGGTAAGTTACCTCGAAATGAACCCGCGCCACCGGACAATTGATATTGGCTGAGAATCTCTTTGTTAACAAGTGAAAGTCACACGGAAACAACCATCGGAGCGGCGGGAGAGGTTGTAAACACGGCACTTCGAAGCAGCACGACACATTTGTTGAAAACAGAAGAAGTCGGCGATTGAGATGGGAAGACTTCAAAGTTCAACGTCACCATATTCGTTTCGTGCGAGTTCCCTTCCATTCGAAAATCGGTTTTCCTCCTCTCCACGCGTGAACGGAAACGAATAGGCGACGGAAATAAGACGGGGGGAAATATGACGAATGTGCGCCCGTTTTCACTTTTAGCAGACAAAGGAACTCTCTTCTTCACACTCACGGTCACTTTTTTGCGCATTCCTCGTCAGAAATGACCTATTTGTTGGGTGGGGGGAATGGTTTCTGAACGGCTCGTAGAATGGGAAAATGAGAACGAAGAGCAGTCGGGTTCTTCACGTGTTCTCAACTTTCGTTCATTTCACAAACGAATTGTGGTCGGAATGAGTAAGAGAATCGATTCGGAAAGCGAGATATCGTCGGTGAAGGCTCCGGAGGCTCCGAAATCCTTGTCGAAGTGGCTGAAAATCTCGATCATCGCGTGAGACTTTCTTCTTCTCCTCGTCCACCCGCCGCCGGTCATTGTCTCGTTTACAGCATCGTCTCCGTCGTCTCGGTGGTGACCTTCGCCGTCATTCTCTTCTTCGTGATTCGCGCATCGTCTTCTGCTTCTCCCTCATCACCTCTCGCCTCCTCTACTGCTTCTCCCTCCGCACATCGCCCATCACCTCTCATATCACCTCGTCCCTCACCTCTCATATCACCTCGTCTCTCACCGCTCCCCTCTCCTAGCCCTCCGTCCGCCCCTTTTTCTCGAAACAAAACTGCACGAGAGCTGGTTTTCGTTCAGATCGTAGGTCAAACGATCAGTTTTTAATCGAGAAGGTCTCTGCAGCTTTTCCGTCATGGAGCGAGGGCTTCGAACAGGAAGATGTCGGCAGAAACGATGAAGCTTTTCCCACGAGGACGAGGACAGTTGACTGATGTGAGCTCGATTTCCGATGGAACAGAAGGAAGAACATGTGTTGCAGAGAGGCTTCAAGAACTCGCATTTGTTGGGAAAGTTCTTGAAGGCGAGATACGTGGACACGGGCTTCCTCAACTCGAGAATGGCTCCCAGAGAGGTCAGAAGGCGCTTCGGGAAAAAGGTTATCGTGTTGTTCAGATGTACTGGAAGTCGCGCAACAATCATCGATGTCTGTCGACTGCCTCGACGGTCGGAGCTGCGATGTTCCAGTCGGAGCAAACAAAGTTCCCTCACATCGGCGTTGTGTCGGACTCTCACGATTCGGTAATCTTTTTCGAAGACACCTAATCAAACTCGTTTCCAGCTTTTAAGCGGCTCTTCATATTGTCCTCGACTGAATGAAATAAGAGACAACCTGTGTTCAGCAATTAAGGACAGGGTTTGCAAATGACATCTCTTTCGAGCCACCTCCGTCTCTTCAGAAGACCACGAAGAAAACTCGTCACGAGGCCTCGTACGAGTGCATCACCAACGGCTCCGTTCCTCCAATCTTCCAGAACATGTCCATCGAGGACAGCGACATCTACATCAGTTTGGTTCGTTTCATCCGGTTCCATGAGTATTTGCTCCGTTCTCAGTTCGAAAATGATGCTCTGAAACCGGGAAGCCACCTTGACAACATTGAGCTGATCATCAGCGAATACATGAAAGTCCGTCATTTCTACTCAGGCCTCGGAGCTTACAAGAACCCCGAAATGGTCAAACTCCGCTTCGGAAACCTCGTGGATCTTCTTCTGGAGAATCTGGAGTGAGTTCTCTTCAGAAGGCGTCGTCCGAAGTGCCCACTCGACCTGATTCCAGAACTGTGTGGCGAAAGCACATCAAGAACAAAACGAAGGTCAAGTTCTTGGCCTTCTCGACGGTAATTGGTTTCGGTTTCTTTCACTTTCAGAGGTCAATTCCATCACATTTCCAGCAAGACTGGCTTCTCGCAGGTCTCCTAGAGTCGTTTGGCGTTTTTGATGAGGTTCTGAAGAGGAAACCGAGCAGGGAACCCGGCTACAATTCAATGATCGTCATGGAATTGTGGAAGCAGGGAGGGCAACCGTTTGTGAAGTTCTACTTCAAACCGGAAGAGATCACTTCGGTGAATCACAAAATGATCGATTTCACCAACGTTATTCCTAACTGCGGGTCCGCCACGTGCCATCTCTCGGTATAACGAGGGACTAGAAACCCCCTCATGGCCGAACTCGTTCTCGAATTTTACATTTCAGAACTTCACCAACTGCTGTAACGATTATAGACTGAGTGAGGAACAATTCACTAAAGCGTGTGTCGTTAAAAATTGAAAACCTTCGAAACTCGCTTCTCGTTGATGATCTCATTTCCTCGCGAAAACTGATAAAGACAATAAATTGTAGCCCGGCGCTCATTGCATTTCTCTGATAACACATGCTACTGGTCAAAGTCCTCGCTCTCCGAGTGCACTTTTCCCCCGCAGAATGCTCGCTTCGAACCGTCTCTGGCCCTTCCTCCAACTCTCCATTTTCGCTTTGATCTCTTTCGCGGCGAACTTCAACTACGGCTTCTCCACCACTTACATCAACACTTCCGTCGACGAGTTCAAGGTTCGCTCTTTGAGTTTCGAGACATGTGACCTGATAAGAAGAGGCTACGAATTGCAGAGTTTCTTGAACGAGTCTCTGAGTCGGAGGAATGTTTTCATGTCGGAAGAGAAGTACGACGTCATCTGGAACGTCTTCTTGAATTGCTGGTTTGTCGGTTTCTTTGTTGGCATCTGGCTCAGCCCGATTCTGAATGACAAGTTCGGACGGAAAGGTGAGTAGAGTTCTTCTAGTCTTGAACGTCTTCACTTTTTGCAGTCGGATTCCTGGTTGGAAACGCGACGGCATTCCTGGCATCCGTTCTGCAGTGTCTCTCGATTCACTTCTTCTGTCCGGAACTGCTGATCGTCTCCCGGTTCACGACCTCCGTGTGCATGGCAGTCACCTACCAGTCGTGTATTCTCTTCCTCCAAGAGTGCTCGCCCACTCATCTCCGCGGCAACTTCTCGTTCCTCAGCGAGATTTCCTACTCGTTCATGACGATGGTCGGCAGTTTTCTCGGCCAGGACTACATCCTCGGAGGCCACCTCTTCTGGCTCTGCTTCTTCGTCGTTCCCTTCTGTCTCGTCTTCACATTTGCTCTGCTCTTCCTTCCCGAAACTCCGAAGTTCTTGCTGATCGCACGAGACGAAGAGGACAGAGCGGTGGAGGCAGTGCACTTCTACCACGGAAAAGAGGCTGATGCGAAGCAAGTGCTGGAGGAAATTCGGAAGGAATCGGAATGCGAATCGAACGAGAAGACGTCGACGGCGCAGAGAATGAAGACGCTCTTCACAGAGAAACACCTCCGGATGGCCCTTCTGCTCAGCGTCTCGGCTCTCCAGAACACGATCGGACTCTGGGCTCTCCTTCTTTCCTCCACTTTCTTCCTCGAGAACGCCAACGTGGAAGCGGAGATTGCTCAGTGGAGCACAACTGCGATGAGCCTCTCATACCTGTCAGGTACAGTAACCGGAGGGCTTATCATTGAGAGGTGAGCAGGAGCGGGAAGAGGAAAACGAGGAAACGTTGCAGAGTGGGTCGTCGACGTCTTCTGCTCTCGTTCACTTTCCTCAACAATCTCGCCCTTCTCGCCTTCGTCTTCTTCGCCCAAATTCGAATTCTGATCGACGTGATGAAGTACGGCTGCCTCGTTTCTCTCATTGTTTACGGGTACACGTACGGGTCAGTGCTCCCAGCCAGCCAGCCAACATTTTCGCTCACTTCTCGTTTTCAGGACCGGCGTCGGTCCGATCTCGTGGTTCATTTCGTCGGAGCTGGTTCCCCAGACGCATCGGAGCACTGCTCAATCCGTCGCTTACGGAATCAACACTCTGATGGTCGTCGTGAGCACTTTCACGGTCCTTCCCTTGTATTCAGTGCTCGGAAGCTACGCGTTCGTCATTTTGTACTCGATTCCCTCGTTTGTCAGCATGCTCATTCTGTTCCGATGGTTGCCGGAAACGAAGGGAAGAGAGATTCACGATATTGTAAATGAGTTAAAGTCCGAATAAGAAACACTTTGAAAGTCTTTGTTGACAGAACTAACGACAAACTGAGATTTCTTTTATAGCCATCAAGGGAAAAAGCGAAAAGAAACGGGAACAAAAGTGGAAACACCCGAAAATTCAAAAATTATAATAGAACACAACCAAAATGGAACATTATGAATCAGAAAGAATAAATTAGAATATTACACAGAAACATGCAGAAAAAAAGTAAAAGTGACGAAGAAAGTACAGGAAGTGAGGAGATTATGAGACGGGCGGACTAGGAGACTACCGATTTATCTGTTCTTCATCTCGATGTACTGCTTTTTGCTCACTCTTCCGCAACAACATCCGACCAATAGAATGAAGACAATCACACCGGCTAGGTAGCCGAGGATCGAGTTCCTCTCCGGATGCTCCATGACGAGTGTTGCGAGCGAATGCCAGGAGTCCGGAAGAGCCATTTTGAACTCGGAGTGGGCCTTCATCCATAACTTGTTTCGGTCGTTCAGTTTAGAGGAACACTCTTTTGAAAGCTCGTTCTTGTCAGCCGTGTCCATCAGGCACATCACAACTGAAAAAAAACGGCACCATTAAAGATTTTTGCATCAAAATTCACTCACTTCTGCTGTGTCCGGGCGGAACGTCTCTGCAGTGTCTCTGAATATCCGTGGCACACGCTTCGTGGAGAACCGGGTCTAGATGAATATCGACAAGAGACTCCTGCAAACGGCGGGCGATCTGCTCTGCGCATCCGGTGTCACGGATCAGCCCCTTGTTGAAATCAGTTTTCAGGCACTCCATCACGTTGTCGAAGCTGCCGCCGTCGTTAATGATCGACTGCGAGCAATGCTGATTGATCGTGTTCTTGCAGGCGTTGTAGAGTGGAGGATCAAGTTTCGGATCGAGTTCTGCTTCCACTATGGCTTTCGAAACTTCCGCAGCACATTGAGGCGAGAAATTTATTTGGTTTTGATCGGATATCGATTGACGGAACTTGTCGCGGAGACAAGAAACTACGACTCCGTCCAGAACAGTCTGTGAGTACTGTGGCATGTTGAGCTTCTTCATATCTTCATGACAGCTGGAAACTCAATAATTCTTAGGATGATGTGATTGGAAACTCACTATTGCTCGGCTTCTTTTTTGCAGTTAGTAAGAAGTCCCGGTCTGAGACGGACATCTCTCGCCGACTCTTGCATCCTTTCCTTCACAACAGCCTTGCACTCTCTCTGCAGCAGTCGAACGATCTTCGTGTTCGTCAAACACTCCAGAACGTTTTCCGCGTCGCTGTTTCCACAGAACTTTCCAATGTCGTATCTGCACTTTTTCTGAAGCTCGTCGTCCATCGAGTTGTCTACTGCCTCTATCTTTTCACGGTAAAAGATCATAGATTTGCATTCTGGACCGAGTTGTTCGAAATTAAGGCGTAGACATTCAATGGTGTCCTCAAAGGTCTCCGCGCGATTGCAGTTGAAGTGCTGGATTTCGCGAGCACACTTCTGAGAGAGCTTCGGGTCGGCATCAGCCATGTGCTCCTTGTCGTCAAACTGGAATAACGGTGTTAGTAGAGTCAATAGAAGGGGAAACATTTGTATATAGACCACATGGTTGAACTGAACGTTACAAGACCACAATTGACCACGAACGAGGACTGAGGAAGGGAGAAAAAAAACCAATCAGGGACAAGATGCTGGTAGGTTCAAAACGACCCGGATTCCGCGATCCCCCGGTTCCAACGGGTCGCTTCTCATGCACGAAAGCACCGGACGGAACAACACCGAACATAACTTACTTCTACCTGTTCTTGCTGAAGATAAGCTACTTTGAGTTGCTTTTTGCAGTCGTCCGAAAGATCCTTTGGCACTCCAAGAACCTTGTGCTCGAACCTAACCTCCGATAGACACCGGATGATTTCTCCTCTGAAACAACACTGCTCTACAACAACAACAACAACTTTTAAAGATTACTTGTCATTGTTGTGATCTCTGCAGTTCTGTTCGATATCAGCAGCACACGCCTTCTGGAACTTGTAGCTGAAGTGGTAGTCTCGGAGTGAGATGAGTTCAAAATGATTCACGTAGGAACGGCACTTGGTTGTCATCTCCTTCGCGTCTTTGTTGTTCACAAGGCATTCCAGCACGTCTCCGTGGTCGATTTCTTCATTGGCAAACTGAATACAGTGTGTGCTGATCACAGGCTTGCAAGCTTTGCTCAGAGCCCGGTTCAACTTGGTATCCTTAGCCTCCATCTCTGTGAACCGAGTGATCTCAGAGTAACACTGTTGATACTTTCGCTTGAAATTATCGGTTTCGAAGTTTTGCTGGAGGCACATCATCTCTTCTGACGGCTTCACATTGTGAGAGCAAAACTCGGAAAGCGCATCTCTGCAGGCGTCCTCGATTTCAGGGACGAGATTGACACGAACAGCGCGAACATGAAGAAGCTGGCGAACTTGTCGACCACACTTTTGAGACAACGGATTCTGTTCGTCGTAGGCGCTTCTGTACAAACAGGCAAGCACTTGCGGCCCTCTATCCACTGTATTGTCCGAGTTGTGCTGCTGGTGCCAGTTATCCAGAGCAGAGCATCTCTTCACGGCTTCTTCGTGACACGCATCATAGAGCTCAGGATCGAGAGTCCAGTCTCTAGCCATGAAGTACTGGACTTCGAGAAGTCTTTTCTCGCACTCGGGAACCATATTCGGACTGTCAACGTTTTTCATCAGACAGCTCAAAGTGGCGGTCTCCGAGACAGCGTCCTGGGCACAGGGACCATCGATCAGAGCTCTGCAAGATGCGTAGAGCACCTTGTCAACCTTGTAGTTTCTTCCAATGTCAGCCACCTTTACCACTTGGGCAACTGCTTGCATACACTGTGCTCCCAGTCTCAGAGTCTCATTTCTTTGCTCGGCGTGCTCCATGAGACAATGAAGAGTTCTTCCTTCAGCCTCGATGTCTCCACGCGGACTGCACCACTTGTCGATTTCCTGAGCACAGTTCAACACGAGCTCCGGAGCCATTCGGAAGTGCTGCATCATCATCTGACGATGGGTGATCATCTCATGCGCACATTCCTTCGATGGTTGCAACTCTTTGTGATCCGGCTGGTTGGCACCATTTTCAAGGCACATGAGGATCCATGCCAGATGGAAATGGGCGGCAGCTTCTATCTGAGTCTGTGGCTCGCATTTGTAACGAGTGAGCTCTGGCTGACAGGCTTTCGTTAATGGATGGGCCATTCTGTAGTCTCTTCCCATCAAGTAGGCTCTCTCGGCAAGCAAATTCGAGCACTGAAATTAACATACCAGGTGAGCAAACTGCGCCAACATTTTGTTTCTCACCTGTGGATCCATGAATTGATCGTTCCTACTCATCATCAGACACTCGAACACCTTTCCTTGTCCGGCCGGAACGTCCTTGCAGTACTTCTCCCGGTCTTGCCGACAGGCAAAGAAAAGGGGTCGATCGAGATGGAAATCATCGGCTTGCATTTCGGCAAGTCTCAGAACTTCGTGCTTGCACTCATCTCCGAGTATAGCCAGCGCATCTTCCTGAGTCTTGGCATTCTTGACGACTTTGTCCAGTATGCACTCGAGAGCCATTCCCTGAGTGTGAGCGACACGGACTCCCTTATGAGCAGCGTTCGGAGTGAGAGCAGTGCAGTTGAACTTATCGAGCACAGTACGACACTTGGTGACGAATGGGCCGACGAGCCGGAAGTCAGAGAAAGCGAGACGTTCGGTTCGCGCTGGAACAAGAAGTTATCTGGAATTAGCCGCCGAACTTGACTCACAAAGAAAAGCATGACACTTGCTGGTCTGCGTGACGTTCTGAACAAATTCGATCATGCAACTGAGTGCGTAACCCGGCTGAGTCTGTGAGGTGCACGACTGCATCGCGGCGTTTCCCTTAAGCTCTTCCTCACAATACTGCTTGGCAGCCGTTACGAATCGGTCGTCTTGCGTGATTTTGACCTGAATTTGAAGAAACGGTTTTTCGAAAACTTTTTTTTATCACCTTGAAATCCCAGACGAGCTGCTCGCATTGCTCAGAGAGAAAAGCGGACTCTGAAAGACCGGCGTCTTGAAGACATTCGAGAATTGCCATATCGCTCGTCAAATCGACATCAGGCTGTAAAACAACAGTTGAATCTGAAAGGAAACTAAAAGTTACCTTGCTACAATACTTGTGAATATCCGCTTTGCATGCATCGAAACTAGCCAGCTTCTTGTCTCCATCGTTCGCTTGGTTGGCTTGTTGCGCTGAAACGGAGAGAATGCTTATGAAATTTGATACTGTGACAATACCTGAGACCAGCCAACATAAAGAAAACAATATCAGTGGACACCTCCACATACTGCTACGGTTCGGGTTCCCTTGTCGTTTCTGCAAAGATTTTGACACGTGTACACTCCGAAAGTGACGTCATCGCGGGAGATAAACAATAGTCTAAGAGATGAAGGCCAAAACGGATGAATGGAGAAACAAGCGGGAATATTGCAAAAAAAAGACGGAGGAAAATGGAATTTGTGAGTGAGAAACGGCAGTTCGGATCCCAGAAAGCAAACAGAAATTTGTTGGAACTACCGGCACGCAACTTTGCGGACCAGCGGTGTTTGCACACATTTGGCAGTTGGACGGAGACTCGCGCGCTCCCGCGTCCTCCGATTTCCCGATTATTTCTCTTTTCGTTCCGAGCATTTCGAGCAGAAGAAGCCACGTGGCGGTGAAGATAAAAACGCCGAGAGAACAATATTGTTGAGATGTAAAACAGGATGGAAGAAAGACGATCGGCCGACTGGCCACGGGAGAAACTACGAGAAATGGATGCGCAGATGAGCGGAGACGGCCGAGACTCGTTTTGAAGAGACAGAAATGACGGCGATCTCGACGAATAGCTGATCTCCTTTTCTATTCGTCGTATATTCTGTTGCGAAAATAAGCGAGTCAAACAGAAGAAAGAAAATTTCGGGTTGTTAGGGGAGACGGAAGTGGGAAAAAAAAGGGAATATTCATTCGTTCAATGAGTATACAAAACGAAACTATTCAGGACCTGCGAATCTCTTCTTCCGACGAGGCGAGACAAAGTTGCTCTGGGGAGCCGCTGATTCACAAGACAACGCCATGATGTATTCTGAGCAGCACGATACGAATTTCTGCAACCAATGTACTAGTTTCTCAAGATTCCGACAGATTTCTCACTTTCAGCGGGCATTCGCTCTTATCCTTCGGGCATTCTCTGATTGTGTTGCTCAAATCGATCAGGTTGTGGTCCTCCTCCGTTTTCTCTTCCGGTTTGAAGTACATCTTCACGAACGGCTTCCGATCTTTTTCCCATAACTCCAAAATGATCATCGAGTTGTACTCCGGATACGCATCGAGTCCGACCGATTCTTCGAGAACTCCGAACGCTTCCAGCACTCCCATCAGCATCCAATCTTGCTGGAATCGTTCAATGCTCACTGAGTCCAGACCCCGTTTCAACTTACGGTGGAATAGACTTCGAACTTTGGTATCCTTTTAGACTCCAAAAGAAGCTCTCTCTGCTTCGCATCCGAGATACTGCCGACTTTTGTCCAGAATTCTTTCATGTTCGACAAGAGAACTATCATCAGGTTCACAAACTTGATTTTCATCTTCCTCGGATCGTGATACCGTCCGGTCCCGGTGATCCACTGAGTAACGCTTGCGTACATCTTCGTGATCTCGTCTATGTTTTGAGCCAGTGGTTCCGGAAGCGGAATTCCGTTTTTGTATTCGTTCAAGTATGCTTCGAGAGAATGGAACGGATACTTTTCGAGTACGGGATGAGTGAAATTCAGACAGTTCGCGACGAATTCCTCGTATTTTGGCCACTGAAACAAGCGATTGAACAGAGGGAATTCAGATGAGGAGTCGAAACCGGATCGTAGACTCCCGTGAATCCCGGACACTTCTCCTTCACCAGTTCCGTCTCACGAACACAGTTGCCGATGTCGTAGTTGAGAAGCTGAAAATCGAACACTTATCTTCTTCGTCTCCACGCGATCCAACGTTTTCTGCAGTCTCTTCCGTGTAGACTGCCACGTGGAGGTGTCTGTCCGGGTGCTCGAACATCGCTGCTCCTACGGTGGAAGCAGTGCTCAGGCATCTGTTCTTGTTCACCGATCTCCAGTACATCTGAACGGGATATCTCTTTTTTCTTAAAGTAGGAGGTCAGAACACCTGCAATGGTTGCATGGAGCTGTCCAAAAAGCCGGTGTCGACGTATCTCTTCTTCAGAAACTTTCCCAAAAGATACGAGTTCTCGAATCCTCTCTGAAAATCTTCTCGGTTTTCATTATGTTTCAGTTTCTGAAACTGACGTCAGTGAGCTCCCCGAGCCCTCTCGGAAACAATTGAGAGAACGATTCATTCGTGAAGCGCTCCGATGGAGCACGGGCTCCGTGACGGAAGAGCTGAAATCGGAAGTTTTCAGAGAGAAGTTCGATGGGCTCGGAACTCTAACCACTTGCGCGAACAGAAGTTGTTCTTCCGCTGATTCGATTGCAGGCAGAACACAGAGAAATAAGAAGACGAACGGAATCATTGAACTGATCTCTTCTGGTTCTGAATTCCTGAAATGAAACAGTTCGGATGAAATGAGAAATGAAAATGACGAAAAGAGAAACGGGTTACTTGAAATACGGAAAAAAAAAGGAATTGAGTAGAAGATTCTTTGAAGAATGTAGCCGCCCGGAGAGCCTTATCTCATTCAAAAAACCTCGTTTCGCAGTCGAATTATTCAAACTTGGCGCCCTGTTCCAAGGTCGTCGCCTGTCGGCCGTGATTAGCGTCTTCCCCAGTCCGACTGTTGCTTTCCTTTTTTGAATCCTCTCGCCCGGCGCGCGCCCTTTCTCTTTCGCCATTTGATGAATCAGTACGAGCAGCAAACACGCCATTCTCTTCTACCGCAATAGAGGCGAATTTGAATTCTGATGACCGAGTGTGTGGGAAAAGGAGTGTCTTTTCAAACAAAAGAAAGCGAGTTCGAAAGTTGAAGAGAGAAAGAGAAGACAGTTGGTGTCGCCGAGCCACTGAATCATCTCACCTCCTTCCTGTGCATCCGAACCGGACAGAAACAGATGACGACTCTTGTGGAACGACGGCCTTCATGTCCCGGATTCCGTCTGAAATGACCTACTCGCGGGTTTGTTGACAGTTAGCTTGCCAATTCCGGCCCATTTGGCCTTCTCTCCGTCTGCGGTTCACCTTTCCCACTTCCCAAACCGGAATCATTCCTCCACAAACTGACATGCGTCATGTCGGCTCATTAGCTCAATGTGACTGATTGTTTGGCGCCAAAGGCTCGCCGCCCGTCCGTCCGCCCCTCTTACCTGTTCCAACTCATCAATCACACCGAGGACGGAGATGCGACACGGAGCGAAGGCCGACGCGTTCGCTCGCAAGTTTGTATAATCCCAGTCATTTTTTCGAAAAATGGCCGCGCCAAATACTGCATTAGGCCGAGTGGATGGGCGCGTGCGCGGGTGCGCGATGCGTCGAAAAGATCTGTCCTTTCTTTTCTCCGCGAACGTAATTCATCTTCATTTTTCACACTTTTCTCGCGGGCGCAGTGAAAGACGGCGCCGATTTAAACTTCGAATCTCGCTTTCGTGAAATATTGGCTGATGAGCGCGAATTGGCCGCGAAGAAAACGATTTCGAATCGGATTACGGTAGTTGCACGTGTGTCGACTCCGTAAATTTTATTGCCACGTCATAAAGAAGAGCCACAAGTGTGGTTCTTTTGGATGGCAGGTGCTCCCCGCATCTGCCGATCAACAGCTTCTTTTCACGCCATAAATCTATTATTGCGGTCTGCGGAGGGATGATTTACACGGCGTCCGGAAGCTGCGCGTACTTTCGCCCCCCTGACAGCGACCAGTCCGCTCGCTTCTTCCCAAGGTCCCTTCTCCCTCAATTACCGTTCCGCTTTCACCCGGTTTCGGATGGGATGAGGAGCACCTGCCGTCCTTCCATTCCGATTCCCCGCGCGGTCAGCTTCATTTGAATGCAACAGATGCTCGGCGCATGTCTGCGTCTCTCGAGGGCATACGCTCTCTCGCCGACTTCTTCTGATGACCGATTGGCAGAAATAAATAGACGGTTGGACCATAGCCAACAAACGCATTCACGTTTGTTTATGATTAATTCCGAAGATATGCAGATAAACACACACGCCCGCCGGGTTACCCGATACGATGACTGATCGATGCGCCTGTCGTGCGCGCGCGCGCGATTTGAATTCAAGACGGTTCCCAGAATCCAGGACGGGGGAAGCGAGAGTAAATGGGCTTTGGAAGGGAAGAAAGGAGACGGATCGCGCACTCGAGATAGCCTCCCTCGCATCTCATTACAGTATCTCTCGTGATCTCGGATCGATGGACACCCCCTCTTTCGAATCGCTTCTTCCCATTCTTTTTCTTTGCATTCTGTTAGCTGACACAGTGTGAGGCGCGCGTGCGCGCGAAAAAAAGACGAATGAAAAGAGAGAAAGAGAGTTACTTGCCTTTCGAAATTCGAACAACGGAACAATGGGAGGACACTCATGGGAACACCTGAAGATAAAGAGGACCCTTGTACGAGCTGCGCAACTAATTGGTCTACTTATATTCGATGACGTGGCATTTCCCCACTATTACCGTACCCCTTCCCTTCCCCCTTAGCACAAAGATCCGATCTTTACAGCCACTCCAAACGGCGGCACATAACTCATCTCCATATCGCATTTTGAAACGAAGAGGTATCAAGATTGTTTCGCGCGCAGAGTGTCTGCCCACATGTTTTTTGGGCAGCCGCCGACTGCTGCCCAAGGACGGCTCTTCTCACTTTCGTTCGACGCCGCTTCCATTTCAAATTCGTGGGCAACAACGTTGAAAACCGAGATCCGAACTCCCTTTCTGGATAGTGTATACAGTTCGAAGAACCGAGCATGGCAGGTTGTCTCTAATGGTTTCCACTCCGAAACGCGGAAAGCAATCGATACTCTCGCGGAGCGGGGCTTCTCCGTTTTACTGATAACACCTGAACCCGAACCTCGTCACGGCGCCCGCATTCAAATCGCAGTGGGTGCGAAGCATCGCCCCGCGGCCAGCTGCCCCGCCCCCCGCGTCTCCGTCCTCCGCTCTATCGCGCACTATCTTCCTCTTCCGTCGGTGTTGCTGGTGCCCCGTCCGCCCAAAGACCGTCGTCTGCCGTGTGTGCGTGTCCCCCGCCTACCCGTACACCACACTCTCACCACCTCCGCCATTCGCCCCCTCTGGGAAAGAGAGAGAGGTTAATCCTCCTCCGATTCCTTCTCCCTCATTCTCCGCCATTTATGCATAGTTAGCGACGGTTTTTCTCATCCACAATTCGATTCAAACGACGAAGAGACTCCCTTCCGCTTCCAATTTCAAATGTTATCACTATTCGGTTCTCCCTCGTTTCTTTCGCGCCTTCCTTCCATTTTCAGCCTTATCACTACGAAACTTTGAAGAATTTCAGAACACTCTGGTAGTTGAACCCGAAATCCAACAGCCAGAAGCAAAAATGACGAACGTCTACGGGTCCTCAACGTTTCTGACACTCGAAGAGATCAAAGAGAACATACCGCCCGGGACTCGTCTGAAGAAGGTGACAGCCCGCGCGCCCTCTCCAAATGACCTCTTCTTCTTTCAGCAGCCATTCGTGAATCCTGAGCCCCCGGTCAGCCGCCCCTCCGATCCAGATCAAGAATCGCTCTTGCAGTCGCCGGTGCCGCGTCCCTCGCCCGCAATGTCGCAACTCTCCGACGCATCGTTTCTGTCCCAAGGTTTTATTATCATTCTCACTCACAAACATGCCTGTTTGGAGCGGTCATCTCTGATAACATTTGACCGTTTCTCTCGCGCTCTCTCTCCCGGGCACACTCTCTTATCGCTTGCGATGCGATTAACAGTCATTAGTTACAGTTTGCCAACAGTTTTTGACAGTTTTCCACTAAAGAGTCGTATAGTGACCAGGCTCTTGAAACGGTCGAAACTGATAAGAAGGGCAGGGAATTGGTCAGCAGCGGAAAGTGCATTTTGCAGACGGAGCCGCGGTCAACAACAGCGCCGACGAAGCGGACGACGACCCGGAAGTGACTTCGCGGAAGGAGAAGAGCCTCGGACTGCTCTGCCAGAAGTTTCTGATCGCAATCAAGGAGGAGACCGAAAACTCGTCGACCAAAGAGGTCCACCTGGAGACGGTGGCCAGGAAGATGTGTGTCGAGAAGAGAAGGATCTACGACATCGTCAATGTGATGGAAGCGCTGGACGCCATGCAGAAGACGAACAAGTCGTACTACCAGTGGAGGGGACTCGACGCCCTTCCGAAGCTCATGTTCGATTTGCAGGTACCCACAATGATCCTTTTCTCATGCAATCCGTAAGATTTCAGAACGAAGCTGTTGAGGAGGGGCTCCCAGAGCGTGTCCAGCGAGTCGAGCAGGCGATGTGCTCTTTCACAGAAATCGCTTCGCCATCTGCACGTGCCAAGCAGGGCTTGAAGGAGATCGTCGGCTCGTTTGTCTCGTGCACTTCAACTCCCACCACTCCGAGCACTTCTTTCGACTCGATGAACGTGAAAAGCGAGCCGACGCCGCAGGAGAAACGGTCGCGAGTGGACAGCAGAGACCGGCAAGGAAGGAACTCTCTGGCTCAGTTGTGCAGAAGATTCCTCATGGTTCTGCTGAGTAACCCGAAGAACGGCAGGAAAGTGAGTCTCGACGTGTCGAGCACGATTCTGATCAAGGATCCGGAGACCGAGGGCTTCGAGCCGCCAAGCAGAAGCCGCTGCAGAAGACTCTACGACATCGCCAATGTTCTAGTGGCGCTGGGACTCATCAAGAAGATCCACTATCTGTTCGGAACCAAGAAGATCCCGCTCTTCGTCTACTGCGGACCTGAACCGGATTTGAACGCCACATTCGACGTGTTCTTGTCAGTCGAGCGTCTTCTGAGCAGCCCGCAGAACGTGCCGCAGACGCCTGTCATCAAAGCGCAAACCGACAAGATCGTCCAGCAAATTGCCGGTTTCGGCAAACGAACCTTTTCCGAGCAGAATGTGTCGAAGCCGATGGGCAACGTTCCGAAGATAGCCAAGATCAAATCGGATGAGCCGACGCCTCTTTCGCCGGTCAGCTCTCCGTTGTTTATGTTCGCCGAGCTGGCAGCGGCCGAGAAACTGAGACTCGATGCTTTCGCTCAGTTTTCCAAGTACGTTCATCGAGGATCGGATTTCCGTTATAAACACATTTGCAGGTCGATTCTCGAGAAAGTCTCTCTGCCGTCCGGGACTGCTCCGGCGGCTCCGATGGGCTCCACTGCAGCTGGTCTGGCTGTGCCGCCTCTTCCAGTCGCTCCGCTCCAACTCTCGGATCTTGTGAAGCTGCCGAAGCTCTCAGCTTCTCCGGCTCAGACGCACTTCTCGTTTCCCGCAGTCAGTACCGCGAGACCCACATTCGCTTTTCCGGACTACCAGCCTGCTCCGTACTCTCCGTCGACCCTCCGTCCGCTCGTTTCGCAGATGACGTTCAAACGCGAATCTCCTCAAAAACCGAAACATCTGATGTCGAGCATTCTGGGCGAATCGAAGAAGTACGCGAACCAGCAGAACACGAAGAGCAACTCGTTCGAACACACCACGTCCTCGCCATTCCAGGTGGTAAAGAAGGGAGACACACGGCCCAAGTAAGTGTCATCTTCTCCTCTTCTCTCCCTCGACGTCATCTGTGCTCCGGATGACGTCATCCCAGTATGTGTGCGTGCATAAGGCGCATTATTGCGCAACGGAAGAAACTTGCGCAACCGAACATTTTGTGAGCCGAGAGAGTGGGAGAATGCGAGAGACACAGACCCATTTCACACCAATCTCTTCTGTCCTGATGGCGAATTGTGTAATACGCAACGTGTGCAATTCGCGGATTCAGGTGAACAGAAGGCCTCCTTCCACCGGTAATTACGGCCAGCGTACGGTAGCCGGATCAAGTTGAAGGTTGTCGAAATTCGACGGGCGGGCGCAGTGAGGCGATTGGTGAGAAAAGTTTGGCGATGATGGTGTGCGAAGATAGAGGAGGCGATTAGGATCTTCGTTTGCGCCCCTGCACGCCTTGTGAGTGACACTTCATGTCACCTCGATAAATTTGGCAAAGCGATTCGAGTCGAGTTACGGTATGAGTATTCCGTCGTCCTTGCGTGCACATGACCCTCATGATTCGGGCGGCAGAATAACAAAAGAGGGACAAGAATGATGGAACGAGAGGGTTGCACAACGGGTGAAGAGCCGCCGGTTGCGCAACTTGCGCGCGGAGAATGACCGGAGAAGAAAGGGAACGCGCGGAGAAAGGCGGCTTCGCGCAGAGACCTCTTCTTCTTTTTATGCGCTTTTTATGTGTGTGTGGGAGAAGGCAAACAGGGACCGTCCGTCTTTCGGTACCTTTATCACCTGCTGACCTCGATTCGAGTCGTTCAAACACTCTTTCGAAATTTCGCGCCCTCTGCCAAGTCACTCGTTTATCAGCGACCGAAAACGGACGAAGTGACCTTTTGCGTGTTTGCATTCTCTTCGCGTGCACACGAAATAGAAGAATGATGGAATGCACACAGGAACAGAAGGCGTGTTGCATAATTTGGGTCAATTTGACCCATCTTCTCAAAGAAGAGCAGATGGGGGTGCTTCAAAGAAAACGAGCAAGGTGGAGCGGACAGAGAATGTAATTAGCCAGATTGGAACCTGACCCGAAACTTGTGGTTCAAACAAAAAATAGGCCAAGATGGATTACACAATAAACCTTTGTTTCGTTTCAGGAAAGTATTCGGCGAGATCCAGAACCTGCAGTAACTTGGCCACTACACAACTCCCTCCCTCTCCCTCTCCCTCTCTTTTCTAGCTAGTCACCCAATCGATATCTCTCTTTTCGGTTGCCCCTGATCACTTGAGATGTTACTTGTAGACTCCTCCTCGACCCCCACTACCCTTTGTCATTCTTTAGTTCCCCCTCTTTCAGTTTCTTTTTTGGTATCTCGACGACCCACTTTGCTCCCTCCCTCCCCCCAAATTCACGAGTTTCCATTCATTTGCTTGTACTTTCACGGACTGATTCGGATGAATTCTTCTTCTATTTCCAAGCCGTTCTTATTCTCGACATATGCTCCTCCATGCTCTGCTTCTGACTCAACAGCGACGTGATTCCGTGCTTCCTCTGCTCTTTTATATAATTCAGCACCTTGCAAATGATCAACGGCAGGATGGTACATGTGTACGGAGAGGCCTGCGAAGAGGAATAATTGAGAGGAAGGATGCGCGTCATGTGCATATTTACATAAATGATGGAGAGAGACAGACTGTACGTGGCAGAAGACATGTTCTGTCCGAGCAGCATCAGCAGCCACATGAGCCCCGCATAGAGCGCGTTCGAAACGAACTGGCAGATCGAGATGAGGAAGATCGCTTGGGTGCACTTGACGGAAACTCGCGACTCGTACCGGGTGGTCACATCGTAGGAGTGTCTGGAACACGGAAAGCTCGAAAACGGTACACTCTCTTTTTGAGAACCAAACTAACCACAATCAGGAATTAGGCGACATTTCATTTTCTCAACAGAAATAACAGAAATGCTCATTTGTTTCTCACTCACCTCCATCGCTTATCTCTCCGAATGTTGCACCTTAGGACGAATATATCGAGAATGAAGTTCGAGAGAGTGAAAATGAGTATGAATTCGAGCAACATGTCAAAGTTATCGACGGACTCTGTGGGCAAGAAACCGCAATGGTTGACCCAACCAGTGAGAGAATCGCCGATAGTCAGAACGAACCACGTGGAGAAGCTGATGGTGAACTGGAAGCAAAGATAATGGGAGAGGTCTCGAAACGATGTGCCAGTACCACAATCAGAGAAAGAACCACTCCGGGAAGAGATTTGAGTTTGGAGTGCTGGACCGGAAAGAGCAGAGCCAGCATCCGATCGATCGACATTGCGAACTGGATGAAAGCCAACCCGCAGTTCCCAGTTGTCATTGCGATAGTGACGAATCGACAGTCGTAGGAAGTGTGTTGTAAGTTGCAGGGATCGTCCAGTTTGAAGAGCATGTTGTACAGATGCTCGATCTGCGGAGGGTACTTGGGAGGGCGATTAGGAAAACGGATACCTTGAAACGAAAGTAGGCGATTTGATGGCACACGGAGAATAAAATCGTCGCGATTAGCAGAATACGAGGAGAGTATTGTATAATGGATTGGGAACATAACTTGCGAATCGCACGAATGGAGAGCAATAAAGAGACGACGGCAATTAGGCAGTTGAGGGAAGTGGTGAGGATGTATTCGGGAGAACGGTAGAGCTCGAGCAGAGAGGCAGAAGCACACGTTCTGTTCTTCGAACTGATCACTGCCATGCTGAAATGAAAGGAAGAATCAGAACCAGGTTGGGAAGGGAGAAGCAAGGCGACTCTCTGAGAGAGAGAAGGGTGTGATTAGCAGGGAAGGGGCGAGTTCGGAACTGCGAATTAGCAGGAAAGGGGACATCGAGTGTGCTCTCGAGACTCCACGTCACCGTTCCAGATCTCGGAAACTTTGATGCTCAAGACGATCAAGCCGCGCTTTTCGGAGAGCTTATGAGTTTGAATGCGTCTGTGTTGATTGATAATGAGCTCTGAGCTCTAAGCGCTGTAAAATGTCATCGACATTTGCGGAAGGAATCTCATTGGATCGGAAGAGAACCCGTGCGTTGGCTTTATCCCTTTCTAATATCAGAAATCACGAAAAGAACCTATTGGACGACTTTGACGAGAGAAAAAAGTGGACGTTATTTATTCTCTAGCTCTACTGATGAGTACATCTCGGCGAACATCGGAACGGGAAAAACGGGAATTGAACAAAGTGTCCGGAGTGACTGAAAGTCTTCATCTGAATGGTTTTCTAACCACCGAAACCAAAAACGATTCCTAGAGTGAAAATGCGAGTGCAGTGATTTCACTCAGTTCTAGATGGTTCTTCCGGGTACTTCTTTTTTCTGCCTTCGTTTCCTCCGTCTCCTCATTGCGCAACAAAACGGGATCGACCCGGACAATCAGAATGGAGACAAAAAGTGCCTGTGTTTACGAGCGCTTTGAACTGGCTTTCGTCTCCTCCCTCCCTACCTTTTTTCTTCATTTCTTAGTGAACACTTGGTCTCAAAATTGGAGGGAAGAAGATGAAATGTACGGAAGAGAGGGAGAGAGGGAGAGTGATCGGAACTGAAAAGCGAGAAGTGTGTTGGGCAGTGTTTGTAGAATGGTGGAATGGCAGATCGGAAGATAAGCTGAATGTTTCTGAATCTCGGAAAGGGGCGACGAGACGTTGTTCTAGCGAACACATTCGGCCCAACCAAAGCAGCCGTTGCTTTTGTTATTTGACTTCTGGAACGAGCCACTCTCTGATTGGTAGACCGCCTATTCTCAAAACTGCAATTTCCTGGAAACTCGGACTTTTTCCCGTTCTCTGAGATAATCAAACGGATTCTGTTGATAAGATCCGAATCCTTCCCCCCTCTGCTACGTGCTAATCATCAAACTAGACGCATCTCCCCCTTCTCACCTGCCACGTCTTCTGTGTTTTGGTGTGTATTGAGTGTATAGCAGCAACCCGTCTTCTTCGTAGGTAGAAGATGAAGCCCGATTGCGCAACGAATATTTTCCGACCAAGGCCGCCATCTCTTTTCCATTGTCACCCCTGCCCATTTTTATCTCTTTGAATATATTCGCCGGTTCATCTCTCTGCATATGTACCAGCGATCACAACTTGTGACGGTCTGCCATTCGCAGATGCCAATCCAGTTCATCCCGACGCCTTCTCAAATCTCTTTCCGCATCTCTCTGCCCAAATGTTTCACTCGCCTTTCACTCCTGACTCTGATTCGTTTCCCACAGTAGTACACTCTTGTCACTTCCGTCTCAAAGTGCACACGAGTCTCTTCCCTCGTTTCCCTCGATTTCCCGGCGAAACGGGTTCCTTCTGGGTCCACCTGTCTCCTCGCAAAAACTCACTTTTTTATGTGATAAGCTGGCTTTTTCTGCCCGTGTCTCCACTTTCAACCGTTTCATTTCTCGCACCACTTTCTTCTTTTCTGAGATCACAAAACCACTTGAAACATGACTATTCATGCATTTTGGCGGGGGTTTCAAGTGGATTTCGGGAATATTTGTCTGATTCGGTAAGAAGTTCAATTTCCTAACGGTCGAAACTTCGAGTACAGGAAGCTAAGTGAAGTTCTATGTTTCTGAACTTTCGACTGCAATCTCAATCAAATATATTTATGAATACAATCCAGCAGTCTCCAGATTCTCTTTCGGTAAGATCATCAAACTGACTCCGAAACGTAGCATGAGTTTATCGCCTTGGTTGACAGAGTGAAATTCTGTCTTTTTGAAGAGAGACAGAGTGTTTTGTGAGTTCATTCAAAGTGCTCTTCAACGTCTTCTCAGTTGTTCTTCAAATAGGAAAAGTGCAATGCCTGATTCCTGAATAGAGAAATCGCTCGAGATAAGCTGCGATACCTTCCAGAACAGTTTCAAAGTTGTCCCATACAATCGTTTCGAGAAAGTATCAGTTATCTTGAGGACAGGAGGTTCGAAGTCCTTCGTGAGAGGCCTTTTCCTTTCCGTCGCCGCCCCCCACTCACTTACCTTCCTTCGTTCTTCACTTCCAGTTTCCACCTCACTTAGATCTAACCGCAAACCATTCATCACTTTGTCAGGTGGACTGATTATTCGTTCATATTTATAATCCGAACGTTGATTTCTTGCTGGGCCTGGGCATTCAAATGCGGCAAGTCTGGCCTCTTTCGTCTGTCCAATCGCTCGTTAAAACCTCTTCATCTCTCTCAAAAAGTTTCATTCCAGATGGAGGACCGAATGCACCCGGAGGATTCTGTCGAATGGGCGCACGCGGTCCGACCGGTCTCTTCGGTTTACTTCCACACTTTTCTCTGCTCAATGCTCTTCGTCGCCGTCGGCTTGTATTTCTTCTCCACTGACTTCGTAGTCGCTCCCGACAACTATTCGCTGGTTCAGCACTCCTACCGAGCTGACTACACAAACGAGACTACGATTACTTTCGATGAGGTAAGAAAGCACGTGACCGAGAAAGAGGATCATCGAGTTGAGGTGATCGAATCGATGAATCCGAAACACCCACTTCACGAGATCCTGGCTCGGAACGAGATCCGCTACTCGTTCGGCACCCTCTACGTCAACCATTGCAACGTCTTCGCCTATCCAAACGGGACGAATCTGCCCTCTCTGCTCCGCAGAATGACATTCTCTGCACCTACACAGGCTGCAATGCGGACTGCGGTCTTGGTTTCAGTGACTATCAGAGTGAGAGTCTCTCCAGCCGACCAAAGCACACCCTTACGCTTCAGTTGGTCACGACACTCTGCCGAAACGCTGACATCCTGATGCAGAACGTGGCGAGAGAGCACCAAATCAGATGTTTGTCGTGTCTGTGCTCGATCGCCGACCTGCTCACGTCGATCCTCGGAATGTTTGTGACTTGTCTGCACGACCCGATCGACTCGGACGCCAGTGAGTGACAGCTCGATCTTCCGAGGACTCACCTCTGTTTCCAGTGGGATTCCTCGTCAAGTACTCGCTCCCACTCTTCGGCGTCTCGTTCTTCGCCTCCGGTGTCCTCTACACCACCATCGAGTACTATGACGTCAACAAGAAGGTCTGGCTCTTCCGCCCCCGTTCGCAATTAGAGGTCTTTCAGAGCAGTCGCGTGCTCGAACGAGTCTTCTGTCTTGCTCTTTTCGCTCTCTGTTTGCCAGTTGTAAGCCGCGATTACATTTCGTTTCTGCTCTCCAAACCTTGTTTATACCATGGTTAGTTTACGGCCACCAGCCACGACTCACTCCTTGTTATAATTTATCAAAATGCGCGTGCGCGCGAGAGCGACTCTTATCATTTCTGAACTTTGGAATTTCGATAGTAGTGACGTGCGTCGGTCACCATTCGCTTCTCTGATAAAGTGGACAGACATGTGATGTGACAGTTCGTGTCTGAATGCCGACACTACGGTATCTGATCAACGAGTCCAAAATTGTAGTGGATTGGGTGACGGGCGTCTGCGAGTACACGTGCATCGCCGCCATCATCGTCTTCTATCTCACGCAGGTGGAGGACTTCAAGTGAGACATTGATCACAAAGAGAAGGCGAGACGTCTGGAATTGCAGACAGATGCAGATGGTCCTGTCGACGGAGAAGCAGGAGACGATGTGCTGCATGGACTACATCGACTTCTCGGACTACAAACCGGCCATGCTCCACGACTTTCACAAGATGCTCGAGAGCCAGAAGTCCGCCGAAGACACGAAAATCCACAAATCAGTCATCTTTGTTTGGTGATTCCATTTCAATCCGATTTTTGTTTCAGGAGGGACTAGAAAACTCTAGTGGCCTGATCGCAGGTATCTCTCATCTAGATGTTTTTCGCCTTTCAAAGATCCCAAAGACTCTCTTGTCTCCCTCAGTTCGGTCATTCGTACCGTTCAAACTGCCTTCCCTCGGGTGCTTTGTTTTTCAAATCTGTCTGATCTCATGTCCTCAAATAAACTTTTTCGTTGACAAACCCCCCGGGTTTCCCTCTGCTTTCAAATGTGAATCAGTGATATAATATCGACAGGACAAAGTTTGTTTCTAATCAGTAACATGATGAAAGCGCAATCAACTAACTATTCCGATTATCCGTCTTACGTGCCTTTCGACACTTTTCTCGAAAAGAGCACCAGAATCGGTTCGGTGGAGTGAGCAGTTGTATAGCTATAACGCGCGATGTTTCGCAATACCTCTTTGCAGCGCATAGTTACAGTTATCAGCAGTTTCATCGAGCGTTTCGGAGACGATGATCGACTCGCGCTCTTTTGTCAGCACGATCAAACAATCGGGCGATTAGTGTGCGACACGCCGTTTCGATATTCATTTCGTTGTTACTTCGAACCCATTCCTGGAAAGCCTGAAAGATGCGAAGCTAGATATCGATATTGGTTCGCAAAGTTCAGAAACCTTACAAGTTGGTGCGAGTGTCGGAATCATAGATATCGAACGAAAAGAAACACGTACTCCCTGCAGCCAGATCAAAAAATCAAATCAGCAGCAGAGAAACTCGCGCCCTTTTTCGGCCCTGAAAATCTGAAGACACACCTTTTATTCTGACTTTCCCTTGACGCAATTGATGGCGTCTGGAGAGAACAAGTTCAAAAAGGTACTATCGCGAGGGGTATAGTTGAGAACCGGAAACACGCGATCTTGATTACAGCGGCAAAAGGGGGAAACAGCCACAGGCAGCAAAACAGTCCAGGTGTGAATGTCTGGAAAGAAGACGATTTGCAGGAGAAGAACGGCGTCGGAAGGAAGCGTCGCTCGGACGCGTGACGTCTCTCGAGTATCACAAAGTTGTTTTCGAATTCGCTAGGTTCGGTGATCGAGATCGGTCAACCTTTTGATCTCCGCACATGTGTCCTTTCTTCTGACCACTTCAGATACATCTGTTTCTCGAACTTTCGAGTTCTCAGATTCAGCCGCTTCTAGATTTGTTATCACCTTTTTGTAAGTTTCGTAGTCTGCTCTCTGTCCACTGCAACCTTTCGAAGTCACACTTTTTGGAGGCACTTTGGAGCCTAGAAGTTTGTCACAGATATCGGCAGCCTTCTTCTTTTTCTTCTTCTTCGCCCCCTTTCTCATGCCTCGCCCTCCCAATTCATTACTTCGATCATGGCCAGACTGTCGATAGGTCAAACACCAATCACAGACCGCAACGAGGACGAAGTTAGATAACCGGAGCGAGCGAGTTCCAGCAACAGTGTAGAACTTCATGGAACTAGAGTGTGTGTTTGTTTTTTCCGGAAGAAAATCACTTCTTGCATCACGCCACGTTACAACTGGGCGGAGACCTGCTGATGACAAAGCGGTGCCCGCCAATGATCTACAACAACACACAGCGAGCGGGGGAGTGTCTGTGTGTGCTCTTGACTCCTCCGAAGTGAGAATCACGGCTGGACCGTGGACAGATCAACCTCTTTTTCGCACCGCCTGTTCTCCGGGAGACAAGGTTGTCTGAAGGAATATGATACGAAAGAGAACTGATTGAGTCTGCACTCACCTGGCAGTCCTGAGTTCTCCCAATCTCGAATCAAAATCTTGATCTAAATTAGAAACAATCAATCGTCGAACTCTCTGCGGAGACGAAATCAAAGTCTTCTAGTGCCCGCCTCTCCGAATTGAGAATACTGTAGACGCGGCCAATGACATCAGAATCGTCATTTCCAAAGATCCATCCGCCCATCCATTCCTTCTTCGAATCGCATGACGTAGCTTCTCTTTTCGCGGTAAAAGTTCCGCCGTTCCTGATCGACAACAAATTCCCTTTCTGTCCCACTTTGCGACGTCTTTTCGCTTCCAAAAAAGACCGAGTAAACAATGAGTGGGAACCAGGCGACCGCCCCCCTCAGGGAGAGACTCTAGTTCATCATCAACAAGTCCTCCAACTTCCAACTAAACTCTATTCCGTTTGAAGCCCCGCCCTCACCGAATACCGTATCGCCTGATGGTCTTCAAAAATGCACATGCTATGTCACAGCCCTCGATGTGTATAAAAGGGACGCGGCGGACAGTCAGTCTCGCCGTCTCGAAAGATGGAAGCAGCGTATCAGAAAGTGCACGACTTCTTCGGAGGCAACGAGTTGCTCATTTAGTAAGTTCCCAACGGGTCCCTCCGAGATCCGTCCCGTCTTGCAGTGTCGTCGGAGGAACCGTCATCGTCAACGTCAACTTCTGGCTCTACAATCTCTTTTTCATCCTCATCGACTTGTTCGATCCGAAATGGGTTCAGCCCTACAAGATACAGGATGAGAAGAAACCGCCGTTGTCCAAGTACCTCGGAGCCTTCAAAGTGATCTTCACCAATCAGATGCTCGTTGGGCCTCTCGTGACGCTCGCTTGGTATCTTCCTGCTGTTTGGTTCGGTACGATCGAATGAAAAGAGAGCAAGGAACGAAAGGAAAAAGAGTTTCAGGAGCGAGATTCACGGGTCCGTTGCCTTCCGGATTGCTCATTCTCAGAGATGTTCTCGTGTCGATTCTCTGCGAAGAGATCGGTTTCTACTACACTCACAGGTACCGTCGGAAGCAGACTTCTCAGTCTGAACTCTTTGGTTCCAGATTATTTCACCATCCGAGAATTTACAAGTACATTCACAAGAAGCATCACGAGTGGACAGCCCCAGTTTGTGAGTCCTTTCTCCTTTCGAATCTTGCGAACTTTCGATTTCAGCGATCACAAGTATCTACTGCCACCCTCTGGAGCATGCCGTTTCCAATCTGAGTCCAGTCCTTCTAGGTAACCAAAGTTCAAAAAGAGCTCCATCTCGCAATAGAAACCTTCAGGACCGACAATCTGCGGAAGCCATGTGGTGACACTCTGGATCTGGGCCTCGCTCGCCGTTTTCTCGACGACCTGTTCGCATTCAGGTGAGACTACTGTAGAACCATCGAAACGAAGCGTGATTCCGATGCGCTACACGTTATCGTTGCCCCGAAAACAGCGTGCAGACAACGAATGTTTGCAGGCTATCACTTCCCGTTCATGCCGTCGCCAGAACCGCATGACTACCATCACAAAGTGTACGTTTTCTGAATGTCTCCGACCAATTAGATGAAGATGTTCCAGATTCAACGAGTGCTTCGGGCTCGGAATGCTCGACTGGATCCACGGAACCGACAAGACGTTCCGAAAGTCGGCGGAGGGCAGCCGCAACTACATGAGCTTCAAACTCGCGCCAATCAAAACCATCCATCCAGAAGAGAAGAAGGAATGATAATCTTCCGGAATCTTCTGATAACTGTTTGCATCTCAAACTGCTGAAACCGGTTTCTCCGCACTGTATCTGTATACTTTTGAATAAATTCTTCAACTTTGATGAGTGTGTACGCCAACAAAACAAGAAGACTAATCGGGACGTCTTCAGATGAACGGAGGTCAGATGATGTGCGCATTCTCGCGGATCAGATAAAATGGATCTAGTTTGATCCGAAGGACCGAATCAACCCCTTCTCTTGCCGCCGCGATGACTCGGCAGGTCGTGCCATCATGCCACCTGGATGTCATTCCTAGAGTCTACCTTCTCTAGCCAGTTGCTCCGGGAGCTCTTCAACTAAACTATAGTTGCCGTGTTCAAACCTTGTCCTGTTTTTGAACAAAGTGTACCTGGTGTCACCCGAAACGGTATAAAAAGCAACACGAGCACGGAGAAGACAGATAACGGCGCGTTGTTTGTCCGTGATGCTGCAGACATTCTATCAGCGGGTCTTCGACTATTTTGAAGGCGACCACTACATGCTTTAGTCAGTTGTTTTCTTTATTTTCTTCTGTTTTCAGACACCTCCTTATCTTTCTTCTTTTAGTGTCGTTGCTGGAAATGCGGTCGCTGGACTCTCGTTTTGGCTCTTCAACTTGTTCTTCATTGCAATCGATGTCACCGACCCTCAATGGGTGCAGCCCTACAAGATTCAAGAAGAGAAGAAGCCCGGACTGAGGAAGTATCTGAGTATTCTGAAGGTGATCGGTCCGAACCAGCTGATCGTCACTCCGCTCGTCACTTCTCTCTGGTTCTTCGTCGCCAAGTGGTGGGGCATGGACTTTGGCCCGACGCTGCCTTCCGGCTGGATCCTCCTCCGCGACTTCTTCATCTGCATGGCCATGGACGAGGTCGGCTTCTACTACTCGCATAGGTTCGATCCGCTCCTGACTGCGTTGACGAACTGAACCTCTTCCAGACTTCTCCATCATCCCAGACTGTACAAGCACATTCACAAGAAGCACCACGAATGGACGGCTCCAGTTTGTGAGCCTTGAAAAAGAAATCCAGAAGTAATGGTTCAATTTCAGCGATCGCGAGCATCTACGCACACCCTCTGGAGCACGCCATCTCCAACCTCAGTCCCATCGCTCTCGGTCCGGTGCTCTTCCGTTGCCACGTGGTGACCTACTACATGTGGACGATGTACGCGATTCTTGCCACCACATTCCATCACTCCGGCTACCACTTCCCATTCATGCTCTCGGCTGAATTCCACGATTTCCACCACAAAGTGTCAGTTTGCAATTAGACAGAGTTCACACAGAATCAGCATTTTCAGATTCAACGAGTGCTACGGATTCGGGCCGCTGGACTGGTTCCACGGAACAGACAAGACCTTCCGGAAGTCGATCGAACATCCCAGGGACATCGTCTACTTCGAGCTGACTCCCGTCAAACAACAGTTTCCCGACGTCAACAACAACAATGCGAAAGTGGAAGGGAGAAAGCAGAAAAGCTCTTAAACGTTTCTTATCCGAATGAATCTTATTATGAATCCTTTCAAAGTTACGCACATACCGAAGAACCTATGACACACAAGGGTTCCTGGAAAAGAAGAGCCGATTGTTCGTTGCCGTCTTTGGACAGTCAACTTTTCCCGACGACTGCTCAGAACCGAAAAGCACGAACGGATGGGATTTCTGAAACAAAGAGTCCTCCGTAGGATGGAAAGCCAGTTGAATGGATGGAGAGCCAGTTGTTCCAGCTGATCAGCCCGTGAAAACTCTGAAAGAAGAGCTGCAAAATTTAGAACAGCCGTCCGACTTACTGTGAGCCCTGAAATAGAATGACTCTTCGCGAGGGATTGAGAAATGCGAAGAAATATCCTTTCTATTTTAGATTAGCTCTTCTATTATCGCAATATTATGTATATGTCATGGATTTTTTTTTTCATACAGTTTTCATACACGTCAAACGAGTTTTCTGCCTTGGAAACATCACAGATCGTCGGTTGAAAGTTCGAGCCAGTTCTAGCTTTGATATTAAGTGAACTGCACTTATTTTCAAAAACAAACTACACTATAGACTCCGGAGGTTGTTTTCACTCGTCTACCAGACAAATTCGTATTTAAAAGCGCACTGACTGGGGGTGATTCTCAAACAGAATGGACCTCCTTCACTCTTTTTATCTTCCATTTTACAATCGATTCGAAGGGAACGAGTTCTGGATCTAGTGAGTTTCCTGGAAACTCTGTTTCTTTCCATCTCCCTTTCTCAGCTCTATCGGGACTGTTCTCACTCTGAATGTCTCTTTCGTAGTCTTCAACGCATTCTTCACCGTTCTGGATATGGTCGATCCGTCGTGGATTCAGAAGTACAAAATACAAGAGGAGTCGAAAGTAAGCTCACACAGTTCGAGTCTGTACCACTCTCGATTTGCAGCCAACACTGTCTCAGTTAATCCACGTCCTCCCCGTCGTTCTTCCGAATCTTCTCATCGTGACACCGTTGGCTGGCACTCTCTATTATCCTTTCGTTCGTTACTGTGGTGAGAATCGTCTCAGAAACGCCGAAATGCGTGTTTTCCAAGGGCTCCGTTTCGATTTGAACCTTCCAACTCTCTGGGAAGTCGTGCGAGACGTCGCGCTGGCTATTGCCTTCTATGAAATCGGATTCTATTATACCCACAGGTGCGGTCCAACTCAAGGTGCACTTCATTTTGCTTTTCAGACTTCTGCACCACCCGAAGATATATAAGTACATCCACAAGAAGCACCACGAGTGGACGGCTCCAGTTTGTATGGTTTCCCCAACTCTTCGCCCCTCGAACTCTTATTCTTGATTTGCAGCAATCACCAGTGCGTACTGTCATCCGATAGAGCACGCCTTCTCCAACGTCATTCCCTTTCTTCTTGGTCCCGTAGTCGTCGGAAGCCACGTCGTCGTCCTCTGGATTTGGACGGCGATCGGAGTGTTCGGCACGACTTGCCTCCACTCCGGATACCATTTTCCTCTGATGCCTTCTGCAGAACATCACGACTTCCATCACAAAGTGTAAGTCACAACTTCGTTTCTGAAACAGACCGGCCTGCAGGTTCAACGAGTGCTTCGGATTGGGTCCTCTTGACTGGCTGCACGGGACGGACAAGAAGTTCCAGGAGGGAGTGCAGAGTCGCCGACACTTTGTATCTCTGTCAACGACGCCCGTGAAAGTGATGTACCCGGATGAGAAAAACAAAAAGTTAGGTTAATCACAAATATGTTGTTGAGCCAAATAAACATGTTCCAATGGACAAAAAAACAAATAAGTCACAGTTCTCTCGTCTGAAGAAGCTGTCCGTCGCCGGATTTCGATTGCGACTTGAGGCGGTAGTATCTGTCGGTGGCCGGGTTGTAGTAGCAGTCGAACTCCTGGTCGTAGACGAGTCCGTTGATCTGCGGATCGTCGCCCATCTCCCCCGACTTTGTCGACGACCTCATCTTCTCGTGACGCATTCCAGTCAGTCGGTCCTCCATGTTCCTGATTCCTGATTCCCTGCGGCTCTGCACAGTTCCCAGACTCATCCCATCCAGCGAGGTCTCCAGGTCTTCCTGCAACTCTATACATAGAAGAGTGTCGAGCCCAAGTCAGCCCAGAACATCTGTCGCCCCCCTCACTCGCCCAGCTGCTATTTCTCCCCTTCCGCACCTGCTCCTCTTGCCGCACCATGCTCAGCTTCCTCCGATTTCGCAACTGCTCTCCGATCTCTTCGCCTTCTGATTCATCCTCGTATTCGTGTTTGTACAAAGCATCCGAGGAGAAACACTTCGAGCTCGAGCCCATCGAGCCCTTCGAGTACTGCGATCTGTTGATGCTTCGCAACATCCTCGCCTCCTCGTCGTCCACCGGCACGAAATACTTCTCTTCGGAGCCGATCGCCGCCGACCGTACCACTGCAAAACATTGTATACACGACGCCAGGTGACACACACCAGCACCCGCCCCCTCCCTCGGTCGTCCCAAATTGAAACATTTCTATACATTCGTATTGTGTGGTACAGAGCGACGCCCTTTTTCATATCGGATGACTCACTCGACGTCCCGTCTACAAAAGGCCCTCCGTCCGTTTCATTCCTTCGACTCGTCCCTTCTTATTCCCCTCTCTGTGCTCACTCGGAACCCGGTTTTTAAATAGTTTGAAACCAGAAATCAGAAGAATGGTTACAAAGTATTTGAAAAGCCGTGCTCTTGGAAGCAGCACTCACATGATTTTCGCCTTCCGAAACTGTCCGCGAACTGTTCATCACTGCTTGCTTGCTGCTGTTTCAGACGGGAAGGAGGGCCCGAAAGCGCCTGCGCGATTCGTTGCTCGAGTACGCGACGCACTTGTTCCGCTGAAAGACAAGAACGAACTCACGATCGGGCGTCGACGGAGTGAATGAACTTACGATCGGGCGTCGACGGTTTCTCCATGATCGTCGTCTTCTCTTGACTGCTGTTCCTGATGAGAGGGGGAAGTCGTCCGTTCGGCAGTACAATCCTCACTTCCGAAGTCGGCGGCGCACTGTGTACTCGGAATCTAGCAGAGCTCCGAGCCGCCGATGGGATGGGGCTCTTGGGAAAAGAGGTCTGCCTCTTGTTGAGCATTTCTCCGTTGCCAGGGGGATGCGATGACAACTTGACAAATCGGATGAAGAAGTAGAAGTATGCGGGCGGAGTTGTCAATGACAGGTGAAACGAGGCGAGAGCGCGCGCGCTCGCGAGCCGCCTGAGCACAACTGCAACTTGAGCGGAGCCCGCCATTATTTCGCAATGCACGTTTCCATAGCGATTCGTAGAGAAACGAGCAGTGGCAGGAAACAACGAATTCAACATTTATTTCCCGTTTCTCGAAAAAATAACATAACAATTTGAAATGAAACAAAAGAAGCACCTAATCTTTTCTAGAGTGAGTCAAACGAACTCGGGCGGAGGGAAGATTCCCCTCTCGGCGAGAAATTTCCGTTCTCGATGCCAGTAGTAGTGCCAGAGGACGAACGTGAACAGCCAGTTCATCATGAAGCCCAGCGAGTAAACCGAGAATATCAACGCCAGCTCGAAGTCGATCACGCCTCCGAGCGCTTCCAAAATCTTCGGAGCAGTGGCCATTGTGAGCACCGAGAGTCCGAGAGTGTAGGAAGATTGCATCAGAAGGCCTGGAAGTTCAAAGTGGCACGCTGTCCTCTCTGAATCCGTTCTCTCACCTGGCCACAACAGCCACAAAGGTTTCGGCAGGCACATCAAGGATACGAGCGAGACGAAGAGAGCACTGGACTGCTCGATGGTCCACGCGAACCGCATGTATCCTCCGTCCAGGTAGTTGGCCACGCATTCGTTCGTTCCGAGAACTCTGTGCATCAGTCCAAAGTCGAAGATGATGATGTCGTGGGCGAGGAAGTGGGTCTGAAACGCATGAACTCAGAATCCAGTTTCGACAAGTTTCCGAACCTCGAGACTAGAGTTTTTAGGAATGTCCGAGCGACATTCGAAGATCTTTCGGTGTTTGTAAATAGAGAAGATGTGCTGGAAGAAGAAACCGTTTCGTGGGGGCTTGAGAACTTTGGCTACGTGCCTGTAAGAAGGAGGCAACTGAAATGGAGAGCTGTAGGAGAGCGAGGAGGATCGCAAGCGGCTTGTTGGAAACTCGGATTCCGCAGATCCGAGTCTCCTTCTCTTCGATGCGAATGAAAGCGAGAAGACGCATCTGCAAAAAGAATGTAGACGGCACAGTTAAGAGGAAGAGTTCGAACGGGGGTATCGGGGGACGTCTAGGAGTCTAGAGAAAGGCCAGACACCTCCCAACCTTTCGTGAACTTCTCAAATTGTGGTCATTCCGAAAGTATTCAGATTGAGACAAGTATCTGATTTCAATTCTCCTCTTGAAACGCCCTTTTGTGGTTCGTTGAGCTGAGCGATGGGCCGAATGTTCCGCACAATTAGAGGGAAGCAGGTGGAAAGAATGGTACGGGTGCATGCTTCAATTTGCGTCATCGGAATGGGGATTTTGATTAACTTTCCGTCTATCAGAGACGAAAACAAGAGACGGTGTCGCCGAACAAAGTACGAATTCTTAGAAAAGAGTTTGAACTGCGACCATGAAGAGGGTCATCTGGGAGAATTTTTGAAGGTGAGGAGGATGAACTGGTCTCGGGAACCATCGGAAAACTTTTCAACTACTGGTCAGCGAGTTATTCATAGAAGAGGAGGCGAGAAGCACCTGCTGACTTTCTCGCCGAGTTCGCAGTGCTGATTGTCCTGCACACGCGGATCATTTCGTTTCCGAGAAGGGGGAAGCGTAGGCGAGTACAAACATGCAAAGAGCATCACATTGTCTCTCGAATCAGTGATTATTTCCAGGGTGTCTACTCGACTGGAACCAACCAGACCCGACTACAAACAGGAAGGAGAATCAGAAGACGAAGAAGACAAAGAAGAAGAAGAAGAAGAAGTCATTAGAAACGAAAAGAAGCGAGGAAAACGGGAGGCTTGCTCGGCGACGCAATCTGGGCACCTCACTGCTAATTAAGAGCTTGTCATCAGTGATTAAGCGACGAGGAGAAACTTGTTTGTGACGAGACAATGTTCAAGCGAAAGGAAATGAGAAGCAGAAGGAGCGGAACGATGAGAAGCAGAAGAAGAAGAAGAAACTAATGGGCCGGACGACTCTCTCTCTTCGGCTCGTGATCGCTATCTCGATGACGGGCTCTCCGAAGGCTCTGATTACTGCACCCGTTGATTATGGACGAAAAGCGAGAGCCACCGAAATATTTATCAGAAAAACAGAGAAACGAAAGAGAAATATGGAATCAGATGCGTGTCAACGGGGACTTGAATAGCTAAAGAAGCTGTCACATCATTCCAAAGATGAGGAGTTATGGAGCCACGGAACTGAAAGAAGTTAACAGTTTATTCAATTGAACAGGAGTAATGGTCTAGTACAGGCAGTCGGCTCTGGTGTTGGCGGCCTGTTCGGAGAGCTCCACGTTGCGCTGGAACGAATGGTGATAAGAAGACGAAGAGCGACCCGGAGGGCTCACCATGACGTAGGTGGTGTTGCGGACGTCGATGGCGATCTCGGTGGTGAAGTACGGAATGGCGCATCTCGGCATCGGCGACAGGCCGTTGACTTCGCACTGGTGACGGACGGTGAGGTAGATGACCTGGTGGAACTCGTAGTCAGTTCCAGTGGAGAGACGGTACCATCCGTTCTTGTTGGTGGAAACGATGTTGAGGATGATCTTGGGGTACTCCGGGGAGTACAGGTACGGGCGGTATCCCTCGGTTCCCTCTCCTTCGCAGACGATCTTTCCGTGCACAATGGTGTCGTGGCGCTTCTGAAATGAATCATCAGAAACAGTTGGATTGAAGGTCTCACCTCCTGATCGGACAGATCCTGCTCCCTGTTGTACTGCTGCTGGAGGATGTAGTCTCCAGACGGGCGGCTTGCCGGAGTCAGCTTCTGGCTGCGATGGTGGAGACCATTGGCCAAAGCGAAGAGAACAGCCAAAAGAGCGATGGCTTTGAAAGCAGCCGACATTCTGAAGAGAACGAGCTCAAAGTGAGAAAAGGAGGGAAGCGGGAGATGGAATGATGGGGTTGTGCAGTCTCTCCGTCTTTTATACCTTCTTCTTGTACTTCGAACGTCAATCAGGAATGAAATCATCGGAAGAGCAAGAGTTTCAGAGATGAAAGGGCGGTATTAGGAGGAGTGTCAGGATAGGAAGAGGAAGGGATGATGGCGATTGAAGAGACGAGTGAGTCACATCCGGTCGCCTGTCAATCCGCCGAGCACGGCCGACGAATCGTATCACGCGTTTGCAAGAGCGCCGAAAGAATCCGAGAAATCTGCACCCGGGAACGAAAGAATCGAAGAAGAAATGTTTCTGCAGAAGAGAGATCTCGCTGGAATTCCGGATACGTGCCGATCTGCATCTTCCAGCCAAATTCCGGATACGTGCCGATCTGCATCTTCCAGCTTTGCCCGATCATGCGCACAGTACATCCTGACCGTCCTCTCGCCCCGGCTCATGATCCCTTTCCAGTTCGTTTCCGCACTGTTACCCGTGCACAGCCACAGTTTTCTTCCGGCTTTTACAACCTTTCTGTCACGTCGCTCGTCTTCCTTCCGCTCTCTTATCAACACCGATACAATCATAAACCATGCAGAGACAAAGAGGTTTTTCGCGCTTCTCGTTCCGACAGTTCAACTCTTCGATCCTTGTCCGTTTCTTTTTTCTTGATGTCTTCGGCATTTACCCGATTGACATTTCCTTGTGTTTTGTGACCAATTGAATCATTTTGATCATTCTTCAAAATGTCGGAAATTTTAACTCTTAGCAATGAAAAAGAGAAGTCAATCAAAAAAAAGTGATTTGATGATTTTATTAAAATTATGGCACATTTGACATTCGTCCGAATCGAGGAATCACTCGTTTGGAAGGGCAACGAAGACAAGTGGCACACGTGGAAGCGGAGTCTCTCCGCCTATTCTCTCCATGCTTCCAGATTCAATCCGGCGATGGAGGAGCACGGCACCGCACGCGATCCGTTCTCGATGTCGAAGGCGCGACGGCTGAGTCGGAGCATGCTGAAAAGCGGATGAGAGTGAAGTCTCCGGCTACAACTCACTTGTCTCCGGTCAGACAGAGCACCCACGAGAGAGAGGCTCTCTTGAGTTCGGCCACCTGCGGCGAGGTGAAGACGCCCGGGTTCTCGTAGTAGAAGCGGTCTCCGTCGCGGAGACGTTCGAACTGCTTGGCGATGACGCACGCGAACGTTCCTCCCACGAGGCTTCCCGCTGACGGCTGCTCCAGAATTCCTCCAACGTAGAAATCGAGCTGCAAAAGAGACAAATGAGGAAGAAGGAAAGGGGAGAGAAGGTCCTACGTCGTCCGGAGTACGGTAGAGCTGAGCAACGCGTTGACGGACATTCTGATCGGGTACTTCCGGCCACTGAAAACATGTATTACTCGTAACGAAGTTCGGAAGTTTGTCGTACGTTGTCAAAACTGGTAATCGGGGCGAGGTTGCAGAATCGGCGATAGTCGTTGTAGGATCTGAAATTATACGCGGTAAAAAACAACCGAGCGGTACACAAGCGCCCCTCCGCCCCGCCTCAGTCGTCATTTCATTTCATTCTAACCCTCCTCTCTTCCAATTGGAGCCGCCGTGCTGCACGGAGTACTGTAGGTGGCGCCACAACGGGCCGGACTTTGTCCTCTCTTCGGTCGTTGGTCTGCTCCGCTCTCTCGGTTTCTCACCTCAACCCGTGATCTCTTCCTCTTTGAATGTTCACAGTAGCCATGTCCACACTGCCTCCGAACAATCTTTCCGTCACAGAAGTCGTCAGTCTCTGCGGGCTGCGCACTGGAATCGACATCATTCCTCTGAAAACTGATCCGTTCGTTTCGATTTCAGATCTTTCGAAATACCGGTAGATGGCGTCAATGTTCGAGAGGGCGTGACCAATCTTGTTGACTCCGTCGATGAATCGGAACCGGTCGAACTCGCGGAACTGCGAGTCTTTCAGCGGGTAAGTCTCCTGGATCATGCCGTGAAGACGGTAAGCACCAGCGGCGAACTCGTTCAGAACTCCCAGCTCGACGTTCGAATTGTATCTGCACATACACTCATTTCACTTGTTCCGCCGATCATTCTCACCCATTGTAGGCGCCAAGCATCGTCTTCGAAGCCTCGCCGATCAGTTCCGGAACGAACTCCTGATAGGTGATCGCTTGAACGATTCCTCCGACGATCTTCCGTGACTCCTGGAAGATCCTATCGGCGTTCCAGTGTCTGTTCATGTTCTGCAGACGTGCCGCAATGCTGAAACGATTTTCAGATAGGAGTTAACAAAACTGAGGGAATTCACTTGTTGTGGAGACGAAGGAAAGAAGTGTGGAGAGCAGCGAGTCCGACGAAAAGAACGGCTCTTCCGTCGCCAGCCGTCAGGCTTCCTGGATTCGTGTTCGGAGGGAACATGCGTCCTCCGATCATAGAAGTTCTCAGCATGGCGCCGAATCTCAGAGACCGACCAGTGATCGCTTCCGACCCGTAGATCAAACTGGCATCGATCGAGGCCGTGTTCATGTTGAGCTGCTCTCGAACTCTTCCGAATTGCCCCGTTCCGCAGATCGGGAACGAACGAGTGAACGGAATGCAACGACGCCTGAAAGCATTCTCATTTCGGTTGTCTCCTCTTTTCGCAAATCACGATCTGTCCGAGGGCGGCGCGAAGACAGAAGCACACAAGGGTCCCGAGCTGCCGCATCCGCAGAGTCCGGCCGCGGAATTCGAGGTGACGTCATGTGAGACGAACTGAAGAGAAAGAAGAATGGTTGAGTTGCACGATAAGCCTCTCTACCTGTCCGAAAAGCATGAGAAGAGAATTAGCATGGCCGGGCAGTGACCTTTCCGAAGACAACAAGAAGACTGACACCTCCCGCGGGTTCGGACGCTTGCGACGAGTCGTGGCTGAAATCGAAGGACATTCGGAAGGCATCACACACCATGTCACTCACAAGTGAGCGTGTTGAATCCGTCATCATAGTCAGCGGGCATGAGTCGAGAGTACGCGGTGAAGGCGGCTCCTTTGATCGGGTTCTGCAGATTGTTGCACGTGCCGTCCATCGAGCGATACTTCTTGTGGTAGCACTGGTTGATCGAACAGTCGGGAGCAATCTGTTGCTCGGCGCACATTTGTTGCGTGAAACGAGCCGAGAGTTGGCCGCTCGAGAAGATTCTGCGCGTCTCAGCCTCGACAGTCATGATTGAGCTACATCCTTCCGGAATCGGAGACGGTCTCGATGGGAGGAACTGCCGTTCCTGGGGATCGTCGAACGACCTTGTGGTGGGCTCCTCCATCTTTTTCAACGACATCGTCGGCGCCACCATTCCACAAGTCTGAAACGCACGTCTTCTAGACTTCCGCGAGCACATTTCCACTCACTCCACAGGCTCGCTGACAGTTTCTCTTCATCCATCTCGGATTCGTCTCACATTCGCCCTTCTGCGACCAGAAAACGCAGTGCATGTGGTGGTCGGAACATAGCTGTGGACGTGCTGCGGAGAGATATTCTATAGTCTCGAGACGGGAAAATAAGGTAGGAAGAGGGAAAAGGAACCGGGCAATTATGGCGCAACTAGGGAAATGCGTTCCGGACTTGACCGGGTTTGTGTGACTTTCAAGGAAGTTTGTACAGTTTGAAGCAGTCGGAAAACGAAATGGAAACGAAGAAACTTACCGATCTGGAAGAGGTAAACGAGCAGAAGAGAGACGAGCAGAGACTTCATTGGTCTGAAAATGAATGGGAATCGAAGACGTCGGGGACGAACGAGTAGAGAATCGAGGAAGCACAAAGGAAAAGGGACGAACTGAAAATGGAAAGGTGAGTGTGACCCTGCCAGTTTCGCCCGCGCGGCTTAACCCAGGTAGAAGTTGCAACCTGCTTTGTCCACTGGAGGGCATCCTCCCCCTCCTCGCGCGCGCGCGCGCTTCTTCGCACAGCCCGCTATTGCTTTTCGAGCGAAAGTCGGAGGGACGCGTTCTAAACCGATTATGAACATGACTATGAACACAACAGTAAATAATTTCTGAAAGAAGCCGTGGGGAAAAAAGGGAACGAAAGGAATTCGATGGCAGCCACCTCGGTATTTATATCGATGCGGCTGCCGCAGAAATTGATGTTCTGATCGGGGAAAGGAGGAAGCAGAAACGATGAAACGTTTCTCCGCAAGGATATTTGTGTGGGAGGTGGCAGCTCGACATTCTTTCAACCAAAGTGTAAACGGGAACGATGACGAGCCGAAAGAACAAAAGACCATCGGGAAGGAGACCTGGAACCGGAAAGAAGAAGAACACTTCTCGTCGTCGAGCACTCTCCTAGTTCACGCATCTCTTTTCGCTATTTCCACTTTCATTTCTTCGAGATGTCGCTGACTCCACAAGCAGCAGCTCATGCTCGAATTGTTCAGATATCTCGTGTCCGGAAGGTATTTTCTCTCTGAATTCCTGAAGTTCCACGGGATAAGAGCGAGTGAAGCGTTTTCAGGAAATTGCGGATTTCGCGAAAAACAAGCGTTGTTACATCAAAGATTTTCGGAAGATTCAGAAGTGCAAAGACGTGTTCCAGTTCAAAATCGTCGGAGTAACGTCTCCGACCGTTCACCGGAGACCGTCGATCGTTTCAGAACGGGAGCGTCTTCAAGGACCAGGTGCTCACTGTGATCTTCGACGTCAGCGTCGAGTATCCCTTCAAACCGCCGTATCTCAAGTTCTCCCACGAAGTCTACCATCCGAATGTGGATCCAGGGTCGTTCGAAGTGTGCTCCGCGATGCTCGCACAATCCAACTGGAAACCAGAGACGACGATGGAGGACGGTAGGAGGGACTAGAAACCCCCCCCCCCCCAATCTTCTTCTGGTCCCTGTCACGGGACGAGATTCCACACTCTCGAGTTGCTTCTTTCAGTGCTGCTCAACCTGATTGTTTTGCTCAACGAGCCCGATCTTTCGCGCCCGGTGAACATGGAGGCCGCCAGCGATTATATTCATGTACTCCCATCTTGTTTTTATTTTTCCTCTAGGTGTTTTTGATTTCAGAATAAGCCGGCGTTCGCGAAAAAGTGTGGTGACTTGGCGAAAACGTGGAAGTGAGACGGAGAATGAAAGTTCTGAGATATCGGAGGGCACTCAAAACAAACCGAATCCCATTCTTTTTGTTTCCCGCGGTCGTTCCCAGAATTCGCAGATCTCTCTCTTCAGAATCGCGTCTGGAAGCGAGTCGTCTCTATTTTTTGTCGCCTAAAACTCGTAAAAACGACTACTCGACACATCCAGGAAGAAGGATGAAACGACACAAAACGAGTCTCGTTTCGGCCGCCCATCCGGGACTCATCACTCGTCCGCGAGCAGCAAGAGAGCGGCGAAGCGAGAGAGAGACAGCTCTTCTCCTTCTTCTCATCGGTCATCGTCTCACCGCCTTCTCACCTGTTTCCGGAATAACGTATTCTGGTGCGCGAAGAAGTATTCTCACGCCTCCTTTTCATCATTTATGGCGCCGTTTCGTTTCGATGCTGCCTACTTTTTGATCTTTCCATTCATCCTTCGGCAGAGACGTCTTCCCAGATTAGTCACCCTTATCGCTGCTTATCACAGAGCCTTCCTGCTAATCCGCCCCTCTTCTCCGCTCCTTCCCTACTCCAACCACTCCTTATTTTAATTAAATGCTGATGTGTTCTTCGACTGCTTCCGAGTTTAGAATCTGTTTGTATCGCAGAAGAAACATGAATGTTTATTGCATTCATGGCGAGCACCCCGCGCTGTATCAGAAGCCGCTCCTTGCTGATTCTGGAAACTTTGCAGAGAGTTGCTCGGGGTGTGGGACGGGGGCCGTTTGTCTGCGTCTCCCATGCTCCCACACTCTCTCCCACTGCCAATTACACCTGCCAATCAAGGCGCTCTCGCCCTGCGTCTGCTCTGTTTTTCTATTCCGCACAGAAAGAATCATAACCACCCGCGCTTCGCCAACCCATTATCAATCCGTCTCACTTTACCTGCCAAATCCGCCAATTTCGAAGCGGATCGCCGGTTCCATGAGTCTTCGAGAAGCGATAGAAGAGGGCCGAAAAAAGCGTTAGGACTCAAAGATCTGCTCTCCACAATAATCCGACTTTCGATGATGCACGGAATGCCTGCTCTCCGATCGTCACTTTCCGCGCCGTTCTCAGCTTCTACCAACTTTCTTCTTTCGGTCACCGAGTCTTTTTTGACATGACAAACAATTTTTGAATATGGACGAAAACAGCCCCCTGCTTCGTCTCTTTCCTTTCCATTTCTCTCTTTGTTTTGTCTTTTGAACTGCTCGAGAGCCAGAGATTCTGGAAATCTTGTATTTGAACATGCATCGCCGTTTTGAGGTGTGGAAATACAAAGCTCTAGGAGCACCTTCGACTTTTGACCTACCTTTCTTCGGAAGAAAAAAGACAGACATCTATTGAAAAGAAATTCGGATTGAACGGGAAGTCTTTTGAAAGTCTCCAGAACCAGTTGAAATATTTTCTAGAGTTCAACTAGATTCGACAGTTCATTCATTCAAATCGACTGAAAGAACGACGTCTTCTACGATAGAGCGCGTTTGCGATCTAAACGCCTTCTCACTCCGAAACTCCTTCGAAACTCACACGGTGTAAATTGAATCAGAAAGCGAATCTCGCGGAAGAACCAAGAAACGGCAGACACACGGTGTTTCCTCGTCATTTTGTTCTCTCAATCTCTTCGAATTCGTCCGAAAAAACGTTATTCCTATGGCAACAAGAGATGCGGGAAGGAGAGAAACGAGCCGGCCCGCCCGCCTTCTCCTCCAATTTTCCCTCTCCGTTTCTTCGTGCCGCTCTATGTTTTCAGGAGCCACCAGACGTCTTCGAATCGCGAAAAGACACATAAAATGTTTGTATAATTGAGCGGCGAGTGGGAGTGAGGAGGCCGCCGGCAAACACTTCCGCTCTCTCCACTCACCCAAAAACGACTGGCTCCCCCCGTTTCTCCCCTCGAACATTTGTACTTTCCCCCTCTTCTCCCCCGGTTTGTGATGCCATCGCGACACTTGTCACCTCTTCTTCGTCTTCTTCTTCGTCTTCTCGACGCCCATCAATTCTCTCACTTCCCCGAAAACGCATCCTTCGTGTTGACATTTCGACGGACCGGCATCCATTTTCCCTCGTTCCACTCTTCAAAAAACTCTCGGTTTCGAATCAAATTCACGCGTTTTACTGCTCATTTCGGAGCACGTCTTCTCTGCAAAAATGGGGAAATTGAGCAGCGGAATGGCTTTGTTGACTTCTTCTTCTTCTTCTCCGCACTTTAAGAAGACGTGACGAAGCGGATGACGCACGCGGTCGTATATTTCGGAGGGGGCAGGAGAGACCACCAGGCTCCAATTCTCACTCTCACCCTAACTTTGTTTTCTCGAATACTTCTTTCTCGGTGGGAGGAACGAATGCTCTTTGCACTCGCTCACCTGACTCTCTCATGATTCTGGTCTGTCCCATTCACTCTCTTTCTCGATCCAATTTCGCGAAACCAAATCATCTTCCCGCCCGATACGTCCTCTTCCGGTCTCCTCAATTCGATGCGCACTTCCGATTCGCTCTCACTTTTTATCGCGCGAACATCTTCTCATCGATCAAAAACCAATATTCGTACCTCTTCGAAATCAGGAGGCTCTCTTTGTGAGCGCGCTCTCTGCCGACCTGCGTCCTCCCGCACCTCTCCGATCCCACCCGAAATCTAGTTATTCACGCTCCGCCTCAGAGCGTTGTGTTCAGAAAACACCTTGTCATCCGAGTTCCGAGGAGAACATCTCCACAAAGACGTCTTCTGACTCTCGCTGAATTCGACACGCCTTCTTTTCCATTCATAATTTGCATAACTCTCCCCCACTTTTGAAATCCGATGACGCTTTTGGTACTTTGCTCGCGCCGTCTTCCCATTTTTCGCCCCCTTCATGCTTATAATCGTTGTGTTTTTCTTTCTTCTTGGCCAGGATAGCAACAAAAAGCTCTTCTCGAGAGAACCCGGAACGTCTGCTCCCGAGAGTTTCTCGAAAAAAGTTTGGAGAGCTTTCGAAAGCGGCCCCCTCTCGTTCGGTGATTTTCTCGGAAAACGCTTTCAGATTTCAGCACAATAAGCCCGTCGACGGCTCGAAAACAATGATCGAGTGACGGAACCGACGGTATGGCAGGTCCGGAAGCAGCGATCATCAACGCGTCTGCGATGCAGATCGTCCGTGAGTCCATTTCCCACCGGGTGTATCGAGACGCCTCCGTTTCTCGCGACACAACTCTTGGAGGAGAGTGTATCTGGCTGGAATTGGAGAGCGGGCGCAAGAGAGACAGCACACTTTCTTCTCTCTTTTGGAACACGAATGACAGCCTGATTGATGTGTTTGACGTGATTACCAATTGGGGGCGGACGGGGGGAACCTGGATGCAAACAGACTCGCTCGCCCACTTCTCGTTCTCTCTCTCTCTCTTTCTGCTCTCTCGCAGATGCCCCATTCCCTTCAAATTTCAGCTGATTTTGAGATTGGAATTGAGGTGCACGGTGAGTCGACTAGGAAAACAATGACTCATTTCTCATTTGCATCTGGGTTCGCTCGGTTCTTCTTTTCAGTTTCAGACTAGTTTCAGCCTGGAGCTGGCCTCTCGAACGGCTCTCCGTTTTTCAGAAATACATCACTACGCGGAGAACGTTCGATCTCCAGAAGTGGACAAATTATATCAAGATGATGCAGTTTGGATCATTTCAAGTAGCTTCATCATTTTCACAATGCATTCAGGTTGATTCTTCGGATTGTCTCCGTTTCAACAGAACCGTTTCTTTTTTCAGGTTTCGGACTTTTGGAGTCTGGAAGTGTTTCAGCGAAAGACGAGGTGAATATAATGGTGAAGAACGTGGTAGACGTGGTGTTCGGGGGACTCTCCTACTGGTCCGTCGGCTTCGGACTCTCTTACGGCGACTATGAACCGTTTCGGAACGCCTACGTCGGCTTCGGGAAGTTCTTCTATGACCCGACACGCGAGTTCGGGAGCAAAGAGTTGATCAACCAGGAGGGATGGTCGTACGCCTCCTTCCTCTTCCAGCTGTCATTAGCGACGACGGCGTCGACGATCGTGTCAGGTAAACAGAAGAAGACATCAGAAGACGTCAGAGAACTCATTTGCAGGCGCCGTCGCCGAGAGAGCGAAGCTGAAGTCGTACATTCTGCTCGGATGTCTGGTCATTCTGATCCAAGCGCTGCCTGCTCACTGGGTTTGGGACAAAGAAGGCATCTTCTACAAGAAGGGCGTCGTCGACTTCGCGGGCTGCTCGGCCGTACACATGGTCGGAGGCATCATCGGGCTGATTGCGACGGTTTACTTGAAGCCGAGACGGAACCGATTCAACGAGGACAGTGTGCACCAGATGAGCAGTCCGACGAACGCATTGCTCGGAACATTCCTTCTCTGGTGGGGGTGGTTCGGAATCAATGCGGGCTCCGTGTGGGGCATCACTGGAGGACGCTGGAGGCTCGGAGCAAGAGCCGCCGTCGCCACGATCATGAGCTCGATTGGCGGCGGCGCGACGGCGATCACGATCAGTTTTGTGAGGACGAAAAAGCTGCAAGTGAACTTTCTGATCAACGGCATCCTTTCCTCGATCGTGTCCATCACAGGTGTGTCCCCCCCCCCCCCCCCCTGTGTCTGTGTTCACCTTTGAGTCTTCCAGCTCTGTGCGCAGTCTCTCGTCCATGGCACGCTCTCGTCATCGGATCGATATCTTCCGTCTTCTCGATCATCGTCCTCCCTCTTCTAGACCGTCTTCACATCGACGATCCCGTGGGAATCGTTCCGATCCACCTCACTTCTTCCATCTGGGGAATGATTGCTGTTGGCATCTTTTGCGAGGAGGACAAGTATTTGGTAAGATCTCGTTTCTGAACAATGACACCGTCTCTGCCATCGAGTTCGATTCTTTCTTATTCGGTGATTCATAAATATGTCCCTTGGAAATATTTTCAATTCTACATTGTTCAAATTTGAAGACGAGTGCCACAAACAACATGTCTGGGTTGATCTACTCGTGGAGTTTCAAGCTGCTCGGAGTGCAGCTTCTCTGCACTGTCACTATTCTGATCTACTCGGCTGCGACGGGCTTCCTCGTGCTCTTCGTGAGTCTTTCCTCTTCCCCCTTTTCTCTCTCTCTCTCTCTCGCTCTCTTTCCTTTCTGACTTTTATTCAATTTCAGTTGATTAGCAAGAGTCCACTTGGACTTCGTGTCACAGACTACGAAGAACAGATCGGAGCCGACGTCATCGAGCATGGACTGGCCGGAACGAATGTTGCTCGATACGTGCTCGAGAAACCCCTGTCAACTAGGTCAGTTGTCAATTTCGAATCGGCAGCCTCTTTTTGCGAAACACCGCGGAGAGATGGCCGAGCGGTCCAAGGCGCTGGTTTAAGGCACCAGTCCCTTCGGGGGCGTGGGTTCGAATCCCACTCTCTTCAGCTTTCTTTTCGCTTCAGAACATTCCAAACCGTGACGAAAGCGATAACGAAGTGGAAGATGCTGGCGAAGCAGAAGAGTCGGCAGAAACGAATGGAGGCGGCCAAACAGAAACGACAAGACGAGCAGGCAGTGTTTGCACAGACGAATGGCGGTGAGCCCCGGCGGTCAAAGTGTGTATCAATGTCTTGTTTTGCAGCGACAGTGGTGGCGAACGGGAACGGTAACGTGCTTCATCACAGAAACAATGCCACGAGTAACAGTGGAAATGGAGCCGTGGTGGCTCCGAAAAGATCCAACGGTCCCGCATTCAACAATCAGGTGACGCCAGCGAGCGCAGGTGAGAAACAGAAGGTTCCGAGAGTTTGGAAAGGAGGACTGTTTCAGTTTCGACAGCAAGGGAGGCTCCGAGCATTTCTCAGAATGCTCCGAGCTCAGGGAGGAGAGCAGAAGCGACTACAATCGACATGGATCACCCTGGCGAGCACTCGCAGGAAGCCTCTTCCAGTTCTCTGAACGAACCGCCCGCGATACCGGAATCGGTCTCTTCGAGAAGGTCGGTTGTTTCTTCACATTCGGTTCCCAATTGAGTAGAGTTCCAGAACTTCTTCCGCCAAATCATCCACGTCTTCTCAACGGGCAACCAATCTGGAACCGTCGGGAGCCCACGACTCGCGGGCTTCCTCGTCCCACTCGAGAAGAGCTCCTTCCTCGGCGAGCTCCAATCGGAACTCCACACTCGGCAAGTTCATCCGGGCTCCGGCTCCGCGAGCTCTTTCTCCTCCCGAAGAGAACCCCGACTAGTCCCATTCTCGATCTCATTTTTGCGCGTAACGGGTTGGAAAGTGACTATCGGATAGATTTCCAAGTGCTTTTAGCGATGTTTTGTACTAGATTACCGGTCTCAAATCGCTTTTGAATAGTATCTATTCGGAAAACACAAATAAATATTTTTATTTTTCGACTTTTGGCCTCAGTTGTCGGATTGTTTCTTCTTCGTGAAGAAATAAATAAATAAATAGAATTGGATTAATCTGATTTTGATTGAAAGTTTCTCAATTTCGGGGGTGAAAGACGGCGTGGAAACGGCAAAATATGTCATAAGTTAAAGGGAAAATTGGATTTTCATGGGGAGGAAGTGGGAGGAGCCAACGAGATGTTGATTTTGATCGGCTGAGACGAGGTCTGATCGGAAGCAGGCGTGAAAAGTTGGGCAGAGTTCCTCTGGACCTGGGGACTCGTGCACGCCGAGTCGCATTGGGGAGTGCACTTGTCGAGGCATGAGGCCGGAGGCGCCGACTTCTGGGTCACGCAGGCCAGTTGACACACGGATTGGCACTCGGAGGAGCATCTGGAACTGGATGGATCAGGAATGGAAAGGAAAAGAGGCGGCTGACCTCTGCTGAGGGTCCAGGAGCACCGGATACGTGGAAGGAGCCGGCGTGCTCGGCTGCGAGGCTACCTGCGGAGCACACACTTCACTGCACGTGTTCTGGCAGCTGGCGGGACACCCTTCGGTCGGCTGCGGGGACAGCTGAGCACATGAGTTCGTGCATCCTGTCTGACACTGAGCCATGCAGTTCGGTTGCTAGAAGCGAATCGGTTGGAGGAAGAGAACAGTTAATCTGAGAGACAAACCGATTGAGCTGGAGCAGCCGCCGGTTGAACGGTTTGAGTGAGTGGCGGTGCTGCTTGAGGCTGCGCCTGTGGCTGAGACTGAGCAGGAGCGCTCTCTTGCGGCGCCTGCTGCACCTGGATCTTGATCTTGATCGGGGCGGTCGTAGTTGTAGATTGGACAGAGTCAGTGACAGTGGGCGCCTGAGCCGGACACATCGAGGAGCAAGTGTTCTGGCACGTGGAATCGCACGTAGCTTGCGAGACTCGATTGGAGCACGACGAGCGGCAGGTGTCGGAGCAAGAGGACATGCAGTTGGCTCCGGAGTCGAGCACTTTGATGCTCACCTGTTTCAGTTTGAACATCCCGGTTTCAGAGAGAGAGCTGTGTATGTACCTTCAAGGGAGCTTGTTTTGTCGTATCACTGCTCACTGCAGACGGGCTCGACTGACAAACTCGAGAGCACGATCGATTACAAGAGCTCGCACATTGCGAAGAGCCGTACTGTTTTTGTTGACAAACGTTCGAGCACTGCAGTATATAGGTGTGTGATCAACTGGGAAACGAGTGAAACACCTGCGAATTGCAGTCCGAAAGGCATGACTCTCCGGCGACGGCACGGATCACGGACGGCTGCGTTTGGACTGTCGGCGAGGCTTGGGGTCTGGAAATCAAGGCCGATTCGTCGTCTTCTCTTCTTTAGAAGGTGTGAAGTGAATCTTTTGCACGGAGATGGAACCGATAGGGCAGTGAGAGAGGGATGGCTTACGTGAATTGTTTGTTGCATGCGTTGACACACGTGTTCTGGCAGTTCATGCGACATCCGAAGCCACCGGAAGAAGCCGACGAGCACGTCGGACGACAAGTGGACCGGCACGAGTTGGCACACGAAGAGGCTGCTCGACAGCCGCACGAAGAGGAACTGTGAAGAAGAGGAGGGAATGAGGGGGGGACGGAGGAGTCGACTTACGGAAGCGGAGAGCAGGAGCACACTCGCTGCGAGGAGGCGGAAGACGAGCATTTGCACGACATCTGAGGCTTTGACGACGAGCATCCGCACTGGCGTTTGCTTCGCGAAGGGGACTTTGCATCGATCTGCAGGAGAGAGAGAGATGCTTCCAGACACAAAAGGTTCGAGCTTCAGATCGTCCCACTCCGCCTGCGCCCACCTGACCTAGGGAGAAAGGGAGAGAAAGGGTCAATGGAACCGTTTTGATAACTTCGTGAGTACTCAGTGACGCTTTTATTTACACTTCTCAAGTTCTGCTTTCAATTTCCCTGTTATCTGTGGGTGGCCACGTGTATAGTTCGCCATGACATGAATTCGAGAAATGGGGCAGCGAGAAGTGGAAGATGTGAACGAGAAGAGACAGAGAGCGACTGGGTAACTGTACCGTGTGGAGGGCGAAGAGTAGGAAGAGGAGGATCAAGACGGGCGTCTTCATGCTCGGTTGGCACTGCGTCTGGACTGCGTACTGAATGCTCCGGGGGCCTCCAGGGGTGGGAGCATGGCCGATTGTTTGCTCAAAAAAGAAGAAGAAGCGGCGGGAGGCGGAGGCGAGGCCGGACGGCCTCTTCGAATCGGGAAACTACTCGACTTTTCGCTCCTCCGATCACTGATAATCGCATTTCATCGCCCAACCCAACAAAATATCTCTTTCTCGCCGCCGCCGGTCTCAACAAATGAGCCGAGGAGTGCAGAAAGGCGCGAAAAAAACGGAAATTCCATGGATGAGAAGGGTGGCAATTGAGCCAGATGGGGAGGTGCTGAGCACATGAGCACACAAATAGAAACATCTTTTCGCCCGGACGTAAACATCCTCTGGTGGTTTTGTTTTCATAATGGACTAATTGGCACCACGGGAAGTTTTGGGGGGGCAGAGTGTCCGGTTGTTTGACGAATTACTCAGTGCCAACGTAGGCGGCTTCGAACTTCCGTTTACTTTGGTGTGGTGTAGTTTCCTGCGATTTGACTGTTTTCGATCGACTTTCGGATGTCGCTGGAACAGATTTTGGGAAGAAGTTGAATGGAGAAAGCTGCGATCTTGTCGAAACAGAAGCTTCTGGATAAATGAGACGGTCTCAAGGATCTCTGGGGCAGCAATCAAAACAGGCAATGTTCAAAATTCGAGAAAGATCAGTTACAATCGAGTAACTTCCGGTGGGTTCAGTTTGAATCGAGATGTTTGATCATCTCACCTTCCTTTGCATCTTCTCAAGAAAAAGGTGTAAATCTAGTTGTATAATGCTGTAATGCGTCGAGAAACCCATCTGATTTGCAGCTTAAACATCGTTAGAAAGGAATGGCAACACGAAAAAAAAGATCTCTATCTCATCCAACAGATACCATCGCTTTTCACAGGTTCAACAAATCCGCGCGCGCGCAAGCAACCCCCTCGCGAAAAAAAGCAAAAAACGAGTGGAGACGCCGACGCCACCATCGTCTTCAGACCGTGTTTTTGTTACGCTGAACTGCTTAAGGCACGACGCCGATGCCGTTTTTCAGTAGTGACCTGTTGCGAAGAAGCGGCTCGTTAGTCAGTTTAAAGTTGGGTATATAAGCGGCGCGTCAGTCGTCAATCGCATCGTTTCCTATTCGATTCGAACAATGTACCAGCAGGACGAGAAGAAGTTGATGCAAGAGGCTGAGGGCCTTCGCAAGATTGCCTTCTTCGGCATCTGCATCAGGTAGGAGACCCTTCTTCTCCACGTCTTCATCTCTCTTTTCAGCACTGTCGCCACCTTGACTGCCATCGTGGCGATCCCGTCCCTGTACAACTACATGCAGACCGTCCAATCCACCCTTCAGACTGAGGTCGACTTCTGCGTTCACCGCACCAACGGACTCTTCGAGCAGTACGAGCGCATTAAGGGAGTCAAGAAGCTCGTGAAGCGTCAAGCCGGATACGGAGCCCCAGCCGAGTACTCCACCGATGCCGCCGTTTCTGCGCCAGCCGCCGAGGCCAGCGGACAGTGCTGCTCTTGCGGAGTCGGACCAGCCGGACCACCAGGAGTGCCAGGAGAGGCCGGACGCGACGGAAACGACGGACAGCCAGGACCGGACGGACAGCCAGGATCCGATGCTCCAGCTGAGGCTATCCCAACTGCCGACGACTTCTGCTTCGACTGCCCAGCCGGACCACCAGGAGCCCCAGGAAACGCTGGACCAAAGGGAGCCCCAGGAAACGCCGGAGCCCCAGGAAACGATGGACAGCCAGGAGCCCCAGGAGCCCCAGGAAACGACGGACCTCAAGGACCACCAGGACAGGACGGAGCCGCCGGACAGCCAGGACAAGACGGAACCCCAGGAGTTGTCGAGGAGGTCGCCGTGCCACCAGGCCCACCAGGACCAGCCGGAGAGCAGGGAGCCCCAGGAGCCGATGGACAGCCAGGAGCCCCCGGACAGCCAGGACAGGACGGACCACAGGGACCGGCCGGAGATGCCGGAGCCGACGGAGCTCCAGGACAGCCGGGAGCCGCCGGAGAGCAGGGAGAGGCCGGACAGCCGGGAGAGGGAGGCGGCTGCGACCACTGCCCACCACCAAGAACTGCTCCAGGATATTAAGAACTTCTCCGTATTTCTCATCGTTGTTTGTATGTATGCTTCCGAATAAATGTGTTTCATCGAAGATTGATTGAGGAGAAAACCGCACAAAAACCGAGTTGCGCAACGTAGTTCGAAAGGAGGGAAGAACGGGTTCTTCACCTTCTTGTTTGCCGGCAGATACTTCCGCATCGTGTTCACACTTTTTTGGAGTGCTTCGACTTGAATTGGCTGGGAAGACGATATCCATGGGAGATTTACGAGGCTGATTGGGTATGAACTAATCAAACACCTCCACGATCATCCATCGAGGGACTGAAGAAGCTTCGGATCGAGCAGCAGATGCCTGGGTGAGATTGAGGGGAAAAGAATCTGTCGAACTTGTTGTTTTTAGAGCTCCATTTCGTTTTCCGATTTCTGAGTGAAAGAAAGAAAGTAAAGTTGTGGCTCAAATTGCAGGTTACTTCCCACTTTCGACGTCTTCACTCGGAAAAAGGTGAAAAGTGACACTTTGGAGTGTATACGCGTATACTCCATATTCGTTTCGACGAGTGCTTCGGAGCCAGTCCATTTTTCACTTCCCTCCGCCAAAGGTTCCTTCTGGCAACCGATTTATCTTGTGGAAGAGACTTCCGAATTCATATTTCTTCCTACTATTAAGTGACTTCTTCTCTCCTTTTCTTCGAATCGACAACTTGTTTTTCGAAACAGAAACCACGAAACAACAGAGAGAAATGTTGTTTCTTTCGGTTTGTTGACCCTCAAACCTTGACAGTTTCCAATCTGTTCGCCAGTTATTCGTTTTCTCTTCCCCTCTCTTCATCGTTCTGTCAACAGGATCACCTTCTAGACATGCTGATGAAGCTGATTACAACGATCAAGCGCTCACGTTACAACCCAGAACACTTGTTCGTTTTCCGTTCGGAAGCACTTTTTGCCGAATCGAACTGTCATCAAGGCGGTTTACGAGGGCGGAAGAGGGGAGAGAAAAGCCAATTTCCTTTCATTTCCTGACTATTTACGGGAGACGAATGAAAACAAAGTCATAACCGAAAGAAAGAAGGGAGAGATTGAAGGAGGCACTCCCTTATTGACTCCTTGAATTGGGTGCCAAGAGCCCCCGACCACTTGCTGAATTATGCACATATCAAATCACAAATGCAAACACGCGGAAAAAAGGTTGGAGAGTCTTCTTTTCCCCCCAAAGGACATCTCTCTTTCGGGTGGCCTTTTCCGGGGGTGTCCGGCTCCGCCCCGGGGAGCACAAGGCAAGAAGAAGAAGACGGCTCACGCACACACACATAGCGGGAGGGCTCCATCCAGTCGTCTCGTCTTTTTGTGGCGGCGCGACGCACTTGGACGGAAGAAGAACACGAAAAACGTGTGACTCTATTCTGGAACAGACGAGCTCTCCATCCCTCTTTCTCTCTTGTTTTCTCGAGATGCCACTAGAGCCAGAAGAAGCTTCATTCCGATAATACTAGTAATAATAAGAGACTTGTTACGCGTTCTGCACAAAAGTGTGTCGGTAACGTACAAGGAGGGCCTAGAAAGATCCCGGCTCTTCCGCTCGCGTTATTGTTGGTTCTCCTTCGCGTCACTTCTACAGACACTTGTTTCTCTTCTTTTTCTCTCGTGTTGTGTCGCTTCCTGTTTGCTGTCAAACTCTTAAATTCGGACTCCTCTTGCGCATTTCCGCCCGTTTCGCTCGTTCCACGTCACAAAGTGTTTTCTTTCGCTTGCAAAAGAGGCCGTCCCGCCTTCTCGAAATCTCTCCAAATTCGCTTCGGAATTCCGGCTTTCTTCGTTTCTCCCATCCTTCTTCCCCCCTTCTCCTTCTTCTTTTCGTGCCCTCATTAAACCCGAGGCGGCTCCAACTCCTTTCTTTCTTCTTCTTCTTCTCCTTCTTCTGCTCCTTTTTCCTCTTGTCCCCACATTTCGATTCGGAATATGGGAGCTATCGTATCTAATTAGGAGCCTCCAGAAGAAGAGTCCACTCTTCTCCTCCTCAAGAGCCCCCCCTTTCTTCTCACTTTTTTCGTTTCAATCCCGGCGGCTCCCTCTCTTCCATTCGCCCCACTTCGCCTTCCTCTTCTTCTTCTTCTTCTGCCCCCCGCACCTCGTCATCTGGCCTTCTAATTAGCCGCCCGGCCACCGCCCCGTCTCTCGCTTCCGAATCTCTCCGTCAGTTTTCGCCTCTCCGATTTCGCACTGATAACAGCCTCTCTCCTTTCGAAATTCTGTTCACTTTTTATCGATCTACCGTCTTGTTTCTCCTCTCCGCTTCCTTTTTCGTACTGCTGCCTTCCTCGCCGTAATCATAGAGTTTCCGCCGGTTTCAGTCCGCTTCGCACCCCTCAATTTGCACGTCATTCGCTCCTTTTGCAGCTTTTCTTCGTACCGAGTGCCGTTCAAATGTCATGAGTCACCATGCGATCCGACCTGTCCGTCGTGCTGCTTCTCTTCCTGCTCGCGCTCTCGGAAGGTCAGTCTCCCGAATATCTCGACTAAACATCTGAGAGAGAGAGTGCACGAGAGAGATGCCTTCAGGGCACACTCTGTCTTGTCTTTTGGCTTTGGCTCTCACTGATTTGATTGTGCGCGCAGATATATTTGGAGGCTCTGATGGGGAAAGAGAGAGAGAGATATAGAGAGAGAGAGAGAGAGAGAGAGAGAGAGAGGGAGAGAGAGAGAGAGAGAGAGAGAGAGAGAGAGAGAGAAAGAGAGAGAGAGAGAGAGACTGACATGTTTTGGCGGTCCAAGATCGGGATTACGGATAGTTATCATTAAGAGCCGACTCGTGTCAAATGTCAAACCAGAGCAGACCGGGATTACTCGTAATTCCGACGAATGTGTACTACCACCGAAAGGACGCTCTGTGATTGGGCTTATTATGGAAAGAGCTTGGCTCAGAGCGAGTCACTCGAGTGTGAAGGGAGATTCATCAAACGGCGAGAGCCTTTCCCATAGTGCCCCTCCAAAAAAGGCCACCCGCTCCCATGTTCGCTCTTTCCGAACACCTCGCAGTCTAATCGTTTCGGACAAGCGACTCGTCGCCGCTTCTGTCACATTCAAAAATCGCATTATCCGTGTCGGGGCCGTTTGTCTCTTCGGCCGAGCAAAGCGGCTCCAATTTTTGTGGGGGCCTTGTGGTGCTCTTGCTCCGTCACGACTCATCAATTTGTCGGCGTCGGCGTCGATTGGCAACGAATTGGACGGGCGGGAAGAAGCAGGGAAAGACAGAAGGAGAAGAAGGAGAACATTCTCTCGGGGGACAAATTAATTGGGCAGAAGCAGCGATATATAGATGTCCCCCCTCGAAAAGCAGAAGAAGAAGACGTGGTCAGGGGATGAATTGTTCCGGATGATCCACAAAAAGAGAGAGAGACATGTCACATTCTTCGGCGAATCTCTTTGCTTTTTGAAGGAACGCATAGTGTGACCGTTCAAATTGAGAGCAATTGTATTTCTGGAGGAACTCGTGTTTTCTGCTCAGAAGCCCATTGTTTACCCAGCTACAGCCGGCAAAAAAGAGCGCCCATTTCGCAGGGCTCTCGAGTCTCTCGGATTGCGTGACCACCTTCAATTGCCACCCAAATTGAACCTACACATATGTATTCGTGGCTGCGTTTAGTAGTACGTCAAAAAATTTCGAGCGGGTGCCGCCTCGAGCCGCACTGCGATGATGATGATGATGATGTGTTTCTCGGCGAGAGCGCGAGATTCCCAGAGGGATTCGATGACACGGCAGGAACATTTCGGATACAGATACATATGCGTAGTTAGAGATGTACATGGAAGACGCTCAAATTAGATGGGGGGACGTCTTCTGGACACTTCTCTTCTTCTCCGTCTTCAGAATCTTTGCGAGCACAATTCAAATCGAAACGTCGAATCATTCAGTTGTTTGCGAGAAAAGAAAATTAAAAAGAAAGAGCGGGAATAATTACGTTCTGACGGATGTCCCCCGGGGAATGAGGCTGAGAGGGCCAACAAAAAACGAGGCAGCTTCTCTGTTTTATGGGAAAAAGAAGAGGAAATGAAAGGGCTGCAGGGTCGAGATGTCGTCTGCCATGGACTGGAGCGTGGCTCGAGAACGGAAGTGAGCTGAACATCACCCACAATGCCATCGGAAACCTCGGAAACTGTGTGCACAAGAGCAGAGACCTCTACCTGCTCACGAGTGACACGTGAGTTGGAGACATCATCGGGCTGGAAGACGTCGGAAGTCTTTCAGATCCCGTGGACCGTGCTACCGGTGTCTGATCACTTTCCCTGTTCATGAAAACGTTCTTCATTACAAAACTAGTGAGTCAGCCTTTTTCTTCTTCTTCCTCTACTTCGAAACTTGCAGCCCAATGCATATTCGACAATGAAATGTCTTTGGAGAAATGCTCCCAACTGATGAGTGCAGACACCACGATGCACACTCTTTTCAGAAGTCAGTTCACATCAGCCGTCCTCCCAAACCGTTTCGATTTCAGAAGAAGCCATCCCTGTGCCTTGTCCGATCGAGGCTCCCATGAACTTCACCTACCAGACGAGCCAGGGGATCTGCAACAGCCGGACGTCCTCCCTTCACAGATGTGCTCAGTACGATCGACTGGCTCTTCACTACCAAGCGTGCCCGGAGATTCCGAACCGGGAGTCTGCGATCTGGCAGATGGAATGCATCGGCGCGTGGCAGTCATTCGGCCTTTCGTATTTCGCGGCGAGAGTCGGCTACACTGCTGGCGAACAGTACAGATGTTTTGTGAGTTTTCCGAACATCAGTTTCTCCGCATGCTCCTGATTTCAGATTCTCGACAAATCGGGGAGCAGCGGGAGAATCGGAGAGTCCGCAGACGCTGGATGTCAGGAACTGACCCACATTGGAGCAGCTGCGACCACTCTCCACTACAGACAAGGTCCTTTTTTCCCTCTCACAAAGTATACGTTCCCCTCTTTTCAGACTCTCCTGTTCACTCTTCTTGCGAGTTCCCTCTCAACATGTACGGAGAGAAGTATCGGAACTGGGAGTCGATGCTGCTCGGCACGTACCACCGCGTCTACCAGGGCACCTGGGTGTCCTCTGTGAAAGGACGGAACGACACCGTCTGGACGTGTCTGCAGCAGTTCCCCACCGAGAACCACGAGCACTTCACGTATCGGACCTACGTGACGAAAGGATGCCAAGTCGGGTATCAGTGTGTCAGGGTGAGTGACGGATCGTTCTTCGAGTCATTCCGATTCAGTTTCACATGAGGAAGCCACACGTGGTCCACGTGGAGTACGGAGAGATCAGCGCCTCGGAATCGTTCGCCGACTGCTCAGAGTTCTCAGTGGAGACGAGAGACACTCTCATTCTGCACGGATCGGAAGAATCGTGTCCGATCGGGGGCAAACATTTCTCCAAGATGTGTCCTGGACCAGTCCTCCAGGTCGGCTGCTATTCCAAGTATTCGATGTATCTGGTTCGAGACTGCGCGTTCCCGGAAGGAGGTTACTCGTGAATCATCAGTTGGAATCACTATGTTCTCGAATTCCAGATAAACTCACCTGCGTCGCGAACTTCAAGAAAGACGGCAACGACTTCATTATAGCAAGGGACAGTCTCTCGAGACAGCTGTTCTGCATGGTACTCCAAACTTTGGCATTTCCCTCAAACGTGATTCCTCTCAGACGTACGTCTCCGACCGGATCAATCTTCTGAGAGTATACGACCGTGTCTCGTGCGAAGACGTCTCCGTGAACAGTGCCAGTCCGTATCTCACACTCAACTTCACATCTTCAGGTCGCCCTCTCATCTCTTCCCCTTCCAACTATATTCATTTCAGACAGCTGTTCCCCGTCGCTGCTCACCGGTTTCTTGTATTCCGCCACCAGCGACGTCGCCTCTCTCTTCCTCCCGTATCGCCTTCTCTTGCTTCTCATCGTCTTCTGGAACTTTTGAAAACGCCCGGCGCCGAATCTCTCGATGCAACGCGGGTTCCTATCTTCCTTTCTTCGGCCGTTTCCCATGGAAAACATTGCAACCGCATGACCCAGTCTTCCCATTTTTCCCGGGTGTAAGATCTTCTTAGCCTCCCCACACAGACCATCGTTCTCAGCTTTTTTCCCCCACTTTCACGCTATTTAAATAAAGAGTCGATTCAAATGTTCAAATTGATTTATTCAGCACCCGCTCGGCAGGGCGATTATATTTTTGGTCTCGTCGGACAAGAAGCACCGTTTGTAAGAATGAAAGGCACGGATTCGGATGGGTGGGGGGGAAAAGGGGAGACAGTGGGGAAATAGGCAAAGTATCACAGAGAAGGGAACTGAAATTACAGATGGGAGGGACCCGTGGAGAGCTCACAACTGAACGGAGAATACGCGTCGAATCAGCACTGCATGGCATGTACCCATAACGAGAATGAGATTAGAGGGGGGAGACTCGGGGAGGAGACCGAAATCAGATGTACTGGCTGCTGCTGTAGTACGAGCTTCCGTGGTATCTGGCGAGAGTGTCGTGCGGTTCCGGAGACGGCGCTTGCGATCTGCAACTGACCTCAGTGAACGGACACGGGAGGAAACGAAAGTACCTTCTGCGCCTCTCCTCGTCTCTCTGCCGCTTTCTCTTGTCACTCTTTTTCGAAGAGGACGAAGAGAAAGAGCAGCACGAAGCGACCGGGCACATCCAGCATCGGATGAGGGGGATGCAGATTTTGGTGATGAGCAGGTAGAGGATGACGAGCACTCCGAGGTAGACGATAATGTCTGTGGCGAGCATGACTCCGTCGCCGATGGAACTGATGCCCTTGATCCACTGCGACGGGTTCAGGAACTTCATCATTCCGTTGAAGTTGATCTGGTTGCAAGTCGGACACGTGCCGATCATCTCGTGCCACTTTCCTTCCACAAGATCGATCTGAATGAGGTGAATGTGAGTAGACAACTTGTTTCTCCGGGTGGTACCTCCAAAGGACTCTCGTAGTACTCGATGACGTGGCAGATGCTGTCCGAGTCAGACATCGAATCTGCCCTCAGACAGATCGTCCTGGCTCCGGGACCCACGACTGCCGGCAATGGAATGATCATGGATCGGTTGGAGGCGTGAAGATCGCTGACGTACGCCGTGAAAGTGTGAATGTTGTCTGACGCGAATCCCGTCGACATTTTCACGGATCCGTCGATCTTTCCGGAAGCTTCGTATACAGTCAAGTTGAAAAGACGATTCGATTTCGAATCGACGATTATCGATCCGGAGAAGTCGCGGATTCTGGAGGCGTTGTGGAAGAAGACCAGATTCTGACTTTCCATCTCGTCGTCCACTGGAAGAATCGAAAGTTTGAAACCAAAGAAGAAGAAGAAGGGGAAACTCACGATGAATCGATATCTGGAGGTTGGTTCCCTCGGCGTGAGTGACAACTGCCTGACGGGAAGAGCTGTCGAAGATGCGAGCCGACTGGATCCACGGTTTGCTCACTTCCAGAGGACGGCTCAAATTGAAGTGGCCCGGCATCTGAAATCGAATCTTTCAGACACTTAAATTTGACAAACGGCACTCACGTAATTGTTAGCAGCGAGGATGGACCTGTATGTCTGTTCCTTGCAGTTCTTCACCTTCGCCTTGTGAATGTCGTCCATTTTGACGACGCCATTGTTCACATGGAAGTGTCCCGACTCGTCCATTCGATACCATCCGAGGCGGTCGAAACTGTAATCAATTTGAATTGGTATCGGTTAACGTGAGGAATGACTCACTTGTTGTCAGTGATCTCGTTCAACGGCTGCATCCGCAGCTCTTCCGTCTCTCCGCCGTTGCTCGTTCTCGTGAAGTACATGCCGGTCTCCAGCTGATGAGATGCCCTTCCGCCGGCCGTCACCGCCAGAGAGATCCTCCTCTTCGAGTCGAGGTGTCTGTCCTGCGTGCCTCCGTCCAACTGTGATCTGATCGTCGTCTTGTCCTTCTCAACCCAATACCCATTCACAAAGTCATACGCCGCATAAACGAAAGTGGCGTAAGTAGTCGGCTGTTCGAGTTTCACTGCCAAGAAAGTCATGTTCTTGTAGGGCTTGAAACTGACGTCGCAGCAAAGCTTCGGACTATCGTCCTCGCTGCATCCGATGGGGGTTTGGTTCGGGAAGAAGGTACGGTAGCAGGAAGTGGCTTCGTCGCGCTGCGCGGACTCCGGGCACGCGGTGAACTGATGCGACTCTGCGGTGCACGTGGTGGCGGTGGCGTCGCACTCGCAGATGCAACTGGCATGAACTTCCGGGATGCCGAACGTGTATCTTTGTGTGATCTGGAATCGAAGAGAGCTCGACGAGGTGCTTGATGATCGGGTTTACCGGATGGTGATGCTCGAGTTTCTCGAGGCGGATCGTGTGAAGGAGAGACGTCTGATTGCCAGGCTCGGAGCCTTCGAGGGCCGCCGACGCGAGCGGAGTGTCTTCGTAGAGTCGGAAGCAGACGGCAGTGTGCAATCCGATCGAGAACTGCATCTGCATTCCTCGCGCGATCGAGGAAAGCGCGTCTGGAATCATAAACATTCGCGGGTGACTTTTTATGTTCGAATGGGCAGACAACCATGAAATCGGGTGTGATGACAAGTGATTAGTCATCAAGATCAGGGACAGGACATGAAAACGGAGGACTTACTCTGCGAAGTCTGGGCTCTGACGATGGGAGTTTTGGAGCAGTGGGGCGGCTCGGCGCGGAAGAGTCCATCGAACTTCTCCTCGAGTGGGAAGGCGGAAGCAGTGGAAACGAGAAGAAGCAAGAGGATCCAGCGAGGGGGAGACCACTCGAACGGCGGCCTCATTCTCTCTGAAAACGATACTCGGGTGAAAGATGTGGGAACGAAGGTTCGAATCGAAAAAAGAGATTTGATAAGAGAAAATGGGTTGAGAGCGGCGAGCGGGAAAGTACGAACGAGGAGGAAATGTGATCGAATTAGCGATGATACATGAGTCGACGAAATCGGACGATTGAGATTGATGAGACTGTCGAAATAAGAAGTCTGGGAATGCAGAGATTGCGAAACGAAAGTGATACAGAGAAGTGAGGGGAAGCTTGAGAATCATCTGGAAACTCTTTGCAATGAGTCATCCGCTTCTGCCACGTCACACTGATATGACGTGGCAAACCGCGAGAATTCGAGAGATTTCACAAAGATAACTGATACTACTGACTGATTGATCGAACGAAATTTGGGTGTCAGTAGTGCAGCTGCCTCTCTTATCCGGATCCGCGATCTCTCGGCGCCAAGGATTCGACCACACCCAAAGGGATCCGGAGTAGTACTGTGAAGAAGATCGAGTAGAGTAAGGGAAGAGGCCGGGCGAGTAGGTGATAAGGGTGAGGTAATTCGGGAGGAGTGAGATGATAATGCGGCGTGACAAGTGGGCGGAGTCGCGATCGGAGATCGATGGCTGAAGAAGGGGCGAGGGGGGCAAAAAAGGGGGGCGACAAGCTGACCGAAATCTGCCAGCTTCATCCGTCTTCGTCACCTCTGGCACTTCTTTCCACAAGACCCGGGAACCTGTTCCTTCGGAGGTGTCAACTGAGTTCCCTAACATCTGTGCGCTCCTCACTTGTCCATCCATCAAAGGGCCAGGGAAGTGAAACACCGCCGGAATGCGAGGCAAGCGGACGACTAACAAAACAGTGGACACGGTTCGCTGCGAATCCGATATCGATATCAAGAAGTTCAGTCAAGCGGTAGCCGAGCAATTAACAGGATCATTATGTCATTAAGATGCGAGAGGGAGGCACGAAAGGTCGAGAAAAGAAGGGCTGATGACGGGCGGAGATTACGCGCGGTTGGCACCGTTCGAAACGAAACGAATGGGCGAGTGATAGGAGGAGTGTGACATACGTGGCAGTGGCTGGAAGGGGGCGGGGACTGAGTGTGACGTGGCATTCGTCATCGGAAGTCCATGAGTCATGGGAACGAGGAGAAGTGGATTGGGACGGTTTGGAGGCGGTGGAGACTATCCTTGAACGGACGGACACCCAGCAAAAAACGGCAGTGGCGAGAAGGCAAGAAGTTTGTGTCGCCGTCTCAACCTAATCAGGTCAGTATGAGAGGTGTCAAATAGCTGACGGATGGGCCGGGAGAGACAGGGCGATCCGGCGAGGAGACGGTTCGGGAGCCAAGATTGATGGCCTCGCGGTTTCGCGCCCTCGCTCTCCTGAATAATCGGAGGAGGGGAAGTGAACTGGAGAAGAAACAAATACTCGCGGGAGGAGAAAAAAAAGAACAGTTCGCTCGAACGACACCTAATCGACGCGCTTCTTTGTCTTTCGAAACAACTATTGTCCGTGAGGGCGCGCACTCTCTGGAAAAGATAACTTTTCCGAACTGGAGAGAGAGCGAGCAGAGAAGCGGCTTCAAGTGTTTTGGGTTCGGACCCTCAGGTTTGCAGTTCTGATTGCGACTAACTACAAACACGATCGGGTGTGAATACTTGAGAGAGTCAAGAGGCGCGTTGTTATAGAAATGGACGTTATTGGAATTCTGGGACGGCTCCCTGGGGGGGGCTCGAGTTAATGAGCTTCTCGACTGCAGCAGGCGCATTGTGGCCAGAGGAGAGAATGTCACGTCACGCTCGAGTGGGTGGAGAAAGTTCGAAATGAAGGGGAAAAGTTCCAAGAATCGAGAAAATCTGCATAACGGATCCGAAGTAAACACGCGAATTTGAATAGCAAACAAGACTCTGGCGAGCTTTGAGAAGTGCCGGATTAGCAACTGTCAAGTAGAACGAAACCGTTCAAAGTGCTCTCATGTTTGTTGTTTCGGGCGACAAATTAAGTGAACGCGCATGGAATAAGAAGGTACAATGGAAGTGAATAAACAGTGTTCGCGCGAAGAAAGTTGCGTCAGAGAGACGTTTGGAAACTTAAAAATGCATTGGATAACATAACGGAGAGGGGGGCTGATGGTAAGCGGATTTGCAGAAGGAGACCGACGGGTTTACACACTGCAATTCGACAAAAATCTCTCTCTCTCGGAGGGAGGCGAATTCGCACGGATCGGTGAACAAAAGTACGGAAAGGGGAGGGTTCATCCGGCGAATCTTGTTGGTTTTTCGAGCGAACGACGTCGTCGGAGAAGCTGCCTCCTCATTCTCGGCTCGCAAAAAAACAGGCCGTTGATTCTTACGCAACAGGATTTCGGAGGAAGATAGAGAGACACAGAGCGAGGGGAAATTGAAAGTGGAGGGACGAAGGAGGAGGCCGGAAGAGGACCACAATTGCTACTTTTGCTCCGGAAAAACGAGCTCATCAGTGACGTGGCACTCGGTCTTCTTCTTTTTTCTTTTCACGAGAGATTCTGCAGAAAGGGGACACTGTATTGCGAAACGAGACGGAGGGGAAGAGAAAAAGAAGCGGGAAAAAGTTTGGAAGCGGAATCTCTGGGACTGAATTGAAAAAAGGATGAATTCCCAGAAGGGATAAGTTGATTAGGCGGGCGAGAGAAGAGACACAGAATGGAAAACAAACCAGTAGGCGGCAATTTCGAGACGGCGGATTAAAAATATTGACCCGGAGAAGAGGAGGAGGAGAGAGGGAGAAGCAGTTGATGAGTGAGAATGGAATTAGGCAACGAGTGATACGGGAAGCGGAGAACGAGTTTCGACGGACGTCGTAAAGAATTCCGAAGGAGACACTCTCGCTCTCTTCCTGCCTCTTCTGACGTGTTCAGGTAACCATCCAGCAGCGGAACTGTCGCGAGCGGCGGCTTCGAACCGTTTGATTAAAAAGGCATTGAAAAGAGTGAGCCGGTGACTAACGCCTTCAGGAGAAGAAGGCTGATACTCTGGTGGGTCAGAGACAGGCGACACCAATTATTTCGGGAAGAGACTCAGAGTTGCGGCGAAGAAACAAGTGCGCTAGGACAAACACGACCACACGGAGGGGGGCGAGGTAAACTGTAAAAAATAGAGAGGGACGGGAACAGGTAGCATCTTCTCGAAGAGAAAATCGATGGGCAGTGACCTCGAGACTTGTCGAAATATTTGAAATGGGGGCCAATAACCTCTTAACGATTGGCGGAAAGAAGGCGGGTTTCTGAAAGTTTTCGACCAGTGGCTTTTTGAAGAATGCTCAAGGAGAATGTCTTGTTAACATGCGACTGATCTGAAAAAGTCCGGAACGATTTGAGAAGGAGGAGAGTTTCGTATTCATTCGGTACTCAAAGTGTGATTCCGTCTTGTTCGGGAAGAATCAAACGTTCTCGCAATGAGTCAGGACACAAAAGCGAAAGGTGTCCCGTTTCGAATCAGCTGAACTCTCTGGGCAAATACAAAAGGAAAAGCATCTGTTTCGAGTGGTCGACACGCTGGAATCGGGCGGGAGGCGGCGGGGAGAAGCAGCCATAAATAGAGAATTAATTAGATTCGGGTGCCATTCCACGAGAGAGGGGTCGAGAGAAACGGAATGCAGGGGGGAAGGAAAGAATAAATAGGATAGCCCTTTGTTGTGGCGACGACAAAATTGAATTGAAACTTCTTTTGATCGAGTGTGTAGTACAGTTCTTTTTGTGTTTCAGAACAAGCGTGAGAGCGAAATGGATCCGAGATCGTCTTGGGATCTCGAGAACATCGGGGGGCGAAAGTGCATGCTTCTTCTCTCAATATTTGCATATGTTTGTTGAAAGAGATGCCCTTCTTCTCGCTCGCGAGAGGCAACTAAAACAATGGTGATACATGGATCTCGAGTAGTTCCCAAACAACGCGAGTCATGCCGTTTCATGGAGCAGCAGCCGGAGGCTTCTGGATCCGACCGAAAGCGATACGTGGACGCGATTAGCGAGTGATTAGAAGGTGGGTAAACAGATTGGAGAAGTGCGAAACTGCATAAGCTTCTGCGCGCGCAAGAAACCCAGATGACAACATTAAAAATGAAAAATGCGACCGGGAGAGACAGAGCGATGGAGATTGAATCAGAAGATAAGAGTTGAGTACGGTAAATTGAATTGCGGCTGCGCGCGGAAGGCACTGATTCAGGAGACACTTCGAACAGGGCGGGATCGCGCGCGCGCGCGCAGCCTGACGTGTTGATGATGGCGAAGCCATTCGAAACTAATATGAGCGGATAACTTATCCACGAAGAAGGGGGAGGCACTTCCTCAGCTTCAACAGACAAAAGATGCCGCTTCGCAGATAAAACGCCGAATATTTTGTTGAAATTGGAAGTGACAGTTCCGAGCGGGCGGCAAGTTCACAAGTAAACCGTCGCCACTAATTATGCGATGTCTCGAAAGTGCGCGAGATAATTGGACATGGAAAAGAAAGAGAGAGAAGGAAATAAACGGAAGAATTGCACAAGAATCGAAGTCCCTGAGGAACCATTCCGCGAGAGAAACGGGACATTCCGGGGAGGCGACGCCGAGTGATAAACAGACCCATCGATCATGCGTGCCGGTACCGGTAGGGACAAGCAGGCGTGTACTTCTACCTCTTCCATCATCCGGCGACCTGGATTCACTGGCAACTGATATGATAATTGACATAACGGAGAGCGCCTCTTCGTTTCGTTTTTCCCTTTTTCTCGAAGACGCTGTCCGTCAAACTGATCGAATTCGCTGATAAACGACGCAGCAGGAGACCTCGGAACAGGTGCACCCCGGCGCTTTCTTCCTCTCTTGCTTTTTCGAATCTACCAGTTGTCGGGGAGGGGCGATTTCAGAGAGAAAGTGAACTCGAAATGGATCGAATGATGGGCTGAAAGTGAATTCGGTTGATGAGGAGAAAAGGCTTACACGGATTAGTCAGGCTGGAGGTCGGCGGCGAAGAACGGGTTCTCAGCGAATTCTGATACGCGAAGGAAAGATATTTGAATTTGAGACGACGTCGACCCGCTGATTAGCGTCGAATTCGGTGAAGATTTACGAGTGTCTCATGCATTTTTGATGGCTGGGGCGAAGGAAAGAAGAGTGATAAAAACAGATTGAAGGGGTGAAGAAGAGGAAGAAGAAGAAGACGAAGAAGGATATTCAAATTGACAGCAGAAACTGGACCAATCTACAGTAGTCGCGAGTAGGAAGACGAGGTGCACTTTGCGCGCCGGGCGGTCTGCCAAGACAAATCGGAAAAGCATCGATCTGAACGCCCACAAAGAATCTCGTTCGATCATTCGATCGGTTCAACTCGACACCACCGACCACCGGCGACGAAAACCGGCCCGAAGAAGGTGTTAGAATCCGTTGGCATCACCATCATCACCATCATCTTCATCATCAGAAACAGCATTGTCTCTACTCAATTCGCTCGTTATTCGGATTGCTTTCTCAGAATGCAAAAGTAGACGGAGAAGAAGAAATCGTCGCAAAGAAGGCGATAAACAATCAGTTATGAAACCTTTTCCGTATCTGTTTCCCTTCCGAATTTTAACAGAACAGCCTTGAAATTGTCAATGTCAGGTCATTTGTAAACATTCGCGCGTATTCGGGCGAGTGATAAAAACGGATATGATGTCCCCGGGACGCATCGTAAATCTGTAGGTGTCACCTAATAGGCATGTGAGAAGAAGATTCATTCCACAGTTTCAACAGTAAACGAGGTCAGCTTCGGAATGGTTACTGTATGACACGTCATCTGCGAGAACCGTCCTCCGTTCGAGTTCAGAAACTCCGCCACGTCTTCGCGGCGAGTATTTTGAGACAGCAGCAGGTACACGAATCCCCCACCTCCTGCTCCTGCTGCCCATCCCACGTCGATATGCTTCTCTCTGCAAATGAGCCCTTAGTATTTCAGTGATGGAACGAGTAACCTTTTCAAGGAATCGAGTAGATCCGTGACAATCGGCGGTTCGCATCTAGTCATGAAGTTCTTCGTTTCGTGATACTTCTCGATGAGTTCCACCGGAAGATCGCCTTTTCCGACTCTCTGCGAGAACTCCTCCACACTGCCCGCCATCTCATTCAATTTCTTTCTCGTCTCGGTGCACGTGAAAAAGTTCCGAATGACTTCTTGAAGAATGTTCTTGGCCAGTCTCGTCTTCCCAGTGTAGACTAGAAGAAGACGTCGTTCCAGAAGTGTCGTCACTTCTTCGCTCATCGGAATCTCCTTCACAGCTATTCGCGTCTCTTCTCCACCCACGTAGAAACACTTTTTGAGACCCGGATACAATGATCCGACCTGATCCTGCCATCCACCTCCCGTTGTCATTATCTGTTCCACTAGCAGCACCGTGTGCACAATCATCTCGTCCAGACTGTACTTTTCAGTGTTCTTAACGGTTGCCAAGGCTGCAAATGCTCTCAAAATGGCACTCGCGATAGTCGAAGACGTTCCGAGACCGGATCCGTGCGGAAGGTCCGATTTCGTTTCGATGCGCAGTCCAGTGCAATTGAGGGTCGAGAAGAAGTCGGTCAGACTGCGAAAGCCCGTGGCGAGAATGCAGGCGCACACGAGAGAGCCCGTTTCGGTGGGCTTGTCGTGCACGTAGAAGAGCTCTTCCTCGTTTCGGATGCGAATCTCGATCCCATCCTGACACACTTCGATAAGAGGATCTTCTATTTTAGTGAGCCAGCAAGTGATCGGGTTCTGAAAGCAAGAAGACTGTTATTTCGTTGACAGAGTCATTCGGACTTTTCCGTCCAGTTTCACAGCCATGTTCACCACAGCCGCGTTAGCAATCGAAAAGAAGATGGGCGGAGTGTCGAGCCATCCGCCGAAAAAGTCGATGCGAGCGGGAGCAGTCACTCTCACGCACTTCGGACTTCCCTCCACATTCTTGCTGATCCTCAGCGTTCTCTGAAACAGGTCCGTTCTAGATGTCACCCACACATCGATGCTCACTGGAGCACACATTCTTTCGACGACGTTGCGGATGAGGTGCTGAGCCGCCATCTCGAGATGTCTCGCCGCCCGTATCATCCGACTCGGCTCATTTGTCCACTTTCCGAGAATCTCCTCGATCATCAGGATCAAATCAGCTCGCATGCTGCCGTATTCCATGGGCATCAGAGACGAGAACGAAGGATTCTTGGCCGGTCCGTTCCGGAGACCGCCCTTCCCTTCAGAAGCCAGCGAGAGAGCCAGAGAGCACGTGTAAATAACTCGGAGGAACGATTCGGGAGTGTCGGACAGTTCGATCGCTTTCCGGAAATGGGAGATAATCGAAGAAGAAACAGAATGACTCCGCGGGTTTCCCAGCTTCCGGATGCTCAATTCTGTCTTCAGATTCCTCTCCACGTCACAACTTCCCATCAACTCCTCCGACAATCTTTCCAGAAGCCGCCCGTAGCTTCTTGAAGTCTCCGGGAATTGTTTATATTCGAAATCTCGGATGTCGAGACGATCTGAAAACAACAAAGTCAGCGAAAATGAGCAGTTCACCCACAAACTGCTCCATGAAAATTGCGGAATCTCTCGTAGATTTGCTTCCTTGCAATTGTGCGATCTTCAATGTTTTCAGAAACTTTTCCTCGTGTTCCGAGCCGATTTTCAATGAATGTTTGCTTCCCGGTACACGTGGCAAGCATGAAATCGAAGAAGATCGAGAGCTGAAAGTGACGAAACGTGGCTGAAAGAAGAAAAGAAACGAACCTTGAGAGGTCGAACATTCGAATCGACGCCCAAATACGTGGATGCAGCAACAGGGAACAGTGAGTGAAGAGACAGAAACTGACTCGAAACGGAGAAAGGAAAGTACAGAAAGGCCAGAATCACACGAACGTCATCTGAATTGTCTTCTGTAATGTCTCCTGAATCCGCAGTTTCCTCGTCGAACTCCATTCCAGACACTCGCTCGATCGGCGTTCCGTTCTTCCCTCGTGTCTTGTACCACCCGTGATCTGCGAATCGCTCTTTCGAAGCGAGGAACGTGAATCCGGTGATCGCGTGTTGCGGAAGATCGAACCTATCCGGCTGCTTCTCGAGCTCCCAGAGAGAGTCACTTCCGATGATCCAGACTCCGTTCTGGTTCGCCCTCTGAGCCACTTTCCCCGCATTCTTCACAGCTCGAGCCACATAAGTCTCGAAAACGTACCCGGCGCCTCCTTCCACGACTTTGTTTTCTTTCGAATTCAGAAGAGCTCTCGCATCGCTCTGGAACTGTCTCTTCCGATTTTTCATCCACGCTCACTCACCACCAACACGATCAGAATGTTTGAACTCTGTAGCACCGACTCTGTGAGAAGTGTGAATCCGTTGCGGAAGCAGAGTCTCTCTGCGGTTCTGATGAGAGCATTCAAAGCACTTCCACCCGATCCCACGTCTTCTGAAGCGTCGTTCACAACGAGAATCTCATCGCAGTCAGGGAATGCCACGTTTTGAAAGTGAGTCACGTCTGAACACGGAAAGAAGACGTTCTCCTTGGTTATCACGTTGTTTCTACCTGATTCTATGACGGATGCTTCAATTCCATAGCCTAAGGAGAGAGTAACAATGTCCCAACGCATTCAGAAAAGAGCCTGAAACGAAGGGAACAAGAGGGAAACCAAAAGAGTATTCCACGAGAGACGCAGACATTCGCATCGATTTGCTGTTGGCATCAAGTCAAAGTGAATCACTTTATTATCGGAACCGATACGAGAAAAATTAAAGATCAATCGAAATAGTCGTCGAGATCAACTCCTGGTTCGAGGAAAGTTTCCGCGATGTCCCCGAGATGGGTCTTGTTCAGAATCAGATTCTCCAAGGTTTCTTCCATGTCTGTTTCTCCGATAAGAAGTGCTCCGACGATCACATTTCCGACGACTATGCATCGCACGAGCTGATCTTCTTCCGTGTTTCTGAATAATTCCTTCAAATCCTTCCGTGGAATTCTTTCCCAACCTTAGCACAATTTTCCAACTACCGGCAGTCTGTCTTTCCGGCTTGTAGTCTCCGAGAAAAACCACCTGTGAAAAAAAAACAATTTATTTTTCCTTTCTCCTCTCATTCGGCCCGTAAATATGCACCGATCGATTGCATTCGCTTTAGAGAACACCTGCTATAGCAGGGGGCTGCTGACCTCTCATAATTTAAACACCCGCGGTTGTACGCATTTTCGTGGCGAGACCTGCTGCGTACGCGGTCTGCGTCGCGTGTCGAAAATATTCGAATTGCGCGCGTCGTTGCCACGGGTGCTCGCTACTCGCGTTCGACTGCTCGCGGGTCGTTTCTTCTCGATTTTTTCGATATTAAAAAAAACTGTTTTTATGGTTTTCTTCTGTTTCCTCGTTATTTTTCAAAATCAAATTCATTTCCAAGCTCTTTTTTATTAACTATTTATAGAATGGAAGAGGAACAACTTCTGGATTACGAGGAGGAGCAGGAGGAAATCCAAGACAAGCAAGAAGTCGGAGGAGGTGATGCCAAGAAGACTAAGGGAACCTACGCTTCGATCCACTCTTCTGGATTCCGCGATTTCCTTCTGAAGCCGGAAATTCTTCGTGCTATCGGAGACTGCGGATTTGAGCATCCTTCGGAAGGTAATCAATTTTTCACTGCAGGATCAACACAACAGTTACGGTTTTCAGTTCAACATGAGTGCATTCCGCAAGCCATTCTCGGAATGGACGTCGTTTGCCAAGCTAAGTCTGGTATGGGCAAGACTGCCGTGTTCGTCATTGCTACTCTGCAGCAGCTCGACCCGGTTGACAATGAGGTATTCGCATCAAATGTTGCTTTGTAACTCGATTAATTTGCTTACAGGTGTCAGTTGTGTGCATGTGCCACACTCGTGAACTAGCTTTCCAAATCTCCAAGGAATACGAGCGCTTCAGCAAGTATCTCCCTGGTATCAAGGTAGCCGTCTTCTTCGGAGGTATGCCGATTAAGAAGGATGAAGAGCGTTTGGCCAACGACTGCCCGCATATCATCGTCGGAACTCCGGGAAGAATGCTAGCTCTTGCTCGTTCCGGAAAGATGAAGCTCGACAAGGTCAAGTACTTTGTCCTCGACGAGTGCGACAAGATGATCGGAGATGCTGGTATGTTCAAAGCAGCGCTGACTCTTCGAAAACAATCAATTACAGATATGCGCCGTGACGTTCAAGAGATCGTCAAGATGACTCCTCAGGAGAAACAAGTCATGATGTTCTCCGCTACTCTTCCGAAGGAGCTGCGCGCCGTCTGCAAGCGCTTCATGCAAGACGTACGATTTATCACATTTCCGGACTCTACGGAACCCACAACCCCTTTTGAATTCCCATGCAAGCAAAATCTGCCATTATGTGTTCCGTGACGTGTAAGAGAGTGCCGAGACTTGGTTCGTCGATGAGTTCGCAGTCCGCAGACTTATTTCTCGGATTCCAGATTACTTCTCGTCAGGCCTCTCGACTGTAGCAGGCATTTGATTCGTGTATCAGCGAAGCTGAACGAAACGATACAAGTCGAAAGTGCTGAGAACACTTGGCATGTGTTGCAGACCCCCAACAACTTTGAAATGGCGACCCACTTGTAATTCTGTCTTTTTCAGCCGATGGAGGTCTATGTTGACGACGAGGCCAAGCTGACCCTTCACGGACTTCAACAGCATTACATCAAGCTAAAGGAGGCCGAGAAGAATCGCAAACTTCTGAACCTTCTTGACGCTCTTGAGTTCAACCAGGTGGTTATCTTCGTCAAGGCCGTGAAGCGCTGCGAGGCGCTCCACCAGTTGCTTACGGAGCAGAACTTCCCCTCTATCGCTATCCATCGTCAAATGGCTCAAGAGGAGCGTCTTTCTAGATACCAATCGTTCAAGGACTTCCAGGTAAATTGCGGAAGCTCTTCCGATTAAATAGAGACCAATTAATTTCAGAAAAGAATCCTCGTAGCTACCGACCTGTTCGGACGCGGTATGGATATCGAGCGCGTCAACATCGTCTTCAACTACGATATGCCGGAAGACTCGGACTCGTACCTTCACAGAGTCGCTCGCGCTGGTCGCTTCGGAACTAAGGGACTGGCCATCACATTCGTCTCCGACGAGAACGATGCCAAGATCCTTAACAGCGTTCAGGACCGTTTCGACATCAGCATCACTGAGCTGCCAGAGAAAATCGACGTGTCGACTTACATCGAGGGAAGAACCAACTAACTCCCCGATAAATATTCTTTCTACCACTCAAATCTGCTCTTTTCTTGTTTTATCCAACACTTTCGGAGCGATTACGTTAAATTATCTGGCCTTGTTCCACTATTTCTTTATTTATTCCACCTCCCCTTTTTCAGTGGTCTCATTTACAAAATTTTCGTTTTCGTTAACAGTTTCCAGCTACATGAATTTCGCACTGTATTATTATATTCTGTCCTCCCAAGTGTGTTCCGAAAATGAAGTTTGACACATAGCTCACTAACCTTCATTCCGAAAAATGTAGTGCTGTGTGAGAAGAGCTCGAAGTACATGCTCTGCATTCGAGCCTCTTCTGCCCCAGCCACCATTGATTTACCACATACTTCGCCCTGCTGACGAGCCTGAGTCCAAAGTTCTCTCTGAAAGAATCGCTTGTGAAAATGGAAAAAAGAACCAGAAAAACCTGGGTCCACAGATTGTTTGGGCTCGGAAACGAAAAGAAAGAGACGTCTCCGCACGAGAAAACATCGCAAATCGATGTTTCGCACACATCGTTCACTCGAATTTGACCACTTTCAGTAGTTTTCAATCCGCTTTCTTTCGTGAATGTTTCCGAGTTCGGGACGACTCCACATGCGAAAATGACAATCTCTGGCTTCAGTTCGGCCGTCTTTCCGTTCGTTGTGTTCTTGTACTCAATCGATAGTTGGTCTCCCGTCACACATTTTTCGATGATACAGTTTCGGAGAATCTCCACAGTTCGACCTATTTTTCCGTCTCCAAACTCGATATTCGAGCACCAATCCGGCCCCAGAGCGGGCCCACAAAGGACGCTCCGAGTGTTGTCGGAGGCTGAATGCTGCAGGTGTTTGAGCGGTCCGTCGTGCTTCTTTCCTGCAATTACCTGATTCGAATCTCTTTCTTCTAACGACCCCAACCATCTGGTCTGCCAGCCAGCAGGCGTTTCTCGATGAAACTCTCGACGTCTTCGGGGAAAAACGACGCACAGATCCAGGCGTCTCTCACGAGCCACGTCACGTTCGTGTCTTTTAGTTCGTAAAGCAATTCGGTCGCGATTCCGCCATTCCCCACTATAAGCACGTTTCGTTTCGAATCGAGGTGCTTCTGAAGATATCACCCGATGAATCTCTATCTTCTTCTTTTTTCTTTCTGACCTTCAACTGCGCGGCACTCTGGCTATCTCTCAGAAAGACAAATCGAGAATCACTTCCGAATTCTTCTTGTAATTTTGGTCGCGAGCCCGTTGCAATAGACAGTTTATCGTACTTCACACGTTTCTCACTTTTGAGAACGAGCTCTTTCTTTTCAGAATCCCAATTAGTCACTTCTTCATTCATAAATTGAAATCGCGAGTCGCAAAACAGCTCTGAGTGTTGTTTCTCTTCAACATCGAATTTTTCACCACACTGTCCCACCTGAAATGCCTTTTTTGTCAACCAGCTTGTTGAGAAAACACTCACTTTCCGGAAGTTTTCAATCGACTTGACGACGCGCGAAGCAGAAATCAGAACCACTTCCAAATGGGAACTTCGGTCCAATCGGAGAATTTCATTTGCACACGAAACACCCGCAATTCCTCCTCCTATTACTACGTATCTCATGTCGACTTCTTTCAACTTCTGAACTCTTTCGTTTCGACCGTGAAAGGAAAGGAGCGAAAAATTGTTTTCCGTGCGGCACACTTGCACAAGCGCGCGCGCCCATTGCGTTTTTTTGAAATAGGACCCGCCCACTCCAGAACTTTCGCATTTCCTTGTTTCAAGTGTCGGTTCATAAACAACGTTTTTCTGATAGTTTCGTCTGTTTCGATGGTGATTAACACGTCTTGTTCAACTTTCCTGGCAATTCTGTAGTGTTTTATCGATCTTCCCTTCAGATTTACGTCATCTTTTTCCTATCTGTTGACCCGTCTCCGCTCATCTTAGTATTTCAATGCCTAAAATTGACGGCCAATGACTGAATCAATCCCTCTTCTCTTATCTTTTTGCCTTGATCGTTTCGCGCGTTATTTCTGTCATTGTTTTCATTTGCAGATGTCCTCTATGGAGAGAATGGATACCTCTGAGGTTGAAACGAACGATGGTGAAATCGAAAAAATCACTGAGGGAGAGCAAGCCAATCAATCTGGGGTGAGTTTAGTGGACCATTCCGTGAAATAATCAGAAACTCTTCTCTCAGGCGACTCCAAAGACTCCAAAAACACCGAAAGAAGACCAACCTGGGAGCAGTGCGGCACGAGGAAGACACCAAGAAGACGGCGAAGACGCCAGTGAGCAGGGAGACGAACCCGCCTCCTCATCCGCTGCACCAAAAACTCCACGTCGCGGAAATCGTGCTCGGAAGCTGGTGGTTCAACCGCAAACCGCTGAAACCGCCGCCACCCCTGGAAAAAGGGGAAGAAAACGTAAGGGTAGCGAGTCGGTTAACACCACCGTGAACTCCACTTTCAATGAACCCAAGACTCCCGGACGGAAAGCAGGTGAGATACTCAACTTGATCTTATCGCAATAGTTCTTCTTTGTAGCTAAAGTTACACCGCCTGTGCTTTCATACAAGCAGTTCGCTTCCGTAGTCGTTGGCGATCGAGTGCTCTCATGTGGAGAAGGAGAGGCACTTGGACATCCAGGCCGTACTACCACAAAGAAACCGCGGAAGGTTGATGTCTTTGAGGAGCTCAATCTGAAACCGATTCAAGTCATCGCGGGAGGAGTTCACTCGGCGGTTTTGACCGACGATGGGCAAGTTTTTATGTGCGGAATCAACGAGAAGGGAACTGTTCCCGCTGAAGGTGTCGAGCACGAAGGGAGCACTGATGAGTTCGCGAAAGTTCCGTTCACCGAGGAGATTACCAGAGAGGGAAAGGTTTGAACACTCAACATCACAACTTATTCAAGATTCTTTTTAGATCATCATGCTTGCCGCTGGAGCTAGCTTCACGGCAGCTCTGACTGACCAGGGAACCGTCATTGCCTGGGGAAACCTACGCAACTCGAATGGAAACGTTGACGTGCACCCGCTACTCCACAAGATGCAAGAGAAGCCTGTCGTGATTGTTCATCACGACAAACGCAAGATCGTTAAGATCGTAGCCGGCGAGAACCATTTGGTTATGCTCGATGAGAAAGGAACCATTCTCACGTTCGGAGATGGAGAAATGGGCCAACTCGGACGTAGCAGTCGCACAAAAACAATCCGCTCCAGTTGGTGAAAACTCAACTTTCGTTTCACTCTTCTATGTGTTTCAGAGTTCATGTGTGACGAGTCGGGCGATCATCTCGTTGTCCCGCTGAGATTCAAGTCGAACAAAAAGTTCTATGACGTATGCGCCAAGAACGTCTTCGCCAGTGGGTTCTGGACAATTGTTCATGGTGACGACGGAAAGTACTACGCGTTCGGTCTGAATAATTTTGCTCAGCTTGGTATGGTTTCCTAAAAAGTGTACCTGAAAGTACCTTTTTTCATTTCAGGAATTAAAGTCGATGAGGCCGATGTCGGTCAGGACGGCCAGGATAATCGCGAGCTTCGTGTCTTCCTTCCGACCGAAGCACCCGCTTTTGGATCCGAGGAGATCTTCACCCACATCGAGGGTGTGCAGCATGTCGTTCTTCTTGGGAACGACGGAAACGTGTATGCGATGGGAAAGAACACCGATAACGCGCTTGGACTTGGCAATTGGACCGGAAAAGACGACCAGCAGCATTGGCTGTACGACACTCTTCAGAAGGTCGAGTTCGATTCGAAAATTGTCGGGGTTTCTGCCAAACTCGCCACCTCAATCGCCTGGACCGAAGACGGAACGGCGTACGCGTGGGGTTTTGATACTACTGGACAGTTGGGCCTTGGTTTGAAAGACGACGATGAGAAGATGGTCTCGAAACCTGAAGAAATCGGATCCGCACATCTCGACGATTATTCGATCATTGGAGCTTCTATCTCCGACCAACATACTTTGATTCTCGCCAAGAAGAACTAAATTTCCTCAAACTCAAGCCTCAGCCGCATCCAACCTCTCCCTGTCACTCCACTCTTTAGCATTATCTGTAATACCTCTCTTTGTTGAACCTTATCCTTTATTTCAATCGTGAAATTGCTCCTGTTATTCTTAATAGAATCCCACCCGACTTCTCCTCGAGACGACTCCCCTAAAAACTGTCTTATCATCCTTTTTATATTGTCAAGTATCATCGATCTTGTCTGAAGGGGAAACCCGATTCTGGTTTTCTGTGAAAAAACTGAACCCAAACAAGGGAGTGACACGTGGCAGTCACTATCCAAGTCTTCCATTCCATATGAAAAAAGTCTTTTCTTTACCCATTGCACTATACAGTTTAACCCAAAAGAAATCTCTTTGTGGATTAAATTCAATAGCCTATCAAATGATTCTGTTTTCTTTTTATTGATAAACCCCCTCCCCCCGCATCACCATTCTCTTGTTTGTTTGGATTTTGTTAGACCGTGAACTCACTGTTTTAAATTCGTTTCTCTCTCTTTCTCTTGAAGGACAACGAATAAAATCATTGAGGTCCCAACGAGTGTTTGTGCATGCGTCGGCGGGGTGCCGTTTCATTTTTCTTTGCAATTCACATTCTTTTTGTTCTATTTACCCGAGACACTTAGGGTGTTTCGCTCATTATACGACTCGATTTGAATGCAAATATTCGGAATAAAGGCACCTCCAATTCTCAATTTTGTTTTGAGAAGCCTTTCTCTCGAAGCTCTTCTTCCTTTTCGGACGGCGACATTTTGAATGGCGCTTCTAATTGGGCGCCGGAAGGGACCGCCCTACTCGGATCATCATCAGAAGAAGAAGAAGAAGACGTCTCGATTCAGAAGACTCAAACTGTGTGTGCTCAATGAGCCCGTGTTTATTTGGGAGAAAAAGACGTTTGTTATTCGGACAGATTCTCATTAAATTGACGTCGTTGACTCGTTTCCCTCTCTCGGAAATTGAAATCTTTTCGCTCATCAACTTTTCCCGTTTTCCCCTCCATTTCGTTGCCCAAAATGTCCTCAAAATCGCTGCCCAACTACGAGCGAGCTTCAGAAGACGTCAAAGAGTCGGAGCCGGCGACGGAGACGCCGATCCAGACGATCAGCTCGTCGCACGTCAGCTTCCAGCTCAACACGGACGTGCCTTCCGTCCCATCGGTTCGTTTTCCGTTCCAGACGTCTTGTGAACGACTCGTTTCAGATGGATTACCTGTCGATCCACGAGGACGACACGTCGATGTCTTCCTCGGAACGAACCATCGAGCGGGGCTTCTCGAGATATGGCCGCAAGAGGTACGCCACTCTTCTTCCCGGTGATTTATCCGTGTTTCTGCTAGTTCGAACCTAATTTCAATTCTCCCGTTCGAATAATCATCAATTGAACCCAGTGTTCTATGCAATTCGAATGCTCGAAGACACCGGAATCGAAGGAGCTCATCCGCCTTCTCCTTTTCTTTTGTTTTCCCGCCCGCTCTAACTATTATGTACATGGGACGGAAAAGACGAGTCCTTCCGTGTTTCTTCCCTTCCACTGATCCTTCCGCCGTCCAGATAATCCTCTCTTTTTGACACATGAGAAGTCGTGACACCCGAGAAGGCAACCCAAAGTTTCGAAGGGAATTAAAGTGCCTTCCGCACCTTTTCCTTTGTTTAATTAAAGTACGCGACGCTTCGCTTCCCCACTTCCACTTTCAACTTTCCACCCCAAAAACTCGGCCTTTTTTGCACGTTTCTGCAAGTTACCAGGAGGGACTGAAAACTGTCTGTGGCCGAGTTTTCGAGGAACGAGACGAGAGTGCTCTAGTCCTCCCTCCCACCATCGCATGCCTTCTTGCCGCTTCTACGCGAGCCCTCTACCGTAATGTTCGCAGTTCTTGCAGGTCGTCGGTTCGGATGCTCCTGGACGAAGTGAACATGACGGACCGCAAAACGGTGAGTGCTCTCCGAAGGGGCGGGGCCTGCCAGTGATTCATTGGCTCGGCGTTTGTTTCCAATCTGATTGCTGTGACAATCAATCGTGTGTAACATCACGAAAACACGGATCCGGCGACAAGTGTCCGAGTTGTGCGAGTGTGTGTGTGTGTGCTCGCGGAGCAGCGCTTCTTGTTCTGTTTCCTGCCCCAACGACATGGTGAATCTGCAACGGAAAGAGGTAAGACGGGGTGATAAATCAGAGACAACCATCATCCGGATTCAAATGGGCCCCCTCTTCTCTTCTTCTTCGTTCCACTTCATTCGCTGTTTTTCCGTTTCTTCCGCGAGTTCTTCTCTTCCAAAAAGACGAAGAAAAATGATCCGTTTCTCGAGATGCATCTCCAGCTCTCTCCCTCGAAACCATTGGATGCCGCCGTTTTATGGGATTGAGCGGGGTGCGAAACGACCTTTTGAATGGCGAAGAAAGAAGAACATCATCTAATCGGCGACGTCTTCTTCTTCTTCTTCTTCTTCTTCTTCTTCTTCTCCTTCTTCTTTTTGTATAGAAGTGCCCTCCGGAGTCACTTCTGAAGTCAGAAAAGAGACGAAAAGGCAGAAAGGAGCGAAAAATCTTTATTTAGCGTCCTCCCTCCTTCGAAAATTGCCATTTCAATGCGGTCTTCCGGTGCCTTTAGGGCTCCGCACACCCAGTTTTTATTCGGTTTTCCTCTTCTGAACCCCTGCTTTTCGCTCTTTTCGCTCGCACGAAAGAACGTTCTTTTTTGGTTCTTTGAAGAACTTTCGGAAGATCGACCATGTTCGGTCCCCCATTTCACAGTTGGAAACCCACAGATTCTTCCGATGGTATGCTAGTACCCAGCCACAGAAGATCCGGAACGATGAAGTGACGTGTTCCAATTGCGACTCGAACTGGAAAGTAGTCTCGCCACATCATCTGACCCATAAAAACACAATGTTTCTTTCGAGACCGGAGCCACTTGAATAGTGCTCCTCCCCTTCCGATTCTTAACAAATCAAACATCCCTTCCAATCTCTCCATTGGATTCCCCCCTTCAAAACTCTCATTCTTCTCCTCATTCTTCTTCAAATCTCTTTTTCGTTTCCAATTATTCAGCCGGCATGGATCCAGCACTGCTCGCCTTTTTCAAACCTGCCGAAATGGCGAGTGCGCAGCGGAGAGAGGTGAGTCTTCTTCGGCCACGTGGCCATCCATCATCCATCACCCCCCTTCCTCTCCTACCCATTTATTTTCGTCGCCGCCACTGTCGTCGTCGTGCTGCTTCTTCCCCAAAAACTCGTCTCCTTCCCCCCATTTCCCACATGGACTTAGCCCCAATTTCGGTCGATTACTACTCGTTTCCTACTCCTCCTCCGCCTCCTCCACCCATCCAATCCAATTGTCTAACCTATCGGTTTGCCTCAAATCTCCCTTCAAACTTCCTTCCTCTTCTACACCTTCTCCTCTTTCTTTCTCTTCCTCTAATCGTTCTTTCTTTCTCTCTCAATGTTTCCTTTGTGCATTGTCTTCTTCTTCTTCTTTTTCTTCTTCTTATTCTGAATATGCTCCTCGAGCACTTCGCTTCCAAACTTTCCATTTCGTTTCATTGAGCTCTCGAGCCTGTTTTGTATTCCATTCGGATCGACCTTCTTCTTATTTTTTCTCCTTTCCCAATTACGTTCACGTCTTCATGATATTCAATTTTCGCGTATTTTGCCACCGAAAACCCATGATCTATGCCCTATAGTGCATCAATAATACACGCCCAATTTCACCAGAACTCTCCGCTTCCCTCTTATTCAATGAGCACACGATTACTGTAGATTTATGAGCTCGCGGAGCCATGACTTGTTCAGGTTGTTCCTCTTTCTGTTTACGACCCTCCCACCTCTAATATGTTATTTCCTCCCCGTTTTGTGCTCCCTAACTACGGAATCTATACACTCTTTATTTCTGCTTATTCAGTGTTTCAGTAGAAAGAATGGCCGGGGATATTCACCCGAAAAAGGTGCTGCTCAAAACGAAGGTGAGTCTGACCCAGTGTTCCGCAGCTGTTCTTCTTCTTCTCCTCCTCGTTGTCTTCTCCTTCTTCTCTGCTCCCGCCACGTCACCAGAGTTCTGTGCCACGTCATCTGATACGTGACATGTTCTTGTCCGCCTGAAACATGATCCGGTCTCAATTCGCCAGTGCACTTTTGTGATCTGTAACCGAAGCTCTCGAAGCGGGGAGGAGCAGCAGCTGAAGAAGAAGAAGCTCGCCGATCCCATTAGACCCCGTTTCTCCCTGCTCACGCTCGTTCCGATTACATGTCATAAGAGGCTTTCCGGGCGCCGCGCGTCGTCGATTCAGCCCATTCGGCTGGTGTTAATGGGACACTAGGCCCCCTTCTTCCCAACACCATACATATTTGGTGGAAGCGTCCTCCCGTCCATTCACCACCGTCCGCGCTTCTTATTCCTCTGTTCAGCTGCTCGTTTTTGTCGCCTCGAGCGGCGGCCTCGACGGCGCCCACTACCACATTTAAAGCCTCCGCGCGCCCGGGCCTGCTCGTCCATTTTGGGAGCAACACAACGGGAATTAGTATTTCTGCTCTTTGCGAGCTCCACGAGCCCTTCTCTTCCACTTCTTCTTCCTCCGAACCGCACGAAACTATCATTCTGTGGTGGAAGGGCGTTCGGAGCAAGAAGCGCGTCGACAGCCGAGATGCGAGCCTCGATCTATCGGAGAGCCCGCGAGAATTCGAATGAGACGTCGTTGGTGAGTTCTATCTTCATGAAATGTGTCGAGCACCTTCTGTGCCACTTCTCTCCCCATCTCTCTCTCTCTATCCGTTGCCGAACACGTGTTTGCTTCGAAACTGAGCCTGATTCTGTAATGTTGGTCTCGAGAACTCGGCAGAGCTCGCTCCTATTCTCAGTTCGGTTTGCCGGGCTCACCTCTTTCTGCCACGTCACAACTCCTCTTCCCTCCTCAGAAGTATCTTGTTTCTTCTTCTTCTGATGACCCATTAGTTTCCTCTTCCTCACCGTCGTCCGTTTCGTCTAAGTTTCCATCTGCCGCGGGACCCATCATCCCGTCCCTAAGCGCCCTCTTTCCCGTACTATTTCCCCTCCAATTCTGAAATTCGATCTCTCAACTAGAGGAAGACCACCTCTTTCTTCTTCCCCGCCGACTTCTTCTTCTTCTTCCAGTCCCTCAAAACTTTTGTTTCTACTCCCTTTCTTCGCGTCCCAACTGATATCACTTATAAATACCTTCGGCTCCCGTGCGCTCTCGGCAGCTCATTTGTGCTCCTGCGGCGGCGGCGGCTCGCTCGTCGTCCAAAGTGTAATGCTGTCAAAATACCTGTGCCGTGTCTCACTCACTTCACACTTCTCGGCGCCTCCGCCTCGTCGAGCGATCATCATCATGATTTGCATTCGTCTCCTCGATGCGATCCCGTCGTTTTCTCGTCGTTTTCTCTCTCGCTCTCCAGTTTGTCACGAGATGATTTATATGGATTTACGACCTACACAACTCATCATGTACTCTTTTTTCTTCTTTATTTTCCGATTCCAGTAGCTCCATCATAGCAGCGAGGGTACGAGTTCAAACGAGCAAAAAGTAGAAGAAGAAGAAGGGGAGGAAGGGCTCCTCGGGGACTCGGAACGTCTTCTCTCGCTCCTTTATGACATGCTCTTCGTGACCTGATCCCGCCTGGAAGACTCCTTTCGCTCCCCCCCACATCCATTTCGCCCTGATGCTTTTTGTGCCCCGCAGCGCCTCTTAAACAAATCGAATCACGATGGGTTGTTCGTCGTGTCACCCTTCGCCTCCTGCTACTGCTCTGTGCTCCGGGCTCCGGGAGAAGAGCACCGGGCCCTCACACGTACTCTTCCCATATCGCAGCGAGGAATCAGAACCGGCTGCCGGCTCTTCTCGTCGATTACCCGTTTTCCTCCGGCTCGCCTGCTTCGATCCGTGCCTCTTAATTATGTTTTCATAGCCGTGCTTCGACGGCTGACTCTCTCCCTTATTTTCCAACTCTTTCCTTCCTTCCTTCCTCCGCCAGACTCCGCCCACTCGTCTTTCTCTTCTTGCTCACAGACTCTAATCAAAAAACTTATTGAAGAACAAAGACAAAACGAATAAACGACTTGAGGAAAGTTTAGCTCATTTTAGCAGTGTCTCCTCCTCCTCGTCTCTTTCTCTTCTTCTTTTTTCTCTTCTCCACCCTTCTTCCCCCTCGGTTTTTTCGCTTCCTTCTGTCGCCGTGTGCTCCTCCTCCTCCTCCTCCCTTTTGAGCTCATCAACTAAATAACAGCAAAGGCGGCACGAACTTGTTCTTCATCTTCTCTTTCTTTTTTCCCTTCTTCTTCTTATTCTCCTCGACTGCCTCCTACTTGTCCTTAATGGAAATGAAAACCACGCGAAGGCAGCGTCCGCGCGACGCTGTTTTGCGGCAATTCATTCAAACTAAACCCCCCGTCGGATTACTTTATGCAACATCATTACTCGTCGTCGCCGTGAGCCGTGTCACAGCTCCCTTTTCTCTCCTCTCTCTCTCTCTCATTTGCTTCGAGCTCCGAACGAACACTCGTTTGACCATTCCGACGAAAAAGCTGTCAGCCTGGAGAAGATAGACTCCGAAATGAGCGGATCCTCGCGAATACACTTCCTCCTCCTCTTTTGACCTCTCTCTCCTTGAATTCTCTCTCGTGATGAAAAGTGTAGGTGGGAAAAGGTTACACGACTCGCTCAAGAAGAGGTCCGCGGTGAGTGCCACAATCATCTCCCGCCAACAATAATCGAACGAAGAAGCTGTCAATCAAACGAACACTGAAATTAGAGACTCTTTTCCCTTTTTCGGGAAGTGTTCGACTTCTCGTCGAGAAGTTTCCCAGAACACTCGTTTTCGTTCCAAGCGACCGGGCGGGGCTCTCCACAAATCTGCTCCAAAAAGAGCCCATCTATCTCAAAATGTATGCTTATTGGCGACTTCCTGCATATCAAAAGTGCTCTCTCTCCCCCTCCCTCCATTCTCCTGCTTCGGTCCCTTTCCTACGTTTTCCAAGAGGTGGCCTCCCCCCCACAGAATCCCTCCTGCCCGTTGTGTCAGTTGCAGATAGCTCCTGGAGCCCCTCGTCGTTTCCGGGTCAAAAACGACATATAGAGGCAGCGGTAGTGAAAAAAAGAGAGAGTTGCCTTTTCTGGTTCATTTCCGTTTTTTCGGGAAACTTTCGAAAAGAGTCGGGGGCCACGAGTGGCTCGGCCCCCCCGAATTCCGTTTCTCTCCCGCCATTCACTCCATTCCTTTTGCAGTCCTGGATGGACACAGAACATCGGGTGATTCTGAATGTCGGCGGAATCCGACACGAAACCTACAGTCACGTGCTCAAGAAGATCCCGGCCACCCGATTGTCGCGACTCACCCCAAACCTGGCCAACTACGATCCGGTGCTCAACGAGTACTTCTTCGACCGCCACCCCGGCGTCTTCTCCATGATTCTCAACTACTACAGAACTGGCGAGTTTGCCGCGAAACTCGGCCGCGTAATGCTCACTTTTCCAGGTAAACTTCATTACCCGACCAATGTTTGCGGCCCGTTATTCGAGGAGGAGCTCGAGTTTTGGGGTCTCGACGCCAATCAAGTAGGTGAAATGAAGGAAATTGGATTAGAATGGACACGAAAACAAGAAGAGCTGAAAATGAGAAAAAAGGCGGTGGTGCTTGCAGGTGGAACCGTGTTGTTGGATGACTTACACGCAGCACAGAGACACGCAGGACACGCTGGCAGTCATCGAGTCTCTCGATTTGGACGGGGATCCGCCGACTCAGGAAGAAGTAAATTTGGGGGGCAGATAACGATGGGACTGAGAAGAAAGCATTCAGATTGCGAAGAAGTTCGGATGGGAGGACGACTACTACACGGGAAACATGTCGCAGTGGCAGAGACTCAAGCCTCGCGTCTGGGCTCTTTTCGATGAGCCGTGGAGCTCGAAATACGCCAGAGTACGTCTCTCTCCGTGCCCTTTCCCCTCTGTGTCGACTATTCCCTTCGAGAATAGAGACTTACCCTCTGATGTTGCACGCTTCGGACGGGATGCATGAGTCGTGCCGACTAACCCCTATTCAGTTCGAGCCCCCTCCTTCTGTTCGTTTCTCTCCTCATTACTTTCCTCTGTCTCCGGTTCCTTTTGGAACTCCACAATCAATTCAGGTCATTTCATTCATCTCCGTAGCTTTCATTCTCGCCTCCACGTGTTCGTTCATCCTCAAAACGGACCCGTCGTTTCAGATTCCGAACATTGAGGGTAACTTCAAACCACTCTATCTGGCTACATTCTCTCTTTTTTCAGTTTACTACTCTTTTAGTGTCGTTGAGGACAACGGCTTCAAGAACTATCACAAAACGATAGGCACCGACAAGCCGCTGACGTCTCCGCACCCATACTTTTTTTACGTGGATCTCATCTGCAATATCTGGTTCACGATCGAGCTGGTCAGTTCAGAAGACGTCAGGGGACACGTCTAGAATTCGAAATTGCAGCTGATTCGCAGTCTTTTCTGCCCATCCTTCCACAAATTCGTTCGTTCGCCACTCACTATAATTGACGTCATCTCGACGGGAGCCTTCTTTTTCGAGTCGCTTCTCCACGCGATTCTTATCAAAACCGGTGAGTGGATGGTCTTAGCTGATGAAGGTTGGATATTATCTGAATTCCAGGTTCGCTCGTCACTCTCGACTTTTTGTCGATGATCTGTGTGCTCAGGTTGTTCAAGCTGACACAACACTTTTCCGGACTCAAGATCCTCATCCAGACGTTCAAAGTGAGCCTGTTTCTTTGGGGAAATCAGTTCAATCTCGGAACTTTGCAGGCTTCCGCGCAAGAGTTGTTTCTCCTCGTTTTCTTCGTCATCCTCGCCATCGTCATCTTCGCCGCCCTCGTCTACTACGCGGAACGAAGTCAGCTGAACAAGGAGAACCAGTTCACGAGCATCCCGCTCGGCCTCTGGTGGTTCGTTCCCCCTGCCCCCTTCTCCCCAGAAGCTTCTCTTCTCAGGAGTCTCGTCACCATTTCGACAGTCGGCTTCGGAGACATGGTCCCGAAGACGTACCTGGGAATGCTCGTCGGCTCTCTTTGTGCTCTGATGGGCGTGCTCACTATCGCTCTCCCCGTCCCTGTCATCGTTTCCAACTTTTCCAATCTGTACTCACACTCTCAAGCCCGCGCGAAGCTGCCGAAGAAGCGAAGGAGAGTGTTGCAGGTGAGGAAGAGAAACTCTGAGTCCACTCGAGGAGCTTTTGAAGGCGCACGAAGTGAAGCCGGCGTTGCTGGGAGTGAAGCAGCACCACGGGAAGCACCGGAAGAAGAGCTCCTCGGCGACGTTCAATCAGCCGCCGAGCACTTTCAAGAATGCGAACGGAGGAGCCTCGCTGCACGACAACTCGGCCTCGAAACTCATCGCTTGACACGACCGAATCTCTCTTTGTACACTCTCCGGGTCCCGCTTCCATACTCATTTTATTCCTTATTTCTTCCAACACGAATATGCCAGCTAACAGAAGAAAAGAAAAGGCTTACTGTCGATAAACACGTGATAAAAGAGAAGGCAGTCTTTGTTCCTCAATGTGTGTCATTTAGTTGCCAAGAGACCCCCCTGGATCCGGACGCGCCGTGTCCCTTTGTCCTCGTTTTCTAGGGCCGTTCCGGGTCCGCCGGCTCTCTTCTGCATGCAAACGGGCCGATCATCCACACGCTCCATCTGTCTCCACTAACATTTTCGAGATCCCATTCCGCTTCCTTGTCTCCTTGTCATCTGTCCTTTGACAAACCAATAAACCGTGCCGCGATGCGCTCTTGCTCATTCCCCCACTCTTCTTGCAGGTCATCTCAGTCGTCAACATCTTCTTCGTCATCATTTCCATCGTGTGCTTCTGCCTCAAGACACATCCCTCGTTTCGCATTCCGGACATTGACATTTCGACGACGATGGGAAATGTGAGCCACCACGGCATTCAGATGAACTCCATCTACGTCGGAAAGAAGGCCACCAGGTGTCGTCCCTTTCTTCATTTTCTCCTCCAATCTCTTCTTCTTTTCAGAGCCCATCCGTCCTTCTTCTACGTGGAACTGCTCTCGAACATCTGGTTCTCGGGCGAGTTCCTCACTCGCATGATCTTCTGTCCGAACGTCGCCATCTTCTTGAAGACGCCCGTCAACATCATCGACTTCATCGCCACTGTTTCCTTCTACATCGACTGGGCTCTCGACCGAGCGCTCTCCGGCTCCAACAGAGATTCTGTCGAGTTCTTCTCCATCATCCGAATCCTTCGTCTCTTCAAACTCACTCAACATTCCACTGGACTCAAAATTCTCATCCAAACGTTCAAAGCGTCCGCCCAAGAGCTCTTTCTCCTAGTTTTCTTCGTTCTTCTCGGTATTGTGATATTTGCTGCACTAGTCTATTATGCTGAAAGAGTGGAACACAACGAGCAGAATCAGTTTTCTTCCATTCCCGTCGGTCTATGGTGGGCCGTCATCACCATCTGTACCATCGGATTCGGAGACCTGGTGAGCCCCCCGCCCTCCCGATCTATCCCAGAACATCCCTCCCACAGGTCCCGCAAACGTCTCTCGGTCGTCTCGTCGGCTCCGTCTGTGCTCTCATGGGCGTGCTCACCATCGCGCTTCCCGTTCCCGTCATCGTCTCCAATTTCGCCATGTTCTATTCTCATGCCCAGGCGAGGTAAGCTCAGCTGATCAAAAAAAAGTAACCGAATCATCCAGTGAAAATTGTATTACGTATTTGCTGAAGTAAATATTATTCGCGATCAGGCCACAACTCGTATCGTTCATTCAGATCGAAGCTGCCGAAGAAACGGCGACGAGTGCTGCAGCCGCACGAGATCAAACCGGTGGTGGGACGGAGCACGACGGCCGTGATGATAAGTGCACTGACGCAGAGAGGCCCCGTCGGGGGAGGCGGCTCCAACCCGTCGTCCGACGGTCCGAGAACCCGCCCTCGAGAAGGTTCTAGATGCTCGTTTCAGGCGGTCCACTGTCCGCGTTCTCCGCGACTCCGCTGCTCGTCTGCCCTGCGGACGGCGCGAAACCCCGCAAGATGAGTCAGAACAAGAATGGCACGCCGGCCACGAACCCGACCCCGAACAGCGTTTCGAAAGCGAGCAAACTGATCTGAATCTATCCCCGGTATTTCATGTTCACACCCTGCCGCCGAATTGTGCATAACAGCTACACTTTTCGTATCTCGTTTTCATATCCATTACCGTTTCCACCCCTCCAACATAAACTCTAATTTATTTCTGTCTGCTCCTGCACACGCCCTTTCCCTCCTAGCACTTTTCATTAGTCCGGAGCAAAAGTCAACTCGAGAGATGCTCTCGAAGGAAGTTTTGCATCCTTCTCCGGAACGACCAGAAACTTCGGATCAAAACAGAAAAAAAGAGAAAAAAACTCATTTCGAAGAAAATTTTCGAACCGATAATGGACATGTTTTGAGAGAAGATAATCGAAAACGATAGAATAATGAAACGTTTCGCGGGAGTTTCGGCCATCAGACGGAGATCATCGTGTGCATTCGAGCAGTCCGTAATTGACGAAAAATGAAAATTCCCCCGCTTTCCATCATGAAGAAAAGCGCTCAGTTTGTGCGGACAATTGATTCTGACGCATTCGGTCCGCTCCCGAGAATCGCACGGCGAACGGAGTTTCACAGAAATCTGGCGAGACACCTGACATTTCCCGCGAAAACAGGCGCCGCATTATCACACTCAATCGTCGACAGACGGACGGCGTCATCAGTTCTTCTTGTTGCAGCACATAGACAGCAAAACGGAAGTAATGTTTGCTGCGAGTTGTTCGTCGCGCTGCACACACACACACACACACACCCAACTCGATTAATTAAAAGTAGCGGGACGACTCATCAGAATTCAGAAACCGTCAGAATTCAGAAGACGTTGCTCATCGTTTCGTGCTTCAGTACGAAGATTAGGAAGACGTGGGCGTCCGTCGGACAGAATTCGAAACACGTGTGGGAACGGTTCAAGTACCTGGCGCACACGGCGTTGCCGAAACCTCTTCTTCTCCACGTCATCACCCATTTTTGCGTTCGCCTCAAGAATCAGTCAGCAGATTGGACTTTAGATGACACCATTTCCCGTCGCTTCTCTTCTCTTTCTTTCTCCTCGCGACGTCATCTGACCTCACAAAACATGCGCCTCCGACGGAGGGCCGAGCCGAGCCCCGCCCTTTTTCCTCACATTTTAACGGCCCTCGTCGAAATGCGCAAACTCGTTTCTTGCAAAAGTGTGCTTCCTATCTGGCTCATTTCATCTGTGTGACGCATTTCAAAAGATACTTGATTAGATGAGATTGTGTTTACGGTATGTGCCCCATCGGAAGCCGTACGTGGCACATCACAAACGTTGATGTGATTCAGTGTTTCGAAGCAAAACACGAAAAAGGAGAAGATCTTCAAAGATCTCGACCGATAGAGGAAGTATGATACGGTAGTGATTCCGAAGAGTTCAGAGTGCCGGACTCGAATTCTCTCTCCGTACGTGTGGATGGTCCGTGTGCGTGATTCTTCAGCGCTTCCTTCCTCTCTTCTCATCACACATTCTCCGCCCCACTTCATTTTCTGAATTCGTTTTCCGATTAGCTGTCTCTCTCTCTCTGTCCGAGGTCGCCGGAGGACACTTCGATTCCAATTAGCATCCTTCCGTCGCCGCCTCGCTCGGCTCTTTCGACTCCATTAATCTGCTTTCTGCTCTCGCCTCGTTTGCCGCCTTTTATTGCATTTCCCGTCTTCCGTTCGCAGCAATACTTGATCTCATAAAGGCAACGGGGGGGGGGGGGGAGTACGGTAACTGTAGTGGCGAGACCCGACTTTTCTCCCCCCAATTACTCATAGCCTCTGTTTTTGCGGGGAACATTCGTGTGCTGTCAGATCCACTAGTAACGACTACAATGGTCCGAAAATAAATGCGAAGGAAAACAAGAAGTATTAATGGAAAAGGGGCCTCCCAAGTGGTCACTTCCGTATTTTGGGTGTGTCCAATTCAATTTGGTCATTGACTTTTCGTCATTCAAGCTGCCGGCTTGCCGCTTATGATCGTCACAGATCCTTCTATTTCTGGCCTTCGCGCCGATGTTTCTGATCTACCTTCGTCACTTTCTTCATCCCACAAAATCCTCTCCGGGCTTAGGCGGTTTCGCAGAGATTCTGGAGATTCGGAAGTGGTTCAGAAGACTCTCCAGATAGCAAACCGAGTTAATTTCGCCCGTTAACTCGGTTTGAAAGTGCACTTCACACCAGAATCCCCCCCGTCTTCAAGAATTCTAGAATTCTAATTGAATCGCGAAACGCAACGTACCAAACACCGCCGTCAGAAGACGTCCCCTGTGAAAGCGTGAAACGAAGCACGGAGCAAGAAGGTAATGGCCGCCGATCTCATAATTGGCACACAAGTGCAGTGACGTCTCCTTTCCATTACTTTTGTTTACCCTCGTTTCATTCTCGCGTGTGCTCACGGAGCAGTAAAACGCGTTGACCTCCCGATCAACGATATGGATCTCGAGAGAACGAAAAACTAATTGGATTCGGGGAGCGTACTCTGCACGCGAAGACCGCCAGAAAGCAGGTACAATCATTCTGCTGCTGAAAAGACGGAAGAAAGGGCGAACGGGCCTCCCTTGGGGGGCTCGTTTCATTAGTCTGATCGACAGAATGTCACGGCGACTCGAGTGTTTACTTCGGCCGCCACACCTACGTAGTCACACTCTTCTTCTTCTATTCCGCTGCAATTCGTTGCACAATGAAGATGAGGCCCCCTTCGGAATGAGCGTGATTCGGCGTTTTTCTCTTCCGACTCACTGCCTGAATGCGTCTCGAAGCCGTCGTGTTTCTTGGTTCCTTATCGCGTCCCCGACACCTCTTCCTCGTTTTTCGGCTCCAGACGCTTCGGCCAGACTTGATGATGATTGAATCGGTTAAATGGTGAGAAGATGGCAAACAGAGGAGGGGCACGGCGTCATAATGAAAACTCATCTCTTCATTGTTTTGGCTGCGAGCACACATAATGGAAAAGAAGCGGAAAACACTTGGGACACCTCAGGACACGTGTACTTTGCGCCGCAGAAGAAGGGCTCTGAATCCAAATTCGCCGGGCTGGAATTGAGATAACAATTCGGAAGAAGTACTTCGGAACTCGAGAGTCGTCACTTCTTCCGAGTACACACGTCTTGTTCTTCTTCTTTCTTGTTTTCCGCCTGATTCATCCTTTTCTCTTCCATTCATTTGCACATCAACATATTAACGAAGACGTTCTTCTCTTCGTTTTGTTTCTGACATCAGGCGTCAAGAGAGTGAGTAATCATACAAGGATGAAAACGGAAAAAAGAGCCCTCTCGTTTTCTTGCTCATAGTCTAATCTCTCGAGAAATGGAAGGAAGAAGAAAAGGCTGATTCGGAAGCGGGAAGAAAGAAAAGATTGACGTTGCCAGAAAAAAGGTCGAAATTGAAGAGGATTAGTTCTGTCACAAGAGAGATTCTCTGTCAGTTTGATCGCCACTCTCAACTTTCCTTTGGAGACCATCCGGAAGAAGGCCAAGAACAGAAATGCACACTGATCAATGTGTCAGTTCGTACCAAGTATCAACTAAGCTCCGAAATGATCCCGAAATCTGGGAGCTCTCTGAGCTGCGAACTTTCCGACCGGATTCTCATATCCCAGCTGATCCGGCTGAAGTTTGCTGTTCAATTCATCACCGTTCGTCTCCCCAACCATTTCTTTTCCTGGACGTCTTCTGAACGCTCCCTAAGATCCGACTTCGTCTCGATCCTTTCATATCATCTATGGCACATTTCGACTCAACTTCTCCTCCTCTTTTTTTTTCTCTCGCGTATTGTGTGAAAAAAAGAGAGAGGGAGAAAAAGAGGCGGAGCTTATTTTCTGGTGAGAAGCCGTCCGGGAGGAGGAGCCGCCGTGCTCTTTGCGGCGAAAATAGGAGACGCCCACCTCCACCTGGCCACGAAGAAGAAGAAGAAGAAGAAGAAGTCACTCGGACGCCTTCTCGAGCCGTGCTTGCTCCTTTTCCTCTCCTCCTCGTAATTATCCGCCCGCACAAGAGAATGTTTCGTCGTTGTTTTAATATGCGCATGCTAGAAGAAGAAGAAGACGTGAAACAGAAGAGGATTCTACCGAGAACTTCTTCCTCGCTCTCTCTCTCTTTTCTCTTCCAGTTCTCCACAAACTTTTCCAGAAAAACACAGTGAGATTCATGAATTCGTGAGGCGTCTGGCCCCGATTCTCGAGTGTTTTTCCCTTCTTTGTGTTCTCTGCTTGATTTCTTTCATTACCTTTTTGCTGGCTCTCAGAAGGTTCTCTCTGATTTCTGATTTCCGCCGAAAGATTCCTCGTGATACGAGAATGAAGCGGAAAATGAGAGCGTGTCATCGGAAACTCCCCCGCGAAACGCAGTCTTTCCGCCACCTCCTCCACTCTTTTCTCTTCGTTCCTCCGAGGGGCGGAGTCTCTCGCCGCCTTCTCCCAAATTGAGCCACTTTGCAGGTAATACTCGTTCCCGTCTCCGCCGCCCGGACACACCATGAGCTGCTTCTCGATGCTCTTCGTCCTGCTCGCCGCTCTCTTCGTTACGTGTAATGCGTGAGTGTCTTCTCAATCCGCGCCGTCACGTCTTCTGAATCCTTCCAGATTCTACATCAACCCCGACTACTACTACGTCGAGCAGCTGCCCACCATGAAGAAATCGGGCCAGTTGCGGGCGCTGGCCGGCTCGCGGAACTGTTTCTTCTCGCCGGTCAACTGCATCATCACACACGACATCAACTCGTATCGCAAGATCGCAAAGGGATCCGGCTACGCCTGAGTCCCACCCCAATCCTCGTTCCGTTCATCTTCTTCACCTACTTCCCCTCCCGTCTGTGTGTGTCGCATAGCCAATTCGATGATGATGACAATAAATAAAACGACTTGTTTATCGAAACACACCAAATACGAAAACGAAAGTAGAATAGGGTGCAAAAGAAGAAAGAAAGCGAGCACACAATTCTTGAGGATCACTCGAAAAAACTGGCACGCGGGGCTAAATAGGGGCGTATCAGTCATTCAATTAAAACTCAAAATTCGAACGGTTCTTCGAGAGGGAGGAGATTGCTGAATGGAGCAAATTGCATTAAAGTAACAATATTTGCCAAAAGCGGGAACAAACAACGGGTATTATGGAGCTTTAAGGGTAAGAAGCTGCATCGTAAGGCGGCGACCACGACGCTCTTGTCGACCGACGGAAGTGGTTAGCGTACCGACATCACCTGAAAAAAAGTATTTTTTTTTAAACAACTCTAATCAAGCTCAATTCTTATAGCGACTGATCCGCCATAGAACTAAATATTTTCGGTCAGTTGGGTCCTTTTCTGCATGTTTCGTTGTTTGGTTCGAAACATCGATTTTCATGCAGTACTAATGCGCTTCCGGTGAAAAATGCGCATTAGTGAACTTTTGAGCGCGCAAGGTGTGGGTAGCTGCAGCGGAAACTCCTGCGTTTCCGGTGTCAGTTATGATGACATTCAAATCAAAATTTTAAAAATATCTGGTTGTCTTGCGTTCAACAAACGCTTCGCTGAAACTCACAATGTCATCAATCTTGAGAATGGATCGAACGCACTCGGACGCCTGTTTGATGGCCGAAGCGGTGACGAGAAGCGGTTGAACAACGTCTTCCTCCACCATATCGGTTACATAACCCTGCAAAAACCTCATCAGATTCCGCGCGAAAAAACTCTTTTCCTCGCTTCAATTCAATCACACATAACATGGGGACCTCGATGAATGAGAAAAAATACCACCGTCTTATTAATTTTTAATGCCCGAAAGACTAGGCGCGGAGTTTCGAAGTCCGAAATTAGATGCTATAGCCAATAGGAGACTACGAGGGGACCGTCGCCGGCGAACTGACCTTCCGGACGTTGACTCCGTACGAGCTATTTCCGTTGGCGTGGTGATTTCTGAGCTCGGTCACAGTATGAATTGGCGACAATCCGGCGTTTTCGGCAAGAGTGTACGGCACCTGTAAATATATTTACTCATTTTTAAGCGTATGACTTCCGTACGAGTTCCAGGGCATCAGCGAACGCTCTCCAACAATATTGAGTGGCTCCATGTTGAGTCTGGGCGAGGTTGCGGAGCTTGCACGCAATCTCCATTTCCGGAGCACCTCCTCCAGGGAGCAGAGCCTTCTTCTTGACAAGGCATCTGATAACGCACAGGGCATCATGGACAGATCGATCGGCCTCTTCGAGCACCAGTTTGTTGGATCCACGGAGAAGGATCGAGACGGCTTGTCCTGGGTTCTGGACTCCGGTGACCTTGATGACTTTTCCTCCTCCCCCAGTTGGGATCTCCTCGACGAGATCAGCGTATCCGAGAGCTTCGGCATTGAAATGATCGACAGAGGCCACCGGACGGCAACCGAGGATCTTCGAGTAAAACTCAATATCCTCGCGCTCGATGTCCTTGATGCACATGATTTTGAACTTGGCGAGGAAGTGGAGAGCGAGCTCGTTCACAGCGTCTCTCAGGATACTCTTCTGGATGAGAAGAACATTGCATCCAGCTGCCGCGATTTGCTTGACAATCTTAAGAAGGTACTGACGCTCCTCCTTCAACGCACGGTCCATCTGAGCGTAGTCGGTGATAATGACTTGGTTCTCCATCTGAGAAATTGAAAGTTCAATACAATAAAGAACGCCTATCAACTCACGTCCGTCTTTGGTGGACTGATCTGGAATTGAATGAGACCGATTTTCGCCTTCTCTACTTTTGTAGGAGCACCACGTCCCATAGTTGGACGGTCGATAAGAGCTCCCTCGATCATTTCGGATTCCTCAACAGTGTCTCCCATTTTTTTGATGATCTTAATCATATTCAGGTTGACATTCGAGTCGTTCTCCGAGTTGATGATCTTCTTGACAGCGTTTACGGCCATTGGAGCGAGGAGCCACGAGTGCTGGGAGACAACCTTCGAGTTGAGCGAAGTCGTCGCCATCTTAGTCAGAAGAGCGTCGTTGCTGAGATCAACAGGCGAGCTCATTCCTTCGAGAATCTTTTCGGCCTCAGAGGCAGCGCTCTGGAAAGCTTCCGAAATGGTTGTCGGGTGGATTCCCTTCGAGAGAAGATTCTGAGCGGCATCAAGAAGCGCACCGGCCATCACGACGACAGTAGTCGTTCCATCTCCGGCCTCGATATCTTGAGCCTTCGAGAGTTCAACAAGCATCTTGGCAGTTGGGTGAATGACGCTCATCTGATTCAGAATGGTCGCTCCGTCGTTGGTGATTGTGACGTCTCCATTTCCAGACTGGATCATCTTGTCCATTCCGCGTGGACCCAAAGAAGTACGGACGGCATCAGCGACTGCTTTGGCAGCAACAATGTTACTGAAACAAACAACTTTCAAAAGTTCCGCTAAATATTGAAAGAAACACCTGTTGCGAACGCTCTCCGGCTTATCCTTGTCCTTAAAGTTGCGCTCACGTCCGGAAGCCGATTGTCTCGCTGTGGCTGCCGCGGCTGGAACTGCTGGTGGCATCTGAAAGAATTCTTAATCGAAGCGGCTCTTTTGTACTTCTTTTTCGTATTGCAAATAAGTATGAAACAGCTGTAAAGCGAAAATCGATAAACAGCACGATGAAGAACAGTCCAGAGATATCAAACTGACTTTGAATTTTCTGGTAAAGAAATTTAACGTTTTCTTCTGTTTTTACACAACGATTTTTCAAAAAGCGCCAGAAAAATCCGTCGGTTTCGCTCTAGAAGCACTATTTCGTGGCGAGACCCAACGACTGGTCGCGGCCTTCCTCCCTTTAAACTTTCGCAAATTCATACAATTTCGGGCCTCATTTTAACTTTTTCTCGGCGGAAACTTTTTAAAAATTATAAATTCATTGTTTCAAATTGTTTAAAACTGTAAATACTTCCAATTTCAACTGTTCACTCACCACTTCAACCGCTAAATAGTCTTTCGAGACCGTTCTAATTTTCAGAATCCAAACTTTAAGCACAAATGGCAAAGTATTGTCTCAGTAAGTAGTTTCTCGTTATAAACAATTAACTTCATTAAGAGGATTTTCAGAAAAGACCAGCAAACGAGTTAGCTGCGCCAAACGATACAAAATCGAGAAGAAAGTACGTGATCACAACAGAAAAGTGAAGAAGGAGGCAAAGAAGAATGGGACCGCAAACAAGAAGGAAAAAACCATCAGCGTGCCGAACTCGTGTCCGTTTAAGGAGGAAATTCTGATTCAAGCAGAGCAAGAGCGAGAGAAAATCAAGGCACGACAAGAGGCTGCGAAAGAAGCTGCGAAGATGAACCGGATGGAGAAGAGAAAGATGAATCTGCCAGCGAACTTTGAGAGCATGGTCTCCAAAGCTGCCAAGCAAAGCGCCGATTACGAAAAGAAAGCCGCAAACGCTGCTGAGCAGGAGAAATTCAACACTCTTGACGATAAAACCATTAAAGCGTACGCGAGCGAAGTCAGAAAGACTGTAGAGATCGCCGACGTCATCATTCAAGTTCTCGATGCGAGAGATCCGCTTGGAAGTCGCAGCAAATCTGTTGAGGAACAAGTCCTAAAAGGAGGAAAGAGGCTCGTACTCCTTCTGAATAAAATCGACCTGGTTCCTCGTGAGAATGTGCAGAAGTGGCTCGAGTATCTCCGTGGGCAGTTCCCAACCATCGCCTTCAAAGCTTCCACCCAAGAGCAGAAGTCGAATATTGTATGATGTTTGTTTTTACCGACTTTTAAAAAAGTTTATGTTTTCAGGGTCGTTTCAACAGCGCCATCCTCAACAATACTGAAACTTCCAAGTGCGTGGGAGCAGACATCGTCATGAAGATCCTCGCTAACTACTGCCGAAACAAAGACATTAAGACTAGCATTCGTGTCGGAGTTGTTGGTATGAAGGGCTCTGAATACGAAAGTAAATCAGATTTTTTGAAGGATTCCCAAACGTTGGTAAAAGCAGTGTGATTAACAGTTTGAAGAGAAGAAAGGCTTGCAATGTGGGAAATCTGCCAGGAATCACGAAAGAGATGCAAGAAGTCGAACTGGACAAGAACATCCGTCTCATCGACTCGCCCGGAGTTGTTCTCGTCAGTCAGAAAGATCTGGATCCTATCGAAGTGGCTCTGAAAAACGCCATTCGTGTCGACAATCTTCTGGACCCCATCGCCCCAGTGCACGCCATTCTCCGCCGTTGCAGCAAGGAAACTCTTATGCTTCACTACAATTTGGCTGATTTCAACTCAGTCGATCAGTTCTTGGCTCAACTGGCTCGTCGTATTGGAAAACTACGTCGTGGAGCCCGTCCGGACATGAATGCCGCCGCAAAAAGAGTTCTGAACGACTGGAACACCGGAAAGCTCAGATATTACACTCATCCACCAGAGCAAGGATCCGTAAAGGATGAAATTGTGGTACCAGCTGAGGTCGTATCGCAGTTCAGCAAGGAATTCGACATTGATGCGATCGCCGACGAGCAGAATCAAATTGTGGAGGGACTTCCTATGGAGAGTGATATCATCGCCCCGCACAACTCCGATGAAGATGAGGAGGAAGACGAGGAAATGGACACAGATGGTGAGTTAAGAGAAAAACGGGAATTTTCTAAACTATTCTAAATTCCAGCCAAGCAGCAGACAGTCACAAGTGGCAGAAAAGTGAAAGGGCCGACTGTGGACGATGAGAAGCCCGTGCTCCCAGAGAGTCTCGCCATCGAGGGCAACGTGCAGTTGAACAAGCTCATCAAGACAGCCATCAAGAAGAATAAGAAGAAGGCCAAGAAGACCGCTAACAGAGCCGACAAGCTGTCCGATTCGCTCGGAAATATGCTCGGAGACTCGATGATGGAGATGTGAATGACCTGATCCTCAGCTCTCAATTTTTTGTTAATTTTTATCTTTTTTTCTGTTCACTGTTATTCCATGCTATTTTTTGTTGAGTTTACATTTGAAAAATAAAAATATTGATTTTTACCATCGAATGTAGTTGAGAACAAAGATAGCGATGAACGAAGCGATGGAAAGAGTGGCGAGGACGACGATGCACCATTCGAGCCCTTCGAAATACACAACCCGCGGTTCTTCCTTCTTCTTTTTCAATTCCACTTTCTTCTCTTCCCTAGGTTCCGTTCTAGTCACCGTTTCCGGTTTTCTTGTAGTTTTCGCTGTCGTCGTCTCCTGAATAGTCGTAGTTCTCTCGGTTTCGGAAGCCGTCGCTCGGATCGTCGACGTCTCCGGAATCCACGGAATCCCTTCTGGTTCAAGCGGCGGTTCCTTCACGATCTGCCCGTTTCTAGCCGATTTCTGGCACAACACGACTCGATTCTGCTCGGTTTCTCCGTAAAACGGGACTGTTTCTTCCTTCTGAAACATCCAGTGTACCCCGATTGATTCCGTCTTTTCTCACGTCTTCTGGTCTCATTATTCTGAAGTTGCACGTCAGAATCGTCACTCGCTTCAGTGACGTCATCTCGGCTCCGTAGAAGTCCCCAGAATCGGACGACATTCCCACTTGGTCGATCGATCGATGCGGAAGCGTCACTTCGGCTTCCGGCACATTCTGAACCTCTTCTGTTTTTCAGATATTTCTCTCCCAACTCACCAGTCCCCTCGACTCCAGTTTCGTCTTCAAAACCATCTTTTCGAAAGTAGACGTGACGCTGAAACGAGAGATATTTCGTCGTTTTCCAGAAGATTCCCCCCACAAGAATCGCATATTCAGGAGAGAATGTCCGTGTGGATTCCCACTCCCAGCTCTCTTTTCTTCTTTCCATTCTCCGTTCTCATCCAAATACTTCAGATGCAACTCGTTCGGTTTCCAGCTCATTTCGAAGAACGACGAGGAGGAGCTCGTGAAGTTCACACGCACCCACCTGCAACACAGTCTGTCTGTTCGGTGGAGCGCGTTTCCGATCTCTCACCGATAGGGGTTCATCCTGTTGTCTTCGCGCATTCGAATCTCGAAAAAGAACGGATTTTCCCTTTTCTCGTCAGTCCCGAGACTGTAAAAGTCGTAGAAAAACGAGCTCGAAACATTCAAAACGTGTTGATTTCCGAGAGAGCGCAAGGGAACCGGATGCCTTTTTGGCTGAAATCAAATTGATTTCTCTCCTGAAACTCTTCGATTTCAACGTCACTTTATCATAAGTGTACGCTTTTCCCATCTGGAGAATGTTTGTTTCGACCGAGTAATCGTGTGCCGCGTGGCTTCGATTCGAGTGCTCCACACCGAAAACTACCACATTTTTCACCGAAATCTCTTTGATTCCCTCGAACTCCACGTCACTCAGCAGCTCATCCAAAACCGAAATTCCATCGTTTCGGAATCTAAAACGACTTTTGTCAGCCGAAACGCTGAGAGTTCCGCCGACTTGAAAGTGAGAATTCCGATGCTGTCGACACTCAAAACGCGCTTCTCCTCGTCCGAACGCAGCATTCTCGTTATTCTCTCGTTGACTCCACACTGCAGAATGCACTTTTTGACGCCGCTTTTCACTTCAAAACTGCATTCCAGTTTCACCGAATTTCCCAATTGAATCGTGGCATTCAGCACCGTATTTTGAGCTCCAATTTCAGGTTTCGCTCTGAAAAACTGGGCAAATACTCATTTACTACCGTCTCTTTTACTACCTCACTCATTTATTATAGGATCGCGAGAAGCGCGGAGTCCATTGACACGCCCCTCATTGAGTCTCGCCACGAAAATTTAAGAAATCAGTGCTGCGCCTTTAAAATCCGTTCAGTACGGTATGCATTTTTTTCGTCGAAATCACCCTTTTTTCCGTGATTACGACGAAAAAATGCATACCGTACTCAACGGATTTTAAAGGCGCAGCACTGATTTCTTAAATTTTCGTGGCGAGACTCAAAAAAAAGCGTGGCTGCGGACTCCGCGCTTCTCGCGATCCTATAATACTACCTTTTACTCATTTACTACCACTGCTCTTTTACTACCTTTTTCCGAGTTTCTCTTTTACTACCTTTTGCTCATTTACTACCACTGCTCTTTTACTACCTTTTGCTCATTTACTACCACTATCAGTTTAATACCCTCTTCCGAGTTTCTCATTTAGTTTGGCTTTTCACAACTTTTAAGGCCAGAACATCGGTCAGACTATTCGGTGTGGTCAGTTGGCACCTGGAACTGTAGCACATAGAGACCAAGATTAATCGATCGGCAGTTTTGCATACACTTTTGAACACTTAAACCAGGCTCAGCGGGACAACCACCAGAGGTGCTCCGCACTCTGAAATCCCAGGTCCGCAGTGCTTTCGCACTAGAAGAATGGATCGATATCTAATCTTTAATCAATTTTCACACTCTCATTACCAGATTTTTAGGTTTGTCATTTCACAATTTTTGGCGTTCGGGTAACATCTTTCTAGCTTCCGACTACTGTTCTTACGTTCCGCGCCTATTCGTGAAACTATCTGACTCGTCCAATGGCCCGTGCTGGATTAGGTGTTACCAGAGTTGAGTTCCCCGAGGAAAAAAAGATTCAATAGAAAACATTTTATTCAAAGAGGAAATGTTGGATTTTTCAGATGTGGCCCTAACGAGGGCCGTTGGGTTGTCGTCGAGAGCTGAGTTCGGGGTCTAAACCGACATCGGTGAAAATCTGAAAATGAGAATTTTAGAATAGAAAATTGACGGTAAGATAATTGATAAATTAGGAAACAAATTGAGAAAAAAACTGAGGTTGGCCTAAAATTTAAACTGGGATTTGAAGGAATTGGGGCCTCAACAGCGTGAAAAATTATTATATCGCAAATCTTAAATTAATTTTCAGCAATAAAATCATATAACATCTCAGAAAACCGAAAAAAAAGTAAAAAATGGAGTTGAAAACGCCCAAATTGTTCGCGGATTACGGTCGATGCCGAAACTCCGCAATACACCGCAGCAGCGAATTCGTTGACTGAGTATTCAACGTTTAAGCATTAGATCGATCAGTTTCAGCGTTTTCAACTCCATTTTTTACTTTTTTTTCGGTTTTCTGAGATGTTTTATGATTTTATTGCTGAAAATTAATTTAAGATTTGCGATATAATAATTTTCCACGCTGTTGAGGCCCCAATTCCTTCAAATCCCAGTTTAAATTTTAGGCCAACCTCAGTTTTTTTCTCAATTTGTTTCCTAATTTATCAATTATCTTACCGTCAATTTTCTATTCTAAAATTCTCATTTTCAGATTTTCACCGATGTCGGTTTAGACCCCGAACTCAGCTCTCGACGACAACCCAACGGCCCTCGTTAGGGCCACATCTGAAAAATCCAACATTTCCTCTTTGAATAAAATGTTTTCTATTGAATCCTTTTTTCCTCGGGGAACTCAACTCTGGTAACACCTAATCCAGCACGGGCCATTGGACGAGTCAGATAGTTTCACGAATAGGCGCGGAACGTAAGAACAGTAGTCGGAAGCTAGAAAGATGTTACCCGAACGCCAAAAATTGTGAAATGACAAACCTAAAAATCTGGTAATGAGAGTGTGAAAATTGATTAAAGATTAGATATCGATCCATTCTTCTAGTGCGAAAGCACTGCGGACCTGGGATTTCAGAGTGCGGAGCACCTCTGGTGGTTGTCCCGCTGAGCCTGGTTTAAGTGTTCAAAAGTGTATGCAAAACTGCCGATCGATTAATCTTGGTCTCTATGTGCTACAGTTCCAGGTGCCAACTGACCACACCGAATAGTCTGACCGATGATCTGGCCTTAAAAGTTGTGAAAAGCCAAGCTAAATGAGAAACTCGGAAGAGGGTATTAAACTGATAGTGGTAGTAAATGAGCAAAAGGTAGTAAAAGAGCAGTGGTAGTAAATGAGCAAAAGGTAGTAAAAGAGAAACTCGGAAAAAGGTAGTAAAAGAGCAGTGGTAGTAAATGAGTAAAAGGTAGTAAATGAGTGAGGTAGTAAAAGAGACGGTAGTAAATGAGTATTTGCCGAAAAACTGTCCCGATTACCCCGTTTTCATGACTTGTTTTCCCCACAGCTTCATCGAAAATCTGATCGTCAGCGTGTGTCCAATCTCGAATTTCTCGCCAATTCGAACTTTTCCGTGCTCGTTGAGCTTCCGAATAAACTCGGGAATTTCCCAGTAATCCACGTTTTCCGACTGTTTCTGCACAGAAAACTGCGACGTTTTGTAGCAAACCGAACGATTCCCAGCCCAGCGATTCGCCATTTCTGAAACGAAAAGGGGCTTGTGATTTTCGGTTTTCTGGCTCACCGGAGAGCAACGATTTTTCGGCCGACGAGCTCATTTCGACCGGCTCCGCGCTTTCCGAATCGCAAACGTTTTCGACGGTTCCGTTCCGAGTGCTCGCATCAGAAACCAGCTAGAAAAAGATGAGTTTCTCGTCTGAAAACGGGGAAATTCCCGTTACTTTCCAGCAAACTGGCCCCTTTTCCGACTGAAAATATTCCCATTCTTCGTTTTCGCAACCTGTAACTTGAAGAGTTCCTTTTTCAAAACCTTTTCCGAACCGGATGCAGAGAAAGAAATCAGTGAAACAAGGATGTACACACGAAATCGCATAATTTTAAAGTTCATCAGGATGATTTTAAGAAAAAATAACCCGAACATCTTTTTATCGTATTTAATAACAGCGTTTTTCTGTCTACGTGGCAAGTTTTCAATTGTGAAAGACATCCGAACCTTCTAAATTTTGAAAAGCCGCGCGTTTAGATTTTTGTTCGGTGTTTGCAGACTTGCGTACCGTATCCTTCTCGGAAATTGTTTCGGTCTGGCTTGGCTTCTTTTTTGTCAAAACAAGCGTTTTCTTTTCGCTTCTCTATTTTCAGTTTTTTGTTTGGAATGTTGAGCCGCTCGCTCAGTTCTTTGAAAAATGTGCAGATTCGCTCGGTATCTTCCAAATATCCTCGCCCGACGCCACGGCATTTCAAGTGAGAGCATTGTTTCTGAACTGCCAGAATTCGTTCGTTTTTCAGGCGGCGACTGTTTGAAGCAGCGTTGAAACCGGAGCTTCCGCCGACAGTCAGCTCATGCATTCCTCCAGGACTCCTCAAACGGCAACATACGGAAAAATCGAAAGAGGTATATATAGTTCCACTTATTTCTACTAGACCGAGCCGCTTTTCCAGTATTCGGATGTGGAGCTGGCTTTGTCGAATCTGGTCCGCGACTGGATGCTCAAAGAAGAGTTCCGCGTTCTTGTCGTGTGTCAGTTCTTGCCGGTTCCTGGACGAACGCTCTGGTTCGCCAAGAACCAAATGCGTTCGAAGGGCATCGAGTTTCGAACTTACGGAAACAAGATTCTGAAAAAAGTATTCGAGAGTGAGTTTTTCCCTTGTTACAGCTATAAATTCTCAATTTCAGACACTCCGATATCTGCTCTCGATACGGTTCTCGTCGGTTCTAATGCGATTCTTCTGGCCAAGGACGTGTCGGCCATCAAGGCGATTATCCAGGAAACGGACAAACTGAATTGGATCGAGCCACTCGTTGTGATGGCCGACAATAGAATAATCGACATGCCAGAGGCTAGAAACCTCTCGAAGTTGTCATCACTTGAAGACTTGCGAGCTCACACTGTGCAGTTGCTCGGGCAGCAAGTCGCCCAGCTCTCCATCTCTCTCGATTCGGCCACACGCCATCTTCCTTCCCTTCTCGACTCTTACACTTCCAGCCAGGAGAACAAGTGAAATTGTAAAAGTCATTAGCATAGATTCGATTTGTTTTTATTACTGTTTGTTATATCAAAAAAAGAAAAATCAACAAAAAAAACTATCAACAACGAGACCCGAATTTAAAAATCTATCTACGAAGTCTAGAAAAATGCTAGTTTTTGGTCATCGCAACGAGTCTCTTTACGTTCTCATAAGTCAGGAAAGTGACAACAGCCGCCGGAAGCTGCCGGACGTTGGCAATAAGACATCCCTTCCAGAGACCGGCGACTCCTTCGTTTCGAATCGTCTTCAGAGTGGTTTTCCACACGCCTCGCGAATCCGTGTTATGATCTTGCATTCTCGTTCGAAGCACTTGATAGGGAAATGTTATTGTAGTGGCGAGCACTTTGGAAGAGGAAGAAGCGACGACGTAATCGGTTTGCGACTAAAAACAGAAGCAACTATGGGAATTTTCCAGTAAGTGGGCTCACGAGGAACGAATCCTTGGGCAGACCGCGAGCCGAGCACCGTTTATCGATCATCCAGCTGTAGGCAGCGATCTGAACTGCACCGTGCGTAGTTCCGATGACTCCGGTCACGAATCCTCGGTACAGCCCGAAGAATCCCTCCTGACGCACAGTCTGACGCATGCAGTCTAACATCCCCGCGTACTTCTTCTGTTCTTGGTTTTCGTATTGCAAACACAGTCTGAAATCTTTCATTTTCCTGCATCAATTCAATTTAATTTTCTATGCGAATCACCGCGTTTTTGTGAGCCAGATCGGATTGGTAATGCACATGATCGCGGATCCGGAGAGGCAGCCACTGATCAGATTGTTCAGCATTTCGCTGCCGGTCGAGAAGTTTTCATTTATTTCGGTTTTCAATGTATTATACCTGAAACCTTCGTAACACTGGAAAATCGATACTCTGTCACTTACCATTGGAAATAGAGGCCCCAAGAAAGGGAAGCCCCGATGAGGCTCGGTGTCCATCCCTGGTACAGTCCTCGGAACCCTTCTACACGAACGATTTTCCGGACGGCATCCGCGTAGCTCGTGTACTGCGGACGGAGGCGATTCCCTTCGTTTGCTGTCAAATTTCAGTGTGTTTTAGAGTATTCTGATGCAAAACTCACCGGAAAATCGAATTTTGAGCAGGTCGAACGGGTGGCAAGCCACGGTACTTGTCACTCCTCCACAAAACCCGCCGATCAGGTGATCATAGTTTGTCAGATCGGGGATTTTCATGCCGATCTCCCGAAAACTCTGAAAATCAGACAGTTGTTAACGTTGCGCGTCAAGTTTGATGTTTCTCGTAAATCGACACTGAACATTTTCTGGCTTTTCAAAATGTAATTTTTCTCCAGTGTTCAGCAAAGTAAGTTTAGAAAAATGAAAGTATGACCCGAAGAAGTGCAAACTCAAAATTCAACCCGCGCCTTTCGGCTGGAGGAGCCAATCGAACCAACATCCACGGACAAATGAACAGAATGAACGAACCGGAAAGCTCATGTATTGTTTGTATAGAATTCAGAGGAACTCGAAACATTTGAACACTTCCAGCTTCTCAACGTCCGAGTTCGACAGATCTGATGCCTGTTCCGAGAAGATCCAGTTTTCAGCGATGGAATAGCCGTCTCCTCACAGCTCACCGTCGCTATTCCCCCGAACGTAAGCTTCGGCAGCAATCAAAAAACAGTTTCCTGTCTAGCTCCTTCTCACTGGGAGCCCGCTCCAATGCTCCCACCGCGGCCCCGATTCGAAAACCGACCAGATCGGATAGACTATTTACTCGACGAAAAAGGACGGCCTGTTCCGAAGAGAGGAATGTTTCTGAATGCAAAATACTCGGAAGACATTCGTCCGATGGCCGACGAATCGAAAATTCGGAAAACCGAAGAGATGATCCGAAGAATTATCCGTCCGAGAAGGCACGAACGAGAGATTTACACACAGAATAATGGTGAGGGGTATCAATTACAAGTCTTAAAACCGACTTCCAACTCTTTTCAGAGCTCCGAAATCTAGTTCGTCAGACTGTCTACGATCTAGGCGTACCAAAAGATTATCGTGTTCCTACTGGTTTCGAGCATCATCAGAATCATCAAATTCGTTCGGAGTTCGACCCGAGAGGACATCCCCAAGACTTCGATGAGATGTACAGGTGGGCTCACGGAAATCACAAGACGAACGATGTCGGAGATGCTCCGGCGAAGAAACGATACCGCATCCGGGAAGAAGAACAAGAAGAGTTCTTCGCCAATCACTCGAACCAGCCAGGACCATCGGAGAGAAGACCTCCTGTACCGGAAGAAGAGGAGGAAGAGGAAGAAGTTCAGGAAGAATCGATGAATTTGTCAGGATCGAAGAGTTCCCGGAAAAACGAAGAAGAGCGAGCTGGTAGTGCGGAAAGCTCACCGAAGCAGCATGAAAGTCCGAAGAAGTACATCAGAGATCCGGATGAGTGCGACAGCTGGCGAAGTTCGCTTCCCTTCATGTGCAACCCGTTCGTTTCGTTTAATCTTTTTTGAAATCCATCGAAATGTTTCCAGGAATGGTGCCGGAGCTGCGATGTTTTCGCGTATAGGATCCGCAATACCGAACCTTCCATTGAAAGATAATACTGAAAATAGCTATTCGAAAGTCGCAATGATGCTTCTATCGAAAAGCATAAAAAATATGGTAGGAACTGGTTGAACTAAAAATGTCGAGAGGTTCGGATTGCAGGAGAACCCGCAGAATATTCGGAAAGGAAGCGGAGAAGGACTACAGACTCAGCTGTTGAACATGAGCACTTCGTGGGTACGCAAGGTAAACACGAACGAGGAAAGATCGGGAGAGCAGGCATCAGTGATGAACGAAGTGTCGAAGATTCAAAACCCGCAGAATTCTGTGATTGGGGAAGAGTCTCTTTTCCGAAATTCGGAGCTCTTTGAGCCGGAAGCCTTCGGAGAGAATGTGAAAAGGAAGACGCAAAAGAAGGGCCAGTTCAATCCGCCGTTCCATTCTTCTCCGATTAGCGACGCCGTCTTCCGATCCTCTGGCGACGGACTCACTGTTCCGAGTTCAATTCAGAAAGATCTTCGACTGGATGATTCAGATGAGGAAGAGTCGCCGATGAAACAGCGCGACGTGGACGACTACATCGCTGAGGGAGCATCTCAGCTCACTTTCCCCTGCACTCCGGAAGTCTTTTCTCCGAGAAACCCGTCATATGGATCCACGAATCAATCAAATCGATCCAGTGAAATTGTGGAAGAAACCAATATGAGATCGCAAAGTTTCAACAGAAGCATCGCCGGAAACGAGTCGAAATCGTCGCGTTCTCTGCATTTCAATAGCCGCTTCTCGTTCAGTTCTGCTGCAGTGCCGAAAAAGAAAAAGCCGTCGAGTTCACAGCCAGTTCTGGATTTTGACGAAGAGACTCAGAAGATGTTCGATGCGGTGTTCGACAACGAAAATAACAAGGAGAAGCTCTCGTTTTGAGTCAATCATGTGTCATTTATAGCATCGTGTGTTATTGATAGTAATATTACCTTTATTGAATATCCCAATTCTAGAAAAGAAACATGGAGAACTCTGAGGAAATTTGTCGATGCCATCAAATTCCTCTCAGAATGCCCACCTTCTTTTGATTTATTATCATATCAACTACGTTTTCTTCTTATTGTTATTGCTCAGATCGGAGTCTGCAGTCCGGTCTGCACGTCGGCCACGATCCGATCGTCGTCTTCGTCGAAAAACGCCGATCCGGCGGATCCGGGTGACTGCTGCGAAAGACGATTCGGACGCTGCGAATGAGAAATGGTTTGCCTGCAAAAAACTTCTTATTTTTTCCTAACGAATATTTTCCGACTAACATCAAAGTTCGGTCTCTGTACAAGTCCTGGCTCATCTTGCGATGATTCGCCATGTTCAGATGACGGACGATCTTCGGATTGTAGCACTTCGGATCGGAGACCATTCGAACGAGGAATGATCTGGTTGGAGAAACAAGGTCAAATGAGCCTTTCATTCAGCAGAATTCACAGGAATAAGTAAAAAGAGTCACAAATCACATGTTAGTGGGGGCATGCATTTAAATTAAGGTTCAAAATGAGAAGCGGTGTGAGTAAGTACATGCAATAAAATGAAGAAACGGAAGTTGTACACGATATGATCACGAAACCAAGATTGGCGAGCATTCCGGATCCGACGCTATCGAATCGGGTGCGAACGAAAGTGGCGACGGGACCGGGTACCTCTTCTTGGCGAGACTCTCGTGCTGCTTCTGCGCCAGGATTTCCTCCTTCGACAGCTGTCGCTCCAAACGTTGACCAGACTCGGCATTCGCCGAGTTCTGCCGGGCGAGGTGCACCTTGACCGGAGTCTCCGAAATGTTTAGATCGAGCACCATCTCTTCCAGCGCGACGGCTTCTTCGTCTTCCTCGGCAATCGCCGCCTTCACACTGTCGTCTGAAACATGGGACTCTTCGTCTGGACGAAAAGTTGAGTGAGCCGTACGCAGCACGTGCTGTGCAGCCTGAGAAATAATCTCGTAAGCCACTTCGATGTCCTTGTCGGTCGCATTCTCGGCACACACGCAGAAGCGGATCACAAATCGGTCTCCGAGCGATGCAGGAACCATGTGGATCCTTCCGGATGCATTCAGTCGTGTCAGAAGTGTCTGGTTGATCTCATCGTCGCCCTGAAAGATCAGAAAAATCAGAGAACTGTTCAGGTTGTCGCTCTCACCTTCATCCGGAAACAAACGAGTCCCATGATGACCTCGTTCACAATCTCGAACTTAGCGTCGGCTCTCAGAAGAGCCTCCATCTTTTTAGCGAGTCGCACGTGCTCTCGGATGTACTTCTGAAGTCCGTCTATTCCGTACATTCGGATGACGAACCACAGTTTCAAAGATCGAAAACGACGACTCAGCGGGATGCCCCAGTGGCGGTAGTCGATCGATTTGTCCATCCAGCTATGTTGCAGGTACAGAGGATCGACGACGAGCGCCTGAGTGAGTTTGAAGCGGTCTTTGACCCACATGGTGCTGCAGTCAAAGTTGATGAGCATCCATTTGTTTGGATTCGTGTTGAACGACATCGCGTATTCGATTCCGTTCATGTACGGACGAAACTCTGGACATATGAACGCAGAACCTGAATAGGCGGCATCCACGTGGAGCCACAGTCTGAAATAGGGATATGCTAGAGATTAGAGAGAGATAGGAACTCACTCGTTCTCCTTGCAAATCGGCCCGATCTCGGAGAGCATATCGAAAGAACAGCAGGAAGTGGTGCCTAGAGTTGTCGATACGAAGAACGGAATAAGTCCGAGGTTGCGATCCTCTTGGATAGCGTTGCGAAGAGTGTCTCCGCGTAGGCGGAACTTCGAATCGGTCTCCAGAATACGCAGTTTCACCATACCGATCATGCATGCCTTCTCAACAGAGGAATGAGCCTCCTTCGAGCAGTAGGCGATCAGCTTCGACAGAAGAAGTCCGTCTTCAACGAACGGGAATCTCTGACGCAGCTCTTTCATTACTTCGAAGCGCGCGGCGAGGAGCGTCACGAAGTTGCACTCGGAAGCGCTCGATTGGATCACTCCACCGCCTTTTCCGTTCTCGGTCAACGGAAGGAACTCCTTCGGAAGTCCGATCATCTTTCCGAACCAATCCAGCATGATCAGCTCCAGCTCAGTCATCGCGGGACAGGCAGCCTAAAGGACATTTTCTTGAGAAAACATAACTATGACACCTGTAATACCCATGAAAACCCGACGCATCCAATTGCATCGCTCAGCATGTCCGCAATGATCGACGGGAACGAGTTGCCAGCCGGGAAGTAGGCGTGGAATCGGGGATGCTGCCAGTGAGTGATTCCCGGCATGATCAGTTTCTCAAAGTCTTCCATGACGGATTCGAACGACTCCGGAGCATTCGGAGCCTCGGAAGGAATCAAATCCTTCAGGTAACCAGGCTCGATGGCGGGGACGACGCGTCTTTTCTGGATATTCTCCAGATAATCGACGATGTAGTCGACTGTTTCTTTTCCGTATTGACGGAACTCGTCACGGCTCATTCCTGAAACTTGATCTGACTTTGAACAGAGGAAGAAGATTTCCGACAAACCGTTGTCTCCGCTCTGGCGCGGGAATTCTACTGTAGGTGTCACGTCCATGTTCGGCGGCGAGGGGATTGTCGATGAGGAGCTGCCGGTCGTCGGATGCTCGTAGCTGCTCATTCCAGCCGTCGATCCTTGAAATGCAATTACGTTTGAAGGAGGAGTTGAAGCACTATCAAGTGTGATTGGGGTGCCGAGACGAGAGGAGCTGGCCGGAGAAAGCGAGTTTCGAAGGCGAGTCGTCTTCTCTTGGCAGTAAGAGTTGAGACTCTTCAATGCCTCGCCGAGCCCGTAAACCATTTGGAGGAGGCGGATCTGAAATGCAGCACCCTTCTCGCACACTTAATTCGTCCAATCCGCGCCTTTTCGCACAATTTATTGCACCGCTTTTTTCCCTGGAAATAATGGACTTTTTACGATTATGCGCCCGGAAAAGCGGCCCGTTTGCAGTCAAATTGGGCTCTTTTTGAAGCGTTTTGATCTTGAGAAATCACACGTGGAATGGCCAAAGTCGAAAAAAAAAACGGAGATCAATGATGAAAAAAGGATTGTACAGAAGAGAAATTGCCAAGTTCGAAAACCTTTTAGGAAGTGAATGTTGCGTTTTGAGCAAAGAAGCGAAATGCTCCCATGAACTCAAAACTTACAGCGGAGAGGTTTCAAAAAAAATTAGAGAAAAGTCCGAAAAACCGCCGATTGGGAAACAGTAAGTTTAAAGGCGCATGCAGGAAAACGGGATTAGGTCTCGAAACGAGAATTTTAATTTGTACGGAGGATGATGATTCTTTTTGAATCGAAAACTCACGGAAAATCTGGCGAGCTTTTTCTGAAGAAGCAGTAAAACTCTTCTCAAAATAGATGATGACGTCTTTTCGAAAGGCCTACGGTAGTCTCGATTTCGGCGGGAAGAGTGGCGTGTAATTGACATCGCGAACCACTTAGAACATGATGCTGCTCTTGACGCCTAATAGAATTCAGAATAACACCGTGGAAGGGAAGACGGAAAGGCAGAGGAGTAGTTCCGACAGAGGATATTCGAAAAAAAGTGAAGAAGTTCGGGATCGGCAGAAATTCTGAATTTTCGTAGAATATATTTGGGATTGAACGAGTCCGGTCTTGGAAGTAGACACGACAACAGTTGATCAATGTTCGAGCAATTCCGAACTCGGGAAAGTTCCATGTCAGAAATTAAGTGAGCAGTTGAAGGTCTTTTCGAATCTTTTCATGTCTTCGATTCTTCTCCGCAGCAACGCTCGGTTCTGAAACTATGAGACCACGTCATACAGATCGGTGCTTCTTCTGTGAAACATCTCCACCACACTCCAGGTTTCAGCGTCGAAAAAGTCTGACCACCTGTCCGCAGACTCCTCCCGATAATAACAATGCAAACAGGACTCCTCTCTGTTTGCATTCTATTTCGTGTCCAGCCGCTCGCTTCGCCGCCGCCATGTGTCATTGAACACCAAAAATGCTGCTGCTCGCGGGCTCATCATACAGAAATGCGCGACAAAATCAATGTCATTGCGTGCACCTTGCTCCTCCTCTACTCCTCGCCAGTCTCCGGCCAGCAGCCCTCGTTCACGTGTCCGAACGGAGCGAATCCGCTCGTTGCCAACAGCGGCACGAACCTTTTTTGTACTTCCGTCGGCACCAACACTGATTGTCCAACGAGGTGATACTTCCTGAATCTATTTCCACCTAACCTCTCGATCTTCCAGCTCCACGTGTGTGACTGCTGCCAACGCCGCCGGAGTGCTCATCTGCTGTTCGCAGGCGTCCACAGTCACCCCGATCTGTCCGAACAATGCCGTCGCGCAGACATCCACATCGGGATACGTCGAGTGCTCGATCACGAACCCGACAAACTGCATCTCCGGGTGGGTCCGGCCGAAGTCGTTCGATCTTCAGAACTTCCCTTCCAGGTATCAGTGCATTCTCTCTTCAAACGTGGCTTCCACATACATTTGCTGCTCCATTTCGACCTCCACTACATCCTGCCCTTCCGATTTCACCCCTGCGGTCAGCACGACCGGAAGCACCGTAAGTGCTTCCTCTCGGATCTCTGAGGGCCTCCTCCGAGCCTTTCAGATATCGTGCAGTCCGTCCGCTTCGACGTGTCCGACTGGATCCTCATGCATGCAAAGCACTCTCAACTCCGCATTCATCTGCTGTCGTTCCGCCAACTCGCAGAGAATCTGCTCGAACAATCAGAACGCTCTAATCACGAACGGAGCTCTCGAACTGTGCACGACTCCTGGAACTCAGTGCTCAACAGTCCGTCGAACCCGATATTTAACTCAAACGCTCACTTTCCCTTTCAGACCGGATACACGTGCCAACTATCGGTTCTTCTCGCCACCTACGTCTGTTGCGGACAAGGATCCACTGGCTCCACATCGGTCGGATGTGCGGATGGGAGACCCGTTTATCAGCAGATATCGGGCGAGACGTACACTTGCGAGATCACTAGCACGGTCACTTCGTGCCCTTCCGGATACGACTGTGCTCCCTCCGACGATCCGTTCATCGATGTCTGCTGTCTGACTGGTGAGCTCTTCCTGCCGACCTCCCGTCTTCAGTTCTCCTTCAGGCTCCACCCCGATCCCCGAGAATCTCTCGTGTCCGACTGGCTGGAATCCCTACCGGAACGAAGTGGACCAGGCAGTGCGCACGTGCTCGGCGGTCCTCGACACCTCGTGTCCGATCGGCTTCTCGTGCGCGCCGTCCTCGCAAGCGTCGCAGTTCCTCTGCTGCCGGCTCGCCTCCTCGCTCATCTGCATCAACGGCAAGACTCTTCTCGTGAACGGAGCGCCCAAACTGTGCTCTCCGTCCGTTTACAGTCAGTGTCCGTACAATTACTCGTGTCAGCAGAGCGTCAATGTGAGTTTTGTCTATCGGTTTTCCTAATTTCTCAACTGCGTATTTTCAGCCAACTGTGACAGTTTGTTGCTCGAATACGTGACAAGATTCATTAGAAGAAAGAGGAAAACGTTCGAATGAGCACTTCAATGAAGTATTACATTATCGTAAATCTTCTTGAGAGCCGTCTCGATCTCCTCCACATGCTCTTTTCCGCGCGTTTCAGCCACAACCTTCACTTTCACGTGGAACACATCCGTCGAGATCCATGCTCTCTCGTGGAAGATGTCCTTGATCGAAGCTCCCAAATGAGCGATGGTAGTCGTCAGTTCGGCGATGCCTCCGGGTCTGTCCGACACGACGACTTCCAGCCGGACGAGTCTTCCGTCCACCGCCAGTCCTCTCTCGATCGACCTTCCGAGAACCGTCGTGTCGATGTTTCCTCCCGACAGAATAGAGACCACCTTCTTGCCCTTCAGCTCGGGCACCTTCCCCTCCAGAATGGCCGCCAGTCCAACGGCTCCTCCGCCCTCCACGACGGCCTTCTCCACTTCGAGAAGCCGCAGAATACTCAGCGCGATACTCTCCTCTTTCACAGTGATAACCTGCAAATTCTTATCTGACCCACTTCTCTTTGCTTTCTCTCCAAACCTTATCAATCAACCCTTTCGACGTCTCCAACGAGTTTCCGCCCACAGTCGGGACAGCGAGACCGTCGGCCAGCGATGCCTTTGCGGTCGCAGAAACAATGTGTCCTGCCTCGTAAGCTTCCGTGAAAGAGGGGCACGTCTCCGCTTCGATGCCGTAGATGTGCACCTCCGGTTTCAGAGTCTTCACAGCCACCGCGATTCCAGCGATGAGTCCGCCTCCTCCGACGGGCACCAGAATCGTGTCGACATCGGGGACTTGCTCGAGAATCTCGAGTCCGATCGTCCCCTGGCCCGCGAGAATATCGATCGCATCGTATCCGTTGATGTACTTGAGATGGTTCTCCCTCGCGTGGCGAAGAGCAAAGTCTTTCGCCTGCAACACCATCGACACTCTCCTCTTTCTCTTCTTCCCTCACTCACCACTGCAATACTCTCTCCCTTGAGGATCACAGTTGCTCCGAGACTTCTGCAGAACTGGATCTTCATGAGCGGGGCGATCACAGGCATCACCACAGTCACCGGAATCTTCATCTGCTGTCCGTGGTAACTGAGAGCCAGTGCGTGATTCCCGGCACTCGCAGCGATCACTCCTTGCTTCTTGTGCTCCGAAGTGAGCTTCGAAAGAGCGTAGCGAGCTCCTCGCTCCTTGAAAGATCCCGTCACTTGCAGGTACTCCTTCTTAAAGAAGAGATCCATGTCGAACTTTGTGGAAAGTTGCAGAGATCTCTGAAAAAGGAAAGACAGTTCAGACGCGTTTCGATGGTTCTCACCACACAAGGAGTCAGCTGTACTCCATTCTTGATGTTGAATGCAGCACTCGAAATCTCGGAGAAAGTGACTTTCTTCGGGTTCTCGGGATCGCAGTCCGGGTCCAGAATCGGCAGCTCCACGTCGCTGCTGTTTCCGGAGTTCTGTCTCTCTTCCTCGTGGTGACTCTCTTCGGTCGTCGCGTGGAGGAACGCTTTGTGGAGCTTGCGCACCTTCTTGTTGTACTCCATCCCGTCCTCCTTGCTGATGCTCGCCGTTCGCTTCCTCTCCGCCGCCTTCACTCGATTGTGATGGCTCTTCTGGGGAGTGTGCTCATGCTGGAACGGAGCAATTCCAGAAGCTCTTGGAATCAAAAACTCACAGAATGGTCGTGATGGACGACAGACTTCTTGCGATGAGGGGGCACCATGACGAGACTGAAAGGAGAGACTGATGTAATAGTGGGCAACGAAAGGGTCAACGGGTGTTTTTATTTATGACTACAAGAGTCTCGTGATAGTACTAGACTGTAAAAAGTGGAGAGAACGAGCAAACGGGCCGCCTCAGACTCTTTTTATAGGCCTCGCGGGCCAAGAAGGGGGGAGGTGTCTTCGAGAAGGGATCATTTCGACGACACACGTGGGTCGGACCGACTCCTCCCACCTGAAAATACGCTATTGGTAGAGGTTTTCTTATCAAGTCTCTCGAAAGAGAGAAATAAAGATAAGGGTTTCAACGACATGTTTCAGATATCGGAGACAGTGTGTTTTGACATCTGACGATCAGAAGACGATGAATAAACATTCGGAGAAAGAGAGAGAGAGAAAGAGAGAGAGAGAGAGAGAGAGAGAGAGAGAGAGAGAGAGAGAGAGAGAGAGAGAGAGAGAGAGATCAAAGAGCGAAATGTGATCTGATGGAGATGGAGGAACAGTGAGGAGAATGGAAGACGTTGGTCGAACTGATGACGTCACGGGTGCAAGGAGTCCTCGTCAGATGCTTCGAGACCTTCGTTCTTTGCCCCCCCCCCCCCCCCATATCAACCACAAACGTTTACCTCTTTCCCCCCACGTGCAGCACTAATTCAATTAATCGTTTGATCTGGTCTTTCTATTCGTTTTTCTGCGATCCATTGGTGCAGCGAGAACCGATTCGGTACATGAAGAACTCATAATTCGGCATCCAAAAGCGGCGATTCCCTTTGAACAGTTCAATTTGTGAGTGAAACGGACGATGATAAGAAAAGAAGAGGAGAAGAGTTTTACGAGTCTTCGGAAGAGAAACGGAATCATTGATCTCTCTGAAGGAAGTCAATCAAGAAGACAAAGTTGAGAGACAATTTGAGAGAAAAGATTGATTAATTGATTGGAATCATTGCGATTTGATCACCTTGTCTACTCAACTGTAGTAGGGACTGGAAATAAGGGTTTCGCAATTCCAAATTCTCGACATTGCTGCATGTTTCAGATTGTACTTTCAAGAGTTTTGAAGGACTTGCGACGATTCTCTGCACGTTCCCGATTCATGAGTCATCGTCGGACAATGAAGAAGATGTTAAAAGATCTGGAAAACGGCTGCGTTCTGCGGCCGCCTCTATCGGATGGATCTACACTCAGAATGACGTCTTCTGACGATCGCAGTCATGTCAAGTTCCGATCAAATTACCGTTCTGTCTGGTAGTCCAATATAAAACACGGAAGAATCAGTTGACTTGTGTCTTCTGGCTGACTTCTGAAAGTGGCCCTCCCGTCGGTGGTCGAGACGTCAACACTCGAAACATGCACCCCTTCCATCGGCAGTTCCTCTCCGTTTTTCGGTGACTGGACAGTCTTATCTTCTCCTCCGATGCGGGTTTTTCGGTTTACGACCCCATCCTCGACGCTCATTTCAACAACTGTTTCTACCGGAAAAGTTTCCTCGTCCTCAGAAAGAACCGTGCTGCATGACGTTTCTCTTCAGCAAAGTCCATAATAGCGCCGGAGTAGCAGGAGACTATCTCTCACTCAGCAAGGAGGTCTCAATGCTGATAGGCATAAAAGTCATCTCTCTCTCTCTCTCTCTCTCTCTCTCTCTCTCTCTCTCTCTCTCTCTCTCTCTCTCTCTCTCTCCCGTCCCTCCCAATTTCCCCCGCATCTCTCCAATCCAATCAACCCAAAAACGAAGAAATGCGGTCAATCTAGACCGCCGCCGGATTCGTTCCTGCTGACTCACGCTGGTTCCTTCGTCGAGCCCGCCCTCAGAAGTAGACCAACTGCGTGTTGTCCGTCATCCGTTTCGCCAACTCTTGCATCTGTTTACCCGTCTTCCAAGATCACTTCTTCTTCTCTCTTCATTCGCCTGTTTACTTCCACAACGTCTTCTGACCAGTCTTTCTGGAAAACACACTTCGTCTCTACTTTCCTCGAGAATTCGATTTATTTTGCATCGCTGCTCGTGACGTGGTTCTGATTCATGAGGCGCTAATTCGATGACGTCACGTCTTCACAGTCTTCTTCTTCTTCTTCCACTCGATGCTGTGGTCGCGCATCAATTCGCCAAAAACATCAGAACTGTCCGTCGAGCGCGTCTAGCCTCCGTTTATTTCGTTCGTGCACCAGTTATCCAGCCTCTGCTGATGTCATCATCTCACATATAAAATGCAATCGTGCCGGTGTATCCTGCAGTTAACCCATCATTCATATTTCATCCTCGCATCCCTCCCTCATCGACCCTTTCATGGTAGTCAAGTTCAGGAGACTGATCAGCTTTCCGCGTTATCTCGCTCGTATCGATACAGCAAAAAACGAATCGACGAAAGGGAGAGGCACGTCTTCTGTGTTGTATCAGAACGAGCGAGACGTGTTTTCTACTGTCTTCTGCCCTCCCGACCAGCCTCGTTGCCTCCTTCCTCCCCATTCCTCTCTCATTTCTTTCCATCTTGACCTTCCGAATCACATTGCGAAATCTCTTTCGAAAAGCCTCCGATTCCTCAAACATCACCTTTCCTTTTCCCTTCCAGTCTCTCAAAATGATCGGAATGATGAACAGCGGTGCGGAGTCTTCCGTCGAATTCTATGCGGCAGCCCGTCAGAGCAGTCTCTACGAAGCGCGGAAAAGAAGCAGTCAGTCGAGAACGTGAGGGTCTCTCCGCGTATCCCATCGCCGTATTTCGATTCCAGATACACTCCGGAAGGCCGTGTTCTCGTAAACGGAGAACCTCTTTCCCCGCGTCTCGACGCAGACGACATGTGGAAGAACGTGATCATCAAGGCGGCTGCTCAGAAGATGATCAAGGAGAATTGCGAGAAGAAGGAATCCGGTCCGATGGCCACCATCAGAAGACTTTCCGAGAAGCTGAAACTGAAAAAGTCCAAGTCGTCGGCTGCAATGATGAATCTGGAGTTGGATCTTCCGGAAGTCTCCGAACTCGAATCTTCGAGTTCTCAGCCTCCTCCCGTCGAACAATTCGTGACGAACATCAAAATAGAAGTCGTCGAGCCTCCGTTCGTTGACCATCAGGTAAGATGAAGAAGAAGAAGAAGAACGCATTCTTTGCCTCCCCGGAAACCGGTACTCGCTCACGAGTCGATTGTAATCTGATCATGGAATGGATCTCTGGTAAACATGTGATTGCAGGAGTCACTCGAACGCCCGCACCTTCTTTTCGACGAGTCCAGCGTCCTCGCGCGACTGCTCGAGGAGTCTTCTCTCATCGACGAAATGGAGAAGAAGCTGGCGGAGAAAGAGGACAGTGGCAAGGGCAGCAGTGACGAAGAGTCGTCCGTCGTCCACAAAATGTAGTTTGTGTCATCCGCCTAATCCTCGCCCGCGACTAGTTCAATGAATCAAAAACGAACAGTCTAACTGAACCATATTGCGTTTGCCCCCGCGTCGTTATCAAAGATCTCCTGAATAAATTATCCAACTGATGAAAGTGTTCATTTTGAAAAAGAAGAAGAAGGATGGGAAGGGTGAGCAGAGGGATCGAGTCGTTATCCGGTGAGAGCGGTCAGGTTGAGACATGCGAACCGGCCCAGATACGAAGTCACTTTGAAGTTGTTGCAGCACGTGGTCCGCGGATACCTGCAGATGTCCAGGTTGCAGTACTGAACTCCAGTCGATCCGCTGAAACGACTGTATTGAAAGGGGCATGCAGAAGGCAGCCACCCCGAGCAGGTGCACGTCGAGTCCGTCGTGAGACAAGTCCTCGTCCGCATCTGCACTCCGCACGATCCGCACTCGTCGGAGCACGTCGACCAGTCGGACCACGCGAGCCACGTCGCCTGCGAACGGATTCTCTCATCACTCTGCCCGTCCATTTCAACTTACCGTCGTACAAGTGGTCGACGCCTGCGGTGCGTTCTGAAAAGTGAACTGTGGCATCGAAAGAGAGGTGAACAACGAACTGTTGGGATGGGGATTTCGATGATGTTGGCGGATTGGGAGTGTGCCACCCGGTTCAAAACGAACGAAGAGAGGAATGCCACCATCCAGAAGGCGTGCATTTTCTCTGAAACGGAGAGCGGCAAGAGAATGGACGAAAGATCAAGTGGGCAACGGATTAGAATCCGATCACTGGACAATTACAGGCGAAACTACGCTGTTCGAATGACTTGAAGAAAGAAAGAAGAACACGAATAATTATAAGAGAACGGGGGAATCAGCTGGAAATGAGCGGAAATGGCGAAAAAGAGAAGAAGAAAAAGAGTTGGTACACTCAAAAACGGTGAGGGACGAGAAGAGAGTGAAGAGATTACGTGTCGCTGCGGGTGTCGACACACATCCGCTTAATTGTTCGTTCTACTCTGTCGTTGTATAACTGGAAAAGATCAGCCAAAGTTGAATGTCTTGTCAGCTTTTCTAGTACAAAACGAAATTTTATTGGAATTGAAAGAAAACAACAGTTCGTTCTTCGTCGCCTTCCGATTCACTTGACATGAAACTTCATCAGGTTCTCGATCGAATCGAACGTCTTCGGAATCCTGGAGTGGCCGGCGTCGACGAAATACTCGGGGCTGCCGTTTTTTCCAGTGTGCTCTCGGATCGGAAGATGTCTGAAAACAGAGGAGTTCCGGGAGAAAACGAGAAAGAGATCACAAGAATGTGTTTTTCGATTCTCTGAAGACCATCGCCAGCAACACCTTGGTCTTCATGTTGTCGAGAAGCGGATCGAAGGGCAGCTGGTGGTAGACTGCCGTCCGGAGTGCTCCCATTCTCCTCTCGGCAGCCTTTCTCGTTACGACTCCCAGATACCCCGCAGGCTTGCTCTCCTCGATCGGCACCTGCTTCTTTTTCGGCAACGGACAGATCCTCCATTTGAGACTGACTGAACTCGGACAGTCCGAAGAGCTCGTCGTCCCGCTAGACAGGTCGCTTAATCTGCTCCTGAAACCACAAATGTCTCTCTCTCTCCCCAGAAGTCATTTTCGCCCAGTACTTTAGAGACTCAGTGAATTCAGATTCTTGGCTTCGCTGTCTGCTTGAAGTAGTCTGATTCGACGTGCCCGATTCAGAAGTCTTGTTTTCTGATGTTCCCAAACTGCTGCACGACTTTTCACTCTGACAAATTTCGTTACGAATATCGAAAAGTTCGGATTTGTACCTTATTGCTCATTGCTCCGCTGAACGCTAGTCAAAAAGGAAAATGGCTGGTTTGTTCGGTTTTTTTCCACAAATCAGAATATCACGTTCTTTTTCACGTTCTTGAATGAATCAGTGTCTTTCCTCAGTGATATGACCTAGCTCTCCGATCCTTTTCCCAACCATGTCCATTTTTCGCGAAGCTGCAACCCTTCGGTCGGCCCTTTTTCCCGCATATGGGTGGCCGTGGCCGAGGCGGCGCAAGCGAGTTTTGAGCGCGACGTCGGCGAAATTCAAACGAACTTTCCCGTTCTTCCGCTCGAGTCAATGAATTCCAGGAAACGACAGATTTCTCCGATTGCATCGGAGCTTCTAGACACGAAAAGAACGAAGGAAGACTCGAAAGGTAAGTAATGTTTCTCAGAAAACCGATAAAATGTAGATTTTCTAGAAAACATCAATGATGCGGACAGTGACGACTCCTTCGAGAACTTTGTCATGACAGAAATCAAGAAGAGCCCGGTGCAGAGTGAGATTTTGAATACAAAATTGAGAAATAAAAAGAAATATGCAGAAACAAGCCCAAAATCGAGGAGTAAACAAATATTTGTGGAGGAACGAGACGACGAAGATTCTTTCGACGCGCCGATTTCCTTCGAATCAAAATCGGCTCCAACAGTTACGAAAAAAGGTATTCAGTTTTCCTGAACTCATATAAAAAACCAAAAATTCTTCTCTAGATAGCGGAGTCGATGGATTCCCTTGTCTTTTCGACGACGACAAAGTTGTCTACCTCACAGTGAAGACAGTGACTAGAAGAGAAGACTGTTTGGATGTGGAGTGCTCGGATAAAAAAGGAAATATCAGGATGGTCTATCTGATGGAACGATGGTCAGATCTGCCCATCGAAAAGGGAAATACTGTCAATCTAATTTCTGCGAAGTCCTGGGGAGACGGGGATTTCATTGCCGACAACGAGCAAGGCATCGTTATTCTGAATCCGGATGCCCTGGTTCCGTGCACTGCCGTCGCTTCTGCCACGTGGTGCACACGAAAAACAGTGTTGAACGAAAGGTTCAAGTTCGGAAACGCTTCGAACAAAGCGATGCTGCTCGGAACGATCATGCACGAGATCTTCCAGACGGCGATCACAAGCAAAAAACGTCCGGTAACTGAAGACGACCTTTTGCGGATCTGGAGCAAGCAGGCACCAAAATACGCTGAGGAACTTGTGGCTCTTTCGTTCACTCCGACCTGTCTCGATTCGGAACTTCAGCCGTACTTCTCAGTGATCGCTGGCTGGATCAACAAACATTATCCTCTGGGCAACACCTTCTTCACCAAACGAGAGCCTCTTCCTTCCAAGTCTGACCTTCTGGAAGTTCATGACATTGAGGAGAACATCTGGGATATGAGGCTCGGATTGAAAGGAAAAGTCGACGTGACCATGAGAACGAAGACGAAAAAGGGCATGGAATCTCTGGAGTTGAAGACCGGCAAGAGCAATTTCTCGAACGAGCACATGGGACAAGTACTTTTGTACTGTATGATGCACTCTTCCCGCTACGAGCAGCCTATCGGCCCCGGAAATATTCTGTACCTCAAAGATGGAGTCCCGCGATGCGTGACTCCGCGAGCCGCCGAACTCATCGGGATCCTCGAGCAACGCAACAGTCTCTCCGTTTTCTTCGAGGACCCCACCTCGAACACTCTCCCTGCGCCACGTCAAGAGAGCCGATTTTGCAACAAGTGCGACCACAAAGTAATCTGTTCGTTTTATCAGAAAACGGAGGAAAAATACGAGAAATCGACGGAAGCAATGAAGAACTTCGCGGAATCCGAAATGGCACACCTGGAGCAGAACCATTTGGGTGAGTTGATAGATTTCACGAACATCGTCTGGAACAGAAGACTTTCAGAATACGTTTCGAATTGGATTCAATGGATCTCGAGTGAATGGAGGTGTGAGAGAGAACGTCTTCAGACAAGTAACAAGGATCTGTGGTTGAAAAGCATAGCTCAGAGAGTGGAGGAAGGCAACTGCATGTCTGATCTGACGCCAATCTTCGAAGAAGTCTCCAATTCTCAGAAGTTCCTCCTTTCTTTTTCGCGAAGAAATCCGTCCGGAGCTTCGTTCCACGCCGGAGACGTCTGTCTTCTTTCCAACGGGAAACACGTTGCTCTAACCTTCGCGATAGTAGATCAAGTCTCAGATGACGTCGTCCGAATCTCGTGCGAGAAAACCATCAAATCTCGCTACGAAGCTCCGTTCCATCTGGACAAATACACAAGCATGAGCACGTACCCTACGACTCTCGGAAACCTCGTCTATTTTCTCCAGAACGATGAAATAGGGTAGCCTCAGTTTCAGACAAATGGACGAATTCAAATTTATTTTCAGAAAACGGCTTCGAAATGTTCTAGTTGACATGACTCCCCCTCAGATTGTAGATCAGAATTGGTTTTGCAATGTGCCTGCATCCGCCAAAAAGATCATAGTGAAAGCGAAACTGAACCAGGAGCAGATTGTGGCTGTGACGCACGCGCTGCTCACAGAAGACTTCGTTCTGATCGAGGGATTTCCCGGGTCGGGAAAGACAACCGTCATCTCAGTTCTGATCCAGTGTTTTCTTCTCCTGAAAAAGAAGGTCCTACTCGCTGCATTCACCCATTCAGCAGTCGATAATATTCTCGGAAAACTGAAGAAAGTGGTTTCCGAGGAAAAGGTTCTCCGTCTCGGAAGCAGCTCTTCCATCAAAGACGAGGTCCAGAAGATGACTTTGAAAGCGAAACTGGAGAACGAGTCTCCAGAAGACTACTACAGTGCTGTTAAAAGACTCATGAACAAGACGGTTCGATCTGATTCTCCGAACCGTTCCCGAAATGCTTGTTCTTCAGCCCATCGTCGCTTGCACATGTCACCATGTTCCCCGAGAGCTTCTCTTCTCCTACCGCCAGTTCGACGTCGTCATCGTAGATGAAGCTTCCATGGTTCTCGAGCCATTGCTCCTTCCGGTTCTCGCGACAAGCTCGAAATTCGTTTTGGTTGGAGACATTCACCAATTGAAGCCACTCGTTATTTCAAAAAAAGCCAAGTAAAAAGAGTGCATGGAAACGATCTCCAATAATATTTTTACAGAGAGGGTGGAGCCGGAATCTCAACGATGGAGAAGCTTCAAAAGAGTCATCCGAAGGTTGTGCAGTCGCTGACTTCGCAGTATCGAATGAACAAGGAACTGTCAGCAATCGCCAGCAAACTGTTCTATGAAGACAAAATGAAGTGTGGGAACGAGGCAGTCGCCAGAAGCTCTTTGGATCGAACTGGAGATTATGTGCAAAGAATGGATGTGGAAGGTAGGAATGGGCTTCAGCTTCGAATCCAGTCAGAGATGTTTCAGACTATCTTCAAAAGGTGCTCTCGGGAGCCATCGAGGATTCATGCGTCTTCCTGGACACGCAGAGCAAAGACTGTCCCAGAATGCAAGTCGAAATCGCGGAAGGCGGAGGGATGATCAACGACGGGGAGGCGAGTGTCGTCTCGAAAATATGCACGCATTTCATCGAAAACGGAGTCAAGCCCTACGAAATTGGCGTCATGTCGGCGTACCGAAGGCAAGTCGAGCACATGCGGAGCGTCCTGAACAACGATGCGGTCGAAGTGAACACTGTCGATTCGTATCAGGGAAGAGAGAAACGAGTGATCATCTGGTCTATGACATGGACGGAGAGCTCTTCCAAAGTCGCCGAGTTGCTCAAAGACGAACGGAGAATCAACGTAGCACTGACTCGTGCTCGTCAGAAACTCGTTGTTGTTGGATGTCGGAAAAGCATAGATGTTGTTCCTTGTCTGCACAGATTCTCGGAAATCCTAACTAATCATGTAGTGATTCCTTTCTAGCTCATTTGTATCATGCACCTCCATATATTCTCACCTATACTCGTTTGATGTGCTATATTTGACCCGGTTTTATGAACTATTTTCAATTCAGTTTATTCGTTGGAGCTTGAGGATAGAAAATCAGTTTAGGCATGACGGGAATCGTATTCAACAGATGGTTGAAAGAAGCGAATCTCTGGTTGCGGGCTATAATTGAAAAGTGAGGTATTCAGAAAGAGACGGAGTACTTACGGCGTAACTTGTAAGTGGCATAGCAGAAGACGTCGTCCAGAATCAGAAGAACGACCAGAAGAGAGACGAGAAGGAGCGAGCGGGAAGCCATTTGAGGGCTCTCGAGAGGGAAGAGCCTATCACTTCTCGCCTGTTTGCTCAACCTAAGACGGTCACCGACGGACTGTTTACTGTCAGAAACCGAGACGAAACAAAGGGATCGCAAAAAGAGGGGGCGCTGATTAGGGAGGCAAAAAAGTGACAAGGGGAGCTCACGGAGCAACTTTTCGATTCGGAGCGACGCAGTTCATTCGAACCTGTTTAGAAGGGACTGTATTCCGTGATACAACGATTCATTCCGATTGAATGTTCGAGTGGTTCTATTTCTTTCGAAAAGAACACTGAATCCGAATCCACTCGATCTTTCCCAACTACCGAAGGATAGTGCCAATGAGGACGGCCGGGAGTCACAATGGCTTTCAGATCCGGGAGCCCGTAGTTCGCTTCAGAGGAATCACGCGAACAACTTCTGTGTCCGTCGGGGAACAATCGAAACGGATCCAGGTTGGTGTCAATTCGCGGCGCTCCGTCGTTTTCTCTTCTTCTGCATCTGAATGTGTCTCCCCGTCCGTAGTAAAGTCCTCCTAACACTTATAATTAGGCGGTTACTGTAAGCACCTTGTCCCTCCGTATTGTTAGCCGGTCGTCTCGATTCTCACCAAATCACCGGGTGTCCTCTTCTTTTTCTTCCCCTCAAAACTATTTGAAAGAACAAGAAAAGTTTGCGCGCCGGCGGTCGCAGGTAATGGGAAGAAGGGAGAAGAGGAAGAACGGGAGGGCCCCCCTTCTCAAACGATGCCGCCCCTCGTCCAGCCGTCAGAAGTGTATGGTTTGGCGCATTGTTGTGAGTGGAGGCAATCCCATTTCGGACCGTTTTCACCGTTTTGACGCCTGGCGATGATTGACAACACACGTTCCCAGCAGGGGTACGGTATGCGTCCGGAGGGTTCATCTCGCGGACTTCCGTTTCTGAGTCAGACAGTAGTAGTAGTCACCAGCTCTCTCTCTCTTTCTTTCTTTCTCTCTCGCTCTCTCTCTCTCTCGTTCTCACTTTCTTCTTCGTTTCGGGCTTTGTTCTCTTCATCTCTATCAACAAAATGACACATTCGCCCCCCTTCTTCTCTCGTTCCAATCACAACTTATTGCCACTTCGGCTTCAACACCACCCACACTTTCTCCCATTTTTCTTCAGTTCTCCGAGCTCTCTTCTCAAAAGACAATGGGAAAGTGACGATGAAACAGAATCGAATCAGTGCGGAGAACTGTCGAAGCAGCGAGACAGAGAGAGAGAGAGAATTCGTGTAATTGGGGAGGAGAAGCATTCGTGAAGCACGCGAGGAGTGTGTGTTTGTTTGAGGAACGGACACTGATTCGAGGTCACTATTCGAGTAACCTTCGAATGGAATTAAGGCTCTCAAGCAGACTCAACTATCTTCGAGATTCGATAACACACGCATCGACTCTTCTGGCTTCGTTTCTCATCTTAAACGTCTTCTTTTATGGGTGACTGGAAATCAGAATACTTTTAAACGAGTACATGGATCATCCGAAATCATTTCATTGAGATACTCGAGAGAGAAAGTCTTATTCGAGAATCTGTGAAAACGGAAATGGAGTGGAGCATGAGAATGGTCGTTTTCTCTGATTTTACGACGTCCCCGGAGCGCGCGCTCCCTGTGATCATTATAACTCTTCTGTTGTCTTTTCGCACCTTTTTCCCCCCTCTCGCCCATCAAAAGCCAGAGTGCTAAAAGACGAAGAAGAAGAAGAAGAAGAAAAGACGCTCACAGTCATTCCTTCTCTCTTTCTTTTTGTCCGTTTCCTTCCTCTTCTTCGCCAGCCCATTGTCTCTTCGGTTTTCCCAGTTTCAGTTCCAGTTTCAGTTTCTCTCTTCTGCCCTTCGCACCGTCGTTCTCGCTTCGATTGCTTGCTGTGCATAGCCATTCAAAAAGTCAATTATCAACGTGGTACACGGGCAAACATGCCTCCCTCGTGTGACTCACTCTGAACTTTACGCAACTTGTCATCGCTCTCTCAAGCCTTCCCCCCACTAATAAATAGCCGCCATTGTTGTCAATTAGATGCATGACGTGGCAATAGAAGTTAACTTTTGCTTGTGACGATGGCAGAAGGCAAGCAAGAGAGAGAGAAAGAGAAAGAGAGAGCCTAACACCTCGCTCCTCAAGCCACGCCCCTCGCCTCCCGCCAGAGCGAGATACTTCAAACAACTACTCGGAGGATCTGTCCCGCTGCGAGGGGAGAGAGAGAGAGAGGAAGGAGGCAGTTGGCTGTGATGTTCTCCGTCTTCTCGGCCGCCCACTACTGTAGCCCATTAGGCTCCGCCCACTCCGGCGGTGTGTGTGTGCGTGTCTCGGTGCCATTCCAACCCAATGAGATCATCATTCTAATAATGTTCCACTCGGTTTTCTCGCCACAAAACACACAATAGTCGTTTCTCTTCGCTTTTCTCGTCTGAAACTCTTCCAGTCGCACTCGAACGCAATTTTCTTTCAGTTCGAGATGACACTGCCGCCGCAGAGAACGCTTCTTCCTCCCAGCTCAGGTAAGATCCGATTCGTTTTCCTTTCTGATTCCAATATAAACATTTCGGATATTGTTCCTTGATGGTTTAGTACGAAAAAAGTGTGTTATATCAGTGAGAGCAGTCAGAAGAAGACACACATCGGGAGAGAAAAAGAGAGAGAGAGAGAGAGAGAAAAGAGAGAGAGAGAGAGAGAGAGAGAGAGAGAGAGAGAGAGAGAGAGAGAGAGAGAGAGAGAGAGAGAGAGAGAGAGAAGCGCATCAAATACAAGCCCCGCCGCTCCGGTCGCGAGTCACTAAAAAACATAACTGTAGGCGAAAGAAGAAGAAGAAGCTCTCTCTCTCCTCTCCCCGCCTCCTTCCCTTCCCACAGTTGATCGGGAGAGAGTGCTCTTCTTCCGCTCTCTCTCTCTGTCCCTTTTCTTCTCCATTCACTTCGCCCATTCAATTGCAGGCATGGACGAAAAGGCTCCGCGTCTTGCCACTTCGCTCACCTTTCCGTTCGCCACGTCTTCGCCGTCCTCCACCGTCTTCCCGCAGATGTTTCCGACGATGCAGCAGTACCAACTGTTCCAGTTCTTGCTGCACCAGCAGCAGCAGCAACATCAGCCGCAGCAGCAGCGGCTCAGCGCCGGAACGTCGCCAGTCAACTCGGATCAGGCTTCGTCGCGGAGCGAGTCTCCGCAGAACAAACGTGAGTTCGCGCACCACCTGTCCCTAGTCACTTCAACTTGATTCTTGCTGACACGTCGTCGAACATCTGCACTTATCTCCTCTTCCATTCATTCCATCACCCTCCCGAAGGGGGTCATTACAACGTGTTAATCCCGTTCGAAACAACCCTATTCCCAGGCTTCTCTCCATTTTCCCATCGTGGCAATAAAGCTGCTCCGCGCGAGGCGAGAACAATACGGAGGCGTCTGCTCCCGTTCGTATGTTCGTCCGTTCTTATTATGACTAGTGATACCGTAACCCGGTTCCGACACCAATTAGAATCTACTCGGGGGCAAAAAAGAAAACGAGAGGGTTAGGTTGGTGTCTCCGTGGCGTCTAACTTCCGGTCACGACCCATCGCACACGACCTCGTGTCACTTCTTCTTGGAAACGTTTCCGATTCCATGATATATTTACGCTATTAGAGTACACTCCGGCGTTCCCAATAACACCATTTACGAGGTGAAGGCGACGAACAATACCTCCACTTCTGGATGCGTATATGTCGGATTTATGGCGGCTGTACAAGCGATAAGCACGACTAGTTTCGACGTCTTCTCCCTCCCCCGGATCAGATCAGAACAAGGAGGTGCGAAATGAGACGGGACGGGCCGTGCCACGTCACCGTCTTCGTTTCCGTTCGACTGCATCAGAAGAAGGGGACGCGGAGGGAGTGTAGATCATTCCGTGCAAGTTTCTCATGTCAGTGTCGTCCCGCTCGCTGACTATTGTTATTTAAATCAACATTCCCTCCGCAGCAGACCGGCCCTCCGTCCTTCTTCTCAGCCTCCTCTCCATGACTTACAGTACCTCGTAAATGAAAATGTTGCCGTGTGTATCAAGTCGTAAAATTGAACACACGCGAAGAAGAGGAAGAAGAGTCGCGAGTCGTAATTCAAAGTCACCGCACAGCACCCCCCACACACACACACACAGAACATGATGACAGTGTTATGATCGGAAGAGGGGCAGAACACAGCTGCAGAAAACTTCGAGGACACTACTGTTTCGTCACTCCCCCCTTCCCTCTCTCTCTCTTTTTCGGATTCTGTCGCCGCATTTTTGAAGTTTTTGTGGAGTGGGTTGCGCAATCCGCGGATTGCGTGAGTGAGACAGAAAGGCACCGAAAGCTCTCAAGGACATGGCCCGTCCGTGACGATGAGCTGGGACAGATAGGACAGGTGGGGGAGGAAGGATCCACTTGGCTATCGGGAAGCTGCCTTCGAGAAATGCGCATGTTTTCGTGCGCATGCGAGCCCCCTAACAGTTGATATATTATGCGCGAACGAGTGGTGCCAAGTCCCGAGAGACCGTCCGGTCGGCGACTTCAAAACGAGCCACATTTCAATTAGGAAGGAAGAAGGCGCCGGCGAGAAGAGGAAGAAGTTTGTGGCGTGTCAGTGGTGGCAAAAAAGAAGTGTTTTATTAGTGGACTGGGAAAATGTAGAGCAATGCTGTTGAAATATGAGTGACTTGAGAGCGCCCGGACAGCTTTCCGCTTTTGAGATTTAATTTTCGAGGAGGGAGCCACGGGACTTTACACCATACCCCCAAAGTCTTTCCAGTCGAGCACGTGACCTTCCAAGAGCAGATTAGCACGGTGTCACCTGCCACAATCGCCTCGTTGTCTTGTATAAACGGGCCATAAAGCGTTGAGAGAGCCGGGCGCGCAGGGGGTCTCTGAGCACATCTGGCTTTTGTTGTCTCCTTCCATTCATTGTGTTTGAGCCGTCGAAGAAGACGATATCTCATTTGACACATACATAAACATGCTTCTTCGGGGCTATGTCTTGTGGTGGTGGTGGTGGTGTGTGAAGAAAAGCAATTTAGTGGCGATAAACTTTGCAATAAAACCATCTCCTCTTGGGGCAGTGTTTGCTGCCTCCTGCCTTCTGATGATTGACAATGAGAAGAAGAAGAAGAAGGCAAACACGTCTTCTTCTTCGTCCGAAGAGAGGAGTCTTCTGGAGAAGAGGAAGAAACCAATATAACCTTCCTCCTCCAGAAATTATCTGAGGAGAGCCGCGAAGACGTCAAAGCGAGGGGACCACACGCTGTTTTATGGCGACGCGGTGCATGTGGTAAACTGAGAGTGTGGGGCGGGTATCGAAGTGTAATGATAATCTGACACGACTCCAGATGCACAAGAGTTACGGCCTCGTAATAGAGAGGTCACAACAAACGAGGCCTCCCTCGCTTCCTTCCGATCGCACTTCCTAATTGAGTCGCCCTATCTGCCCACCGGATCTGCTTTGTTTTCTTTTCCGATAAGCATCTCGGAAGAAGAGCTCACTGTTTATGTGCGAGAAAGAGAGAGAACGAGTGATAAATGCGCAGGGCGAGTAGTCACCCGGCGGATGAAAGGCGGCACCGCCACACAGTTAGGCGTCATGATTAATCGGCGGATGGCGGCCGACACCTCCTGTCGACTCATTAATTGGCTCACTCGCATCTCTCCTTCTCGTGGGCCGATTTGATTCGAATTCGATTCCGGGGACACGACGACGCAATCGTAAATTAGCATAAGTACACACACCTTGGGAAACACATCCGCACACCTTCTGAAGTTGCCGCCGAACGGTCCGAATATGATTAACTATGTGGGCGGCAATAAAACCGCTCTCTATTTGCTAACAAGGAAAGATTAGTGGCAATGAGGTCTTGTTGCAGGTCTCGTTCTCGACGAGGACGGGTGCGCGACGTGCTCGGTGTGCACGGAGAAGGTGCCGGAAGCGCAGTGGAATCAGCACATCGACCTGGAAAAGGAGCGACTCATCAACTACATCACTACGACGAAGGAGAAGCGAGAGCGCGAGAACACGCCGGATCAGTTCGATCAGAAGAGAAAGCGTGAGCTCGAGCTGCAGAGAATCAGAGCCAATCAGAGCAAAAGACAGACTCGTGAGTGTGTTCTTACTTGTCCACTTGAGAAAGTGTCTCGAGAAAGGGCGAAACGCGACAGTTGTCACCCGTCATCTGCCACGTGGCATCTGGATAATCTGTCAGTTTCAGTGAAAAGAGGCCCTCCTCAACTGGTCCGTGACTGCTTGACCCCATTCAGCAGACATTCGAACGACGAGACCGGATCGAGCGAGTCGCCGGACATGAAGAAGGACGACGACTTCAACTTGAAATGCTCCACCTGCCACGTGAGTCGTCCCCGCTAATCCGCACCAGAATCAAGCACCTTCAGCAGCCGTGTCCGTTCGGAATCATCACGTCGCAGTACGACCGTCCCAAGTGCCAGTTGTGCTTCGATCTCGTGCGAGCCGCCGTCCTCACTTCTTCGGTACGTTCTTGTTTTGGGTCGACAGGTGGCCTCCTCGCGGCACGCGGAACATCAAAGCGCCTGCTAATGAGGTTGTGTAACATGAAGAGGGGCGAAGGGTTACAGTAAGAGGGATGATGAAGAGGACTGATGACACCTCCGGCGAATTCGAATTTCTTGCAGGGGAGTCCGGAAGCGACGTCGATGAAAGAGGAGCTCGGAGGGTCGCCCGTCTGCAAGAAGATGAAGATCGAGAACCTCATCGACACCTTCCCCTGATTCCCTCCTTCTTCCTCTCCGTCTCCTCAAAAACAACTTCTCCAGGGTACCTAAACAGCTTTTCTTTTCTTCTCTCTCTCCAAACTATGCTATCTAATCATCTGGAACTCTTTAACCAAGGACCACTTCAAACGATCGGACTCTCCCCCTCTCCCACTCCCTGTTCGATTTACTGTATTGCATGCAAGTTGGCTTTTTCGTCTCGTAGTTTCGCCTCTTCCCCACCAATTTTTTCTTCTTTTTCCCAACCATTTCTATTCGATCGCACTCTAATGTTGTCAGTTTTCCGTGTGAAAAGTTAAGTATTTGATTTTCTCGACGAAATAAAACAGGACGAGATGATAAGATGGGGTATTTCCGAGCACTGATTAACAGAACACTGCCGCGAGCCGACACCGCCTTATCGATTACTTCTGGTACGCAGTCATCAGACTGACAATACGAATTTCTCCGATCGATTCGCTCCTTCTGTTTTCGATTTTCGGTCACACTACGCATCCGAAAACTGGAAAATAAGTCGAATTAGAACCCTTATCATCTCCGTTTCATCTCTTTTTACCCGCCGCACTGACTCTTGGCCGATTCGCAGAGACCATTTGATCTACCGCCTCTTCTCGCTCACACCGTGTGTTTCTGTTCTCTCTTCAGAGTCGAATTCTGACTGTGTTCAGATGCCTTTTGGATACGTTTACGATGAGCGGATGCTCAAGCACGAGTGTCACTACGACAAGACGATGGCCGAGTGTCCGAAGAGGATGCTCCTGATCCACGAGAGACTGCAGAATGAGAAACTGCTCGAGGGAGCTCTGAAGGTTCCCCCTCGCAATCCCCTCCCTCACTGTTTTCCTTATTCAGATCGAAGCCCGCGAGGCGAATGACTCTGAAATCCGTCTCAACCATCCGCAAGAGCTGATCGACGAGATTTCGCGTCTGGAATCGGACGCTGACTGCGAGGAGTACTGTAAGGACAAAGAGATCTTGTGGGTCTGCGAGGACACGAACGAGGCGGCCCGAGTGGCAATCGGCGGCTGCATTGAGCTGGTGAGGGCGGTCGTGGAGGGCCGAGTGCAAAACGGATTCGCCATCGTCCGTCCGCCGGGCCATCATTCGTTCGGCAAGACTCCGCAGGGCTACTGCATCTTCAACAATGTCGCCATCGCCGCCAAGTACGCGATCGAACGGCTGAGAGTCAAGAAGGTCGCCATTGTGGACTTTGACTACCACGCGGGCAACGGAACGTTCCAATCGGTGAAGGAGGATCCGCGGATCCATTTCACCTCGTTTCACGCGCATCACTTCGGATCGTTCTGGCCGTTCAGCAGAGAATACGACTACGCGACAAACGATCGTAAGGCGACGGACGACGATTAAATGAGATGCCTGTTTTGCAGCCAACACCCTTTTCGTCCCTTTGAACGGGACGATGAACTCGGAGGGCGACTTCGTTTCCGTCTTTCATCACGTTCTTCTCCCGATGCTCACGCAGTTCCAGCCCGAACTGATCCTCATTTCGGCCGGATTCGACGCCGGCTACTACGACAGCATGCTCGAATTCGGACAGGGAGTCAAGGCGCACGGGTAGGCGACGTCTTCTGAATTCTCTAACCGGATGCTTCAGTTACGGTCACATGGCACGTCTTCTGTCGGAATTGTGTCCGGGACGGACGGTGGCCGTTCTGGAAGGCGGCTACCACGAGTACAACTACACGGAGAGTGCAGCGATGCTCGTGAGAGGTCTTCTGAACCTGCCGCTCCCACGTCTTCAGATGCCTTCTCGGATCGCTGGAGCTCTTCTGGAAACCACGTGGAACATCCTGCATCACCACTCAAAATGGTATCCGGCGCTCGCGGAACGACTCAGAAAGCTGGAAACGCAGCAGAACGCGCTCGGATTGGCTCCATTCGTTCCGAACCAAGCCGTCTTTCTTGGAGACAGTTCGTTCTAGATTATGAATCTCAGCCTGATTCCTGAATTACAGAAATGCGGCGAATTTACGATGACATGAAGAAGAATCGGATCGTGCGAACGAGAGAATGGTTTCCGGAATTGAGTAGAGAGCAGATCGAGAGGTGCAAGCAGAAGATCGACGAGTACAAGAATCAATACGAATTCACTTCGGAACAACCTCTTCCGTCCGAGGAACAACTTCTTGCCCAGTGCATCTGGGACGATGCTTCCCGCTCTGACGCCTTCCTCCAGGCTGCCCCCTTCGCGTCGTTCCTCATCCAAGAGTTCAACGATTTCGTTGAAGGGCGCAGAGAGAACATGATGATCTGCGACCGCGAGCTCTACAGAGAAGCAGTTGAGAGCGGCAACCTATCGCCACACACCCCCATTACAAAAATTTCCCAGTGATTCTTGTAGTTATAAATTTGTACATTGTTTCTTTAAACATAGCGAATCGATCTAAAATACATGCAAAATACGGGCTAATTATTTTGTACAGAAGAACTACAGGATGATTGTAGATGGCTCTCTAGAGATCCCGCCGCTGGACTGCCGATCCGATGTGTGTGTCGCGCATTTTGGAGGCGAACTCTATGCTCCGCTTTGATTCCTGAGCTTGCTCGCTGCATGGATTGATGTTCACGATAACCATCGTCTTCGAGTTGCCGCGTCCAAGACAGTCCATGAGAACTTGCGTCAGCTTCGCCTCCCGATAAGGCACGTGCTTCGCCTTAGCCTTCTGCAAACTGACACACTTCTGGAGCACCGAAAGTGATTGATTGATAGCAGTCATCTCTGTGAACTGCTGACCAGTAGCTCCCGACTCTTTAGCACGCTCTGACCCGGCGAGATCCACCAGCTTCAACACGGAAGTCGTCGATATGCCTGTAGATGGCTGATGCGCCTTGATGTGCCACATGTAGATCGCATGAGATCGTGATGAGTACTCGTTGCACTTAGTGGCGGCCGTCTTCCGGTTTTTGTCGGCTCGATGAAGCAGTTCCTCCATGTCGGACAACTTGACGATCGGATGATTAGACAGCCCTTTCATACTGACGTCTTGAGATCCAAGCTGCAGCTTCACAATCTGGTGATTGTTAAGAAGGTCATATGCTTCGTTATTATAAATCTCGAGGAACGAAAGCGAGAATTCGAACGCCCACCCCGTCGATTCCATTTTCTTCGACTCGTTAAACAAGAATGCTCCGGCCCTTGGAATCACACCCTTCTGTTCTGCATCTCCTCCTCGCATCGTGTGCGTCTTCCCACTTCCCGTTTGACCGAAAGCGATGAGTCCAACGTTGTAGCCGTGCAGAGCTGACATGATAAAATCTTCAATGTTAAGGAAAACTTCCATTTGCGTGAAGATTGGTGTGAACACTTTCTCAAATTCGAATCGGCCACTCGGCTTCGACCCTTGTAGAATAGAAATCACGTTGACTGCTGGATACTCAATCGAGCCGCCCGTAGAAGTAGCTTCCTCAGATTTCAGCATCGGACGAACACGAATAACGACTCGTATTTGTCCCTGAATTTAAAACTTATGTCCGATCTGCCGATGTTCCACTCACCCGCAGATCTACCACATCATTGTGCAATTTTCGAAGAATAACTTCCTTTTCGTCAACCTGGCCAACCAGGGTTCTGTTCGAAATCTTCACAGCTTCCAGCTCGTTCTTCAAAGCAAACACCATTTCTTTGTTCAGGTCCCGTTCCATCGTGATATCATCGCGCTCCTTTGTCACCTTTTGCGCTTGAGTCTTCACCATCTCCAGATTTTCCTTCAACATCGCAATCATCTGTTCTTGCATTTGCATCTGAGACTCCTTCTCTTTCATGTGCTGCTCAACATCGGCTAATTTCGCTTTCAGCATAGCAGATTCTGATGGTTGACAGGCCGGAACTGGGCGAGTGGCGGATCTAGAAACGGAAGAAGTCGAATACGGCTTTGACACTGGAGGAGCGCCAGTTGGTCGTCGGATGCGACCACCAGGAACTTCGGACTGTCGAGAAACAGTCGTTGCGCGTGGTGTGAAGGTTCTGCTGGAGGTTTGTGTCACATTGACGGGTGTGGCCTTTTTGTTCAGAGTCGGACATCCACGAATACCAATAGTCGTTGCTCGGCCAACTGTCGTAGAAGATGGCAGAGGTGTGCCCAGTTGAGGTACTTGAGGATTCGTGCGGCGAACTGAAAAATGAATACACTTTTCGAAATTCTTATAAAAATTAAGATGACCTGTTGGTTTCCGGGGCGATTTCGCTCCGAACGGATGGATCAAGCTGCTTCTCCTTCTCGCTTTTCCGATCACAGACATAGTCGCTGGTTTCAACACCATTTTGGGGATGAACGCAAAAAAAATAACGAAATCGTCAAGCTCCGGTAAAAAACGAACGAAGCGCACAAGTTGGTTTCAAATTTGCCGAGTGAACTTCGCGCCAAATTTGAAAATAAATTTTGCCGCGCGGGTTACTGTAGTGCAGCAGGTCTCGCCACGAAAAGCTCAAATGACAAGTGTTTACCAAATTCAAATTGACGAATTCGTATTAGCCGGCCCATTTCTCTCTGTGAATTTTTTAATTCCAATAATTCATCTGTGTGTTATTGTTCAAAAAATAAGAAACGTTTAAACTTTCAGAAAGCGTGTGAAATCTCGCTGTTTATTTTCAAATGGGTCGCAAAAATAAGATGAAGCTTCATAAGGTAAATTTTCCGGTTTTCAGTTCAGTAACGTAGTTTTTATGCTTTTAGCATGGCAACAATGGCCCACAATCCGCTTTATCTTCTCCGGGCGCTGGTGATTCAAGTTTTGACAGACCGCCGCTTGAGATCGAAGTGATGAGGGCTAATTTGCTCGAAGTTATAGGAGAACCATCTCATCGTTCGTTAAAAAATCGAGTGATTTACGAAACCTTAAATTTCCAGAGGCTAACGCTAAGCTTCAATTGATTCTAACAGACATGGAAAAGAAAACGGCTGAGCTCGAAGTTGCCAAGAAGCTTATCAAAAAACTTCAAGAAGAACGCGCTGCAGCCGGTTTGCATGTGAGCCCGTGACTTTGTTCAGTGTTTTAAGTTATGATTCAGGGTCCTGACACTCCAGATCCTAAACTACAAGAAAAAATTGAACAAAACGAAACAGCAATACGCCAAATGAATGACATCAACAAAACTTTGGAAGAGGATATTTTTTCTTTCGACAAGAAAGTCACTCTTTTAACTGAAGAACGTCAGAAACTTGAGAAGCAGTTGTTCGAAGCTGAAAATAACGTACAGCGTCTTCAAGGTATAGTCAAACAGGTGCAGTCAGAGGGTCAACAACAATCGGCTTTTCAGAAGAAGTGGACAGTTTATCAAACAGCCTCACCAGCTCCAATCAGTGTTTTGTGGAAGCGCAAAATGCTTCGAAAGATATTGAAGAACGTCTGAAGTTAGCAAGCAAGACTATGGAGTCTGATTTGAAACAAGCTACAGATAAGATCAGTACGCTTCAAGCAGCAATTGTTCAGCGCGAGCTGACCTGTGCCAAAGTTTCTGCAGATCTTAAAGCGGAGAAAAAAAACCGTTTAGCTAAAGAAGAAGAGCTCAGCAAATATATCAAACGGAACAAGGAAGCAGAGAAGCTCCTCGCTAGTTCTTTAGAAGAGATGAACAAAATGGAAGAAGCTAGAAAGATGATCACTAAGATGCGCTCAGAGGCGGAAGAAATGCAGAAGGAAAGGGAGGATCTGGCAGACTTGCTCGCTGACGAACTTAAGTCGGGAGCAGCTGGAGGGTTACTGGAGGCTGTCAAACATCTAAAGAAAGAACTGCAGCAGTTTGATGGAGAGGCGGAATCAGCTCCTTCTCCGAATGATGCGGTAATTGATGAACTGATGAGGAACGCAGAGAATGACCGTAAAAGATTTGAACGGCTTCAAGAAGAGAAGAATGAACTCGAAATCAAGTTTTTAGATGAAAAAACAGAGCTACGAGATGAGCTTGCTCTAGCTCGTGATGAAATCCAGGAAATCCAACTTATTTTGGACGAACAACGAAGGATCCATTCGGAGTACCAGAAAGATGCCATCCAAAGGGAAAAAAGTCTCACTGAGAAGTACGACGCTCGAATTGAAGCCATAAATAAGGGTGTTCAAGTCATCAAAACCGACTTCGATGTCGTGAAAGTCGAGCAAATCAAGACGAATGAGAAAAATGAAGAGCTCCAGTTATGGCTCGCTGCTTCCAAAGCTGATGTCAAACATTACCGAGATGACGCTACAAACTGTCGCAAGTACATTGCCAAGCTTGAGCAACAACTTCTTTCGTCCGACGCCACCGTGAAGAATACTCAGATGATGCTGAATGAGGTCCAAGGTGATTACGAAAAAGTTAAAAACAAAGCAAATGAAAGCTGTGATTTAATGAAGCAATTGGAGGAAGTTGAAACTCAGAAAGAAACAAGAGAGAAAGAACTTGAGGCAGAAAAATTCAAACTGAATGATGAAATCGCTGCGGTCAGGAGCATTGTTAAGAAAGTGAGGAAGGAACGAGATACATCTATCAAGAAGTGGAAGAGGATGTTCGATGATGCTAGCGAGGTGAATCAGAAGTTGAGCGAGCGGATGAAGGAACTCGAGGAAAAACTCGGAGAATCTCCGAACAGCTCTATCGATGAGGAGAGCATACGCAGTATCTCTGAGCAGAATGACACAATCCGAACGCACTGCGAAAGCTTGCAAGAGGAAATTAAAAGATACGAAGTGGTGGCAATAAATGAGAAGGAGAAGTTCGATCAGTTGTCCAAGTTACTCATCGAGAAAGAGTCGGAAAATGTTGATCTTCACCGGACTCTCGTTGCTCAGAAAGCACAGCTGCAAGAATGTGGAAACGCATCACACGTTAAAACGTATGTATTGTCATCTTCGAAAAGTTTAATGATTTTTTTTCAGTATTTCCCAGCTGAAATCTCGCCTTGACCAGTTACAAAAATCAAAGGACGAAATGCAGAAACGAAACGATGAAGATCGTCAAAAGCTAGATTCGTCCGAAACTGCTCTCGCCATACAGCAGGAGCTGAATGCTAAAGTATCCTCTGTTGCGGATGAGATGCGTCAGAGACATACCAAGGAAACTAATAGCTTGCTCGAAAAAATACAAACTTTAGAGGCTCTAGTAAAAGATTATGAGAAGCAGCTCAATGAGATGCGGGAGACCCGACTCAAGTTCGTTGAGACTATGGAAAATGAACGTTCAGTCGCTGAAAACGAGGCGAAGAAGGCAACCGACGAATTGAAGGTCTGCAAAATCGCCCTCGAAACAACTCTTGCTAAAGCAGAGAGTGCTGAACAGGAACTCGTCCGTGTTCAAGAATTAGAGCGAGCGAAGTTGGACCTTCTGGTCACATTAACTGAGGAGGAGAAAGAAAAATTCCGCAGCGAAAGTGAGTCTCTGAAAGTGCAACTCGAAAAGGCTCAGCAGGCTGGCAAAGACAATAAGGCGGAGATAAAGAAACAGTTCGATAATGAGGCTCGGAAGCTGAAGAAGGCAGTGAAGGTTGCCGATGAGCAGAAGGCCAAACTCCTGGAGGAGCTGAATCTCAAAGATCAAGAAATATCTGCCCAGAAGAAGAAAATCGAGGAGCAAGAGGAAGAAGTTATTAAGCTGTCAGCTAACCACAAATTGGCTGAACAAGCGCTTGAAGAGTTGGCTCATGAAATGGAGACAAGAGAAAAAGTGCACGAGAGCAAGTTGGAAGAAGAAAAGGAGCGAGTCAAGCAGTTTGAAAAGACGATTATGGAATGTCTGGAAAAGAGCGAGGAGTCCATCAAACTCCAGAAGCTCCTGGAAGAGGCTGAGCGGAAGCTTGAGGTTTTGCGCACTGAGTTCGAAAAGGCTTCCCACGACTTAACCGACAAACTTGAGAAGTTGGAGTTTGAGTTTACGACTGAACAAGCTGAAAAGAAAGCACTAGAATCCTCAGTTTACCTGAAGGACGCACAGATCAGCGAGATCACGAAAAAGCTTGAGGAAGTCTCCCCAAAAAAAGACAGGTAATCACCAATTTCGCGATATAGTGCATGTTTTCTAAACACATTTTCAGAGTTCTCCAACTCGAGAACCGCCTTGAAGTCATTCAAACTGCTGCTAAAGCTCAACAAAAACGTCTTGAAGATGATCTCGCTGAAATCAGATGTACCCTTTCCAATACAAACGAAGAGAAGGTCGCTCTTGAGCAAAAGTGAGAATTCAGCATACTCAAAATGTGATTGACCTTGTTTTCCAGGGCTGCTGAGTATCAGAAAAAGGCGAAGTTGGCGGATGAGCTTGCTGATATAAACAAGCAGTTGACCGAAGAGTTATCAAAGCAGATGGATACCGAGGAGACTGTGATTCGTCTTGAGAAGGAGTAGGAATTTAGTTATCCTTATCGCTCTCAAGGAACCTTGTTCAGAGTACTCCAACTCCAGCAGTCGCTCAATGAAAGCGCGGAGCAGCAAACTGGACTCGTAAACGAATTAATCTTAGCGAATCAGAGATCGGAAGAGAACAAGACCCTTGCAGTAAAATATCGAGCCTGTTCAGAGCGTGTCCATAAGCTTGAGGAAGAGTTAAGCTTCACCAAACTGGCACTTGATAATAGCCGTAGCGTTAGCACGATTCCAGTCCAAGAAAAGGACAGCATAGTGAGTTTTGGAAATCCACAGTGTTTGTTAATAATGACTTATCAGGATGAGATGTTCCCAAATATGGATCCAGCCATTCGTCAGCTTCTGCGTCTTCTCCACGGCAACCCCAACTTTGCTTACGCTGTTTGCGGCATGGTCACCTATATTGCCCTCATTCATCTCTACATTCTTTTGTAATTAAAATCCCCATCTTACCATTGTTTATATTCACCCTCTTCAAACTACAGATTTGTTCAATTTTTATATTAATGTTTGTTATATAACACTTTAATAGCCTACAAAAACCCCGCCTCCAATTCCAAAGCCATTTTCTTGTAGAATTCCCACTGATAATATTATATCAAAAAATTTATTGTACCAACCAATCCCAACCACATCTATTTATATGCATGTCGAACATGAGTTCAATTTTTATTGGTCAATTGTTCTCATCTGACTAAAATGTTGTAAACTTTTCTTGTAATTCGATGAATGGCTTTCATAAAAACACTGTTTTGTGAGTCATGAATATTTCTTCATATAACGGCCTCAGAAAATTCTGGAAGAAGCCGTGGGAAACGCAGAGTGGGGAACTATTGCTGAAACAAAACTGAAAGTCGAAGGAAATCGGAATTTGAACAGCGCACGCGAATTCTGTCTGCCTTTCTTGTTTTCGTGCAGTGTTTCCTCTTGTTTAAAGGCGCATCGGGTCTGGCAGCCCGCGGGTCTCGCCACGAAAACGCTCCAGCTGCGAAATACGAGGCAACGGGCGGGCGCCGCAGCAGTTTTCATCGCGAATCGATTCGATTTCGGCTCGTTCCAGCTCATTTTCCCATAAGTGTTAAATTTTGACAGGTTCGCGAGAATTTACTGTCCTATAAAACCTTCATCATCCATCAATTCCGAAAAGCTTAACTTTCTCCCCAGTTTAAGTCGTCTATCATCCTACCGTTGTCATGGTTACCAGCTTATTCGCCTTTTTCAGGTGTTGGCTACATTGTGTCAGCAACTCTGGTTCTTAGGGTATGGACGACGTCAAAAAGTACGCAAAAACTCTCGAGGAGATTGAAGGGGAGCTGATGTTTGGTAATTGATTCCTTTAGCCTCAAGTAAATGCAAGAAATATTTGAAGGCGAGCTGCCGGAATCGTTGGCTGACAGTGATGAAGATCACAATATATTCGACGATTTCGATGCGGCAAACGACGAAACGTTCGGCGGAGGGTTGGATAACATCGGGGAAAACGCGGAAATAGAAACTTATGCGACACAAGTTCGTTTTTCAATTAAAACTCGAAAAAATCAACTTTTCAGACTGCTCGATTGAGACTGGACGATCCCGTCTGGCAGAATCCGTCGTCGTCGGAGTTCACAGCTCCAGATGCGTCACAAATCCCAATTCCATTCGCTCTGTGCGACCATGAAGAACCGAACGATGCGTTCAAGTCCAGCTTCGAAGCAGAGTCTCCCTTTCTGGTTGGTTTCGTGTCCTAAACTTAGGATAGTTTTGATTTTTCAGAAGAAGTCAATTTGGAACAACGGGACGGATAGCTCTTTTAACTTCTGGGGGACTGACTTCGGAGTCAAATCAAGTGACCCGCAAGTTTCACTCGATTTTGATTTCAATGCTATTTTACCGAACGACATTCCCCCTCCTATCCAACAAAAAAAGGAAATGCAGTCGTCTAGTATTCCCTCTATGCCTAGTGCAGCTTTGACGCTTCAAGATTTCGAAAAGCTACAATTCGGTGGCACAACAGAGTCTTTGGAAGACGCCTTTAAGGATTTGACAATTGGGAGTACGGATGTTGCGTCGGAAACTTCCCGAGATCTGGTGATTGAACCATCTACCCCTGCAACGGCCGTTCTGCCGAGTCTTCCCGTCGCCGCTGTTTCGCTGGAGGAGCTGGAACGTCAGATGGTTCAAGAATCACAGCCGAGCAGAGATAGGCAAGAATCGCAACAACCTTCGCCAGTTCCGGACAGATTTGCGCATCCTCCACCAGGGTTTCCGCCTAACATGCCTCCCAGGATGGTAAATCAGATGAACCCGATGCTGCCACCGATGGGAATTCCCGGAATGCCGATGATGCCGCCGATGGGATTCCCTCCGATGGGGCCGATGATGCCACCTCCGAATATGCCGTTACCGAAGCTTCCACCGCTCAATCCGCAGTTTCTTCCTATGATTCCAATATGGCTCAACTTGATCCTGCACAATATTCAGCTGCCGATGGGCGTTCCTCCTCCTCCGCCATTCCTTTACCAACTACTTGCTCATTATCGGGTATTTTGTCGTTTCTAGTTTCTGTGCTCAATTTTCTTATTCTCAGAACCCACATCTGGTCTATATGATGATCATGCAGTCCTCCATTCCACCGAACATGAGACCGAACGGCTCGCAGTTCGGCTCTCCACATGGAGGACCGCAGAGTCCAGGAGGTCAAGGAGGAAGATTTCAGCGTAAGACAGTAGGAATGCCGTCCACTCGAACAATTTACGATCTTGCTCTCGATTCATTCGCTGGTTACATGTCATACAAAGAACGCGAGTGGCTCATCAGAATTCAGTTTGTGCAGTGCAAAGGATCTGGTGATCCGTTTGTGGATGACTATTACTATGTGATGTGGAGAGAGAAGCAAATAGCGGGAGGATGGACACCGGAAGCGAAGGCTATTGAGCAGCCGCCGAAGGAGAATAAGAGCGAGTCACAGAAAGACTATCAGGAGCGAATCAGAAGAATGAACTATCGTGAGATGCAGAAGGAGAGAGCTCGTGAGCGAGACAAGGAGCGTCAAAAAGAAAGACAAGAGCGTATCAAGCGAGGTGAAGAAAAGAAACCCCGCCAGACGCTTTCGGACAAATTCGCCACTAGTTTGGGTTTGCCGTCAAAATCTTCCACGCACAATCCCCGCCACGTTCTTGACATGAAGCAACAAGTGGAAAGCGTCGAGCATGCTCAAGCGAAGAAGATGACCGACGAAGAAAGAAAGATCGCAGTCGCAAAAAAGCTTCGAACCATGCTGCTCCGTCTGGAAGGAGCTCTTTGTCTTCTGATCGAAATCGACGAACTGCGCAAGCCTAAGGTTTCTGATAAATCGCCATTCAAGAGTTTATCTAGGTTTGTTTCAAAGCTAGACGAAATTATCAATTGCATAAAGTTTCAGCGAAGAGAAAGAGGAAGCAGTTGATCAACGAACGTCGCTGATAATCGACGAGCTGATGGGCGAAGACTTGCCAAAACTGATGCAAATGTCTAAAGGCAGAGCAGTCATCACTAGAACTCTCAAAGTTGTCGGCCCGAAAGACCAGGCTCGTATTCTACTCGCCCTCATGTCGGCTGGAGGGCTAGTCGGCAAGAAGTATTATGGAGAGGTCAGTTGAACACGGAAACAGGCTAACAATACCTCCAAAATCACAGATAATTCTCGATATCCTGCCAATTGCTTACCACAAGATCGCTAGTCTACATCCGGACCAATTCAAATATCTGGTCAGTGCTCTTAATCTGGATAATCTCAAGAAGCAGCTCGCTGATAACAATGTGGTAAGTAACTTTGTTCTGATTTCGCAGTTATATATTTGTTTTCAGTTCGTCAGAGACATGATGCTCACATTGTACTTCGTCAGCGACAAGAATAATCAGGCTCTCTTGGAATGGTCTAAAGCGACCAAATTCTCTAGCTTGAAAATGCCTTCGAGCGCTCCCTTGAACCATTGGAGAAAAGCGCTTAGTGCCATCAGCGACAGCGAAATGCGTGAATTCTCTGAAACGATCAAATATTCTGGAATCGTCGATTGCACCGATGTCGCCATACTTATTGAAGATTCTTTGTAACTACTAGAACTCGACTAACCGGAGAGATGACTTTATTGTGACGGATTTCCTCTCAGCGATTAGTAATTGGGTATTTATGCATTTTCTCGTCATCGAACTCACCCTAATGATTCCCTATAAACCCGCAAAGTCATTCCGTCCGTCTACTTTCACAATTATCAAACCGTCTGTGAAGTTGGATGTCGATTCTTGTCTCATGTTGACCCTGTCCCCTCAGACTCGATATTTAATATCTTTAATCTGTGTAACTTACCTAATATTCATTATCCTAATAACTTTCTCAGATTTTCATACCATTCTATTGTATTCCACAGTTTGCATCATCATATTTTGCCAAAGAAAAAATTGGTTCATGAACAACTGTTTCATTACCGTTATACATGCTCTCATGTTTTTACGCGGTTTCTTCACCGTTTCTATATCTAGATTCAATAAGTTTCGCTCTTGTTCAGTTCACCTATTCAGATGGCTGATACTGTCCGTGGAATCTGGCAATCCATTGTCCAAACCAAGAGACTTTACCTCAACCCGCATGAGCAATTCGGAAGAGCCAACATTTGCCGCGCTGCGCTCGCCAGCTACGTCGGAATCTATTTCCTTTTCAAGTGGAACCAGAACAGAAAGGTATCATTTTTCGTACCTGCTTCTTTTTCAATTTTTGGTTCCAGGCTGAAATCGCTCGTGCCGAGAGAAAAGCCGCCAAGGCGATCGCTGCTGCCCCTGCTCATCACTAACTCGGTTGGATGTTTCTAGTTTTCGTTTACTTTTCCTTCTTCGGACTCTTAGCTTCAGTCCAAGAACGTCGATTTATGTAATGCTATTGAGTTCTGAATAAACGATACATACAAATTTATGCTAGTCAAGCTTGACCGACAAATACTGAGCGTCGTAACATGGCGAGTTTTTCGATTCGCATCTTACCAATTTTAATAACGCTTAACTTTTATTTACTTATTTATTTTATTTATTGAATACCGTAAGTGAAAGATATGACACAGGAACAATGAAATCAAATGAGGGGGTAGGGGGAAAGGTAATCAATTAAGATGCATGAACAATAAAGATACTTCTCCCTTATCTATGGATAATTATCATCGTGCTCGCTATTTTTCTCACGAGGGAACTGCTCGGCGAGCTCTTGTTTTCGAGAGTTTTTCGTGAAATTCAGCTAGTCGCTTCCGCTGATATTTGCCGTTTGGCTCTCTTTTTGTGTCTTTGGGTGTCTCCATGACTACACCTGCCACCCAGGGCTCCGCGAGCCGCCCGTCTCCAGACTCCGCCCTTCTTTGCGGTCGCCCGACTAGAATCTCTCGTTTCTTTTTCTTCTTCTTCTCCTCCATATTCTTCCGATTCGACTTGGACCCTCCGGCTGAGAAATCGTAAGTGAGGGGCTCGAATGAGAGCAGTTCTACGGTAATCCGTGCCGTGTAATCATCACTAATCACGAGTCTATTGATTCGCGCACAAAAGAGGGCTTTAGAAGACGTGTAACACAATCCGTGCCTATTCTGACGCCATCAGGTGTCTCTCATCCTTTATTCTATTTGGAGACACCTGAAAAACCGCTTTGTTTGCCTTCGCGTTACGAGTTTTCGAGAACCGATCGGCCCTGGGGAGAGAGCGAATCCTGCCGAAAACAAGAATTTCTCTCCGATTCGGCACCCGTCCGAAGACTATTTCCTCTTATGAAATCAGCAGGATCACTGTCTTGTTGGGAGTAACTGAAAACGCGGGCAGCCTAGTTTCCCGGCAGGTGCACCTATTCAAGAGACTTCATGTACAACACTGAATACGTTGACAGTGATCTCCGATGCTGATAGAGACTCGACGAGTCGCTCGCTCGGGGTTACTGTAGCTCTCGCTTCGCAACTTCCCTCGCCGGTCGGTTTCCGTTTCGAAACTCTTCTTCTTCTTCTTCTTCTTCGCGGCTCAATCCTTCCATCTAATTAGGTTCTCGTTTCTTGCGTGATTGTTTTGATTAATCTATCACTTGTGCCGCTCTCTCTCTTTCTCTCTCCCTCTCTTTCTCGCTAATTCCTCCCTCCTCCTCCTCCTCCTACCGTTTTCTCTCTCTCTCTCTTTGTCTCTCTCTGTCTCTGTCTCTCTTTCTCTCTCTGTCTCTCTCTCTCTTTCTCTCTCTTTGTCTCTCTCTGTCTCTCTCTGTCTCTCTCTGTCTCTCTCTCTCTCTTTCTCTCTCTTTCTCTCTCTCTTTCTCTCTCTTTCTCTCTCTTTCTCTTTCTCTCTCTCTTTCTCTCTCTCTCTCTCTCTCTTTCTCTCTCTCTCTCTCTCTCTCTCTCTCTCTCTCTCTCTCTCTCTCTCTCTCTCTCTCTTTCTCTTGTCCCAAAGAAGACGGGATTAGTCGGCGGCGGGAGCGTGGCCTGTCGTCGTGTCCGTGCGAGCCTTGTGTCCTCCAAATCCACCTGCTGACAATGATCCCTCCATTTTATTGTCATCTGTCTTCCCTTTTCTCCGTCATCCTCCCCATTGCTTCTTCATCCTCTTTTCCTCCGTTCCGTCTTCCTCCCGTTTCGTTTCATGCCCCATTTGCTCGACGGCTCCAGACTCCGCCCACTTTCGCGGCTCGAGCGCCCCATTGAACTTTTGACGGGACTAATCCGCGGGACAGCAGCCATTCGCATCAATCTACCCTCAATAATCCACTCACTCGCCAATAATGCACAACGAAAACTACGGTAATCAGGCCGAGACGAAGACGCTTCTGATCTGCTTTCGCGCTTTTTCTCTTTTCACCCGTCTGCGTAATCCGAAGAAGTCCCTCCTCGCTAGGAAACATTGAAGACGTCGAACGTCTTCTCCATCTCCGTTTCGCCATTTCGAAGAGACCAGAAAACCAAATGAGACAATTGAGTCATTTTCGAATTACCATAAAACGTCGTCGAGGCGGAGAAGTGCCAATGAATAATAAACGGACGGGAAAAGATGATAATTGGCTCGTCGAGCCCACTCGTTTCGGCTGATTCATAATCTTTTGTACCGTGCCCGCGCGACAAAACACGTCGACGAAGAGTGCTTCCGAACGACAATCGGATGTAGTTTCCACCACATTCTTCTTCTTCTTCTCCCTTTTTCTTCACTCCTTTCTTCTTCTTCTTCTCCTCTCCTCCTCGAGTTTGCTTCTTCTTACCCCCTTTCAAAGAAGAAACTCTCTCTCTCTCTCTCTTCTCGTTTATCATTTTTCCGCGTTCCGCGCATGCCGCTCGCATATTGCCCTCTGAGGAGTTGAGTTGGAAAACGAGGACGTTTCCCGAAATAGAAGAGCACAAAGTCGCACCTCTTCCTCTTTTTTTCGAGTCCCTCGAGATCGAAGGACACTTCCACGCAATGAGTCTGAAAACGACGAGCTCTCCGCAGCGGGGCGTCGAAGCCACGTGGCGCTCCGCGGAGCCCCGGAGCAGGTGCACTCCCACCCTCCTGTCGCTTCTGATTGCATTTCCCACCTGCGCTGTGTCCACCCCCTCCACTTCCCGATGCTCACGAATCGCTCGAGCCATTAGTGACTCACATCTCCCGCCGCTATCTTGCAATAAAAGTGTCCCCTTGGCTGGAGGGCGCTTCTGAGTTTCGTTATAAAACAAACGATTCGGGGGGCTCCTCCGGAGAGCGATTTTTGTTTTTTTTTTTCTTCTGTTCCGCATCTCTCCGCCGCCGCTTTTCGAATGTCGAAATCGAAATGTTTATCGACGTCATCATCGGCCGCCGCGAAAAAGAGGACATCTGAAAAATGAAAACTTCGGCTCGGCGAGCCCGCGCGAGAAACCCAAAAACGAAACGTGAGACAAATTCGATTTGAGCCCCCGGGACTGCGCGAGAGCACAGAAAATAATGTAGTGGATAGAGACGGTTTATTATTCATGAGAGCGGCCCGGGTGTCCGGGGCAGCCGAGCAGCAGCTCGAAATGTTCTCCGCAAGAGAGACGAGATTGATGACGCAAGTTTATCGGCGGGGGGAGCAGAGAGCCGCCCGAGTTGTCCTTGCTCCTTCCTCCCCTCCGTCCTTCTTCTTCTTCTTCTTCTTCTTCTTCTTCTTCTTCTTCTTCTACCACTCGAGAGTTACCCAATATGTCGCCTCGTCTCCCATGGATTCATCATTCGCGCTCCGGCTCGAAACGCCTTCTTGCTTCCGCCCTCTCTCGCTCCCCCGCCCTTCTTCTCATTTCGTCGTCGAAAATGAGAGAAGAAGCGCCTCTCCGTCCCTACTTTCCGCAACATTTCATTCGATTCTAAATACTTGCTGCCTCTCGCCTATTTTTTTTTATATTTACAGCTCCATCCCTCCTCCCAGAAGACCGTGACGACTGATTGTTATTGACGGGCCGGCTCGTGCCGTGCAGTCGTAGTCGTCGCGAGAGGAGGAGGACGATCTTCTGAATTCGCTTCCAGAATACATTCCATTCGTACTCATAATCCGATCACGCCCCGTCTGAGAGCCCTCTTCCGAACTATCGGTGACCTGCAATCCGTGCGCTTGTTTACCTCCTCATTCGTACTCCCTCCTCTCATCCGTCGTCTTCCGCGCGCACACGTCTTCATCATAGAATATGCGAGTTGAATTCAAGCTAATCATAATCCTCGCAAGACCTGAATATTCGCTCATTGTCATCGTCCTCCTCCTCCTCCTCCTTCTTTCTTCTTCGTCGTCTTCTTCTTCTTCTTCTTCTTCTTCTTCTTCTTCTCCTTCGTCGTCGTCGTCGTCGTCGTCGTCGTCTATTCAACAACCCCTCCCGAGTGACAGAAAAGATGCGTCGCTTCTTTCCGTCTCCTCTTCGAAATTCCGGCAGCACTGTCCGTCCAAATTTGGGTAATTTGAGTTGTAAACTTGTCTCTCCCTCCTCTTTTCCCGAATTAGAAGATATCCCAAAAATAGAAAATACGATCGACATTGCTTTTTCACGCATTACTCCTCTTCGTCTCCAGAGAATCTCGAGCAAGAATACTCCGGAAGAACACGATATAATTATCAGTTGAGCAGCGGAGGGGAAGGTGTCCCCTCCTCCCGTGCATGCATGCGTATGCCAATGGGGGGCTCCACGAAGCCGGAGCCGTCGGTTGTCAACACACGCGCGGAGACCCAGACGCACCGAGCTTCGACGAGTTGTAGCACTGCTCCTGCTTCTACTGCGGCGGCGGCGGCTCCTTCAGGCAAGAGAGGGAGAGCGCGGAGCGAGGCTTCGACAATTCAGTGTTTAGCTGTCTCGCCCCTGTGCATGCAGCATGTTTATGCTTGTGTGTGCACCCTCCACCGCCCGTCGTGTGCATCGTCGGCGGAGCGGCCGCGCTGCGGTCTCCCTTGGCAGCGTGTCTGCCCCCTCGCTTCTCCGTGGCTGGTGAGCGCACGCTCCCCGTTTCCTCTCGATGTGTGTGTGTGTGTGTGTGTGCGTATCGATCCGCTCCCCGTCTCTCTCCGCTGCCTCCTCGACCGCCCTGAAATAGTGCGCGAAAGGGTTCCGGAGAGGCGCAGAGAAGTCGGAGAGAGCAGACAGACAGAGCAACCCTCTTTCCCTTTTCCCCCTCCACACGCCGCTTGCTCTTCGCGTCTTTGAAAGCGGCGCGAGAATAGCGCGCGAATGCGTGAGGGCGCAGAGAAGCCTCTGGTTGGTGTATCTTGGGGGCAGCTCACTGGCACACACACACACACACACACACACATACACACACTCACGCTCACGCTCAATGTTCTTCGTCTTCTTCTTCTTCTTCTACGTCGCCGTCTTCTTCTTCTTCTTCTTCGTGTGCTTCGTCGTCAATATCTGCATATGCGTGTAGTGTGTGTCTGCCTCTCTGGCCGCTTCGTCGTCCGTCGAATCGGCTGATTGCCTGACACAATCCGCTTATTTTTCCTTTTCTTGGTGCATAAGAACAAGAGAAGCAGAACGTTTCGAAACCTCCTCCTCCCGCTGCATCGCGCCTCTTTCATTTCCTGTCCCATCATGTCTTCCCCGACGTCGCCGCGTCCGAGCACCCATTAAGCTGTCGTCTGCCACGTCACACAAGACCATTAATCTTCGATGGCCGTCGACGCGCCGTCTACGATTCTTTGCGCTTTTGGTCCCGTCCGTCGAGGGAACAGAAGTTCAAAGTGCGCATTTCTAGCGAGAGCTCCCCCTCACTTCCAATGCTCATTTGGCTCGGCGAGCAGCAGAGAGCTGGATGGAATTGTTAATTAGAAAATGCGCAGGACGTTTATGGGAGTCACCGGCCCCGATGCAGATGCCCCGTGAACGAATAATTGGTTCATTATTTGATGCCTACGGAAGGATGGGATGAGACGCTTATTTTTTTTTTGTGCCGCAACTGCTCTCAGCTTCTCCTCGGGCTTCTTTATTGGAATCAGTGTGCGAGGGAGTGTCGCGCCCGTAGCAGAGCAGATTTATTGGCTTTTGTCACGTTGCGGGGCACGGCGCGTACCTACTGTTCTCATCTGGGCTCTCGAGGTGTTTGAACACGGGGAAGCGTTCTGCTTCTCTGCGTCTCCCCGGGGATCTCTCCTTCCCTCCACACATGGTATTCAGTTTCGTCTCTGTTCGTCATTGTTTTGTCTCAGCACCGCACAGCAGACCAACACTTTAACATTCCCGCCGCCCCACCCGGCCGTCACTCCCGCGCTCGATTTGTTGCTCTGCGCCTCTCGTCTCGCCACGCTCTCTCGCACCATGTTCCGCGCCTCTCCGTCACGGCCGCCGCCCCACAATCGAAGCGCGCCCCCCGCTGAATCGATCGATTCCCCAGTTGCACTCGTCTTTTCTTTCTATTTTTCTCTCGAAACTGATCGGTTTCCAGACCGGACTGTCATCCTGAATTTCGTGCTCTTCTTCCCGTTCCCACCGACTTCGCCGAGTTGACGTTAGAGGGTTCGTGTCACAACTTTGTGTGCTGCTAACCGGAAAACTAATTTGAATTTTTCATGAAATTTACATCTCACATTCAAAATTGCTTCTTACATTTTCAAACAAAGTTTTGGTAGTTTTAAGAAAAATATTTTGGCAATTCAACGAAAAATCTCTTTCATGTCACTCTAATCAGCTGCAGCCTCAAAAAACCAATTTCGAAATTCTCGTAAGAAGCGACAAACTGAAACAAATGGATGTTTCCGTCTGAATTCGACACCCGCCTCTTTTTTTTTCTTTCGCGTGCTATTGTGTTCTGCGATCTTTTTTCCTCTGTCCCTTTTTCTCCCTCTCTCCTGTCATCTGCCCGCTTATCGATTATTCCTCCCGAAAATGCAAACTTCCAATTTTCAGGGCAGTTGTCAAGTGCAAGAACACGCCACGAAGACGCCGCAACGCGAACACCGACCAGGAGCAGCAGTAGCCGCCGCCGCATCCGTCGAGACCACCTGTACCATCCGGAGCAGCACACGACAAGATGAGCGAACTTGACCAACTTCGACAAGAGGCTGAGCAGCTGAAGTCGCAAATTCGGGTACGTGGAACGAATGGGTTGAGAACTTAGTTACGTACATTGATATATTTATACACATATACAAATTGTTGGTAATAAGTAAAGAAGCGAAGCGCTGCCGTCGCCGGCGTCGTTGTTGTTGCCGTACTTGGCGGACGCGAGAGAGAAAGAGAGATGAGAAAGACGCATTGCACTGGATGTGTATAACACCGCTTCTCGCCGCTCCGGCTCAAACGCGCGCGCAGACTTCTTCGTCGTCTCCACTGCAAAATATCGATCCACTGGAGACTGGTGATGGCGTAGAGCACAAGTTGTTGCTCCATGCAGCCAGCCGTCGGCGGCAGCGAGCCATTGGCCGATGGGGTCGCCCCGCGGTTGGTGGGGGCACTTCTGTGGAGACGGACGAGAAGCCGGGGCAGCAGAAGAAGAAGCAGAAGCAGCGAGGAGAATAGATTGGCTGCCTAATGTGAGATTGTCGGCGTCTCTGAGCAGACGGATGCTATCTGGCCGATTCGCTTCACGGGCCCCGCCGAATGCTCTCAATTTCTGGCGAGCTGTCGGCCGACGAGAGAGAAAGAGAGGCTCCTACTACTACTGCTGCTGCTGCTGCTCTTCGCTGCCGCGCGAGCCGTCTTGGCCAACGGAGACGCAGATCTCGTGGCCGGAGTGCGCGCCATTTTCCCTTGAGGGCTCTGTGCGCGCGCTGTCGTTGTCTTCGTGCGCGCTCGCTCACTAGAATTGGTGGTGGCTCCTCGTCGATCGAACCGCCGCTAGCATGAGGGACTCAGACACTCACTACACGCACATGGGTGTGCGCACGGAATGTTGCGCGCGAGCCACAGGCCGAAGCCTCCAAAAGTGTGAGTTTGAGCGAATAGGGTGGAGCTCTCTCTCTCTCTCCCTCTTTGGCTGTGAAGCTCTTGCTCTAGAAAAAGGAGCGAGTCGCGCGGCGCTGCAAGGCGAATAGGCCAACGAGAAAGGGAAGGAGTGGAGCTCCGGGGACAGAAAGAGAGCAGCAACTGGTTTGAATGGATTGAATAAAATAATGAGACAAGTGTTTGTTGGGCACAGTAGAAAAACCGCGATGACGATGAAAAATGGAAGAGAGAACATCACGGAATGAGATGAGACTGAAAACTGACGAAACGGCTCGGAAGTGCAGCAGAGCTTCAAGAAAGCTCGTACAATGAGTGAGCAGAACGACATTCGCGTTTAACTGGAATTGATGAATCTATGTTTTCAAACCCATTCTGACAAATAAAAAAATACTGAAACAACTTACTGCTCAGACGAGAATATCGTGTTGAGCGTACAAGGAATGAGATAAAAAGACTAGAAAAGCAGCTCTGGAAGAATAGCTTTCCGTCCGGAAATTGAGAAATCCGTCTTGTCGTTGAGAGGAATTCTTTGCAGGAAGCCCGAAAATCAGCAAATGACACAACACTGGCCACCGTGGCCTCGAATTTGGAGCCGATCGGCCGTATTCAGATGAGGACGAGACGTACGCTTAGGGGACATTTAGCCAAGGTTTGTTGTCATTTTACCAGCAGACCTAGTTTCAATTTGAATTCATTTTCAGATTTATGCAATGCACTGGGCATCAGACAGTCGCAATTTGGTATCAGCTTCACAGGACGGAAAACTTATCGTGTGGGACTCGTACACCACCAACAAGGTGAACACTTTTCGAATACCAAGGAATTTGTTTTGAATTCATTTCTTCCAGGTGCACGCCATTCCGTTGAGATCTTCGTGGGTGATGACTTGCGCCTACGCGCCCTCAGGATCATTTGTCGCTTGCGGAGGTAGGTATATTTTTCTGAGTATGAGAATACGTCGTCATGGAGACGTGGGTTGTTGGTTGTCTCACAGAAAAAGGGATTACTCATTGTAGTCGTCGCCGTCGCTTTCTTCCCAGAACAATCAAAACTATAGCCGGGATTAGAGGGAAAAAAATAATCTTCTCGAAAAAGAGGATACGTTGCAGGTCTTGACAACATTTGCTCAATCTACTCGTTGAAAACTCGCGAGGGAAATGTGCGAGTTTCCCGCGAGCTGCCTGGACACACTGGATACCTCTCGTGCTGTCGGTTCCTCGACGACAACCAGATTGTCACCTCCTCCGGAGATATGACTTGGTAGGTGTTATTCCTTTCCGAGGCTGAAAACAGGCTCTTTCACCTGCCACTCGCCGGCTTTGAAAATAGCTCTCTCTTTTCGAAAAATTGTTTTTTTTTTGATATCAGATTACCTTTTGAACCCCTTTCCTTTGTTATATCTCGCGAATATACCAAGCGAGACATCCGGAATAATCATTTTCATCTCTTCCCCGGAAGAGCCCCCTTCTGACAACGTGTCCACCCTTTTTGCGCGCGCGCGCTTCTCCTCCATTCGACGAAACAGCCATTGCTCGTAATTTGAGCATCAGAGTAGGATACGCTAGCAGAAAAGGTTTTGATGCGGAAGCGCGCGGAGACGCAGAGACCTTCTTCTCTTCTTCTTCTTCTTCGTCGTTCTGGTCCTTAGAAGCGTGCGCCCATAGACCGGTTCGAGAGAAGGGAGGGGCGGCAGAAAAAGGAAAATTCGGATGTCGAATGTTGATGAGTTTGTTTTGAATTCCCTCCTCTGAGAATTTCGAAAGAAAAAAAGTTGATTCGAGGTCGATTAGAGAAAACAAAGAACGTGTGAAAATGGGGAAAGAAACAAAAGTTGCGAGAATCCAAATGCAAATCGTAGATAAATGTGAGGAACAAGATCTTTGCTTTTCAGTGCTCTGTGGGACATCGAGACTGGCCAACAGTGCACCGCCTTCACCGGACACACCGGAGATGTCATGTCGCTCTCGCTCTCGCCAGACTTCCGCACCTTCATCTCGGGAGCCTGTGACGCGTCTGCGAAGGTTTGATTAGATCTTCTTTTCTAATCAATCACGGTCGCGCTTGCAGCTGTGGGATATCCGAGACGGCATGTGCAAGCAGACTTTCCCGGGGCACGAGTCCGACATCAACGCCGTCGCGTTTTTCCCGTCCGGAAACGCGTTCGCCACTGGATCCGACGACGCCACTTGCCGATTGTTCGATATTCGCGCCGACCAGGAGCTGGCCATGTATTCTCATGATAATATCATTTGCGGTACGTTTCTTCAATCTCTTCATTTCTTTCATTTTTGAACCTCTCATTCTTTCAGGAATTACCAGTGTCGCATTCTCAAAATCGGGTCGCCTGTTGTTCGCCGGTTACGACGACTTCAACTGCAATGTTTGGGATTCGATGCGACAGGAGCGAGCTGGTGAGAGACCTCTAACCTCGTAACGATGTTCATTGCGTATCTTTCAGGAGTGCTTGCCGGCCACGACAATCGTGTCTCGTGCCTGGGAGTCACCGAAGACGGAATGGCCGTGTGCACGGGATCGTGGGATTCGTTCCTCAAGATCTGGAACTAGACGCCGCTTCTTCCTTCTGACTGTTCTCGAACTGCTCTTGAATGATGACACTACGTGGCACTCTCCCCTCCCGTCTGTTGTTCTCGATCCCCTCCGCTATCTTCCGTCGGCTCCCGGCGCCACGTGCCCGGATCTCCTCTTCCCTTTCAACCTATCCATCATCGCTTTTGTTCGGTCTTTTCTAGTCTTCCCTCAATTATCTTGATTTGGCTATGTCTCTCTTCTTTTTATGTGAAAATTATAGCAAATCCGCCCTTCCTTCCCGCCCTGTCATCCCACAATTAACCCATTTAGTCACAAAAAGAAAACGCGCTCCTTCTATCTTTTTTCTTTTTCCCCCATCGATTCTCCTTGACTAACATGATATTCATGCCCCTCCCCCATCGCGAAAAAGAAACAAATTGTGCTCTTGGCGAGCAAAATACAGTTTGGAGCCGCCGTGCAGACCACAATTCGAAACCTTCCCATCAAGAAAAGCACAATATATGAGACCCGATTGTTTATCTCAGACAACTCAGCCTCCCCCTCCTATTCTATTTTAATTATTATTACGACACGATATAATTTAAGCTTCTTTTCTTCTCCCTTTTCTTCTCTGTTTCTGGTATCTTCCTCTCAACTTTTCTCCTCCTTCTCCCTGTTTTGTCCACTAATTTAATTGACTCTTCACCTCTTCTTATGTATCCCATCGATCCCTTTCCAGTCTCTCTCTCTCCTCTCTCTCTCTCTTTTCGACCCTTTCTATCTCGGTATTCTCACCTTCCTCCCCTTTTACACTCTTGATGTTTCTACCGTGATTTTGTAAGTTTCCGATCGCAAAGTTAATTGATAAAACGTTCTCATTTACTCGGATAGCTGCCACTTCTTTTCCTCTCTTCCCCTTCTCACTCTTATCCCCTCTCCCCAACCTTTCTGCAATTCTTGAAACATGAACATCCCCTTCCTCTCATTCATTTTCTTGATCCTTCTTTTTATTATTGTTGCAATTTTCGAATCCTTATAAATTGCTGGAATTTTCTTGAGCTTTCAGTGAACGAGTGGGAATGTTTATACAGTTTCTAGAAAGCCTTGTTAAACAGGAATGCCTGGATGATGTGTTCGGCGACGGCCGGCTTGTCAGTCGGCACCATATGTCCGGCTCCGCGCACCGTCGTGAAGGTCACCTGTCCGTCCTTGTACTGCGTCACGTACCCTCCGACCTGTCCTTTCACCCAGAAGTGGGCCTTCTTCTTCGCAAGCTGAAACTCCTCGTCGGTCAGAAGACGTCGTTTTCGGCAGGGCGACTCACCGTCAGTCCGAGCTTATCAGTGAATCTCTGTCCCATGAGGGCGTTGCAAGCCAAGTCGACGTCTCCGTTGTACAGCATCATCTTCAGATTGTTGTTGTTGACGGCGTTGAGCACGCGGGAAGTCATGTCTCCGTACTGTCGTTTGTAGCCGTACGAGATGGCGTTGCTGCAAAGAGAACCGATTGGACGCCATCGCGGGATCTGAAATATCTCACTTGCAGATGGACCACTGCGGCAGGGAAGACGGGATTCCGAGAGCCTTGCGCACGTCCGGACGGTTCAAATAGTTGGTGACCGGGCTCTCGTCGAGGCACGGCACCACTCCGAGCTCCGACGGCTCGAACTTCTTGTTGAAACGTCGCTCGTACTCCATCGCGAAGCGGCTTCTGGCGCTCGTCGAAACGCAGTCCGCGTACATGTTGTACGGGTTGAGTCCTCCGTTCCACGCCTGCTCCTCAGTCGCCACGACGAACTGTCCGCACGCGGTGAACTCGCTGAACGTGGACCACGGGCACGAGTCGGTGTCGTTGTGGCAGCACTGGGACTTCATGTGGTCCCACTTGGCCTGGTCGACGACTCCGTGCGCGTAGAGGAAGTTGATGAGCGAGTCGGTACCCTCGTCTTGCGAAACGCATCCGTTTCCGATGGCGAGTCCCTTCAGGTTGATGTGGAACTGGGATTGACGGTCGAGGATCGTCTGGACGAGCGTCGGGACGTAGATTCCACCGTAAGACTCTCCGGTCACGTAGAAGTCGTTGCCCTTGTACTGCGAGAACTCGGTGAAGAACGCGACGAGCGCCTCCCAGTTCTCGTTGGCGGTTTGGTCGTCTCCGGTCGAGATGTCGTTGTCGGTGGCGTAGGAGAAGCCGACTCCGGCGGGCGCCTCGAGCGTCAGGATCGAGGCGTTCTTGTTCCACGAGTAGGGGTTCGTCGAGAGAGTCGCTCCGTCGGTGTTCACCTGAAAACAAGCGGTTTGCATTGGAACAACAAGCACAGCAGCAAGACTTCCGACGGAAGAAAAACAAATGAGGAGTGACTCACATTCCACGGCCCCCACTCGGTGAGAAGAGCCGAGAGTCCGGAGCATCCGGGTCCTCCGGTGAGCCACAGGAGCACCGGATCCGTGGACGGGTTGTTCTGCGACTCGACGAACCAATAGTGAAGCATGTGGTTCTTCTTGGTTCCCACATTGTAGTAGCCAGAGTATTGCTTGAAGTTAGTGATCGGCGCACCAGGAAGAGAGGAGATCAGGGCGGATTGGCTGCAAAGGTCGGAAAACTAGAAGGAAGGTGCAAAGATCAGAGACTCACCAGAAGTGGGCGAGCCCGAGAAGTGCAACGAAAGCGAGTGTCCTGCTCATCGTCGGTCCGATAAGGGAAGAGCTTTTCTCGTTGCAAAAGGACACTATATACAGGACGGAGGGAGGAGGAGGAGTCTTCTTCTTCTTCTTCCTCTTCGCGATGCTCTTATCACTAGGCTTCTAAGCCGATTGTGACCATCTCCGCGTCTGAATCTCTTCACTTGCTCTGATAACGATTACATCATAAATAGGGTGAATCCGGGTGAGGAGCAAAGCAGCAAGCGAGCCGAAAGAGAAGTGGGCTCCGGGAGAGAGCAGGAAGGGTCCAAATGAGTTCTGAAACACGAGAGGAAAGAGCACTTCACTCTGAGCCCGAGCTCGCGGCTCTCCAAACATCACGCTGCTCCCGAGCTGCCACCTCCAACCCCACGAGAACTGATTGTCCTGCACTTCCGTTCTTGTTACTGGCTGTTTCGTGGGCTCGCTCTCGTCGTCATTGTCGTCGCTGAAACTCGTGCGCTCATCTTTTAACGTCACTTTCGAATTACCACGAATTACAAAATGTCAGCAAAGCCGGGTCAAAGTTCTGCAGACGCTCTTCTCTCCGATAAGCCGCCCCGCTCTTCCGTAGTTTCTGCGAAACGCTACATTCTGACTGTCCCGACCGTAATCCGTAATTGGAGTGGGTGTGATGTGTGTGGAGGAGGAGGCAATTACAGACTTACGAGACGAATCCCCGCGGAACCGAGACGCTTCCCATATAAACAAGGCTCTACGAATCTCTTTTATGGCATCCCATAAAGCTTTCCGCGCCGCTTCGCTTCTTCCCAAACAGCGTTGCTCTCGTCCCATCGAAAGTGCGCTCCATTGTTGATTCGCACACCTGACAGCGAGTGTGACGCGCAATTCCGCATCAACTCACGAGATTTCAAACTATTATGTACCATTGTTCGAAGCCACACATCAAGTGCGGAGAAAGAAAACGAGTGGGAGAGATATAATCTCATAACAGATCGCAACCCGAAAGATTCGGAAAGTAGAACCGTGGCGAGAGAGGAGAGACGGAGACGGGCGGACGGAAACCGGTCGTGGCGAGGGCTGAGCGAAGCGGTCGCCTCGCCATACATCGTTTTGTAATAGTCGATATGACGAGCCATGACATCCATATCCCTTCGCGTTTCATCAATTCGACACGCTTTCAATATTGGCACCGCTCGCGGTCTCTTTCTCCTTTTGTGACTCATGGCGTCCACGCGAAGAGGCGTTTTTCATGGTTTCCGACTTCTTTGTTGCACGCCACAAAGACGTTTGTACGCCACGAAACGTATGGCGGAAGACTGAAAGCACTTGCCCTCTTCTCGCGGAAATCGAGTGTAATCGAGTTAGAGAGGCCGCGACGGACGCCCAAGATCCTATCGATTCTCGCGGAGAAAAGGGCGTCTCTGTTCGTTTTCTGTCTGCAATTCCACAAGTTGCAAACGCGCCCCGCGGCAGCTGTGTGCGGCGGAGCGCGATTGCAAGCCCTCTCGGATATCTGGAGAGACTGGGGAATATCTTGTTTTGCGTGTCCCCGACATCATTACTCGTTTCTTCTCATAACTATTCGCCTCCATCATTCCTCCCTTCTCTCATTAAATTTCGTGTAGCGTCTTCTCTCCGATCGGCTCTCCGAAAAGAGATTCGAAAAGCGAAAAACAAACAAACTCATCATCAGAAGGCACGACGTCTTCTGGATGGTACGCTGCTGAAAAGAAGAGAAAACAAGAGAAATAGCTCATTCGAGCCAATTGTCGGGTCCGTGGAGCAAGCGAAAAGAGAGTATTTTTGCGCGGCGGGGTGCCTCCGACACGAGAAAAAGAGTCGGTGTTTACATTGCCATTCTCAACTCTCGCACACAGTTTTCATTGTTTTGCGCCTCTTGATCATACAGATTAGACTCCCTCGAAACACGAATCTCGCGCACGTCACTCGGGTCGCGAACTTCCGAATCGGGAGCTGTCTCTCGGCGTGTCATCTTGAATATTTCATCCGATCTCATCTTCTCCTTCTTCATCGTTTCCGCTCAGCGCGCAAAAAACACTTGAGCGTGCTCATTCTCTGGCAGCGCCATTCCGAATCTATTATCGAGTTACAAACACACACACAGCCCCTTGCTACGATTAAATTGCACCCACTCTTCGCCCGAATATGAACCTCTCCTCTTCTTTTCACCCACAACAAGAACAACAATGACATCAACAAGGAAGAGTCCGAATTTGAATTCTTTCTCTGCAACAACACGTCTTTCAGGAACTGAGAACGCCGTTGAACTCCTAGCCCCTCCTCACTAATCTCTCTCTCTCTCTCTCTCTCTCTCTCTCTCTCTCCTCTCTCTCTCTCTCTCTCTCTCTCTCTCTCTCTCTCTCTCTCTCTCTCTCTCTCTCTCTCTCTCTCTCTCTCTCTCTCTCTCTCTCTCTCTCTCTCTCTCTCTCTCTCTCTCTCTCTCTCTCTCTCTCGCTCTCTCTCTCTCTCCTCTCTCTCTCTCTTTCTCTCTCTCTCTCTCTCTCTCTCTCTCTCTCTCTCTCTCTCTCTCTCTCTCTCTCTCTCTCTCTCTCTCTCTCTCTCTCTCTCTCTCTCTCTCTCTCTCTCTCTCTCTCTCTCTCTCTCTCTCTCTCTTCTCTCTCTCTCTCTTTCTCTCTCTCTCTCTCTCTCTCTCTTTCTCTCTCTCTCTCTTTCTCTCTCTCTCTCTTCTCTCTTTCTCTCTCTCTCTCTTCTCTCTCTCTCTCTCTCTCTCTCTCTCTCTCTCTCTCTCTCTCTCTCTCTCTCTCTCTCTCTCTCTCTCTCTCTCTCTCTCTCTCTCTCTCTCTCTCTCTCTCTCTCTCTCTCTCTCTCTCTCTCTCTCTCTCTCTCTCTCTCTCTCTCTCTCCCTCTCTCTCTCTCTCTCTCTCTCTCTCTCTCTCTCTCTCTCTCTCTCCTTTCTTTCTCCGTTTATTATCCTTTTTCGAGGAGCTGACCCGTTTGTCTCATTCATCATTAGACTGAATGTTTCTCGAGTAGAAAGCGGAAGAGGCAGAGAGCAAGGCGCCCCGGAGACCCGCAAAATTAATGGACTCTTTGCTCCGAGGAGTGTGCTCCGAGTCTCGCTCCGACGAGGTCGTGTGCCCGCTGCTCCCTCCTCTTCCGCTCCTCTCATCTGAATCTCTCAGTCGACGTTTTCAGGAACCCGCGACGGCTCATGATTGAATGCGTTGCGTGGCCCGTATCATTCTGCTGACCTGCTTCGTCTTCCTTCTCTTCATCTACCTCGCCGTCTCGCATGCCAATTCCAAGATCGTAGTCGCCTATGATGCGAATGGTTGGTTCGAAAACCAGAAGAGGCTCTTGTGATTCGGTCTGTTTCAGACGAAGAAGCCCGTCGCATTCTGGACAGCGCGATTCCGTCGCCGACGGTCGCCAGTCCTTTCGTCAACAACGGCCAGCAGTCGATGTCCGTGTCGGTAGCACTCGTCCTCATCGTCTCTCTCATCAGCGTCGCCCTTCTCATCACAGGTACAGGTGGGAGGGACTAGAAACAGCTGGATGAACAGCTAGGCCATGTCTTTCGGAATCGCACTTTTGATTTCAAAATAATAATTTGTGTTGTATTTACTACAAGAATTAGAACTGGGAACACATTCTCCGACATGGCCTAGAAATGAAGCAGCTGGCCGAAGTTTCCCATTTCCTATTTTCGAATCGTTGCAGGTATCATCATAATTGCGGTCACATTAGACCCGACTTCGAGTAACGAAGAAGAAGAAGAAGAATCGGATCTGGAGGTGGACGAGTCCACATCGCTGCGGCCGAAGAGATCGACGGCTCGACAGGTGTCCGATGTGAACGGATACTACCCCCGGTTCGACTACGACTTCAACACTTCGGCCACCATTCTTTCCGAACTGTGATTACCTACTTTTCATTCCAAATGCGGGTTATATCTTGAGAATCGCTTATTTCTTCATAATAAACAAGAAAAAACATGGCAATAGAGGAGACATTGGACAGAACAAGAATATTGGAAAAGAAGTGATGATGTGGATAGAGGGAAGTGAATTCTTCGGATTTTACTTCAGCTGTGGGAACGACATCTGCGGCTTCAGTTCGGTGAGCGACTCGTTCCAGTACTGAGTGACGGTCTTCCACTGGGTGTAGAACTGGATGCCCGCCTTTCCGTAGAAGTTGAGATCTCCGAGGAAGGAACCGCGCGAACCGGTGAACGAAAACATCGGGAGTGGAACTGGGATTGGCACGTTGATTCCGATCTGTCCGACGTCGACTTCATTGGTGAACCTAGGAAAAAAGGGTTTTTAGTTGGGAGACTAAAGTTTTATCTCACTTCCTGGCGGTGGCTCCGTTGCTCGTGAAGATGGCGGTTCCGTTTCCGTAAGGGTTGGCGTTGATGATCTCGATGGCCTCGTTCAAGTTCTCGGCTTCCATCACCACAAGCACTGGGCCGAAGATCTCCTCTCTGTAGCAGGTCATGTTCGGCTTCACTCCGGCGAGGATGGTCGGCCCAACGAAGTTTCCGTTCTCGAATCCTGGCACGGTGATGTTGGATCCGTCGAGAGGAACCTGAGCTCCCTCTTTTTTCGCACTCTCGATGAGTCGGAGGACGCGGGCCTTCGATTGCTTCGAGATCAGGGGTCCGATGTCAGTGTCCGGCTTCCATCCAGCATTGACCTTCAGGTTGCGGGCCTTCTCGACCAGCTCCGGGAGCCAGGCACGGGCCTCTCCGACGAGAACGGCAGTTGTCAGGGCCATGCAACGCTGTCCGGCGGCTCCGAAAGCGGCGGCGGTCAGCTGGTTGAGGGTTTGTTCCTTGTTGGCATCGGCCATGATGACTCCGTGGTTCTTGGCTCCCATGTTCGATTGAACGCGCTTTCCATTCTTGGCTCCGCGCTCGTAGATATGCTTTCCGGCGGCGTCTCCTCCGACGAACGAGATGGCCTTGATGTCCGGATTGTCGCAGATGAAATTGACAGCCGAATGCTGTCCGTGGATGATGTTGACGCATCCATCTGGAACTCCGGCCTCCTTGGCGAGCTTCACAAGAAGCTCAGCTGCTCCTGGATCCTGCTCGGACGGCTTAATGACCATGGTGTTTCCGGTGGCCAGAGCGATCGGGAACATCCAAAGTGGGATCATGGCGGGGAAGTTGAACGGACAGATACCGGCGGTGACTCCGAGCGGTACTCTGTATGAGTGGGTGTCCATGTCGCGCGAAACATTCGGAAGAGTCTCTCCCATCATGAGCGAGGGAACTGAGCACGCGTGCTCGACGACCTGCAGTCCTCTGTTCACGTCTCCCTCGGCGTCCGGAAGGGTCTTTCCCTGCTCGATGGTAATGCTCTCGGCCAGTTTCTTCATGTCTCTCTTGATGAGCGCTTGCAGTTTGAACATGCACTGCTGGCGAGTCAACGGGGAGGTGTTCTTCCATGTGGCAAACGCATTCTTGGCCGAGTCGACGGCGGCTTGCATCTCAGCCTGAGTGGCGTTCGGGACAAGTCCGATGACCTCGTTGGTGGCCGGGTTCGTCAACTCGACAAAGTCAGTGGTCTTCGATTCGACGGCCTGTCCATCGATCCAGAGCTTGACGGTCGGAGCAGCAGCCGCAGACTTTGAGGTACTGAACGAAGCGAACTGGTTGCACTTTGGCTGAAAATAATCGATTTTAAAACTCCAATTAACTGAATTCCTCATTTTTTCGTCTTTTCGATCAATTTTGATTCTTTGATTTTGCTACTTTTTATCTTTTTCTTTTGTTTCCGAAAAAACGACAGCTGTCGTAGCGCGTCGGCTGTCCGGGCGCACACGTGTTTCTGTGATCTGTGAAGTATGTCTCTTACCTGGACACGGGCGAGACGAGACAGCATTTTGAAGACTTTAACCACAAGTTTTGAAGCTGAAAATGGAGACTAAATGGGAATGTTCGACGTAAACGGAAAGGTGAAAACGGGCGGGACGAAGAAACAGGCGGAATGATACCGACGAGACCTCGTGCGAGCGACGTTTTTGGATCGAAACGGACGGCGCAGAAACATTACTGATCACTTCGCGATTTGAGATTTGCAGCAAACAAGTGTAGGAAAAAAAGAAAAGAGGAAAGTTCAGATAGAAGCGAAGAGCAACTCTAGCGATTGTTTCTGATTCTCGCAAGTTTGAAGGGGAAACGCAAGGGAGGAGGAGTGGCAAACAGCCAAGAACAGTTGGTCTCCGCAGAAAAAAGAGAAAGACGAGAGAAGAGAGGAGAGGAAACGGAGAGAGACGGGGCACGTGGAGGCAAGCGGCCTGCAACTGCCTCAACATTTGACCCGTGTGCACTAGAGAGCGTGATAGATCTCCTGATTCTGTCCGACGAAAAGAGCAAATGACACAAAATGAAGAATAACACATCGAAAGCCACCGATTCTCGAGTCTTCCATTAACAATCGAGTTCGAAAGTTTCTTATTATAACTAACAGTCCAGAAACCAAAAGAAAAAACGAGAGAAACGAAGAGATGTGACAGTAAAGAAGAAAAGGAAAATGTGATAAAAACAGATGATGAATCGGGAGAAAAAACGATATTATTGATTCCATTTGTCGACGGAAACATCGAGAAGCGCCGGATCGGCGTAACTGGCTGCGAAGCTTCTCTGCTTCGAAACGAACAAAGACGCTTCCGTCTCGTGCTGAAATAAGTGAAAGTGAGGACTTTTCGAATCGAACTCACTTCGTTTGGATGGAATTCGTCGTCTTCCAAAACGAAAGAGGTGCGAAGCCAGTAGATGTAGACGCAGAGGAGCACGATAGTGGTGAACAGAATGAAGCAGGCGATCAGAAGCCACGCGACGATGCTCAGACCGTCTTCTTCTGATTCCTTCTGGTACAATTTTCGCTGCTGCTCGCATTCAGACTTCTCGTACATTGAGGCGTTTCTCCACATGCAGAAGTCGTTGTTTCTAGACAAAACAAATATTTTCTCCGACGCCTTAGTTCCATTACTTGACGACTATAATTCTCTCGAATTGCGGAGAAATCCCGTCGCGTTGATCTTCGAGTTGTATTCCTGTAACCGAGTTCCAGATGATAACCGTTTCCTGACCACCGTTTTCAGCTCTTTTTATCAAGAAGAACACGCCGTCTGACACTCTGAAAGCGGGAAACTTTAAATGAATAGAATTCATCCTCAGTTTTACCCTAGAATCTTGGAGTTCTCAAATGGCCACTCAACTAGTTTTCCCGATTCTATTCCCGAATATGCTTGAATGAAACGACGCATCGGCACTACGAAAAGTGCGATTTTTCCGTCGACGACCTCTTTGTAATAGAACTTCCCGGCGTACTGATCTTCTTGCCAGTCGAATCGATCCTTCACTTTCTTTTCTTCGTGATGTGCAATTTTTATCAAATTGGTATCATCTATAACGAAAATATGGAAATAGGCGTAAAAACAAAAAAGTACTGTGAAACGGCCTGTTGAGATAAGCTTGAACCAAATTAAGTTGTCCGTGACTGGAAGAAAGATCGAAATAAACCATTTGAGAGTACGAATCGTAGAAAGATTGAGCCTTAAACAAGTTATAAGGAACCTCCGGGCTGGATTTATCACCACGCTTGAATCGAACCCGAATCCGAATTTGACTGGTAAAACGCCTTTCCATTCTTGTAAAAATTTTGCTGAAGAACGTTTTTGCGAAGAAACAAAGATTTTGGAGAAATCTGGGTTCTGAAGAGGCAGAAAATAAGTGTGAGGCGTGTTTTGCCGTTCTCACACTGATTTCGAAAATGTGCGACTGGTAGTGATTGTTTGCTGTTGTGACGATCATCATCTTCGGCGATTGGGAACCGTCCGGATCACGGATCAGATGGAATCCTTTGTAATTATAATGATGCCCAGTTTCGCTGAAACATAACTGCTGGGATGATGAAAGATATTGAAACATACATTCTTGGATGGGTTATCAATTTCGGAAAAGTTCCGGTGGGGACGTCTGATTCGACAACTGTGAAATCGTTCTGTTGGCCGACGATCACATACTGATTGGTTCTCAGAATGTCGGAAACCGAAGGATTCTGGGTTGCTGTTGTCGAGAAGAGTAGAAAAAATGAGATGAGCCGTGCGAATTGCCGACTGGCCCGCATCTCACACCGATAAATCTATGAAAACCGAAGGAAATTTTGAAAAAAAAAACAAAAAGTTAACTACAGTAAGATGGTACGCATGCACGCGCACGCACATTCACACAAGCTCGAAACAACTTTTGGAGTTTCCACCTGTCCGTCAAATTTTTCAGTTTATTTCAATGAGATTCAGTGAATAGGAGAGAAAAGATAGGATTCTACGTAGGAAAAAAAAACAAAAAGTTATAATTTTATTACATGACAATGCCGTTCTGAACTTCGAGAAGAGCCTTGGCTGAACTGTGCAACTTGGCAATTTCGGCCTCCGTCAGGTTCTGTTTGACGACGTGGGTGAGTCCCGAAGAACCGAGGACGACCGGAAGAGACAAGTAGACGTCTTCGTCGATTCCGTGGAAGCCCTGAAAATACATGTGATCATCTGAAAAACGCTTAGATGCACCTTGACGTTGGTTGAAAGAGCGAAGACGTTGCGAGAGTTGCTGAAGATGCCTTGGGCGATCTTGGCGACGGAGAGTCCGATGGCCCACGAAGTGTAGCCCTTGAGCTTGATGATCTCGTAAGCCGAGTCGACGACCTTCTTGTGGATCTCGGCCTCCCAGTGCTCGTTGTCCGTCTTCTCTCCGATGTCGGGCTTCACGTCGTGCAGAGTGACTCCCGCCACATTGACGCCCGACCAGACGGCCACACTCGAGTCTCCGTGCTCGCCAATGATCCATCCGTGGCACGACGACGGAGCAATGTTGAGCTTCTCGGAGAGCAAAAAGCGGAAACGGGCGGAGTCGAGGTTGGTTCCGGAGCCGAAGACACGCTCGCGCGGCAGTCCCGACAGCTTCCAGGTGACGTAAGTGAGCACGTCGACGGGGTTGGAGACGACGAGAATGCACGTGTCAGGCGAGTACTTGACGAGTTGCGGGATGATTCCCTTGAAGATCTCGACGTTGCGCTGAACGAGCGAGAGCCGCGTCTCGCCCTCGCGCTGACGAGCACCTGCCGTCACTACACACAGCTTCGAGCCGGCAGTGATAGAGTAGTCTGCAAGAGCGAGGAATTTCGAGGAAACTCTTTCGGAACCCTCACCAGTGTCGGCCTTGACGGTGCAGTGGCGAGTGAAAGCCAGGCCGTGCTGCAGATCCATCATCTCGCCTTTCAGTTTGTCGGCGACCACATCCACGAGGCACAGCTCGTTGGCGATGTTCTGCTGGAGGATCGAGTAGGCGCACGCCATTCCGACCTGGCCCACTCCGACCACAGTCACTTTTCCGTGGCTGTTCTCGACGACCGGAGCGATCTCGGCGAAGACTTCCTTGATTGTGTTGGCCATGCTGAAAAAGGCCGAATTGCAAAACGGAGGGAAGGAAAGAGTCTCGTTTGAGTGACAAAGCGGAGCAGACTGGCGGCTCTCGTCCCGAAAAATCGAAGGCCCTCGGGCCGGGGCAGCAGACGCAAAGTACGTGCAAAACGCGAGAATCGAGAAAGAGCGAGACGAAAAGAGAGACGCAGACGGACGGAGAGAGGGAGATTCACTTCGGGGAGAGGACGAAAAAAAGGGGAAAGGCGCGACGGGGGAGAGGAAAGAAAACGAAGTATTCTGATAGAAAAGAAGAGCGAGGCTATTCTGGGCGTGTGTATCGGAAGATCAATGTTTGATCTTCGACCACACTGTTCTTCAGATTAGTAGATCAACTATTCTCGAAAACAAATACCTTTGCTCGAATGAAATGAACGAGTGAAGAGGTTGGAGTCAGATGGCGGACTCAACCACTTCTGCGAAGCGCCATCGCGCTTCTTTAAAATCTATCCTAGGCTGCCAACAAGTATTCTTAGCGAGCATGTGACGGTGAACAATCACGTACAACAAGCGAGATAAATACACGAAACACGTTTAGCTTGAAGAAGTTACAGTAGTATCAACCCTTTTAAAGTAAATACGCTCTAATGCACTAAGCGGTAGAGCGCAGTTTCACAAAACGAAACCTCACCTTTCCATTTCGGAGAAGTTGTACTTGTAGAACTTGGTAGTTGGAACTGAAAAAGTATGAAAATGAGAAATGACGCGTAGAGTATCGAGAGCAGAGAGAGAGAGAGAGGAAAGAATAGAACATCTGGGACTAGAAGTGAATAAAAGCGAGGATGACGCCTCGGGCAGTGAGGGAGCGAGGGCCCTTTTGCGGGCATGATGCAAGCGAGCTTTCGAAATACGTGCACAATGATGCAATTCTGGAAGAGTGGAATGACTCGGAACGGAAGTTTCGAGACGGATCCAGAACATGGACAGTGCCACCGTGAAAGAGAAAGTACAGGAAACACGGAGACGCAGAGGTACGTCTGACGTGGCACACAGACTATAGACACAGAATCTTTTCCATGTTCCAATGAAAACTGGCTTGAGATGAGCCAGATTCGAACTTGCGCCGTGTCATTCGAAAGTTCGAAACAATTCCGACCAGAAACCTTCGGCTCTTCTGAATAATTCTCCCGAGACTTTGTGAGAAAAGTGGAAAAGGCATCTGATTTGCAGCCGTTTCTGCTCCGCGAGCAAGAAAAACGAGCTGCTCACTTCTCTCTTTCCCTCTCTTTTTATGTGCTCGAGCTGCATGCCAAGTGAGCTAATTGAATAAGAAAACGAGGAAAACACGTTTCAATACGCGGATGATTTATTTTTGAAGTGAAAGTGAATTTAGTTGGAAGGAGGGACTAGAAAACTCTTGCAGCGGCTCTTCCATTGACGTCGCAAGAGGAGTTTGGATGAGAGCAAGACTGGAAAATAATCTGAGGGAAGACGAAAAAGGATTTGACGGGCTAATCCGAATTGAAAGTGCTTCACTGCTTTTGAGATTTCTCACGTTTCAGCTGAAAAATCTCGTTGTTTCCATGGTAACTTCGGTTTGGTTTTTGGTTGGATGACTCATGAATTTTATTCGGAATCGGAAGAGAAAAGTTGTTGCACAACAAGAAATGAAAAGGAATGAACCGTATGGAAGGGGAGAATGTACAGAAAACCGAACGAGTCCGGAGACGATCAGACGGGCGGCATCGGGATCTCCGGGACTGCGGCCTGCGGCGGCAGCGTGCCCGTCTTGGCGATCTCGTCGACGTTGATTCCGGGAGGACCTCCTCTCGCCTTGCGCACCTGAAACACTTCCGGACTCGTCTGGATGCCTCGGCTCCCACTCACCTCGTTTTCCTTCTCGGCTGCTTCCACTCTTGTCATCTCTTCGTCGGTGGGCGGTGGCGGAGGAGCTTCTCCCGGAGCGAGAGCTCCGGCTCCTGGCTCCACTCCTCCGAACAGAGGCCCGGAAGTGGTGGGGGCGAAGTCAGTCGGAGCCACCGGACCGGGAACTGGAGCAGGGATCGGAGAAGGAATCGGAGCAGGGACTGGAGCAGGAATCGGAGCAGGAGCAGGGACGGGAACTTCCGGAGTCGGCGGAACGACCGGCTGATTGACGACGGGAGGAAGGACCGAGGGCTGTTGAGGGTAGAACTGGGGAGGACGGCCGTAAGAGGAAGTGGGTCGGGAGTAAGCAGACTCCGGACGACCGTACGAAGACTCCGGACGACCGTACGAAGACTTCGGGGGACCGTAGGCGGGTGGAGGGCCGTAGCTGGAGGGCCTTCCGTAGTTGGATCCGCCTCCGTACTGATTCTGACCCCACTGATTCTGATTCTGATTCCAGTTTTGATACGGGTTGTAGCTGTTTTGGTTGTTCCATTGCTCTCCGTAATTAGGTCGATTGTAAGAGGAAGTCATGTAGGCACCTCTCCTGATTCTGAAGACGAAAATTGGATTCAGAAGAGTACCGACGAGTCCCGTTTACCTTTGAATGTTCGCTTCGGAACGAGAAAAGACGAGGAGAGGAAGGATCAGAAGACAATACATCGTGAACGATGGATCGATAGAGGAGAAGAAAACGAAGTGATACGGAGGGCGACTGGCCAGGTAACCTGTCTTTCTTCCCCTTATACTCACTCGCCAACAGTGGGCGGGCGCAGCAAAACGAATTGGAAACTGAAAATGAAAAAGAAGTGAGTCAAAATTTGACGAACTTTGGTTTGGAGGAAGACGAGACAAAGCGGCGATGACCTGTTACTGGTTGGCAGAAGTGACCCTGAAGACGTGGACGATGCGTGCGTCATCCGAAGGCAGAAGCAGACGAGCGGACCGTCTTGCAGGCAGACTGCATAGTCGCCGAATCTGCTTCCGAGTCTGCATCGTCGTCTTCAATCATCCGAGAATGATGGAACTTCCCCCCTATCGTCATATTTTCGGAACCAATCAGTCAAAACTCTTGTTTCCCCTCTCAGTTGTTTTCATCGGCCGGGTCTCGAGTTTCTTTCCTTCTCTTCTGGACGACGCGTCACTTCCGACCTTCTCCCAACTTTTCTCTTCGCAGAACAAAACACGAAACAAAACGACGAGTTCAAATTGTTGATCGTTGACCATTTATTCGTTTTATCACTACTGCCGAATCTTGAGAGAAACCCGAATCAATGATATCATCCCACTTCTTCTCGCGACTTTTGATGATCGTCACACGTAGCTCGGTTTCAGAACGGACCCCTTCCTCTCGGAAGACGTCGCGGCCTCCGCGGTTATGCGGTAACGGGCCATGTTCTCGCTGCGGACATTGACGAATCCCTTGTAGAGGACGTGCGAAACCTTCGTCGAAACCAGAAGAACGACCGTCAAAACGACGCCGGTGAACACGAAAAACTCGGTGTTTGTGAGGCCGTCTGCAGGAATCGGAATGAGATTTTAATGGGGGGAACGAGGGATGGAACTGACTGTGACTGGCTGAGACGTTGTAGTATTGGACGAGATTGAACAGTGACAACAGCGTGGCGATCCACCAGACGATCGTGAAAAGGGCGAAGGTGGTCAGGAAGATCAGCTGCGAAAAGAGAGCGTTCGGTTCTAGTCCGTCAAGAACGGTTGTACCTGCAATGTGAGCCACGGGACCATGAAACATTCAATCAGACGGAACGCTCCGATGATGTAGAAGGTGGTGAAGATGGAGTGAAAAGTGAAAATGCCTGAAATCGGAATCAGAAGGATCGGAAGAGTTTCCCTCACCGGCAAACACTGCAGAAAGTGGATTCCCGTCCAATCTGCAGTGAATGTACTCGAAGGCGGCGAGCGAAACTTCGCAGATCAGAACGATCGAGGCGAGAACAATGGCGGCGAACTGAAAACGGAAAAGAGTGCGGAGGAGACTGCCCCACGACCTACTCGACCGTTACTAATTTCAGAATCTTATTATCGGCTAGTCTGCTAATCGAATTGAAGCTACTTTGATGACCAGAAACCTTGAGAGTATGCAGGAAAGAGGGCATTTTGGGATGAAAAGGGACGTTTCAATTCGAATGAATAATTCATCTATTGGTTATTCATATCTTCTCAGATTCCGAGTTTGAAGAGAAAAAAGCAAAGAAACCTACCATTTCCAGGCAGCCCGCGAGCCGGAATGAAAATGAAAAAGAGAGAGGAAAGGATCTCCAGGGCACCGGAAACGTGACGAGATTGGAGCGGGGGAAACTGCTAATTAGGGTCGCCGCGAGACTCACCCGCATCGTGGGCCGATACTTGGAGCAGCCCTCCTCCGGCTCCACTTCTCCTCGAAACATTGTCGCTTCTAACGGAAAGTGCCCGCCTCGCACCGAATGTTTATGAAAGATGTCAGAATAAACAGAAAAGGAAAACGGAAGTGTGGTGTGACGAGAGGAATCGGCTATTCTGCAGAAGGCGTACTGCTGCGGTCGGGAAAGAGGAGCTCCTCTGAATTAGCTCGACAGGCGCCCGCAGGAAGACAGCTGTTTTTGTGCACTGGGCGGATACGAGAGACGCAGAGGAGGGCGACCATTTATCACAGGAGGAGCCCCCGAGAAAAGAGCTTTTTGTCAGCTGAGGGGAAGCGAGCGAAGAGGAGCATGATTGAGTGACTTGTCGATCGCTTCTTTTCCACTTCTCTCACGCCGAACATGTTTATTCAGAAAATCAAAAGCAAAAAAGTGCCGCTAGTCCTTCTTCTTGCTGCAAATTGTCTCTGCTTTTCACAACTCAAGCAACCAAATCAACAGTTTTCACACCGAGTTTCGCGGCCAGCTCGTTCTGAATGTTTGGATCTTTGTGGGCTTTTCAGAGTTTCAGGGCCTACCACGAAGGCGATCTGATTTGGATGGTAGGGGATGCCGCCGAGCTGCTCGACGAGTTTCTCGTGTCTTCTCTCCATGTCTCCAGCCACTTCCACTTTGTTCGATGCGTCCGTCTGAAATCGGAAAGGGCAGTCAGAAGTCAGGAAACGGGCGACTTCTTTAATTTAACAGAGTCTCGTCGGGCCACACGAAAAAGAAATGTCGTTTTTCCTTCTTCATACTCACAGTCGGCAGATTTCTCATCGTCTCCATGAAGTCCTGAAGACGTTCCGCGAACCCGGGAGCAAAGGCTTCTGGATCAATGGCAACGAAACATTGGCCCTGAAAACCAAACATCTTCGTCCCTCCTTTCACTTTTTTCCGCCAACCAAATCCGCCTCTGCGTTCGTGCTCATCCATTTTCTGACGTGCGGTCCCCAGTGGGCTCCGGCCAGAATGCCGCAAAAGATTTCGATCATCGAACTGAGTCCGTAGCCTTTGTAGCCTCCTGCAATCTTCTCGTTATCTATCCGGTTCGTCCTCAAATCCTACCGCTGATCTCGGTTCCTCCCAATGGAAGCAGTCCTCCTCCGTTCAGCACAAGAAGCGGATTCTCGGTTTCTTTTCCTCCGGCGCCGACTCCCCAGGAGAGCGGCACAGGCTTGTCCTTCCGTGCGGCCAGTTCGACCTGGAATACACCACGCTACATATCCTGGAGATGTGTTTTCCTCTACACATCACTGCTTTCTTCTCGTGCGATTCGGATGCAAAGTTCGGCTATCTCCCCGATTTGGGTCATTCCGTTTCTCTTGTTCACTCTCCCGCGCGTCCTCCTTCTCCGCCACTTTCTCTTTATCATTGATCCGTTCAAGAGCTTTCTTCTTTTCTGACGCTGTCGTGTTTAGATGGTGTGTATTCTAATGTATAGCCTTCATCACGTGAACACGGGACAGACTGTTACAGTTTCTGGTGTTTCTAATCAAATCACCCATTGGCACCACTTCCAAACAAACAGGAGAACTAGATATCCGCCCTCTCACTTTCCACAGAATTCGCTTCTTTCATTCTTCTTTCCGTGACCTCACCCCACTGACCTTGTCCCCTCAGCCTCTGCCACCTGGAATCCACGTACCTCCCGCTCTTTCTCTCTCGTCGCGACGTCATTCTCGTGGCACACAACTGATCCTGACAAAAAACGGTAAGCACTCGAGCGAAGGCCTCTGAAGAACACTCCTTCGCAAAATAACAACGTTTTCCCTCTTTGCACTCTGTCACACTCGGCACGGTCACTAATCGAATTTCAACCGACTCATGGGATGTCTGTCCACATAATGGAACCAGTTAAAACCGAAACTTCTCTGCCCGCCCCTCTCCGTCCTTCCTGTTGAAACACAAAGATCGCACCGTTCTTCTTGTTCAGGTGATGGCTTCCGAGGTCAGTTCGCACAAAATGGATGCGCCGAAGTCTGATTCTCGCCGGGAGACCCCATCCGGGAACTTCCTCTACAACTTTCTCGTCTCTACTATCTGCATTCCGGCAATCCGAAGGTATTTCCCCTCCGTTTCTTCACATCTCCTCACTCAATCACTTCAGCTTCTTCGCGAAATTTCTTTCCAAGTCGTCGGAGAGACTTCTTGTCCAGATTCCATGCGTCAGCTATCATTCCGAGTTCGGAAATGTGGCCGAAGCGAATAACAACAACGGACCGTCGAAGCCCGTGCTTTTCACCATCCACAACCCGCTGCACTTCTGCTGGCTGCTGCTGCTCGACCCGAAAATGGGACTCGGAGAGACTTACATGGCCGATGATTGGTCGTGCTCGCCGAACCCCACCGAGTTCCTCCGTCTTCTGATTCGCAGCAAGAGACAGACGACCGCTGCCAACAAAGCGAAGTACGGTGACAAGCCGCGCGAGAAGACGCTCTTCGAGAAAGCCGGCCAGTTCGGACTCGACTTCGTCCGGAAGATCGCTAAGGTCGTCAACTACATGCAGCACTGGCTCCTGGAGAACACTCTCGCCCAGAGCACCAAGAACATTCAGGCCCACTACGATCTCGGAAACGATATGTTCAAGTTGTTCCTCGATAAGTCGATGACCTACTCTTGCGCCCTTTTCGATGGTAATCTCCTGTTTTCGGTTCCCTTCAGCAATCTATTTTCAGAAGTGAAACCAGTGTCTGATGTCGATTTTGTTGAGCTGGAGAAGGCGCAGTACAAGAAGATCGATCGTCTGATCGATCAACTCGAACTAACTGCCAAAGATCACGTTCTGGAGATCGGGTGCGGATGGGGAGCGGCGGCGATTCGAGCGGTACAGAGGTCCGGATGCAAGTGGACTGGAATCACTATCTCGAGAGAGCAGCTGGAATGGGGACAGAAGAAAGTGGTGGAGGCGGGACTGGAGGGCAAGATCGACCTGAAGTTCCAGGATTATCGGTATCGCCGAAGGATCACTGGTCTTTTCCAACTCTCTTGATTTCCAGTCTTGTCGGCGAGAAATATACTCGCGTGCTCTCTGTCGAAATGATCGAGGCGGTCGGAGAGAAGTACCTGCCGCAGTACTTCCAGATCATCAACGATGTCCTCGAGAACGGAGGAATCGCCGCTCTGCAGGTAAACCAATTACCTGCTACAATCACTACGAGGCCACCAAGATCAAGAAAACACTGAATACACAGAGACCATTTGTGGTTTGATCATTCGATCTTTTCATGTTTAAGGCCATTATTTGCCCCGATGCCTACTACGACCAGTACCGATCCTCTTCCGACTTTATCAAGAAGTACATCTTCCCTGGTGGGCATCTACCGTCACTTGGAGCCATTTCGCAGAGTCTTCCGCCAACTTTGAAGCAGACCGCCATTTTTAGCATGGGACACCACTATTCAATGACTTTGGAGCACTGGTTCTTGTGAGTCCCGAATGAAGAGAGCGTTCCAGTGTTCATTCCTTTCTTCCAGCGCCTGGATGAATGCCCAGAAGGAGATCGAGACGAGATTCCAGCTGCCGGCGGACTTCCACCGACGCTGGCAGTTTTACTTCTGTCTCTGTGCGGCTCTCTTTTCCTACGACCACATCGACGTCGTCCAGCTGACGTTCAAGAAGGACAAAACCGCCTAAGTGTTGAATCTCTTTCTCTCAGTTCTTCCTCTTCTTGCTATATTTGTCCCGATCTCTAGTCGTACTAGGCTTTTACTAATTCCGCTGGCGCCCCGTTCCGCCTCAACTTGTCTACCCCCCACTTTGAATAAAGTACCTTTCCGATCGCCACAGTTGTCGAGGCCATGTCAAGAACGAAAGAGTCGTCGCCTGTTCCGGGAGCGGCAAGACTGATCGGATTGGTTCCGAGAGCCGGCACAGCACTTCTCGTCGGATACGAGATCGGGGAAGTGTTCGTCATGGACATTCCGAGCATTCCCTGCTTCATCGCTCTCAACGCGTACCATCCGGCGATTCCGTAGTGGTTGGATCCTTTCGCGACGACCCATCCGATGCCCGCATCTTTGGCTTTCTTCACCGCCAAGTCGATGCAGAAGTTACCGACGACCGGCCCGAGCAGATTGTTTCCGTCGACCCACGCGGTGCCGGCTCTTTCCTTCAGGATCACGGGCTCACCGTCGCCCTTGCACACCTTCTGCTGCACATCCCGCACGTACATATCCAGTCGATTCAAGCCATGCGAGTAGTGTCCGCGGATGTCGCCTTCGAGGAGAACCTGAGCAAGTTGTGTCGAATGCGCCGCGGAGGCTCCTGCCGTTGTCATGCAGTCCACCATAAATCGATGCATCTGCAAAGTTTCGGGATGTGTCATACTGAGAACACGTGGATCTGTTCGAGTTACCTCATTCTTGGCGACGACTGACTCCTCGGGAGCTGCCATGCTGAAGTGCCGTTGGTTGCCGACTGTTCTCTTCGTATCGACCGAATCGGACGCGTAAACCGAAGACTGATAAGAAGACGTCGTGTGACCCCAGGTAAACAAGGCGACTCGTCGCATCAACGGGTTCATCTGAAAGAAAGTCGAGAGAATCACGTTGCAACTAAACAGTACTCTCTCTCTCGTTATCACGTATCATTGAACAGTTTGCCCCTTTCTCGCTTTTTCGATTTCTATTCGGTATACGTTTTGCTTCGCAGAGACTCTTATAAACAAATCGAATGAAACTTGACACTATTGTATACGAAATTTGCGACTCGAATCTGCTGATGAAATCAAAAGTAGCATAAACGAAGCAACGACACAAACCACAAATACAGCAGAAAGGTCAATCGAAGTAAGGAACCGGACTGATTTCCACTTTTGAATGCAATTTCAGAACGAGGAAGAACACTTTTTCATAGAACACAGAATGCAATAAAACCGGTTATTTCTTTCTGAAATCGAATGTTGACACGTCTTTGATGAATTTCGCTTGGGAAGAAGGAATGAAATCGGAGAGAAGCGAAGCGCTGGTTCCGGAAGAGAAGAGATCCGCTAGTGTTTTGATCTGGAAAGAAAACGTTCAGGAATTAGTGGCATTGAGTGTGGAATACAGAAGATTTGGCGAGCAGATTGTGGGCCTCCGATGCTTTCAAACCAAAGTTTTGAGTAAGGGTTCGGACGACAGTCGGATTCGGTTTCCACTTCTTTCCCTTCTTCGTCTGACTCGTCGAATCTTCTTCGGGATTTTGGGATGAATCGATTCGATCTGCTTTGAGAGAAACTGCATGATCGACGTCTGGTTCCGGAGCATTCAGCTTGAGCTCAGCGAAGAAGTCTGCGGAATTAGCCGGAGAGACTGTCCACACGCATCTCATTTTGGGGTTGGCACGAATCAACGAGCAGAAGAGCCCCCGGATGTCTCTGCAATGCCGACTGAGCTCTCCTTGGAACGGGCCTCCATTCACGATTTTAGTCTCAAACTTTCGATTCGACTCGATCAGAAGAACTGTGCAATCATAGTGTTCGAGCATCTGAATTTGAACAGAACGTCTCGCAATGATATTTCTGTTTTTCTACCTGTTCAATTTGTTTGAACACTCTTCCTGACTGCAAAGACTGCGTCAAATCGTCGAGCGCCTTCCTTTCGATGGCAATGTCTGGCGACAGAATATAATCACCAATCTACAAAAAGAAACGTTTTCCAATTAAAACGTCTGGAGGGCGTTGATACTTCAATTGTGGTCGCCACCACGTCGTAGCCTTTTGTGTAGAGAATAGTCGGAAGTTCGCTGTTGAATTCTCGCATGTCGACGATGATCTGAAAAAGCGATTCAAGAAGTTTTCAGACAGAAATTAAGAGAACCTTCGGTCGTTCTGAGTCAGTCGCATCCAACTGATCTCTCGGATCTTCGATTCGACGAAGGGCGGCGGCTCCTCCTCCGTCTCTTGTGGACGTTTTCAGACGAGGAGCCTCTTCTCTTTCCACGTTGAACTCACGAGAAATCATTAGAGTCTGGAAAGGTACTCATTTCGAAATCACAAATCTACGGATGGTCTGCTGCCGGCAGTCCAACATGACTCGATGAGAGTGGAATTTGTTCGTGCACCGAGAAGCATCTGAACAATCTGAAACTCCTCTTCTTCTTACCCCCTGCTCCCTAATCAACATTTCGAAAGAGAGTGTCTCCCGATTGATGGATTCCAAGTATCTGCTCTCTTCCGTTGACTCCTTGTACTGTAGCCAATAGACTTGTAAATGTCTTCTCGTATGTGTCGACCGATAAATCTGTATTTCTTCCGTTCTTTTTGATCTGGCGCGATACCCGCACCTCTATTTGTCTCAACGTCTGCAGAGACATTGTGTAGAGCACAATGGCGCTGGGTTTCTTCTGTTCCAACAGTCTGAGCAGAGTGTATCGTTCTCTTTCGCGCGCAGTACACACGACGAGTTCCGCCTGAAATTCAATTTTGATCTACCTTCTCTCTTCTTCCCATTTACATTCAGTTCTCCGATCATTTTCACTGACTCCTCGTCCACTTCTTCCACTTCCTGTTTCACTTCAAACTCGTCTTTTGAACTCGTCGCCTGCAATTTGTTGACACCGGGTTACCGTATGCCGAATTTCCCCTCTATACTCATTTTCATTGCTCTCTCGAAAGGGGCGGGCTTTTTACTCTGGACAAGGGGCGTGGCCTCTTGGAGAGGCGACGACGCCGTCAGCAAAGCATTAGGACATTCATTGAGCGCGCGCGCTCGCGAGGGCTCCGTGCCCTTTTCTCTCTCCCTTTCTCTCGCTCGCGCCTCCTCTTCATCCCCATAATTCTCTATTGATTCTTTCCTACTGCCTTCTTTCTCTTGCTCATTTGCACATTCAGTCTCTTGCAGGTAATAAGAAAAGCACTGCTGCGTGACTGCATCGAAATGAGCTCGGCCCAACTCAATGGATTGTCGAAGAGAGTGGGTGCCCAGGAGAAAACTACTATTCTATGGAGTCTTTCCAGCTTATTGTCGAATCGCCGAATGTGAAACTGGAGGACGGAGTTCTCGAGTCTCGTTTTAACTATCGAAAGAACCATTTCGAGACGCGTGCCGACGGACTTCACGTCACTCCGAAGGAGCATGAGTACTCGTTCAAAACGGTGCTCAAGCCGCGAAAAACCGGCCTTCTGCTGGTCGGCCTCGGTGGCAACAACGGATCGACGGCTGTCGGATCCATCTACGCCAACCAATATGCGATGACGTGGAGGACCAAAGAGGGTCAGAACCAGGCCAACTACTTCGGATCTGTCACTCAGACAGCAACTGTTCACTTGGGATGGGATGCCAACACCCAGAACCAGATCTTTGTTCCGTTCAAGGATATTGTGCCGATTCTCTCGCCGAACGATTTGGTTATTAGCGGATGGGACATTAGCAATTCCAACTTGTACCAGGCGATGGCTCGTGCCAAAGTTTTCGAGCCAGAGCTTCAGGAGAAGCTTCGCCCCTTTATGGAGCCCATCGTTCCGCTACCATCCGTCTATTACCCGGATTTCATCGCCTCGAACCAGGGAGATCGTGCGAACAACGTGATCGCAGGAAGCAACAAGCTCGAACACCTAGAGCATATCCGAGCGGATATCCGCAAGTTCAAAAAGGACAACGAACTGGAATGCGTGATCGTTCTGTGGACGGCTAACACCGAGAGATACACGGATGTTCGTGTTGGACTGAACACGACCGCCGACGAGCTGATGGAGTCGATCCGTCAGAACGAGGACGAAGTGTCCCCGTCGAACATCTTCGCGGTGGCCTCGATTCTCGAGGGAGCCCACTACATCAACGGATCTCCCCAGAACACGCTCGTTCCCGGAGTCATTGAACTCGCCGACCGCCACAACGTGTTTGTTGGCGGAGATGACTTCAAGTCAGGACAGACCAAGTTCAAGTCGGCCTTTGTCGACTTTCTGGTGAGCAGCGGTCTCAAGCCCGAATCGATCGTCTCGTACAACCATCTCGGAAACAACGATGGAAAAAATCTGAGCGAGGCGCGCCAGTTCCGTTCGAAGGAGATCTCCAAATCGTCGGTCGTCGATGACATGGTCAAGTCGAATCAGATTCTGTTCCCAGATGCGAAGAATCCAGATCACTGCGTCGTCATCAAGTACGTGCCGTATGTGGCTGACTCAAAGAGAGCAATGGATGAATACATCTGCAGGTGAGCATTCGGAACAGGGTCATTGACAGACCTTGCTCATATGTTTTCAGCATCTTCATGGGCGGCAAGCAGACGTTCGTGGTGCACAACACGTGCGAGGACTCTCTCCTCGCCTCGCCACTCATCTATGACCTGGCCATTCTAACTGAGCTGGCTAGTCGTGTCTCGTACAAAGTCGGCGACGAGTACAAGCCGTTCCACTCGGTGCTCTCGATCCTGTCGCTTCTTCTGAAGGCGCCGGTCGTGCCGCCAGGCACTCCGGTCAGCAACGCCTTCATGCGTCAGTTCTCGACGATCACGAAGCTCGTGACTGCGTTGGCCGGATTCCCATCTGACACCGACATGCAGATCGAGTTCTTCACCCAACTCCCGAAGGCACAATAGTTCTATCTATTCCGTCTACGTTCCGCCCTGTTGAATGAATCCTTTAACTGTTGCTCAGCGTCTTACCTCGTTTCCAGACTTTCTACGCTTGTATTGCAGAATTCCAAACTGAACGAGACTCGTTTGAACTCGAGAATCCTTCGAGAATCCGTTCAGCTCTTCTGCGTGCTTTCTTCGTTTCTGAGCAGCTCGTGCCGTCACTTTCTGCGATTTTTGAACATTTGCAATCACATCGCTCTTTGATTCACCGTCCTAAAATCCAAAGGTTAGAATTTAGACTCGTCTAAAAATGAACCAAATAACTTCTCATGAACTGCGAGATGGACTCGGAAGACCACATTGGCTCGTCTTCGGGCATCGAAAGACTGCTTTTGTGGCCCAACTGTCGCCAAGTCAGCCACTTCATCTTGTTGATGCCATACCGAACTACATCAGTCACTTGACGGGACAGATCCTCTGAACTGGTGATCACGAGCACAGATGGAGCTTAAAAGATTCGAACTGGCCTCAGCCGAACTAGTTTCTCCGAACTCACGACAGTCTTCATAGTCCTTTTTTTCTAACGGAATGTTCTTGATTTCCGCGAGCACTTCGGCCAGAACTGTCCATTTCGCAGGCACCGAGTACTTTTTCGGGTCTCCCTTTCCATTTGTGATGCCTGCAATCGTGAACAGATCCTCCATAATTCGATTGAAAGACGGCGAAATAAGCCATCCGCTGTGCTCCTCGATAACTGTTTTATCGTTTTTAAGTGTCTGAAGTCTTGAGAGAACCGTCGCCGCGTCCATATTCTCCGACATCTCCAGAATCTCTCGCAACGACGCCGCGTCGTTCAAAAGACGCTGTTGCTTTTCGGAAAGGTGTCCTCGACGGTCTCGAAGACGTCTTTCCAGCTGAGTTGTGGCCCAGGGAACATGGACCATTTCTTCGTTTTGCTCGTCTGCTTGCTTTCCGGATGTCGAACAAGATCGGAGATCGCGAACGCAGACTTTGATGAAATCCATAAGCGTTCGATGGATTCTTCTCAGAGGAATCGGCACGTCGACAGAGAAAATGGCAGTTTTCAGTTGATGTCGACTGAGCTCCGATTCGATGGCACTCGAAAACCGGGGCATCAGCTCGACGTGTCGCACGTAGAGCCGATCGACGAGTCTCTGAAGCTGTCCCAGAGAAGAGAGCACGTTCGGGACATCTGTGAACGCTTTTACCATTCCGTCAGTCTTTTTTTCTCGATATAAACGGAGAATGAATGAGTCTTGAAAGGCGTTCAAAGCTCTGAAGAGAAACAACTTTCTTTCGAACCTCACAGGATTGTTCGCTTACTGATGAGCTCTGTAGACGAAAATCGCAGCGATTCGATCGATCGGAATGCGGTTTTGAAGCAGATCGACGAGAAGAACACGGCTAGAACAGAACTGGACGCCTCCTTCGAGGTAGATCGACTGTCGATCTTTAATGGACACTTCCGCGTTGATCACCTTCGGGTCACTTTCTACTCCGTGCTCCTTGAGTTTTGAAATGAAAAAGCTCTCGTCGTGCTCGTTCGTATTGAGCACCAGAGCGAGAAGTCGTCGATCGGAGTACAGAATCAGATGTTCTAGAAAGAGTCGCTCGATACCCAATCCGCTAGCAACGACGAAAAGAACGCTTGCGGGAAGACTCTTCGCGAGAGTCGCTCTCTCGTAGTCCATCAGCTCGAGACCCTCATTGTTGCTGAAGCTGTCTTCTTTTTCTTCCATCTGCGTAGAGCACCCAGCCATCTCGTCGTCCATCTGTGTTCCAATGTCTTTGAAAAATTAACTGAAAGCACAAGTATCGAAAGAACTTTCAGTAATCTGATTTTTCGCACGAAAAAAAAAACACAAAAGAGATTTTACAGTTTATCAGAGGTTCACTGCCCATTTATAATCAAAGATCTTTTGGGAGAAGAGCAATTCCGGCGTACGAGCGTCCTTGGGGCATGTGCACCTGAAAACGATTTGTTTTTTTTTTAAATCCTTCCATGTTTCCACCTACATCAAGCACTTTCCACTGTGCTTCCAACGTATCACTCAGCTGAACACATTCTATTGTTGACAGATTGCCTGAGCCATCATCTCCCTCTCCGCCAATAGCGTACAGCACTCCTTCAGAAAGAATGCTATATTTTATTTGATTTGTATTAAATATTTATCTGACCATTGAGTGCAGCCGTTGCTGTATTTCGCCGTGGAATGGTCATTCCAGCCAGTTCTATCCATTCATTGTCGATCAGAATCTGAAAACCTTAGATTACTGACAGAAATTTTTTTTTCTTTTGGTAGGAACCTCAGCGGTTCTGTGTATTTTTTGTCCTTTATGACCTCCGACTGCTACAATTTTGTTGTCGAAGACAGTGACACCGGCTCCCGATCGCACGTTTAACATTGAAAGTCCGGGTCGCCATTTATGCGCTCGGCGATCAAAAATTTCCACCTGTAAAACTGTTTCTTTACGGAAATGTCCAACTTCTGAAACAGTCTGAAAACCAAGTTTATTTCGAGTTTCTCAAGCAATATTGAAACAAATCTTGTTTCGCGCCAAGGCACGGAAAACGCGCCTAGCTTGCGCGTTTCTCGTTTTTGCCAACTCTCACCTAAATTTCAGTTGGCTACTCCTATTTTTGTGCTTTTCGTCCTAATTTCTATTCGGAAGTCTCATCTTTTTTATTATAATATTTCTTCCAGCTCATTTTCAACACGTTCCCAATTAAATTATCAACTTTCTCGCCCACACAATATCGATCCAAGACACTCTTCCTCGAATATCTCCCCTCTTCTCTTGCTGTCTTCTGTTTACACTCTCTCTTTTCTCTCAATGCTCAGTTGTATTTAGCTGCAGGAACTCATCGCCAGAGTATTATTCCGCGTTGCATCACTTTCCATCACGTTCCAGTAGCATTTCGAAATCCAGAAGTTTAAATGACCTTCATGTTTAGGTTCATTCGATCCCAGCAACTTCTTATGGGAATCAGTCGATGCGTTTGACTAGTTTGCGGATTTTGTTTCTGAGCGAGTCTTTCTTCAAACCCTTCTCAATAAGCCGCCCGTTTTGTTCTGGGTCTTCTTCTGTCAAGTACCATTCTGTAAACGGTCATGTACGTCTTTTTCATTGTTATTATCGCTTCTTTATTTGCTAATTCAGTTTTTTTTTCAGAAAATGTCGAAAGTTGATACCGAAATGTCGCCTTGGCCGGCGTTCATTGAGGACAGAATCAAGCTTTGGGACAAGCTGAAGGCTGAGTACGATGCGGAAGTCGCCGCGAAAGAGCCTGAGCCGATCGAGATCACTCTTCCGGACGGCAAGGTTCACGATGGAAAGTCGTGGCGTACTACTCCGTTCGAAATCGCCGAGAAGATCTCGAAGGGACTCGCGGAGGCCGCCGTTATCTCGAAAGTGAACGGTGTTGTCTGGGATTTGGACCGCCCCTTCGAAGGAAACGCGAAACTTGAACTCTTGAAGTTCGATGATGATGAGGCGAAGCAAGTGTTCTGGCACTCGTCGGCTCATGTTCTTGGAGAAGCCATGGAGCGCTTCTGCGGAGGGCATCTCTGCTACGGACCACCGATCCAAGAGGGATTCTACTACGACATGTGGCACGAGAACCGTACTATTTGTCCGGAAGACTTCGACAAGATCGATAAGATCATCAAGGCTGCTGTCAAAGATAAACAAAAGTTTGAGCGTCTGGAAGTGTCGAAGGAGAACCTTCTGGAGATGTTCAAGTACAACGAGTTCAAGGTTCGCATTATCAACGAGAAAATCACCACTCCTAAAACGACTGTCTACCGATGTGGACCATTGATCGACTTATGTCGTGGTCCACACGTTCGTCACACTGGAAAAGTGAAGGCTCTTGCTATCACGAAGAACTCTTCTTCGTACTGGGAGGGAAAGGCCGACGCCGAGTCTCTGCAAAGATTGTACGGAATTTCTTTCCCCGACTCGAAGCAACTGAAGGAGTGGCAGAAACTGCAAGAAGAGGCTGCCAAGAGAGATCACCGAAAGCTTGGAAAGGAACAAGACTTATTCTTCTTCCATCAACTGTCCCCGGGATCCGCTTTCTGGTACCCGAAAGGAGCTCATATTTACAACAAGCTAGTCGACTTCATCAGAAAACAGTACAGAAGACGTGGGTTCACTGAGGTCATCACCCCAAACATGTACAACAAGAAGCTTTGGGAGACTTCCGGACATTGGCAGCACTACTCGGAAGATATGTTCAAAATTGAGGTTGAGAAGGAGGAGTTCGGATTGAAGCCGATGAACTGCCCGGGACACTGTCTGATGTTCGGCCACCAGCCGCATACCTATAACGAGCTTCCGTTCCGATTCGCCGACTTCGGAGTTCTCCACAGAAACGAGATGTCCGGTGCTCTGACTGGGCTCACTCGTGTTCGTCGTTTCCAACAAGATGATGCGCACATCTTCTGCAGGAAGGATCAGATCGCCGAAGAAATCAAGCAATGTCTCGACTTCCTCGAGTACGCCTATGAGAAAGTGTTCGGATTCACCTTCAAGCTGAATCTCTCGACGAGACCGGAAGGATTTCTCGGAGACATCGAGACATGGAACAAGGCGGAAGCGGATCTCACCGACGCCCTCAATGCTACCGGCCGCAAGTGGGCTCTGAATCCGGGAGATGGAGCTTTCTACGGACCGAAAATCGATATCACCATTCAGGATGCTCTCAAGAGAAACTTCCAGTGTGCTACCATTCAGCTCGACTTCCAGCTCCCGAATCAGTTCGATTTGTCTTACTTCGAGTGGGTATTCCAGAAGAAGGAGGATGATAATTTTAAAAAATAACTAACTTTTCAGTGAGAAAGGAGAGAAGCAGAGACCAGTTATGATTCATCGTGCGGTTCTCGGATCCGTCGAGAGAATGACTGCGATTCTTACGGAAAGTTACGGAGGAAAATGGCCGTTCTGGCTCTCGCCCAGACAGGTATCCAACTCGATGTCTGGATTGTCAGTAATTGTTAGTTTACAGTGCAAGATTATCACTGTCCACGAGTCGGTCAGAGATTACGCGAATGAGGTCAAGAACAAGATCTTCGATGCAGGATTCGAGGTAGAGTACGACGAGAACTGCGGAGATACCATGAACAAGCAGGTAGACTCATATACTGTCGTTTCCTCTCAATTCACTTCTGTTGTTCCAGGTTCGCAACTCCCAACTCGCTCAGTTCAACTTCATTCTTGTCATCGGGGCCAAAGAGAAGGAGAATGGAACTGTCAACGTGCGCACGCGAGACAATGCTGTCCGTGGAGAAGTACCACTCGATAAGCTTCTCTCCAAGTTCCGGCGATTCGCTGAGGAGTACGTGGCTGACACTGAGAAAGCTGAGGAGTGGGCGTAATAGAGTACCCAGGCGGGATTCTCTTCGTTGATAATTTTATAATAGCAACCATAGTATTTATTGGTTTCCTTGCTTTTCGATTGTTTTCTTTTTTCCCGTTACACACAACCCTACTATCGCTTTATATATGTTTCTACACGTTCGCTTCCCCCGTAATAATGAAATGCTGTTAAGAAAACTCACGGTGCTCAAACACTGTTTCGAGACTCCATCAAATCCTCCTATCGCGTAAATATCATCCCCGACAGCGGCCACTCCTACACTGGATCTTCTTGTACTCATGGAAGGAAGTGGGAACCAGTTCCCGCTCAACGGATCGAAATATTCTGCGCTCGCGAGTCCTGTTGTTCCATCGAAGCCTCCAACCGCGTAGAGCACTCCCTGCGCCGTCGTGATGCCGTGTGTGGATCTACGAGCGCCCATCTCCTTCGTCGATCGCCAAGTGTCAGAACGAGGATCGTAGAAGTCGACGGATTTCACTCTCTCCTTCCCGTTGAATCCTCCCGTCATGTAGACGTGACCCTTGCAGACACTCACTCCACTCCGACATCTTCTCTGCGGTAAAGAAGCACAGGAACTCCACAGCTGACTGTCCGGATCGAACAAATCAACGTTCGTGATGGCCTTCGGGGCCTGTCCACCCACAATCATCACGTGCTGAAAGAAGACGATAGATTCAGAAGTAAGAAGACGTCGTCACCTGAGAGGCGGGCATGGGCTCCCGAGGAACGAACCACTTCTGGTAGACGCACTCGTCCTCTTCGGGGCATCTGGATTCAGAAGACGTGTCGCTCAGTTTCATGTGAGCGTGTATCCCCTCGATCATCACGTTCAAGCACGCAGCGTCGCTTTTTATCTAAAACTCTCTGGGATTCTTATAAGTCTTGAGCGGATTCACCAGTTCATCCCGTCGGCACTTTTCGAGAAGAAAGTCCCTCTGTAGCAGTGGCAGTCGGACGAGAGAAACCAATCTGAAAATAAAAGAGAGGATCACTCAGAGAACTGTCGATTTCTCACTCCGCCAGATGCCGTTTCCGGTGCGTTTCGTCGTGTTTGACCCAGTTCAGGACTGCTTTCAGCACGGGTTCCTCGTTCGGAACGGTGATTCTGTCGTCTTGAATCAGCTCGCAAAACGCTTTTTTATCCAAGTTCAGAAGCTCTTCGTTATCGATTATTTCTCTGAAAACGGGAAGTACGCTCCATCGAGCCACTCGGATTCTCACACGAAATGCTGTTTCGTGAACAGCTGGGCCTCCCTGGCCAGCTGCTGACACGCGTGGATCCTCGCGAACTCGGCCATCCCGACGCAGTTGGTCATGTCGAGCAGCTTCCACATGAACCTGGCACACGCGTCGCGCACGCACGACAACTGGAGGAGACTAGCCGTCGAGAGGATCGTCTGTACGTTCTGCTCGTCGATGCGGATCCTGCCCGTGTACATGTAGTCGATGAGCTGCGAGAGCACTTCCACATCCACCTCTCGAATGGGCACCGTCTTCTGCCGAGACTCCAGAAGACCCCCGCAGAACATGGCCCGGAAGTAGGCGCTCGAAGCGGAGAGGATCACGCGGTGCGCTGCGATGTGCACCGGAACTGGGTCGACGTCTTCTGGAGTCAGGTGCTGGACTGGAAACGCTTCGAGGAGCACGTCGCAGAGCTCGCGCTGGCTGGAAAAAAGGACTTGCGGAGGGTTCCCTTCTGTTTGTCAAACTGACCTTCTCATCGAATTCAAGTTCTGGAAAAAGTCTCCGAGCATCTTGGGATTCGCATAAATCGATGATTTATTGAAGCTCGGAGATCGGGAAGAACTGTGCACAATGCTGGTCTCATCCGATTCGACGCCGTCTATGTGGGGGAGCATTTCGAGAAAGAGCACCAGACGACACTGGAAAAGTGGAAGAACTTATGCAGAAACCGACGAGAGAAAGAGCAAAAGGTCCGCGTGAAAAGAGAGCTCGCGGAGCAGCGAGTCGCAGAGAGCAACGGGAGAGTCTCGAGACAGAGGGCCGAGGGAGCAGGCCATCTGTTCACTGCTTCTTCCTACTCTTGTTTGGTCAATTACCATTTGATAGCCAGCTGTGCGCTGTGCTCTTTTCCCCTGTGCTCTTTGCTTCGTGAACACCTTCTCATGGGTTGATCTGCGAACTTTCTCACCTATGCATTCAGTTTCAACTCCCACCCAGCTCGAAACATTAAAAACGAAGCTCATTGAGCCCAACATTGTTTGATTATTTTCCTTTCCATCTTTTTCTTTTTCTCTCTGTTTGCTATCACTCCCTTATTTCTCTCTGCTCTCTCGAGCTCGAGCTGCTTGTAGTTCAAATTCCTACGCGCAAACGGTGCCAAATCTGCAGACACCGCGGCCCGAACTTGCGTACATTTCGCAATTTGCGTTTAATTTTGGATTCCACACACCAAATTTATGAATATCAATCAGTTTTCGTACACCACAAATGTTGCTAACGCGTTATTTTTTATAATTTCACTTTTTTCAGAGGTTGTGACAATGGAGTCTGATGCCCTTCTCACCACCAATCAGCCTGTGGTTATTGACAATGGATCCGGAGTCATCAAAGCCGGATTCGCCGGAGAACAACAACCAAAAGTGAGAAAACTTTTCTCTACTCACTCATAACAGTTTTCTATTCGTTGAGTTCAGGTCCGTTTCGCCAACTTCGTCGGACGGCCAAAGTACCATCGAGTCATGGCAGGAGGACTGGAAGGAGACGTTTTCATCGGTATCGTTCTCCAAAGGTAGTCGGAGAAATTCAAACCTTGACAAATTGTAGGCCCAAAAGCTGAGTCAAATCGTGGTTTGTTCTCGATCGAATATCCGATGGAGCACGGAATTGTGAACAATTGGAGTGATATGGAAAAGATCTGGGAGTACATTTACAGTCAGGATCAGTTGAATGTAAGCTACTTCGCAATGTTTTATCTTTAGTTAATTCTTTACTCGTTTCAGATCTTCAAAGAAGACCATCCGGTGCTTCTCACAGACGCCCCATTGAATCCGCTGAAAAACCGAGAGAAATCGGCCGAGATCTTCTTTGAGACGTTCAATGTGCCAGCTCTTTATATCCAAATGCAGGCAGTACTCTCTTTGTACGCCACCGGAAGAACGACCGGAGTAGTGCTCGATTCTGGAGATGGAGTTACTCACGCCGTTCCGATCGTCAAAGGATTCGCCATGACGCACGCCATTCAACGCATGGATCTGGCAGGTCGTGACGTCACCGAGTACCTGCGAATGCTCCTGCGCCGCGAAGGATACGAGTTCCATAGAAGCAATGAGTTCGAGATTGTCCGCGAAATTAAAGAGAACGCTTGCTATCTGGCCTCCGATCCGACGAAAGTTGAGAGCAATGCTACGAAACTCACGTATGCTCTCCCAGACACTACGAAAGTCGAACTATCTAACTCGCTGTTCCGTGCTCCGGAAGTTCTCTTCAAGCCTGATCTCATCGGAACGGAATGGCCTGGAATGGCGCATCTCGTTAATCAATCCATCATGAAGTGCGATATCGACTTGCGACAAACGCTCTACAGTAACATAGTTCTGAGTGGAGGAACCACGTTGTTCAAAGGATTCGGAGACCGTCTGCTCGGCGAGGTGCGGAAAATCGCGCCTTCGGATGGAAAGATCAGAATTTCGGCGTCACAAGAGCGCCTGTCGCTGACTTGGATTGGAGGTTCGATCGTGGCAAGTCTCGATACGTTCCGGAAGATGTGGCTGAGCAAGAAAGAGTACGACGACGTCGGACCGCAAGCCATTCACAAGAGGTTCTTCTGATCGACTTGGATCTTTCTCTTCAGTGTGCATAGCCTTCCCTTTCGCTTCAGTAATTTATTTGCCCCATCTGAGTGTTGTTCTGTTTCAATCTGGCGCTTGCTCTTTACGTGTTTTCTCTTGATTAGGCGACCCTTTCTGATTTAAAACCCGATCCATTGGACATAATTATCTTTTCTGGATTTTAGCCACATTCATTTTTCCTCTCTATCCGCTTTATGCCTGTTTCACAGTCAACTCCCTACTATCTTATACATTATTCAAGAATTTAAAAGTCATGCTTCATTCTTGTTTTGTTGTAGTCTACAGTTGTAGTTGGTACAAATCAATCGTCATCTGAAATCGTTGAGGTCATCAACACGAGATGGAAGGCCGATGCGGCGTGTGACTTTGAAATCATTCTGAATTGAAGGAGAAGAAGATAGCCAATTCTATTTTTCTTCTTCAAACTGGTTCTCTCTCCGTTTTGCAGATACCCTTTTCTGACCGCTCACTCTTCAGTTGGATCCGTTTCTGAACCCGATGCAGACCCGCTTCCTTCTTTTATTTCTTTTCTCTTCTCCCATAATTTCAGCAGTTGGCACTGTTTACAGAGTTCGGAAGTTCATCGAACGGTTCGTTTTTCTGAATCGGTTTCAGAAGGTTCCCTTCCATTTTCAGCCCAGAATTCCGTCGATCCGCAGCAGACGATGATCTGGATATGGCTGCTGCAGAGCTGGTTTTCAAAGAGAACCAGTCTCTGAAATCGCTGAGCTCGTCGGATGGAATCGAAGCTCCTCCGAGGAAGCTACCGTTCGGAACGGAGCACGCACGGAATGAGCCAGTGAGCTTGAAGTTCCGTTTCCAGGAAACACCATCTTGGCACGCTGCCGAACTCTGATTGAGCAATAGCAACTCAGAAACCGAACTTCAAATTTCAGGCCGGGGCTCCTTCCGCCGAGCCAACATTATCGGAATTGAAGAAAACTCACTTGGAAGACGTGGAAAGAGAAGAAGAGCTGAAGAGCAGTATGGTCGCTCCAGTTGGCGCAGGAGCCGAGAAATCGGAGATAGAAGAGGAAGGGCTCCTGAGCACAGAGCCCCCGAGCCCTATTCGGACGACTCCGGAAGGCCTTCACGACGGAGACACTCTCAGTGGACGGGTCCCGACGTGGCAAAAGTGTGCTCCTTCCCCTGCTCAGCACTTTTTTTCGTTCAGACCGCTCGAAACTCACGGTCGGCTCATCGCGTACGACTTCAACGTCAACCCAGAATACCCGCAGTTTGCTCCACGTGCTCGTGGTCTCGTCGGAATTCCCGACGGATGGAACCTCGACAAGACGGTCGACGAGGAATTCAAAACCGGATTCAGAAGAGTCGATTTCAGAAGACGTCATTTCAACTAGGCTCATCAGATTCCCATACTTTCAATCATTCGATACTCAGGTCAACAGTTCCAGTCAAATGAATGTTTATTCAATTAAGATCTGTTCGATTTCCATGCTCCTGTCCACCATTCTCGCTTTTTTCGAGGGCGTGAAATCGAGTTTCGACACTTGGGCCCTCGAACTTTTCTCGAGATCCTCCTCCTCCTCCTTCACCTTCTGCACCGGAAGCGGCGGAAAAAGGATCTCGAGAGGCGGCGACGCCACTTTCTTCTCCTCCTCTTCTTTCAAGTCTCCTGTCATTTTGCGCCCGATGCTTCCCAGTTTAGCCTCGAATTTCTTCGCCAGATACGAGACACAACGACTTCCGCGACGGATCGAACTGAAGAATGAGGAAGAACTGAGACGAGATCCACGATTGTGCGGGAGAAAAGACTCACATTGTGGGGTCCTGCGGAGGTTTGTCTCGTTTGGTGAGCGAGTTGAGAGACGAACGGAGCGAGGAAGGGAGGTAGGTGAGCGAGCGGTTCGAGTTGGTCTTCGACGTCGGAACGTCCTGCTGCGTCTCGTCGAGCGACAGATCTCGTTCGACCGGCGACAGCATGGTGAATCCGTGGGCCGACTGGAGAAAGACGAACAATGACAGGCGGGAGGGAGTGGATCGATTACCTTCAGAGTGATTGCGGATTCGTCGAGGGTGGATCCAGTGGCGAAGAAGGAGTCGTCGTCATCTGAAGAAAGATCAGAAGGTTCAGAAGAGATATCAATGAACCTCTCGCAGTGTAAAGAGAAAGATCAATGACGAGAGATCGGTCGAAGCACTCTCCCTCGAAGATCGTCGACAGTGTTCGTCTGGAAAAGAAGCAGATCCAGAGAAAGCGAGAGCGAGAGAGTGAGAGAGTGAGTGAGTGAGAGAGAGAGAGAGAGAGAGAGAGAGAGAGAGAGAGAAAGAGAGAGAGAGAGAGTGAGTGAGAGAGAGAGAGAGAGAGAGAGAGAGAGAGAGAGAGAGAGAGAGAGAGAGAGAGAGAGAGAGAGAGAGAGAGAGAGAGAGAGAGAGAGAGAGAGAGAGAGAGAGAGAGAGAGAGAGAGAGAGAGAGAGAGAGAGAGAGAGAGAGAGAGAGAGAGAGAGAGAGAGAGAGAGAGAGAGAGAGAGAGTCAGTCGGTTTCACCTCCAGACTGAAATCTGGGCATTCACCAACACCAGGATGACCGATCCGAACTTGTATTTCAAAGTGACAGTGCACGATTTCTGAAAACGAGGGGATCAGTTGAAGACACGTGGATCGGGTCACTTCGAAAGATTCGGCTGTGCTTCCGAGGCACGAAGTGTTCAGTTTCCGGGCTGATCTGATGTCGAACGAGTATCCGGTGCAGTTGGTTTCGTAGACGAGAAGAACGTCTTCTGGAGTCAGAATGACCACTCTCTTTCGCGTCGGCAACTCCTTTTTCAGACGCAACACCGCAGATCTTTTGGAGAAGTAGCTCTTGACGTAGTCCCTGAGAAGCGCCGTCACGTCGTTCCAGATGCCCACGTTGGGCAACTTCTGCACTTTCGTCACACTCTTCGATGGCTCCGTCGACGAGTCGGTTGATTGAGACATCTGGAGAGAAATGTTTACGATTCTCGCACTTTGAGCGGGCTTCGTGCCAAGTTGCTCTCCCGCCAAACTCACAACATCATTTGACATTGCTTACCCGACAGAACAAAACAGAAAAACAATGTTCCACCGTCCGCATCCGAGCAGACGTCGAGTTCACGCGAGAATACGGTCCGCGTGGCCGGATGGGAAGCGTCTCTTCGGGTCCTCATCCATTATTTCTGGGCGCCCGTCTGTCAACTATTTTTGAGCGTCCACCAAAAAAGGGAAAACTGTGCATATAAATTCTCATGCATTTTTTATTGTTGTTTAGTTTTTGTATTCACTTTTCACTCGCACGTCGCCGCAACAGGAAATAAGAGGCGAAAGCTGGGAAGAGTATGCAAATCGGGAAGAAGGGCGAGAGAGCGCGAGTTGCGAGTGCACTTGTTATCACTCTCGCCGCCACGTACCCCCCTCCTTGATAGCAATTCGTTTCGTTTGCCACTCTCAAAGTCTGTTTCGAATCGAAATGTTTCTTCTTCTTCTTCTTCCACTCCGTACAATCGAAATAATTGAAAACACGAGGCGGATTCAGTTGTCCAGCTGCTTCTCTGTTTGCTCCTCCCGAGCCACGTCACGCACGGACACTGTATATTTTAGTTCCCCCCCCCCCAAAACATTCAAAGCTTCCTTTTCGTTCCTTTTTTGTTCGGTCCTTCCGGAATGCCCAGTCGTTTCTCCGATTCTCACACTGTATAGTTCTCTCGGTTCTCCATTTTTTCCATCCAAAAGAAACCATTCGAATCGAAGCTTTTCCATTCCCTTTTTTATATTTTCGCTCGCAAACACACCCGATCGAAATTGGCAAAAGGTGTATCGAGAGGAGAGAGGGTCGACTTCCCTCCGAATGACAAAACCCTCTCGATATTATTTCATACTTTTACATTTCATCATCCCCTCCGCCCGGTTCCAGTTTGAGAGTTTTCGAGACCCTCCTCTCAATTTGTTTAACTTCCGCAAACGGACTTTTTGCTCCACAACTTCCGAAAGACTCTCCAATGATTCTTGATTTCTTCTCATTCTACGTGTCGGTTTCTAAATTCGCACAGAATTTCCACCAGTTCACTTCCCGAAACATGATGATTACCGTCAAAATGTTCTTTCAAAGAATCAGAGAGTCATGACTTTCACATGACAAAGAACCCTCAATTTAGTAAATGTCTTCCAAGATTGAAATCTATCGGCTGAACTTCAGTGAAACCTTTGGAAACTGTTGATTCGGAAACCTTTGAAAACACGAAACTCTGCATGATAATCTCGTTTTTTTTCCGCCGTCTTCCAGCCTCCGAATCGAATCGTGGCGACCAAAGTTCCGCGCCGAAAGGACTCCAAAAAAAGACTCTTTCGATTCAAACTATCAAACCCTCATAACTTTTTTCGTTCCCCCCAAAGTGTCACAATTCGCGCCCTCCTCTCTCGCTCCGAATTAGTAATTCTAATTGGCTGCGGAGAGAATGACAACTTCTTCTTCTCCTCCTCTTCCTTCTTCTTCTTCTTCTTCTTCTTCTTCTTCTTCTTCTTCGACGGCTCCTCGTCTCCAGCAACTCTCGTCCCCTGCTCACCTTGTGTCCGGAAGTCGCTGTCCTCTAATTTGGCCACTCTGATAATTGTTAACCAGGAGAGCCGCTGCCTCGCTCTTTCGTCCCCTTCCCTTTTCCGTTTCGATTCCTGCCGAAGGCAACAACACACGCAGTTTGATGACTTGTTTTACGAGCGGCGGCACAAACACACGGCCCGAAGCATTGCGCACACACCTATATCACCACTCGGGATATTGCTGGAGTGATTGGAGAGCACGCCTTCTGCTCCTCTACGGCTTCGCCCGCTTCTCTCAATTACTCTCTCTCCCCTCTCTCTTTGTCTTCACACCTTGGCGAAACACTGACCACGGACTGGAACTACTCGTTTCCCTTCTTCCTTCCTCTCTCCCGCTTCTCGCCTCGTTTTTTGTTTCGCCTCCTCTTCTGACTGACAACGAAAAAACAAAACGTCTCTCTTTTCCGTGCTTTCGGTTACTATGCGACGAGACCCGCCCGGCGGGCTCCGCGAGCCCCGAAAACTCGACTAACGGAATCTGTTTCCCTTCTTTTTGCAGGTCTAATTATTCCGCATGACGGCGAGAAACATCAAACTCTTCTTCGCAAGGTACCGTCGTTTCGTCTGAATCCTCGTCCAGAATCCTCTCGTTTCAGATGGAAGTACTTGATGTTCGCTTGCTGTGTCACATATCTCCTAGTCACTTATATTCCGATTCCGAAAGCTGTGAGCAGAAAACGGAGCAGAGAGCTCAGAAACATCTTCTATTTCAGAATCAGAGTAGATGGATTGAAGGGGAAATTGAGCTGGAAAACAGTCCTGATGTCGAGATCCCGCCGGGAAAAGAAGATGTCGCAGTGAAGACGGTGTTCAAGTTCAATCCGATCGGAAAAGAGCCTTTCGACGTGGAGGAGATTCTCACCTACAGCACGATCAAACTGGAAGAGCGGATGACGGCTCACGTGAAGAAAGGTCCTTCCGCCTTGTTCCTTGGCTCTCCGAACTTGGGTTTCCAGGCGAGAAACGAGTGATCCTCTCCTGGAATGCGGGTCATTCGGCTGAAAACCTGCAAGGGTGTCCCGACTGGAACTGCGAGTTCACTCAAGATCGCTCGAGAGCAGCCGAAGCGGACGCCGTGCTGATTGCCCATCAGGATCCAGAGTTCGTGAGAAATCCGAACCAGTACGTTGTGTATTTCAGCCAGGTAACACAGTCAGCATCACGAGTGGGAGACAGTTCTTACTTTCAGGAGTCGCCGGCCAACTCGGGAATCTCACTGCCAAGTCGCGACTATGTCAATATGACTTTGGGATTCCGACACGATACTCCGGCGGGCTCTCCGTACGGATACACTGTCAAGTTGGGACCCGGATCGAGAATGAAAGCGCCGGTAAGACAGGATTTCGATTGGAGGGACTAGGAAACTTTCTAGTCCCTCCTTCCACACAGATACAATTTTCTCGCGATATATTCGCCTCCTTCTACTTTCCTTTTTTGCAGTACGTGTCTGCTGAACTCGTGGAACGGAAGACGAAAGGAGCTGCTTGGTTCGTGAGTCATTGTCAGACGAACAGCCGGAGAGAGGAATTCGTAAAACGTCTTCAGGTACTCGGAGAGCTGTTTTCCAGCACTCAATCTTTTCTTTTCTGCAGAAGCACGTGCCTGTTGATATTTACGGAGGATGCGGTCCTTTGAAATGCGGCCGAGGGGAGTCGCGATGCGATACGATGCTCAACACGGAGTGAGTGTTTTTCCCGCGTTCCCGCCCGCAGTTTCCCATTTTTCAGCTATCACTTCTACGTCACTTTCGAGAACTCGATCTGTCAGGACTACGTGACGGAGAAGCTGTGGAAGTCCGGCTACCAGAACACAATCATCCCTCTCGTCATGAAGAGGTCCCTCGTCGAGCCGTTCGTGCCCCCGAACAGCTTCATCGCCATCGACGACTTCAAGAGCGTCAAGGAAATGGGAGAGCATCTGAATTACCTGATGCGTAACCACACGGCCTACATGTACGTTAGGATTCAATTATGTCGTCGGTCCAAGAGACCCTGAATGATCCCCATCGCAACAGCTAATCCTCCGTAATTTGCAGGGAGTACTTTGACTGGCGGCGCGACTACAAAGTCATCTTCCTCGACGGATCGCACCACGACGTGCTGGAACGTCCGTGGGGGTTCTGCCAAGTGTGCCGGATGGCCTGGACGAGTCCTCGGCAGAAGGTGCTGATACCGGACTGGGAGCAGTACTGGAGGCAGTCCTGCGAGCGGGACGGAGCCCTCGTCGCCTCCATCACGGACGAATAACTCTAGCTGCTAGCCTCTTCTTCGGCGGGTCTCTCATTTCTAACCAATTCGTTTCATTATGTATTTCTCAGTTCTCTTGGTACTTATGGGTATATTCTCACATTGTGATGTTCGAAATGAAAGTTGTTCTGTTCGGATAATCCCACGATCAAGTGCCTTCCGTCCACTTGACACCCGGCGGAATGTTTGGCCACCCGCCCTCTCCATTCCGCACGCCTTCTCCCATTGTGCTCGGTCGGCCCCCCTTCGTGTTACCACAACAACACAATCCATCCATCCGTGCACCGCTTCTTCTTCTTCTTCTTCTGCTTCTTTCTTTCTTTCGTTCTCTCGCTTCCGACCACTTCCTGCCTGCTTGTCGGCATGCCCGCTTATACGTTTCCGCACACGTGTGCAAAATCCGCTTTCAGTGTTAAGTCGAACGTTGAAATTCTCAAAATACCCATGCGACTCGTCTTCTTCTTCTTCTTCTCCTTCGTTTTTCTCAAAAACACTCGGCTGTAAACACGAAGACGACGCCTTCTTTTTGCATTATTGGCCGTGTTTGTACGAGCCAGAAGATGCAAACATTTGTAATTGTCCACACATTGACCATCCCTTCCTCGATTGATAGTATACTCTCGTCACGAATTGCTGGTCATCGCGCAAATAAAAAAGAGATTGCAGAGCTTTCCCGTCATGATGTGAAGTCGAGATGGCCAGGCAGGAGCTCCCGCACAGCTTCTACTTCTACCTCGTTCTCCGCTTTCTTTCTGCAGTGAGTTCTCCCATTCCTCTACCATTTCATCACTCGCTTCTCTCCAGATTTGCGCCATCATCGTCATTTTCGTGATCGGCCTCAGTCAGTACTGGACGAACCGAGTCTCCGCCGTGTTCGGAATGGTCTCATCTCTCGCAGGTCTTCTCCCCCACAGCCTCGTTCTTTTCAGGTCTTCGTCATAGTTGCCCTCTTGTTCTCCGCTTCCGCAATCTCGATTCTGTTCATTTGGGACATCAACAAGACCACTCTCGTGAAAGTGAGCTCTCGTTCCGATGCTCTGATCGCCCGACTGAATGCTTCCAGAGATGTCTGTTCACCTTCGTGTTCACCCTCTCCGTCCTCATCGCCGCCGTCATGTTTCTCGTGGCCAACGACGGCTGCGATCCCCGCATGGTCTCGCAGTTCGGCTGCTTCCAGACCGTCTCCTCCGGCACTTTCCAAGCCGCCGCCGCCTTCTGCTTCCTCATTCTCGTCTTCGGACTCCTCGATCTTTCTCTCAACTGCTACTTCTTCTGGCGCATTTCGAAACGGCAGCGGTCTCCGATTTATGACTACCCGCCGCCATCTGTTTCCGTAATCGACACTGACAAGTGGGTCAAAATTAGCATAAGCGAAACTGTCGTCGGAGTCGTTTCAGAATCAAACATGACACTTACATGGAGTACCAGCGACAAGGACAGACCACTTCCGTCTAGCACTGCTTCATGACATGGCAACGTTTCACTGTTCAAACTCTTCTGTTATCAATAAAAACATGCTTCATTTTACACTGAGTCAATTGGTTCTATAATGGAACATTATGAAAATGGTTATGGGAATGGAAAGAGGGAAGAATTGGAAACATCGGTTTATTTGGGGAGGAAACGACTCAGAAAGAAGTATTGCACGAGGCGAGGAAAGACGGAAGATTAGAACATCTAGCGAGGAGACGAGCATGAGAGAAGAAGTTTTCTATCCGTATGTGTGTAAGAGAAGGCACGTTGCTCACTGACGGACTGAGGTCACCACCGACCCTCTCTGAGCCAGGATGGCCTTGAAGTGCGCGATTTCGGCCTTGAGACCGTCGATTTGAGAGCGCAGATCCTCGTTCTCGCCCTCCAGCAGCTGCACTCTTCTCGATCTGTACTCGAAGACCGCTCTCCGATTCGCGCGACATCGCTTCGCCGCCTCGTTGTTGCGACGACGACGATCCACGTATTGCGGCTGGAAAAGAGCAATGTTTTTCTATTTAAAGAGACTCGGATTCAGAAATAGTTACAGATTTGTTCGAGTAGTTGGAGTGATCTTCGGAGGAATGCGAGGGGGAGAGAGACGCAGACGACGAGACACTCTCGCAGTCCGACTTGTTCCCCGTGTTGTGATGATGATGGTGATGTCGGGGCGGAGAGCCCAAGCCGGAGACTTGCTCGGTGCGGCTCTGAGGAACAGTCGGGGAGGGTCTTCTCTGAGAAAGAAGAGCCGAGAGGAGAGACGGTCCCTGCTGAACTGGCATTTGAACCGCTGGCTGCTGGGGAGCTGGCGAGGGAGCGGCAGGACGACCGACTGAAAACAACTTGTCCGTTATGGAATGGCTCTGATGAACTCACTCTGCTGAATCACATTGGATCCGGGCTGAAGTTGGGGTTGGGCGGCTTGTATGTCAGTGGACGAGTCGGGGCTTCTTCTTTCGATCTTCATGATGACACTGCTCGACTGAGTGGGAAGGCTCTGCTGAGCTCCTTCGGAAGGACGGAACGGATGGAAAGCGGAAGACGTGGAGGAGGAGAACAGCGTCTGGGTGGAGGTGGAAGCGGGTTGTTGAGTGCTCGGATAGATCTGCAGAAAGCAATCGTTCGCATCGGACATCTGTCTTTCTAGGTCACGCATTCAGCTGTTGGCGCTCAGCACCCATTAATAGACTTACCGACGACTGAATAGTTGACGGTTGCAATTGACACAATTGGAGCATCGAAGGGAAGTGAGGTGCCGCTTGGAGCAGCGGAACTGTGAGCATGGAGCTGGCTTGAAGGGAAGCCACTGGTCCCGCCGGGAACAAGTTCTTCGTCACGTCGGGGATGACGAGAGCAGCGGGCGGTTCGACTGGCGCCGTCGCCGCCTGCGGAGCCGCGGGAACGTCTCGGCTCTCGAGCTGCGACTTGAGACGCTCGTTTTCAGCCGACAACAACATGATCTTCTCTTCCATGGCCAGGTCGTTGAGCCGGCGCTTCTCCCTGCTTCTCCTCGACGCATCGTTGTTTCTCCGCCGTCTCTCCCAATAGTGCTCGTCTTTGATGACACTCTCATTCACAGAGTTCCTTCTCGACTCGGGAGGAGATCCTTCTGAGTAGTTCGACGAGTCGGACGAGCTCGATGAGAACTCTGCCGAAGCCGAACAAACCACCGAAAGTCTGGAGGACGGCGACAATGACACCGAGTCAACGTCCATCTGGAAATGATCACAGATTACAGCCGAGTCAAATGACGTAGGAGGAGAAGCAGAGGAAGAACACCTCGTGCAGGTGTTGTGTTCAGGGGGGTGTATAGTGCAGTTAGCAACAATTAAGCAGTGCGGGCGCCTCCTCAGTTGACCTATTTGCGCCCCCAACAAACCAGTTAGCCATAGCCGTCGCGCCGCACGGCGGTCAGTTCGGACAATGCTGTCTCGCTCTCACTCTCTCCGACTCTCTCCGAACGAACCAGTCGAACAGGATATCCCTGCGACTTGAGCGGCGGCGACGACGACGACTTTCGCCCTCTCCGTTCCCTTTCTCCTAATCATTTTTCATCGTTCGCGCGACTCTCTCCTTCTTCCGATGATGCCGACTTTTCTAATCGTTTTCACTCTCATTTCCCTTTCATGCTTAGCTTTCGCTGCTGTCGGGTCACGGATGTAGGGTAGATGGATGAGTGGGAGGCGACGCATCAGGTCACCAGTACAAAAGGGTAAGTGAACTTTGTGCGGGGGAGAATCGAAAAATGGAAACAAGAAGGCAGTTGGAAAGTGGGAAAGGGAAACGAAGAGGAACGGAAGAGAATACGGTGGGAACAGTGGGGGAAAAGGATTCGAGAAAAAGCGAATTCAAGACAGAGAGAGAGAGAGAAATGGAAAAAAAGTTTGTGTTTGATTGTGCACATCTCGCGCAGAGGCTGTTTTCGTGGCGAGCAGAAATAGCCGAAGAGACTCCTGGGGGGGCCGCCTGGACAATTGTCCGCCGAGCTATTTTTGTTTGTTTGTGGCGCGAGCGCGACGAGTGAATCACAAACAGACTGTCGGGTGCGGAGAGAATCGAAGTAAGCACGGGCAGACTTCCAAACTTTTCTGCAAACCAGACCGACACAACAACTCTTCTGCAGTGTCCGACTGTGACGGAGCGATGATGATTTTGACCAGAACCTCTCGCTCACCTCATTTTGGAGAAGGAGAGGATAATGCGGAGAGAGGGGAATAGAGTGCACTTTGAGAGAGAACGAGGGAGGAACGTGATTGCGAAATGGGGGAGAGAGTCGCCTCGAGAGAGAGAGAGAGAGAGAGTGTCGAAATGGTATTCAGTGAAAGGGAAACAGAGATCGGTTCGATAGGGACGGGAGAGAGTGGCTAGCAAGATCGTATCGGAGTGACCGGCGGGAGAAAGTGGGTACGACTGAAAGTGAGAACACCTAGCGAGAGAGATCGGAAAGACACGCCCGGATTCTTGCTGGGAAGAGCTTCCTCGAGGCTCTTCTGATGAGACAGATCAGAGTGAAGACACCTTTCGACAGAAGAATCACGGCTGTTGCAAGTTATCGGAACGGATATTGGGGACACGGGTATCTGGAGCGCGGGGGCAACATGGATAAACGGTTTTTGTCTTCCTGTTTCCTCTTCGGAAAGTATCATGCTTGAGGAGTATTCAAAGCTTCGGAAGTCGTCAGCCTTCTTCGTCTGAAGTGAGCACGCCGAATGGACGGAGACGAGAAGCTGACATCGAGAAGCCAGGTGGAAAGTGAAGATGATGAAGCGGATCTCGAAGGAAAGCGAAAAGAAGACGGACACTGACAGACAAAAGACGAAACGAGAGAAAGCGAAGTCGTCGGATCGGCCAGGCAGGAAGGGAGGAGGAGGAAGAAAACGAGAGTTTCGTCGGACAGTGGTGACCACCGCAAGAGTGAAAGTCGGCGTTGGACAATAGGCTTGAAACTGACGACGATGATGCAGGTTCGAGACGATGGCCGCATGAGAAGCAGCGTCAGAACGGGAATCCTCTCGCCAGTTCATGCGTAATTGCATGCCGCTTTCCTTTTCGTCTTCATCGAGATATGTTTGTGTGTGCTTCGAGATCCGGGTGTGATCGAATGGGATCGAATGGCGGATCGAGATCAGGCAGGAGCTTTTTACGACGAAAGGGAAACGAGAAGGGAAAGTGATGCGCGCAAGTTGATTGCAAACGGATCCCGGTGAAAGCGATGGAACGGGAGAAGAGAAGAACACGAGAAGAGTTGCCGCATCTCGTCGAGAAGAAACAGCAGAGAGTGGGACTCGAAGAAGAAATCGAGGCAATGCCACGTCACACCGATACATCTCACCGTCATTTCAAGCATTTTCATGGCACGAGAAGAAAATGAAACATGCATTGGATTCAGAAATGTAGGCATTCCTCTCTAGTTTTACGGTTTGGTTGTAGGAAAATAAACTTTGAAGGACAGGCTGATGATGGAAACACAAAGCGAGACCATGATTGGTGCCAGAAAAGTTCCAGTGTTTTCTATTCAAAGTGCCTCCTTTCTGAATTCAGTAGGGAGCCCGAAAAGCCGTGTCGGCTCATCAGAGCAAGAAAGATAGAGAGAGAAGAAGAGCTCTGAGTGAGTGGGCTCACAGACAAAATATGGGGCGGAACGGCTGTCGGAGGGTCGTTCCGCGCGGACAGCCGCCCGCTTCGTGGTGTCTATTGGGACACTGGCACGGCACGTAAACATCAGTGACCCCGAATGACCGACAGACGAGACCGGAGAGCTGGCTGGCAACTAGACCACCAGTAAACAACAGCCGAGAGCACTCTTCGAACGGACATCTGCGTCTCGCTTTTGTACACGCTATGCGCGTCTGATTAGCGAGTCGAACGGGCGGGAGAAGCGGGCGGAGCACGTCGCCGACGAAGACGCAACAAATCATCGTCATGCAGCTGCGATAAGAGGCAGGACGCAAGTGCAAAACAACTTGTTTATAATTGCATCAAGAGCGGCAGTTCGGAGCCACACAGGGTCCCTCCGGGATCGACTGTTTCCTGCCACTCGCGCGTCGTCATAATCGACTCCGCGCACTCACATCTGCCTCTAATTGATGTGGTGCGCATGCACATAGTCAACAGGTCCCGGTAATGTTTGTGGAACGGGTCATCTGCTGACAGCGGACTGACGGGCACAAACACCTGCGGAAAGAAGGGCATCGCAATCCGTCTCCGAGGGCACTCGTGTCTGGTACTGGCAGGTGCGCGAGTGGTGTAACAGGAGAGAGGTCGGCAATAAGTGATAGCGATTCATATACGAGACAAAATACACACTCAATCTATTGTGAGCCAGTAGGTTACATCGGCAATGGAATAAATGAATAGGATAAAGAAATAGGAGGTTGGCAGGAATATGATTGAGAGGGAGAGGTAGGTGTGTCCAGTTAGCATTGGACGCGTGGAATGCTCAGATGCACTGCGCGACGTCTGTTGAACAGATTGTTGCACGAAGAGTTCGGGTTCTTGACATAGACTTGATCGTGGCCCATCCTCATGATCTCCATCGCACGACCGACCTCCTCCTGAATACTGTGGAGGCGTGGCGCCTTGACGCCGTCGCGCAGGAAACGAACGCTTTTCGGCACCGGCAGAACTTCGGCGATCTGCAAGAAAACGACAAGTCTACGAGCATACGAGAAATTTGATTTACCATGTCGGCGACCTCGTCCTCTTCGGTGAGTCCTTCGAAGAACGCTCCTCCTTCGCATGCCACATCCTCCTCGGCGCCTGGAATGGCGATCGCCGAAGTGACGCCTCTTCCGTGGCTCTTCTCGCCGGTCACCAATGGAGTGGCCATCAGCTCGTGGATAGTCAGTCGGTCACTCGGATTGGTTCTCAGCAAACAGCGGATGTCATCCTTTGCTGAAAAGCGAGACGTGTTAGTGGGCGGAGCGTTATGAGACGTTCGAGAGTCAGAGCCTTCTCCGTCTGAAATCGTGAGATTTGGCTAGGCGCTTACTATCAGCTGACACACAGTCCCATTCCTCGTGTGGGAACGCATAGTATCCATTGGCAATGCGCGATCGCATGCCCGGAGACAGAGCGGCACCTTTCATCGAGTAGAAGGGCGGATACCCGCACAGCCTGTAATCGGGTTCAAAGTGCTCACAGTTACCCAGACCCCCCTTTCGTTTTGAGCCAGATGCCTCTTACTACACATATGACCTCACCCAAATATTTTTGAGAGCGTATGTATTACATAGATAGTTTGAGCAAACAGAAGTTTCTGGTGATAAGAAACAAGTCGAAAGGTAACAGACACTCCCGCAGCAATTTGAGAACCGAATCGAAACCTACATTATGTACATGGCCACTCCGAGGGACCACATGTCACACGACTTGTCGTATCTCTCGCGACCCAGCACCTCCGGAGGTCTGAAACATTGGATCGGAGTCAGAAGAGGGTCGTCGGGGCGACTCACGCGTAGAATGGAGTGCAGCACGGCGACTCCATGAGCACGTTCCTCTCGGGGCGCTTCGCAAACCCGTAATCACCCAGCTTGTAGACGCAGTCGTCACCCGTACTACTGCACAATATGTTTTCCAGTTTGATGTCCCGATGCGCGATGTTCATGTCGTGCAGATACTCCACAGCGTTTCCGATCTGACGGATGATCTCGCCGACTTCTGCAAGAATCGGATTCAGTTGGAAGTCCCGTGATGGTGGTCGGACTCACTCTTCTCGGTGTACGGGACGCTCCCTTGACTCTCGAACTGGCTGAGCAGGTCGCCTCCTTCAAGAAACTCGACCACCATCAGAAGACACTTCACGTTGTCGAAAGTGTTCTCGTAGATGTCGAGGATCGTGACGACGTTCTCGTGCGAACTGGTCAGCCAGTGCAACTCCACCTCTCTACGTGCTTTCTGGCTGTCTCGCAGCACTTTCAGCGCGTACTTCTCGCCGCTGTCCTTTTTGTAGCACGCCATCACCTTTCCCGATTCGCCGATTCCAATGATCTCGGCCGAAATGGTGTAGTCCTCGGTGATTTGGTGCTGATGATACGGGAACGAGACGGTGAGCGTCGACTTGGCCGAACGAAGGCCTTGCTCCTGGGTCTCTTTGGGGTTCTGACTGGCGCAGAAGCAAATCTTGCGTTGCGTCGTCGGGCTGAGATCGTCGTCCGAGAGATCGCAGTCGATGTTGAGCGAGGTGGTCGCGTTCAGAACCAGTGATCGCTGAAATCGGTGGGTGTTCTGTGTTGGACTGATTTCTCGTTCTTTGTGTCTCGAATCACGCGAGAACCAATCCCACTCGCCACCTGTTACTCATTTCATTGATCGCTCAGAAACTGGAGAAACGAGGTCGTCGCGCCCATCAAACTCTTCGCTAGCAGCGCATGGCGTGACTCTGCGTAGAACCGGCACCGCCGAAAAGCTACTACCCCGCTCTGATATGAAGCGAATGAGCAGCTGTCACAGAAAGAGGCTACACGTGGGGGGTACAAGATACAAATGGAGAAGCGATTCCGAAATGGGCCCAGAGGCCAGTGGCGTCATTCTTCCCCACAGTTCAGTTCGTCTAACTGTTCACGACCGATCATTTCCAACGCAATAGACAGGTCTCCTCTTCTTTGTTCCCAACTAGTATTCCTTATCTTCGTACACTCGCCCCACGTGCAGCTCTCTCTCTCTCTCTCTTTCTTTCTCTCTCTCTCTTTCTCTGTCAGCCAAAGTACACTTCGGCGACGACGTAATAACAATTGGTCCCTCTGACTCCTCGTCTCGAAAGCAGGGCAAAGTACAAGAGAGTGAAAGCAATACCTGTACAGCGGTGGGCGAGTCGAGCAGATGTTTGGTGCCGTAGGCGATCAGGTCTTCCGACGACGGCGTCACGAACATCGAGGTCGCTCGTTTCCCAGTATCGTACGAGAAACGGAACGGATTCTCCTGAGGACTTCCTGAAAACAAGCCTGTTGTTGTGATCGGTGTTCCCCAAATTTTCAACAAAGATCAGATCAGACGGGCAAAACTGGCTGTTCCCTTTGTAATGTTACACAGCGGATCGAGGAATTTTGTAGCCTGATTCCTTGTACTATGCCCCTCTTCGGACGACGGTTCGTACGATAAGAGCTGATGTTGACTCACCGGAGTGATCCGTCGAATGATGCTTTACTTCTTGTTTTTCTTCTTGCTGTTGTTGTTGTTCCATCGGATCTTCGTCTTCTTCATATTCGAACATCATCCTTCTCGTTGAGGTACAGCGTAAAGCTGAGGGTGGAAAAGGGACGAGGGGGGAGCCTGAAAACGAGTGTTTCGGACTGTGTTTGCACAGGAGAAACGATGATATCCCCAAAAGAGAAACCAAAGGTTGTGAGCGAGTGAGAAAAGAAATCAAAAAGTTTGTTGACGGAGGAGAGAGGGAGGGTACTTCTAGTACCTGTGGCCTGACTCGCGTCGGCCGTTCTCGCTGCATTTAAGCTACTTAACATTGTGTTGTAGTCCTCCGGAAAGCCAATGAGTAAGAGGGAAAGAAAAAAGCGAGGAGCGAGAGAAGGAGAAGAAAGAATCAAGAAGCTATCGATCGGTTCCGACCTCTCTCCGCATGAATATATATTTACGAGGAGACAGCAGCAGCAGCAGCAGCAGCGGGAGAGGAAGATGCGGCGGGAGGGGCGCCTCCGGTGAGACGGGAGGCAGGCCCCGCGGGCTGGTTATACATGGGACCGTGGGGCGGAGCAAGACGAACTTCGGCCCGCCGGGAGGAGTGGAGCGGGCTGATAGAATCGAAAACAAGGGGCGGTTTATATACGTGGTTGCGAAGGAGGAGAGTTGGTTCGCCCCCCTTCTGGCTACGCCTCTCTTTCGAGGGAGGCGCGAGCGCGCGATGCCGTCCCTTATCATGTCAGTCAGAATGGTTTTCTTTCTTCTGAAACACCAGATACAAACTACAAAGTGAGAATGCGCCACGTGACTGCAAAGAACAACTGCGGGAAGGGAGCAAAAGGGTTGCTAAGCGGAATGTTTCAATGAACGGAAATGGAGGACATGTTTGAATGATCGGCATGGTCTGTCTTCCAGCCTCGTCACAAAGAAAGAGAGGAACTGGTTCTGTGTAATGGGGGCGAAAAGGTTTACCGTTTACAGTTTACAGCCTGCAGAAGGAATCGATTTCGATGTCACTATTCGAGAGGAGAAAAAGAGACAAATCGGGCGGGAACGAGCTTGGAAAGGGTCCGCAAGAGTCACGAGTCCGCGAGAGACAGAGGCGCAGAGCACTCCTCCTCTCTTTCCACGCGATCGATGCTGTCCGGAGGCGCGCGCGCACTGCGGTCCGTCTTCTAAGAACAAAAACAAAACATGTCTAGAATAACAGAACATTCGGAAAATCTATCGAGTTCGCAGTTTTGCTCTCCGTGTTTTCTGTTTTCTTTTTTCGCTTCCTGGTGGTCTGCAGTCCAAAGTTTAGCGAGCGGATTTCGTGTGACGTAAGTTGATTCGCCAACACTGGAACGCTCATTGACGCATCATGCAACCGGAAACGAGAAGAAGAAGAAGAAAGAAGGAAAGGTCGATTCGGCCGGCGATTCGGTTACACAACTGATTCATTCATTCCCGTTTCCCCTCATCGATTTCAGACCGATTCTGGACTTTGGACCGTCCGTTATCTCCGACTGAGGACTGGAGACGACCTATTCAGGCCGGCCCGTTTGTTAGATTATCGGCTAATTCGCCTCGTCAAGTGTTCTCTGATGTCCACCCGGAATCATGTTACATCAGTTTAATCGTTAAACTACAAACACCGACACCGCCTTTGTTGACTGTTTTTCAAAGAAGATCGGAAAACCGACACAAAGCTATTCACTCCCGGCATTGGAGATGTCGATCACGAGGCGTTTTGTATTCCGTAGGGTATGCACGTACCCATTCGAGACGGACTGTCTACTCGGCCATTTCCTGTCCTGCCCGCGTGATGATCTCCCCACGTGGGGCTGCTTCTGAAGGTTTCGTCGCCGAGCGGGGGTTTTCCGCCCGAGCGAGAGAGAGAGAGAGAGAGAGAGAGAGGGAGAACAGACGTTGATCGGGGATGGCGTGATAAGAAGGAATGGAAGAAGAAGAAGAAGATTGCGGCTGATCGTTGACCGATGGCGAGAAACATCACTGGGAGAGGATCCATCGCGCTCTTTTGATCGCTTGCTGCTACTCGCAATGCTTGCTAGCGAGCCCGCGAAACGGAGCAGTTTCATAAACATTTGTGCACCGAGCGCATCGCGAACTCGGGCCCACGTGGGGGAAGAGTCTGCGGGAAAAACGGAAAGGAAACGAGCCGCTCTTTTTATGTCTCGTCGTTTATGGCGTGTTTCGGAGTGTGACTCGGGAAATGGTGACTTGTCGTCGAGATTGAGGTCGTTTCCCGCAATTGCCTCGAGAGTTTGTGTTGGAAACAATGGGGGAAAGGAAGCGAAGAAGACGATTATTGTCGATTGTTTTCTTTCAGTTGATCTCACTGATTGACAGATGAGAAGAACAGAAGGAGAAGAAAAAGAAGAACAAGTTCTTCTCATCTTGAGCCAGAGAACATTCTGCTGGGTCCTGAACTTCTTCCGATTCGGCAATCTCGCTCTCGATTACATCAGATCTCCACATTTCTTCACTTTTTCTGACAACTTTCTTGTCGGGTCAGTGTTCATTTGATCTGCTGGCCTCGATAAACATTTCGTTGAAAAACGCTGCAGAGGGGTTTCCTCTCCCTCTTTCGAGCAAATGTGATAAGACATCACTGAACTGATGGGATGATAAGCCCCGTTTCTGCGAATTAGGGGGGTTTCCCCGATACGTGACTTTCGACAGAATTGGAAATCAATGTCACTTTCTCTCTCTCTCCGGCCTGTTTTTTGAAATACTGAAGATGATACCAACCGGTACACCGCAGGCAGTTCGAGACGATTCTTCTTCTTCTTCTTCTTCTTCTCCATTTCTCTTTCTGCAGATCAACAACACCGCCATCTTTGCTCTTTCGATAACAGAAACAACACTCCCTTTCTCTCTTCCAAAAACAGGTATAAAGGTCGGCGTCTTCTTATCTCTTCCCAGAAAACAGTTCGGTTTCAACGAAACGCCTCCCTATAACTGGTTTCCGCTGATCAATTGATCGTCTCCTCGTGTTTACAGTCTCCACGAACATCCATTCGTAAGGGGGCGATGCATGGGAATAGAAGGACACTTGACACTTATTGGACGTCAGCGGAAGTGCCCAGTTTGCTCACTTTGCTTTTCTGCTCTCGCGACAAAAAGCCCGGGAATGATGTGGGAACACACGTATTGTTATCTCGGAAACCAAGGGTGTGGTTCTGAAGGAAAGAAAGCTCTGGAACGAATCACTTCCGGGTTCATGTTTTGATTCCTGCTGCTTTTTTTATCAATAATTTCTCGCTAATCAGCTATCAAACTAGATCACAATACAATCGAAATTCGAACCGAAAGCGAGATTCTTCAGAGCATCACAACTTTCGAAAGTAGCCGATCATACCGACCCGCTTCGTCTTCGTCGACTTTTTCTGTGTTTTGTTGTTTACTGATCACCTGGCCGCTGATCAAAGGACTCGAATACATAATCCGAGAAGTGGGTGCAAACACATCGAATCGACAACTTCTAGCACATCGGAGCCCTCGGGACGTGTCTTGTGCCCCCGCCGTTCGTTTTCTGTTCTCGTGTGACCGTTTTGCAGGATTACTGTAACTGTCAGTGAGCAGAAGAAAGTATTTAAAAATAGAAAGGGGGCCACTTGACGGAAATAAAGAGAAACAAGGTGCGAAGACACAAGTAGTCACTGTTAGAAAACACACTTTTTGCACGGAAACAACGTGATGCTCTCGGCGCCCTCGAGATTTGATCAGCTAACTATTTGACGCCGTGATTCGCAGGGATCCACTCGAGAAGTGAGAAACAAGAAAGAGAAGCAATCGGCGGGACGAGCTGAACAACCGATGCTCTTCAGGGGTTCGGAGCTCCAGAATCCGAGGAACTGATTCATTGTAGCTCAAGAAGTCGGATTCTGTATTCCAGTTCTCATGGGAAATGGTCTCTTCCGCAGAAAAGTTGGTGCAACATGCAAATTGGTTTGTTTGAATTGGATTGGCTCAGCGGACATTTTGACAGTTTCCTTCCGCGAGTGATTACGCAATCCGCTGGTCGTTCCGGAATGGCATTCGAGATGATATAAAAGGGGAGAAGCGGGAGTGAAGGGCATCAAACAGCCACCGCTTCCACCGCCAACATGACTTCTTCCGTTCTCGCCCTCCTCGTGACTCTCGCGACTATTGTGGCGGTAAGCTCAGAAAGGCCGCTGTCTGAGACGCGTCTCCCGTTTCAGGTGCACTCCGCGGTCCTTCCGGTCTCTTCGACCGAACTGGCCACCGTCGGAACCGACGTCTCCACGCCCACCACTGCCATCGATACTCTCCAGAACTCCATGTCGCGAGTGAAGAGACAAGGAGGCTGCGGCTGCTGCGGATGTGGGTGCGGATGCTGCTGCTGCAGACCCAGGTACTTCCGTCTTCTCATTCCGATCTGAAACTCTTCCTTCCAGATGCTGCTGTTGCTGCCGTCGTTGCTGCACTTGCTGCAGAACCTGCTGCTGCACCCGATGCTGCACGTGCTGCCGTCCATGCTGCTGCGGATGCGGATGTGGATGTGGATGCGGATGCGGATGCGGATGCTGCGGATGCGGAGGAGGAGGCCGCAAGCGTCGTTCTCTCCAGAACCTGCGCATCGACGAGGCCAACCGTGCTCTCGGAATCAAGAGAAAGTCGTCGAAGGGAGCCGACAGATGCTAAGTCCCTCGCTCTTTTTCTATTTATTTCTGGTCCCCCAACCCATTTTCTAAGTTAATAATAATAATAATAGTAATCATGAAAACGACATTCGTTGCTCTCTAGAATAATGGCAGGTGCAAATGCGAATGATAATTGGCGCCCAGCACAAACACGCAATCTGGCGAGACTCGTAAAATTCATGGGGTGCGCGGGCGGATACGAATCCAATCGTTTGTTTTTTTTTGTGTGTGTCCTCTGGAGGGCCCCTACTATAATTGGATCTCTCTCAGATCCGACATGACTTTTGGTGGCTCGCCGAGCAACTGACACTTTTTTGTTTCCCGACACACATCCACGACACGATAGGAGAGAGATAGATCGAATTGGATTATTATTCAATTTAGGCGGGGCGCCCATTTCTGCGACTTTTTCCAGCTTGCCCAGCAGGGTGTTTGCACTTCCTCGCCTCCAATTAGACGTGTTTTGTTCCAAAAGGATCGCAGTGGGAAGTATAAAAGAAATCAGTTTCGGTCGAGTGACTCCTTCTCTGATTTCTCGCTTCCACCCGATTTGCACTTTACTGCCTTCCACGGCTCCCGCGTTTTACGAGAGTGGAAGCGAGAGAGCGAGGTTTCTCGGTGTGGAGCCGTCCCGTGGCGCCGTCGTCGATTCGTATGCGTGCACATGCTCCACACGTACGTTCCATCTTCTTTTCCGTTTCGTTGCTCCTCTTCTTATTCATCTTGTTCCGCTTACAACAACACACACGCACACCAATATGCTTTCCGATTCCCGGGGGCGACCCAACCAAAGTTGTTTTTTTTTCTCGTGAGAGATGCCTTTTTAGGGGGGAACACCATAGTACACAAACAGATTTGTTCGCGCCTCTTCTTTCCGTATGATTGTCGAACATACAGCAGACCCTAGACCCCCTATGAAGTTTTGCTTCCAAATGGCAGTACCACGTCATCTCTCGGAACTTTTAATTTCCAAAGACCACGTCGTTCTCAGCTCTAGAAAGCAATTGTTCCTGAAAAGTTGGGAGACGAATGAAAGAGATGCAGCCCGTTTCTAGGCCATGAGTGTGTTTCTAGTCCTTCCCAACACCAGAACTTTTAATCGTTTCCTCTCAAAAACACCTCACTCTCTCTCTCTCTTTCTTTCTTTTTTCTGACTTCTCCGTTTCCTCTCCGTATGCATTTCTCTTCGCTTCATCCAAATATATTCATGAGGTCCCTCTCCACGAGAACCGAATGACGGCGAGGTTCTCTCGGATGTGAGCCTGAACGTAATGCGGATTTATCGTTTTCTCCTTTCTCTCCGGACGAATGCTCTTCTTTTCTCACACAAGCATTTTTTGGCGGAGTTGAAGCAGTTCAAGAAAGCATGAGAAGTAATGGTTTTATTGACACAAATCCGTTTACAAGTGGAACTTGCGGTGACGTCTTCCGCTTCTGCCGGCGTCTCCCTCTCTCCCCGGACACTTGCAGTACTCGGCGTCCTTTCCTGGCAGTCCGGTGGGTCCTGGCGGTCCTTCCGGTCTGAAACACATCCCGTCTCTCTTTCTCCTCTTCTTCTTCTCCTCTCTCTTACCCGTCCTGCCCGGCGGCTCCTCCGTATCCCTGGATTCCTGGCTCTCCCTGTGGTCCCGACTGTCCCGGGTAGGCGTCTCTTCCGTTCGGGCCCTGTGGTCCTTCCGGTCCGGCCTCTCCTGGTGGTCCTCGTGGTCCCTGCCGACCCAACGGTCTCTCTCCGTCGTCTCCCTTTCCTCCCGGCGATCCCGGCTTTCCGTCGAGTCCCGGTGGTCCCGGTGGTCCGCAGTCTCCTGGCATTCCCGGGTTTCCGTCTCTTCCTGGACGTCCTGGCTGTCCGCGGGCTCCGCGCATTCCTCTCAGTCCCGGGGCTCCGGTCGGTCCTTGTGGTCCAAGTGGTCCCTGTGGGCAGGTGAAGCATCCCGTCGGCGGTGTGTTCTGGATGTCCTCGGCGTCCTTTCCGTCGAATCCGGGCACTCCGTCCTGTCCGTCCTGTCCATCCGGTCCCTGTTCTCCTTCTGGTCCCGATGGTCCCGGTGGGCAAGTGTTCTCGACAGTGCACTGACACTGGGGTCCGCCTCGTGGTCCTCCTTCGTTCGGGAACGGTCCGTCTGGGAAGCCGCCTCCCGGAAACTTTGGCTGGTTTCCTCCGTTCGGAATGCCATCCGGGAACTTCTCTGGCGGCGGAGCAGGCTGGCTGGCTCCGTATCCTCCGTACGGGTTCGGCGTCGGAGCTGGTGGCTGGACTCCGCTGGCTCCGTATCCTCCGTATTGCTGGCGTCTGACTCTGTTCGAGGCGGTTCCCGCTCCGAGCTTCACCATGTCGACCCACATGTCTTCTGTGAGACTCTGGAAAGGGAGGATCAATGCGGGGTCGGGAGAAGATGGAGACTCACTCTGAAGTTGGCGATTTCAGCATCAAGCTCGTTCCAGATGTTGGACACTTGGCTGTAAAGAGAAGCGGCCGCGAAGAGCGAGACCAGAAGAGTGGCTCCCGAAAAGACGATGGCGCCTGACGTCGCCGTGGTGAGTGTCATCTGGAAGAGAAGCTGATTGTTAAGAAGGGAGCGGAGAGAGAGAGAGAAGAACAAGTGGATATGAGGATATTCCCTCTGATTGTCCCTAATCGCATATCTCCACCTCCACCCATATATAGGGTAGAAAAACCGAAAAGGTTCCGTTAAGCAGTTCTTCCGCCCACCCGACGTCGTCGTCGACGTCGTCTTCCGCGCGGTATCCGCCCGGCGGCCACTCGGGGCGTGGTTTATAGTATAAACTCGCAGACTTCTTTGAAACAACATCGTCCAATGGCAAACGGTATTCGAGTTTTTTCGTCCACTCTTCTCGGAAAGGACGGCCAAGAAAGACCGGACATTTGGGTTAACGAGGTTATGACGAAAATGTTGCAATGATGCGAGAGAGAAAGACTTCTAACCGATTAGCGGACACATGACATTCGGAGGAACGGGAAGAAGACACGAAGAGTTCGTGGGGAAGCGGCTTAATTCGAAGATCCTTCGTAGCAGGAACTATTCTCACACTTTGATAGGGAGTCGTACGATGAACGAATCGGCAGCTTCCCGAGAGAAGTGGAACCTCGCACTCTCGAGGGCTCTGGCTCATTCGGTTCGTGAAGTGGCACCCTGTTCATGTAATCCTCAGTTCAGTGGAGCGAACTCGCTTCCTCTCTCCACGAGGCTCGCCCGAATTCTTCGTCACCCACCTGTCTCCTTTCTTTTGTTTTCATGTGACGCGGCAGCAGGTTCACCTGTTCTTGAACCGATTCGCCTAGAAGATAGGAATCTCCGTCACATGCGTCTTCTTCTTCCTCGAACCGAAGTGTCGGAGCGAATCGGACCGACATAAATCACTTTGAACTAACATTGTTGCAAACATCCGAGAAGCGAATCAACCCGAACCGGGGGGCTTTTCGAGGGTTTCTTTCAAGTACATCCTGCCTCGTCTTGCTAATTCGAGTCAGCTGATCGCGGTGATTGGTCGATCCGGAGGAACATACCAAACATCGGAAAGAGGGGACAACTCCATAAAACGTGACGTAACGTCTTCTCACAAGCCAGCTTGCGTAACAATGCCGAATTCCATGCCAATTGTCCGGTTCTTTACACCCCTCATATTCTCTTTTTATCACCAACTGACAGTCCTCGTCTGCTTCCATATTCTGATTCTAAACCGATTTCGATAAGAAGAAGAAGAAGAAGAAGCAGGTGGAGAAGAAGGGAAGCGACCAATATATCAAGGTGTCGGACATGGCCTAAATCAACAAATCCAGAAGACTCCCAACGTCTCTCGCTCTCTTTTTCACACCGGACTCGCCCCTCCGAGACGGCGCCATTCTGGCGCCAGGGACTTCTTGATTTATGGCCGTTTTGATATGAGACCTACGCTTATCACCAATGCTTCTTCGTTGTTCTTTCGTCGAATCGAAAGTGAGAGATGGCTTGCGGAACGAAATCGCTGCGCATCGTCTCAACACACGCATCCGTCGATACGGAGGAGCCGAAGCGCCGCGTAACCGATGAGCCCTTTCAGGTCGTCTTCTGAAACGATCGGCTGAGCAGAAATCGGATTAGCACGAATCAAAGAGGGCGTCGCCTCAGCTCTCACTCCTAATGCCCCGTTTCTTTGCGCGCTTCTCACATAAACAAAATGCATCGAAACGCGTCTGAAGAAGTTGGGCAGTCGTTCGTCTTCGTTCGAACGCATTTCGAACACCTGAAGGCTCCTCCACTTTTCTGTTGCTTTTCCGGTTTTCTTATCGCGTTTCTCTGTGGTCGGAGAGAGAAGAAACCTTATATCTTCTCATCGTTATTCATCAAAAGAGTAGAAGAGAGGGGGAGGACGTCTGATGTTGAGTGATTATGACGGATTTTCTGGCATTCGATACGACCAAATCTGTCTGAGATGCGTTCATCGGCCGATTGGAAGGAGGGACTAGAAAACGGGCATAGCTCGGCCATCAAAGTTGTTCTCTCGCCTTTCATCCAAACACGAAAACTGCAAGCCTCTCTTGAGGGAGGCAATGAATTGCCACGTCATCATCATCTCTCTAACACGCCTTCTCTCGTTCGCTCCTTGGGTCCGGAAACATCGGGCCGACGTCGTTTGTTCTTCCTCATCCCCGGGGAATCCTCCGTTTTTTCTCGAGAACCATGCGTTTTCGCGCCTTCTGCCTTCGACTACTAATCTCTTCCGTGCACTATTGCTTGCTTCTTCTCCGGCCACCCTGGCTTGTTCGGCGCCGGAAACAGATTCCGCTTCGTTCAATTTCGTCTAATTCGTACCGGAAGCCGAGTCACACGGAGTTTCACCTGCTTCCCGCGAGCAGCCCCGCCCCTCTGCTTCCAGAACTCAATCTGACAAGCCATCAAAAGGCGGCGGAGAGTTGACGATCTCTCGAGGGAGTTGTTAACTTATGAAACAACGTCTCTCCGCGCGAGCTTCAGTTCGTACATGCCGCAATTAAAGACTGCCGCTTCGCCGGCCCGACACTCTAACCAAGCCAATCCAGATGCTCTAATCAAGTCACTTTCGTTTTCGCATCCGCCCGAATTCCCGCGCTCACTCCGCTCTTATCTCCTCGAAATTCGGTGCTCCCGGGGCGTGGAATGTACTCCTTCGTCTATTATTTATCAGTCCGTTTGACAGGTGTCCTTCCGCCCGTCTTCTCGCAAAGTGTTTGCCTTCTTTCGGACCTCCTCCGTCTCATTTCCATCTTATTAATGAATAAATTCGAGTTGTTTCGCCCCGAATCGGCCCTCATATTTCATTTCGTTTCTCTACAATATTTACTCGCGCAATATGAGAGTGCCCTGGTCCCTTCTTCTTCTTCTTCTTTCGATTCTTCCTCTTTTTGGGGGGAGGCAGCCTTCCGCGTTTATCTCGGATTTCATCAATTTTTTGTGTTACTTACTCACAACGATAGTCATAAGAAGTGAGTCTTTCTCTTTTTTTTCCGTTTCCATCGCGCTTCGCCGAGCGAGACACCAACTGACCTACTCGAATTTGAATTGTTTTGTGGGGCGGGCGCATTCCAGAAAAGAAACACGGGAGATAATTGATGGCTGGGTGCTCCGGAGATGACTACTGACATTCGAGGGGCCGCATAAATACATTTCTCTTTCTCCCCCGCTCCTCGTTCTTTCGATTACAGCCACTCGTTTTTTTTTCTCCCGTTTCATCGCACTTCGTTTCGTTTTCAGGAAGAGGTGAGAAGATAATGTGATGAAGCAGCTCCTGGTTCTTCTCGTTCTTCTCGTCCCCTCGCTCGCGTTCAAAGACTACAACTCGGGAAGGAGTCGTCAAACTGTCGGCTACACCATCGAGAATGTGCTGAAGCTGCGGTGCTTCCAGTGCAACCAGCCGTACGACTGCGAGACCGGCGTCTGCTACGGAGACGTGTGCGTGAAGAGTCTCGTCAACAATCACTACGTGAGCAAGGGATGCGAGAACCTCACGTGAGCAACACCCAGAAGCACGTCACACACCGGCCTCTTTCAGCATTTCGAGCAGTGTCTACGACCCTCAGCTGAGAATGAGAACGTACTGCAAGGAAGAAGAGGTGAGTCGGAAGGCGTTGCCGACGACAAGTGCCGAATGCTCAGGTTCTCGGCGTCGACACCATCAACTGCTACTGCCGCGACGCCGACTTCTGCAACTCTTCTACCTCTCTTTCCACTTTCCCTCTACTCTCCCTTTTCACTCTATTCTTACGGTTATAATCTTCTGAAACCATCTCATCTCAATTCGTCGCGCACTTCCGTCGTCTTTCCCCCCGTTAGAATTCTATGAAAAAAACAATGAAAATCCATGTTTTATTCGATAAAAAGTTATTTTCAAAATAACTGAAAAACACATAGAATCTTGTTGTAAAAAGAGGTGAATCAGAATTGAAATCTGGAAAAAGACATCGAAGAGGGGTGGGGGGTCAGGCAATAGAAGACTGAATGGGAAGAAGACAAAAGGTGAGTGCAATGCAGCTTGGAGAGAAGGGGATCAACGGACATGGATGCGAAGACTGGGTTGACAGTTTGGAACTAACTATGAAATGGATTTTGTGTTCAAGGGGGGTCGTGTCATAAACATGAGAATTGAATTAGGAGGGTGAGTTATGGACATTGGGGCAATCGTGATTGGAAAAATCTCTAGAATTCGAATGGAAAAACGTTGGGAGTTATTAGTAGACTATCCGGGAAACCATTTCTCGCTTCAGAACGATTCTCACAGGGTTCACTGAAGTTCTCATGTAAAAGACGTTGTACCGGTAATCACACGAGATGACAAAGGAAGAAGTAGTTGGTCTTGGTATATTTGGGGATCGTGGCTGAGAAAGCCGTATCTGGAAAAGAATGGGTCTAGTAAAGATTCGAGGAGTTCAAATAGACCTACGTGTTATATCTTGCGGTGTTTGCAAGATATTCTGGAGGAGAAGGCGACTCGGCGCAAGCCCAGTAGACATCAATATCAATTCCGAGCCTAGGCGTGGTAGACGGGGACTGATGCTCGTTCCGTGGATTAGTTCTCTGTGCGGTCGAATGACAATCGAAGATGAGAGGCTGGTCCGGATCGAAAATCGAAAGCGGATTTTCAAAAGACGGCCTCCCGTCTGGAGGATAGAAGAATGGTTGTGGCTTCGATTCAGCTGGAGTGCCGCGCCAGGAAAGCTGACAGAAATAATCCGTCATGGGACCCACCGGGTCAACTGCGAAAGGAGTTGGGGAGGTCGTCAAATCAACGACTGGAACTAGCTGCTGAGATTCATCGACTGGGGCTGGATCTTGGGCTTCAGCGACTGGAGCAGCATCTCCTTCAGCCTTTTCAGTCACCTGCGGGAATTCGAACTCGTCAAGATGCGACGGAGATGTCTTCGGAGGCCCGAGCTTAGTCAGATTCCACGGGTTCTTGGCCGGTGGTGGAGCGATGATGATTCGCGGAGCTGGCGGTTCGATGACACGTTCCTTTCGCGGAGTCGGCTCTTCGAACCGCTCCAATTGGCATCTGTGGCCGTTGCCACTGTGCATGAGATGTGGGTGCTTGGCGATCTTGTCGGTCGGTGTTAGAAGAACAACTTTCAATTCGTGCCTATTGTGGCGAAACTGCTTGTAGTAGGTGACACGGAGTTTATCACCGGGAGCCGGTACATAGTTGCAGTTCACATCCATGAGTCTGGCATACGCCGTTCGCCTTTGATCATTCTCGTTGTTGATGAGGAAGATGTTCAAGCCGTCGAAGCTTTCGCTTACTGTTTGTATTGTCCATCCTTCCTCCGTTTTAAGGAGTTGAGCGCATTTTTCAAGAAAAACTGGGGAGTCTGCATCAGAGGGGATGAAGGCTTCCGTAGCGACCCACGGAGAATCATCCTGCTTTCCACAGTAAGAGACGGTCATATTGACTCCGACGAATGGGTTGATTGACTCAATATCGCCTGTTAGAGCTCTCCACGGAATGAGTACGCGACCGATGAAGTCGTTCCAAGCCCACAAACGATTTCCTTTCTGAACTTTGTTGACGATGCCAGGAAGGGTAAGAACAAGAGTAGTTTCAGCGGAACAGGGAAAGTACTGGAAACAAAAGCTTGAGAGTTATTGAAAAATGCATCGAACTCACGGATCCGTCGTCCACCGGATTGCTGCCCAACAACACTCCATGACGATCATCAGACACTCGTCGGCCATCAAAATAAATGAAACGTCCCGGCTTCATCCATTCCTCATACAGACTGGCTGCTAGTGAGATGTTCTGGCAGGTCGTCGAAGATACCAATATCTGTTTATCTTCGGAGACTTGAACGATCACTCCGATTTGATCTTTCACGAAATCGATGGTCTGATGGTCCGATGGACGAACGAACACACTCGGTGATCCGAGTTTCTTCTCGTTTGTCTCGTTCATGGCGCGAACTGCCCGATTCCCGATGTGATGCACGTCTCCCGCCGGCTCACCGATTGACCAAGCGACGTACTTGCATCCATAGCTCTCCTCTTGGCGGAACACACGGAGGTTGTACAGATTTCCGATTTTCGCTCCGACGCCGCGCCAGAGACCGCCCCCGGCGAGACGCGTAGAGAACGGAACGAACACTCTCGCCTCCTTTCCAGCAATTTTCACTTGACCGTACTTGCTGTGCCCGTCCAGCTGGGTCAGATGTCCCTCGACGGTCAGCAGATCGTCTGGGCGGATCACGGACAGCGCCACGTACTTCTCGTCACCTATGTTCGAAGCAGAAAAAATCAGAGTATGCCCAACCTGGAAGAGGACGATCCCCGTGAACTTTGATAGGAGAGGAGTGCCGCACTTACCTCAGGACTGTAGTTTTTGTGTGTGTAGTTGTACTTCAACGCGTCAACCGTCAGATCGATAATCTTCCGCAGGCCATCCTCCTGCTGGATCCTCGAGGCCTTGCCACTCATCACTGTACCTACTCCAAGGATCTTTCTACTCATTCTATCTGCAAAACCAGGAAATAGGAAAAGAGAGTCGCGAATGTGGAAAAAAGAGAAAAACGCAGGAGTTGTGTTGTGCAAACGATGAAACGTCGTCAAAATCGATGCGAAGGGAGCCGCATGGGAACGGTGCCTGTTGCTCGCCGCAGCGTCCGGCCGACTGGAGGAAGGGCTCACTGGCAGCATCTTATTATCGACCGGAAACTGACGCAGAGAGCAGTGGAGGAGAGTACTACGACAAAAAGAAGCTTGCTTCTTTTAGTCAGAAGAGAACTTTGGAAATATGGAGGGAGAGCAAATTATAGGGGTGATGTATGAAGAATACTGGCGAGGGAAGGTGGTGGGAGACACGAGGCGAGCTGAGCGCGGGGAATGAGGCGCGGAGAAGCGAGAGAAGGGGCGGGGCGAAGAGGAGAAGCGAGGGGCGGGACAGTCCCCACTGGCTCTCTCCCAGGTGGCGAGGGAGGAGAGAAAGATAGACAAGTCGGGTTTGGATCCGATTGTAAAAGAACAGAGGTAGGAGTAGGAAAGAAGACCGATCAGTTCTTTATTAGAAACGAGAGTAACGAGGAGAAGAAGGAAAAACTCAACAAAAGGAAAAAGACAACAATGATGAAAGCAGAAAAAATGAAGGAGGGTAGCTAAGCAAAAAATGTAGAAAAATAAAGAAAAAAAGGCAGGTGGAAGTGGAACGAGCAGTTGATGCCTGAAAAATTCGAGAATTGCGAGAAGCAACACACCACAGTACTTGATCATTGCCGATAAGAAACATAACCGAATTCCCTGATAACGCAGGCTTTTTTAATTGATACGATTATATTCTGATGGATAACAAACAACGACATGTATTCGTTTCTAGTCACTAACCCAAACTTCGCAGCTTATCATTTTCTTTTTCTAGTATCGGAGGAACTACATTCGCTGCGCCAAAAAAGAAGATACAGAGTGACGTCTTCTCAATCTGATGCCGAGAAATTTCACTTCCAACAGTTTTCGCCGTTGTAGAAAAATGTTATGTTTTGATCGAACTGACTGCTGAAATGTTTAAAAATCCGATATAATCAAGCAAACTATGTTTTTTTTTTTTGAAAGCCGCCATTGTATTTCGGTTATAAGTGAGGCAGTGATGATTCATAACTGAAAAGGAGCCTCGTTGTTCATAGCACAGAAACAACAGATGGTGCCTATGTGGAAATGGAATGAACGAGAAAAACTATTGATCGAAAGGGAACGAAAAAAAAAACGAAACGCGCCACAATCAGAGAAGTGGCGGAAAACGGCTGCTTATCGCTCTGTTTTGCGTCTCTCTGCCACCCCTATTCCGTCTTCTTTTCTTTTATGTGTACGAAATGGAATCGGGAAGACTGAGACGGTATGAAGTTATAGAGGAAAACCAACAGAATGAAAGCGTGTTCCATGCAGAGGTGCCCGAGACATAGAATGTCAACCTGGACTGAGGCGATCCTTATTAGTTATCTTAGGCTTACTCTGAACTGACGAACTATACGAGGTGGAAAAAGAGTTGAAGGGCCGAAACAGAGTTTGATTTCAACGCGCCACGTCACCAGAGTCCACACTCGCCCTTCACAAGATCCTTCAAACTAGGAATCAATACATCAAAAAGAGAACATAATGCTAGACGAGCTAGTACTCCCTCTTCTCCTCTGATTTAGACTTCTAGCAGCTGCGAGAGTGCAAAGCTGACGAAGATAGAACGGCTGTGCGCGAGGTCAGCAGAATGAGAAAAAGAAGAACCCAAATGGAGTAGAAACAGGTGGCTCCATCCATTCACTTGACCTCGGGATGCACATAAAAAGGAGCGTACTGCGCCACGGTCCTTGTGGTGCCGGGCCCCCTTTTTATGCGAACAGTCGTCAATGCATATGGATGTTGAAAAAGAGAGAGAGAGAGAGAGGTGCCTCATTCGACAAACAATAGGGTGCGGGCACTGGCGAAAGGGACAGCGATTGCGCCATTAACCGTGGGAACGCGCTCGTCGAAATGACCGATTCAATTTGAATAATGTTTTTGTACACATCGATTTTTAGGTGACACGGGGGACCGAAAGAGAAAAGGAAGTCAGAAACCTGAATACTCGCGAGCCAATTTTCTGACGGAAATGTATTCGGAATTTTTTTTATCCCGCACCATAAGATATGCAATCAACCCACTGAACGAATTCTCGGAAATGAGAACGAATACTGCTGGAATTACTTGAATCAGAATGAAAACTATCACAACTAGACTACATTTCGAATCTCGACTCTCATCCACGAGAGTGAAAACTAGTGTCATCAGTGAAATAACATTTGGCATAACCCACAAAAGAAAATCAAGCTCATTAACGAAGCGGCGCTTTCTCTATTCTCCGTGATATCTTCCTTTTATCACATGCTCTCTCTCAATCTTGTTTTGGCGACTGTGAGTCTCACCTGTCCCACCCCTCATTAGGCAACGAGCTTCGTAGACTTGATCGTTGACGCACGAATTCCACTGGTCTCTCCGGAATACTTTTGCACCTCGCGACGGACGTTTCCAATCTGCGACTTGACTCGCTTTTCGATGGCGTGCACCTTTCGGCGGTTCTTTGTCTGTAAAAAGGAAAATCGGCAAATGAATCATAAAAAAACTGGGGAGAAAATTCAGAGCACGAAAAAGCGGACGTAAGGAGGTTAGTATCGTAGGTGAGATTGAGGGTCAAAGTGGTCAGACACAAGCTCCATCGAGCAGAGAGCACCAGGCATGATCGTATTAATTGACATGCTTGTGTCGTCGATACGCAGAGAATTCAGAGAAGAGACACTTGTGTTTTTACTCTATCTTGTTTTACCGAACCTGATAGTCAAAGAAAAGTTGATCAAGATGAACGAGTTGAAAAAGCCCTTCTGCACTTTTCGTTCGTTCAATTCGATACGAATGGCGAAGGAATTGAAGAATGAACGAATGGGGGTATGCGGGCGCGAGCTGATGATGAATACGCGCATATTTTATGAGCTCGAAAGTACAAAGAAAAATGAGTTAGGATCATGCGTCAGAAAAAATTCTCTAAGGAGATGCTCTTCTGAATATCACCTGAATTTTGACGACAGCCCGTTATTACACATTTCCCCTGGGCAGGCAAAGAGAGCATAAACAGCACGAGGGGAAGTAGACGACAGCCAATTACGGGTTGCGGGACGGTGTCACACACCAATTTATCGGGGATTTTTCGTTTCGTTTACGAAGAAAAGAGAACAATGAATCGGGATTGAAAATGGTCTCATGTTTTTCTTTCTAGAAAAGGAAACAATAAAACTCACGAAACCCTCTAAATTCGTCAGACAAACGCAAAATTTAAATATGGGTACCGCTTCTCAGAAATTAAGAAAAAAGGATTAAGCCTTTTAAATGTTCAGAAAAGCTTCAATTCTCACGAAAAGAACTCGTTTTCGTTCATATCATCAACACTCCCTGTCCAAGTTGATATCCGAACGTTCAAATTACACTCAATTTATTTTCTTCTTTATGATAAGCTTGCCGACTGAGCGCCTATGCTTTTCTCATGTTTCAGTACTGTTTGGCGGACCCGCCTCGGCATCAAAAGGGTCGTAAACCCCACGCGTGCACTGCTCAGTGCGAAAAGGATTTATGATCCGAGTGCAACGCGACCTCTTGCTCAATAAATGCGACTAACGCCCCGCGCGAGCGCACAAATCGCGGGATCATCGTATGGCAGCTAAATGAGAATGCTCACCTTGCTCGTCTTCGCCTTCTTCTTTCCACGTCGCTCCGCGTATTCCCGATTCTTTGAAATGCGGTCGGACGCTTTTCGCTTCTCATCAGCGTCCATCGGAGTAAACGAGAGGTTCTTCGACAAGTCTTCAGAAGTAACGTCATTGCCTGACGAGCCGGACATCTGAAAGAAGGATTTGTGTGACAATTACTTGAGAGGAAACGGAGAATGTCAGGGAGAAAAGAAAGAAATTCGAAGAGACTAAGAAATACGCCCAACCAATGAGCATGAGTCGAATAAAATTGGGAAGAAAAGCAAGGAGATTCGGAAAAATTTGCATACAAAAAGAGAGGAATGGGCGTGAGCTTCGGGTTATTGCCTTCTTTTATGGCGGAATGCTCGAAAGCGGCTGATTCAGGGTACATTTTTCGTGGTTTTGGAAAACACATCTACGGGAACGATACGAACGGAAGGAAACACACTCTTTTTGTTGCTTACCTTGATAACACCTGCTCTGAACGTTTTCTTGTTCAGCTGCACGTCTCCGATCTTTGCAATTAAATCCTCCAGCTTATCGGGCTCCGAATTCACCCATTTTTTGAGCTCATCCAATTGTTCCGAATTGTTGTGCAGGAAGTCTTCACATTCAGCGATTTTCTTAAAACGAAATACATTTAAACTTCTCATCTGTCGTTTCGCATCACTTTTTCGATCCGCTTGAGAGCCTCTATGACAGGATGGATCTCGATGAGTGGATCATCGAGTTTCTGTTTCTCGAACTGTTTCGCCTTGAGACTCAGAAGGAACGCTGTATTCATCAGGTACGAGGCGTACGTCTGCGAGACGTAAACCAGCTGGCATCGCAAAGCGCATTTTGGAATCTGCTTGATTACACTCTCCAGTGGTTTCACGACGAGATCGAAGATGCGCTTCTGTAAAGGGAATTTCGAAAAATCGGAAAGTTATGGAGAGAAGAAAAGTAAATGAACTGTTATGAGATGAGAAGAAAAAAGGTCGCGTAAGCTTCTGAAACATCTGATAGAGCAGGAAGAGGAAAAATTCCTTTACTGGAATCGGAAGTTTTGGGGATCGGAAGCATGAAACCAAAATCATTATCTTCTTCTTTAAGGTACTAATTCTGATAGTCTTCTACCGATATTGCAGGACTTCCGATCAACTGGACTTTTGGTTTTTCCAGACATGATTTCGCTTCTTATCGTTCGCCGTTTGAAATGAATAGTGACTTCAACCGTTAAGTTTGCGCTTTGTCTTCGTAAAACAAGAAGACATAGCCCGAATCTCAACTTGTGGGGAACCCGTTTTTGACGTAATCATTGCGCGACGGAAATCGCTTATCTACTAGCCATCAAACATTGCTTTCGAAAAAGAAAAGAACATTCAGTGAAAGCGAAGAGGAAGAACTTAACCTTGACGGTGCGGAACACACTGCTTCTGACAAGAGAAATCGAGGGATACGACATAAAAAAAAGCGGAATTTCTATTTGGTCATACTACGATGGAAATCTTGAGCGGCTCTCTAAGAAACATAAAGGAGAGGAAAAGAACAAGGAATCGCGCTACTTTAAGTCTCCTGTCGACAACCGGAAGAAACACTCACTCTGGCTTCGAACTGCTCCAGAATCTTCACGATTTTCTTGTTTTTCTTCCTGGCATTCTTCTCATTGAACTCGAGAGTTGTTTCAACCTGGAAATCATTCTCCTTCACTTTCCTTTTCTGCTTTCTAAACCTGGACAGTTTCTTCCTTGTCTTCTTCTTCCTCTTCATCATCCTCGAACAACTCTGCGATTGCTGCCGTTGATTTATCGATCTGTTTTTGACGAGTTAAAGCGTCTTCTTCCTCCAGCTGAGCATCTTCCACTTCTTCGTCCCGCATGCCTCCCCAATCCTTGTCCACGTATCCGGTACCGTAGAAATCCTTCCTTTTCTTTCCCCACTTGTTATCAGTGATGTCTGCAAATGTATGCACTTGTCGAGAACCTTTTCTATATCCTACCGTTCATGTCTTCATCATCGAAATCCGACCCATCGTCGTCTTCGCTGCTATCGGATGCCTCTGCCTCGACATTCAGCACTTCTTCCGGACGGTTGAACACTTTCTTCTTCTGAACAGAACCCTTTTTGATTTGCCGATCTTTGTTGTGGAATGTGTTGATCTCATCGATTAGATCGTCATTGTCTTCTTCGTAGGTGATGTGAGAGGATCTGATAGACGTACTGTATTACAAATCCTTTACAAACGAAAGACTTACGCTTTTCCCTTTCGTGAAGACATGGAGGAGATACCTGCAAATGCCTAATACGGATCAAAAGATGTTAAACTGAACCGGACATCAAGATACAGAAAAAAATCGTGAAAGGACTCGTTACGAAGTGTTAAAAAAAAACTTAAAACTAGGATTTGTTCTGAAAATCAGACGTGTAGTGTGAGAAACCGCCTCGGGAATCCGAACTCCGTATGAATAATTGAACAATGAATTTTCCCATATTTTTTCAGTCAACAGAAAGTTAAAACTTGAGATTTAAGATGTGATTTACAAAAACTCTGCAAAAAAAAGCCCTGAGGCACACTTTTGTGGGCGGGGTTTCGTGTGTTGCAAAACTGCCGCACACTTTTCCCGTTCTTTCTTCTTACTTTCGATAATCAGATGACGTTCTAGCCTTTTCTGATTCCGTCCGATTTAACAAGAAATCAAACACAGTTCTTTTTTATCTTATTTCCCACTTAGTTTTGTATCAAAATGTTTCCATAAATCAATGTTCCCACTGCGGAAGAAACTCGAAAGAATCGATATTCGAATAAGCTATTTAAATATTATCATTCAGTTGTTTTTTCTTAATTTTGGTGCTTTCGAAAGTCTTCCGATTTCCCGTTTGTTGCAGGATGACCGAGTACGACAAGTTCGCTGAACAGCTTCGTCATCCGGACAACCCGATCGTATTTCTGGAGGTGACGGCCGGAGGAGCCCCCATCGGAACGATCGTTGTGAGTGTTCCTTCGCTGTCTCGCAGGCCAGTGTGACTGTCAGAAGCAAAGGCTCTATGTGTTTTTCAAAATGTTCCTAAAAATCATCCTAATTCTTTTAGATCGAACTGTTCGCCGATGTGACTCCGAGGACCGCGGAGAACTTCCGTCAGTTCTGCACTGGAGAATACAAGAAGGATGGCGTGCCGAACGGCTACAAAAACTGTACATTCCATCGTGTCATCAAGGATTTTATGATCCAAGGAGGCGATTTTTGCAATGTAAACTGGTATCTTCTGATAGCTGCAGTAATCAATCGTTTAGGGCGACGGAACCGGTCTGATGAGTATCTACGGCTCGAAGTTCCGTGACGAAAACTTCGAACTGAAGCACACCGGGCCAGGAATGCTCTCGATGGCCAACGCAGGAGCTGACACTAACGGATGCCAGTTCTTCATCACGTGCGCAAAAACGGACTTCCTCGACAACAAGCACGTTGTTTTCGGTGAGCATTTTATTTTTGAAAAATTATTTTAGTTAAAGGCTTCAATAACAATTTCACGGGTATGTAGACTTCTGAAGAACGAAAAAGGAAGAGTAGGGGTTATGATTGTGGTAGATATCTCCCAAATCGTTCGTTCTCCAACCGAGTTGCCTGAGTACAACACGATTATTGACTAGAGTTAATTTTGAGCTCACTGATAGTGTTGATGGTAAGCTGACGGCGATGCGGTCGTCGTCTTGTAGGCGCTGTACGGGTTCACGCCTCCGTAGAGAAGGGGGAGCAGAGTTTGAGATGTGCAAGTGCTCACAAAGAACATCAGAATTAAGAGAAGACGTATCATATTGTGACCAAAATAAAACTGGCCTTATCTCTTCAGCCTGCCACCTTTTTATACGGCGAGAAGCCAGTTGGTGACGTCTCAGGATCTGATCTGACCGGTCACGCATTGCAGGCCGAGTACTCGATGGCATGCTAACAGTCCGAAAGATCGAGAATGTGCCCACTGGAGCCAACAACAAGCCGAAGCTTCCAATCGTTGTTGTGCAATGCGGACAACTGTGAATCTTGTGATCTCTGTGGCTCTGAATAAATTATATCTCACCCCGATTCCTTGTTTCTATGTTTCCAACAGTTTTATCGCTGTCTAATGTATTTCTCTCCGACGCGCATCGATCTTCTTTCCGAAAACCACCTTCAGAAGCAGTTTCAATGGCCGATCGTCGGGAATTCAAGTTCAAAGTGGTGCTGCTCGGCGAGGGATGCGTTGGGAAGTCTTCTCTCGTCATGAGATTCGTCGAGAACAAGTTCAGTTCAAGGCATCTCTCTACCATTCAGGTATATCCAGGCATTCTCAACGATTCAAATCTTTCTCGAAGTCTTCCAGGCGAGTTTTCAAAGCAAAACGATACACGTGGACGACTGCCGAGTGGATCTGAACATTTGGGACACGGCCGGGCAAGAGAAGTACCACGCACTCGGACCTATCTACTACCGAGGCAGTGCCGGCGTGTTGCTTGTCTACGACATCACTGACCGACGATCCTTCGACAAGGTATTCTAGTACTACCGTCCGCAAGACATTGCGTTTTACGTTTTCAGGTGAAAAACTGGGTCCTAGAGATCAAAGCGTGTCTCGGAAAGTCAGCTGAAATTTTGATTGTCGGAAACAAAATCGATTTGGAAGAAGATAGACAAGTCTCGCGGAACGATGCGGAGGCTTACGCGGAGGCGGAAGGAACATTGTATGCGGAGACGTCAGCTCAGGAGAACACGGGCATCAACGAAGCATTCGATGCGCTGACCGGAAGTGAGCTTTTCCATAGTTGTCTCTATTTGAGTCATTCCGTTTCTTTCCAGAAATGATAGAGCATGCGCGAACCGAAACCGCCGAGACACCTGCAACTAATCGATCGATTCGACTCATTGACGAAGACGAACAAAGGGACGGACGAAGCAGGAAGTGCTGCCGATGATAATCATTTGTTTCGTTCTTATCCCCCGCTGGTCGACTGCCCATCATATTTTGCCCCATATGTTCCATGTCTACACTAGTCGCATGTTTTACTTTCATATCTTCACTTGTTATATAACTTTGTCTTCATGTACTTTGTCAGAATTAATCATTTATTCACGTTATACGGGAGTTTTCGCATGTACACAAAGTTGAAAGTTTAGACAAGAAAACGAGATAGAAGCTACCCGTGAGAATCAGAGACTTTGAATTTGACTGCAATAACCCTGCTCTGGAAATTCTAAGATCAAAGAGAATCTAAGAAGAGAGTTCCATAGAATGAGACGAAGGATTCACTGCACGCCGTCTCCCGAACAGAAGCTTGACGTCATGAGTGAGAATGAAGATGACGGGCAAAAGAACGAGAGCATGGAGCATGCCGAGGATGCCGACGAGGATCACAGTCTTCCAGAAGACGGCGACTACGTACGCGCGCACGAACATCAGAGGGAACATTCCGAGGATCGTCGACAGGCCCGACTGCATCACGGGCCACGCGACGCCTCGGAACGTGCTCAGGAGCCGGTCGCGCGTTTCCGCGTAGCTGTGGGATCTCCATAGTTGCTGCTGCAAAACGAAAGAAACGTTCGGTTGCGAATGGGGAACTCACATCGACATGCACGTGAGCAAAGTAGTGGTAGCAGACGTGAGCCGAGTAATCGACAGAGAATCCGATCGACATGAGCATCGATATCAGGGAGACTGCGTCGAGATTCACATTCCACAGATGCAGATATACAACGATGCCGAGACAAATCGAGACGATCGACACGACGACCGAGATGATCGCCTCGAAGTTCATGACGAAAACGAGCACGAGAAGAGACATCAGAACGACAGCCGACACTGGAAAACCGAAGAACTCGCGAGGAGAGCGATGGAAAGTACCTGATGTGGAGACGAAGTTGAACGGAGCTGAAGCGGCACTTTCCGTCGGCACTTTCTCGAACGGATGATGAGAGAGTACGGAGAAGAAGCGCGTGTACTCGGAGAGAATAGCTCTTCGTTCTGCCAGGAACGTCTCCACTTCCAGGAAGTTCGAAAAGTTGTGGTAGGTGACGGTGAAGAAGAAGCCGTCGATGACCTCTCCGTCGGTGTCGTTGCGCAGATTGATGTACTTCTCCTCCATCCCGTACTCTCTGTAGTTGCTCACCATGTCTTCTCGATGCCAGAAATCTTCGGTTTCTCCCCAGAACGCGACTGCCTGAAACGCGCGAAAGTCTCGCCACTCGCTGCCCTCCAACACTTTACATTCGAGTACTCCCTCGTCCACAAGTTCGTATTCTCCTTCCCCGCCCCGTGGTCCGGCATCGTCTCGAGTCTCCCGACCATCTCGTCGAACTTCTCTCTGATCGTTGCGTTGTCGAAATCAGGCATCGGGTAAACTCCAAAGTTCACTACGAACGCCTCGCCGAGAACGAAGTTCTGCATGCGACGCGAGATGTCGGTGAGCGGAGAGTCCTCCAGATACAGGTTCTCCATGTCGAAATCGGTGTTCACGTGCGATACGAGGGCGAGACAGATCTGCAAAGTAAATGAGATTTCGGGCGAGACATGAGGTGTTTCTTAGTACTCCGATGTGGACGAAGAAGGCGACGGCGACGAGTATCTTGGCGGCTCCGGTGTGCAAGAAGTCGATGAACACTTCGAGAAGACTTCTCGTGTGAGCTTCCTGGGAGATAGTCGGGACGAAAGTGAGCAGGGAAGCGAGCGAAGAGCCCGAAGGCTCGTCCGTCTTATGACTCTTCTCCATCTTCGTCTCCGATTTCACAATTTCTTTCTCAATGTCCACTTGTTTTCTGACAAATATTCCGACAAGCGCGGTGAAAAAGGTCATCTGGTAAACGAAGTCGATGGCCAGAGCAACAGTGGTGTAGAGACAGAACAGCTGAACGACGGGCATGTTGGAGAAGAGGCCGGTGGCGAAACAGGCAACATCTGGAAGAAGGAGCGAATGACGGAGGAGAAAGGATCGGAGAGGAAGAGAACGATACCTGTCACGGAAGTCACTGTCACGGAAGCTCCCGAAACGGCCACTGATTGACCGAGACGCACTTCGAGGGACTCTCCTTTGGTGGACTGTCTCCATCCGGCGAGAACCAGAAAAGCGTCGTCGATGCCGATTGTGACGACGAGGAACGGGACGACAGTCAAGATGTTGCTGAACGGATAGCCGAGACCCCAGAGCAGACCAGTCGTCGTCCAGAGAGCCATTCCGGGAGACAGAACTCCGACGATACTCTGAAAAAGACACAGTTTGCGAGTGCACTGAAACCGAGTCTTACCTCCCAGTGTTGACTCGTGTACCAGGGGATTCGGACTAGAGTGAGCAGCATAAATGCAGTCAAGACGATGATGGTGAGCCCAAGGAACGGCAGGGATGTTATTGTGATCGCTCTGGAACGAGACAGGATAATCAGAACCACGCGTGGAATCACCTTTGCTCCTCGAGCTCTCTTGTTCGCGAGAGCACGGAATACTTGATATGATGCGAGATGTCAGAGATTGAAGAGAAGAAAGTTCGCACTTTCGCTTCGAAATCCGACGCCAGATGTCTTCCGTTCGGAAGGGAAGTGTCCACCATGTAGTGCAGAATCACCATCTTCGCCTCACTCACAAACCCTTTCTCGATCTTCAAATCCCCGATAGAATAACCGATGAATATCTTCTTTTGCAGAGCTTCCGCGTTTGGAAACGTCAGTTTGAAAGAGCTTCTGGCGGTGTCGTTGAGGGAGGCCTGCAGGAAAGCGAGGACGGCCGCGTTGCTGTCGTTGCAGTAGATTCCGCAGAGACTCTTGTACGGAATGTGCTGGTGATGTCCGTCGAACGCCGTGATGTTATCAGCAACGAACTGGAAACAGAACACTTTCGGCTCAGTGTCAGGAGGACTGACCTTGTGTGCCAGCGAGACCTCTTCGAGGGCCTCGTTCGTCAGAATGTTTCCTCTGTTCTTCTTCGTCACCAGGATTTGCATCTGAATGTCTCCTCCTCGCTACAGCACACCAGTCTCCACTTACTCTGTGATGATGCGACCCGGAGGCGTACTCGAACCTTTTCATTCCAGCCTCTTCCACCCTTGATAACCCATTCGTCGGCGCATAAATGTCCCAGATGTCGTCTTGACTGTGAAACGAGAAGAATCCGTACGTCGACACAACTGTGAGTAGTGCGGGGACAAGCTGCAAAACGATTGGAATTCGGGAAGAGAATTCGGAAGCGGAGGGGACTTGCAATGAAAAAGAACGGTTTCCTCGCCACAAACTGCCCGTACCAGTCGAAGAACTGCTCCAACTTCCGCATTACCTGCAAAAAACGAAGAGAGGAAGTGAGAAGGAGAAGGAGTGTGAGGCTTAATCCGTGAAACAAGGTTGGTTTTCTGAGAGAGAGAATGGTGTCGATTTACGAGGTGAGGCTAAAGCCGCGGGCGCACAAAGAAGAGTCAAAACAGCGAGACGGAACGATCAGGTAGGATTATCGGAGGAGGAAAAGGAAGAAGGTTTCACCTGAGGCTTCAATTGAGGGGTCGATGAAGGGAAGGCGCTTCAGAACGAGGGCGGCAAGGTGCGGAACCGCGTGGCGGCAGGCAGTTACAGCCTTTCCGCGCAGGCGTTAACTATCTCTTCGAACAACCTTTACAAAAACGGCAACAATGGCTATAAAAGTGTGTACAAACCCAAATATTGGCGGGGAGGCTTTTGTCTCCAATGAGGCGTATCTCAGCACGAGATAAGGTGTACTTGCGAAACCAACCCGTTTGCCTCTGGCCTACTCCTCTTTTTTTGCCTCCTAGCGTGTCTGTCTCCGCTGTCCTCAATCAATTTTCGTATGTAAATCGTGCGAATGGAATGGATACGAGGGAGAGACGAGGACGCGCATAACAGGGTCAGATTGGCAGAACAAGGCTTATTTATCACCTCCGATCATGGCAGACTGGTTGGGGGGAAACTCGGGGTGATGCTTGAGGAAGGGCGAAGGTTCAACGAAACACATCAGTGTTCTGAGGGAGATCCGAACGGAGATCACGCGATTCTCTCTTATCTCGAAGTTCAACCGACGGCGAAAATAGAAAGCGAGTTCGGTTTTTGAGAAACGAGTTTCCTACGAGACAGTTTTGAAAGTGCGGAGAGGAAAAAATGTGGAGAGGGTGTAATAATATGAATATTGCCATGATGAGGGCAATGAAAGTAATGGTTCAGGGGGGCGTTTCGAACACGCATAACAGGTAGTACAGTTACGCGAAGAGAGAACGATTCCCGGAGTGGCTGGAAGAGAGGCGGCGGGGAGGAACGCGAATAAATGAGAGGCGCTTCGGTTGGCATTGAAAGATCAACTTGCGCAACACACCGAATTAACGAAGAAGCGGAAAAGAAAACGAAGGGAGAAGCTTGCCTGGGAAGAAGGACGACCTCTTCTTTCTCTTCTTCTTCTTCTTCTTTCTGCTTCCTCGTCGTCGTCGCCTTCTTCTTCTCGTAGTCGATTCGAATCCTTCACACCTACTTCTAGACAAAACAGTTCAAAAACACACAAACACATTGCAGCAGCTACGACGACACCTTCCGGGGGAGGGGGCTACAATACAAAGGGGACTGGTTTAATGGCAAAAGGCACGGTCTCACGGAAAACTGTTCGGATGGCAAAGAAGTGTATAGTCGGAAGGAATGAGAAAAAGCGATCAGCAGTCAAAATTGGAGAGCGACTCGGTCCGAGGAGATGTTTGACACACACACACTCATTACACTCCTGACGTCTTCGTGTTGTTGTTTTGCGAACTGATCGACGATTCGAAACTAAGAACAGTTTTTAACATCGAACAAAATAAGCGAGAAGGATCTGTAAGAGAGAAAACTGCGTCGCCGCGGAGGGGCCGAGAACAACGAAAACATTGAAAGTGTGATTGGATTCGTGGTTCCTCTCGTGCCCTTTGTGTTCCTCGTTTCGTCACTGCACCCATTGTTTCCGACAAGAACACAGAATACCAAAAACAGTAACAGACCGAGGCTTCCGAACGTTCCGAACGTGGAATAAGCACTTTCTCAGAAACTCTTCACAACGAGACAGAGAACCGCAATCGATATAAGTCTGGAATCGATCGAAAATGTGTGCTTCTCATGCTGGAACTTCTAGAAAAACTTTAGTAAATGCATTTTCTTAATGAATTTAGAACTCTGAAGCTCAGACTTTTCACTCTCGGAGAAAATCTAATCGTTTTTTCAAGTTTTTCGGAATTCCCGTCCGAAAAATCGACAGCAAGGCAGAGCTGACAGGAGTCTCTTCCCGACGTCTTCGAGAGGTCTTCTGAATACGTTGTGACGCCCGACTGTCATGCTGACTATGAATAGATCCGGACTTCAACAGATTTGCCCGAATTCACGACTGTTGGGTCGAGCAGACACACAAGTTTATACATTTGATGCCTGAATGTTGGCTCATCCGTGCCCCTTCCGCGCACTCTGCAGTTCTGCACCCTCTTCATTATTATCTCTCTCGATTCAGTTGTATAGTTGTTTCTCTCAGTCACTTCCCCACTGCTCCCTTTTTTCAAGCGGAACCGCTCACGTGCTCTCAATAAATCAGTTTTATCGATACGTCGCTGAGACACTTGCACACGAGATAACATGTTCATTTGCCTGTCCGGCGAAATTAAAAAGAGAATAATTTAAAAAATGAGATCAGGTATAGGCATCAATCAGTTCCTATGCAGTTTGTCCTTCTGACATGCTTCCAAAAAGAAGACGTCCGTCGAAGTGTGGATTCTGATGTTGTCAACGGCGCAGATGTTTTCTGTGATTCCGAAGTTTTCGCAGATGAATGCAATCTGAAATAATGAACATGAGAGCAAGAAGCAGAGGAGCAGGTGTACCCTGGAAGTGTTGACTGGACACTCGAACTTGGAGAACTGCCAGATGACTGCGGATTGCTCGGAGGGCGTCGCGAACGGGCACGTCAGCTGGCCGCCGGAGAGGCAACACGCAAGCAAGCGGGTGCCGGTCGAGAATTCGAGAGCGTCGAATATGATCTGAATCGGTCGGTGTCAGCTAGAGGGGACCGCAGTTTTCGGGTCTACCGTGTGAGCTTGACTCATTTTTGTCTCCGTTTCCATAACTGCAATCTCGCCAGTTGGGACGATAGCTTCTGCAAAGCTGGAGACGTGCACTTTCTTCAAGTGGAACTTGTTGGTGACTCCGGCCGGCGACGTCCATCCGCAGAAATCTTTCTCGAAGAGACATCCTCCCGGAGTGGAACATGTCGATGGAATACCGAGAGGTATTCTGAACTCGGACGAATACCAGGACGCAAAGTGCCGTGACTCACTGTTGGTTCTGGGGAGACGGCAGGCTGAACACTCCGTTCTGCTGCTGCACTTGCATCGGTTTCCCCTTCGGGATGAGCTTGTAGATGCTCTCGGAAGTGACGATCGGACGGATCGGAAGGTGCTCCACCGGCTGCAGCTTCTTGTTGGGCAGAGGCTGTCCGTTCGGATCGATCGACTTCCTCGAAGTCTCGACCCTCTTGCCGCTCGGTTTCCCTGTCGGCACTACGGGAGCCGCTGTCACTGGACTCTTCGGTTCTTTCTGAAACTACAGTTGGATCATCTTCCGCCTGCTACCACTCACATTCTCGATGTTCTTGTTTTCCACTTCCTCGTCATCCTCCGACTCGTAGTTCGGATCCAGGAAATCGACGAATTCTTTTCCAAGAAGGTCGGTGAGTGCTTGAAACGAAAAGTGTTACACACTGAAACAGAAGAGAATCTTACGATCGACCGGAGTTTTCGGGGAAGCCGGCACGATAGTTTTCGCGGAAGAGGAGGCTGCCGCAGCGGCGGCTTCTGTAAACAGAGAGACTGGTTTCAGCATTTCAGATAGATTCGGCGACTATGGCAGTACGGATTGGGACTATCGGTCGGTTTTTCTAGTGCCACGTCATGGTGCACACTCACGTTTCGCATTCACTTCATCTACTACTTTGGCGATCTGCTGGTCGACGTTCTTGAGGTAGGCCTGAAGAAGGAGAGATAGTGAAGAAGCATCGGACGGCTTATCACCTGTTTCTCTTCCTGCGTCTTCAGTTTCTCTTTGATCCTCAAGTCCTTCTGAGCCAACTTGTCGAGAGTGACACTGGATCGAGCCTTCTGCAGATTGCGTTGTGCTTCGATACTCGGGTACTCTTTACCTGCCGCGTCTTGCTTTGTCTCGTCCGTTTCTTCGTCACATTCCCGTCGACTTCATGAGTCGCCGAATGATCGCATGAGTCATAGTCGACGGAAATGCGGTCAACGATAATAGTGGCTTCGTGTCCCGAATCCATTTCAGCATCCGCGTTCTCAACGATCAACACCAACTGAAAGACGGCGGTCTGTTTGTCGATGGGAGCGCCCGACCTACCCGGAAGTTCTTGTTCCTATCGATGTCGATGAACCTGTAGGTGTTGAGTTTGCTCTGCTTGGAATGGCGTGCGACGTGGCAGTTCTCCGTCGTCGGGCTGCCGTCACCTTCCAGTTGCCAACAAATCTTGAGCATCGCGTTCGCACTCTGCCAGTGCCTGCAACACAATTCCTCGTTTCTCCTCAGGAACCGCCCGCCCCGTTCTGCCTCGTTTCCTATTCATCCGGTGGCAAACGATGCGTGTCGCAAAGTCGAAACGAAACGGATATCGAGGCGTTTTCCTTGATTGGATTATGGCTGTTAGTACCTGAACTTGACGGTTGCCTCTCCGCTCGCACTGCAGATGGCACACGAGATCAGCGACGACTTCCTCTTGTTCTCGACGCGAATCGCGTAGTTTCCAGTGGGCGGAGGACGGCTCTTGCCGGTCAGAAACGTCTTCCGGAACTCGTTCAGGTCGAGCTCGTTTCCGCTGCGGATCTCCCACTGCTCCTCTTCCCGTGTCGTCGCCCAACAGCAGTCCTCCGAGAAGTCGCAATCAAGTGACGACTTCAAAATGACTGAAAAAAGGGAGGATCAGGGATGACCACATAGCAACTACAGCAGTTATGCAAGCCTTCTTTTTCACTTGGCAAAAGGGTTTCGAACAAGTTCTCATCTTGTCAAGCTTCAAAGATCTTTTATCGTTTGTATGTAGTCTGATCAGGGCAGCGCAAAAACTTTAACGAGCCGAGAAAAGTTTCACTGAAAGACAAGATTCAGCTGAAAAAGAGATCATGCTCCGGACTATTAAAGTCTTAAAGCACAAAAAATGTGGGACTTCTTCGAAGCAATCAAATTCAGCAAAGGTGAGAAATATTCAAAAAGGCAAGAGCAGAAAGAAACGGTGAATCACATACCATGTGTCACTGATAGCGTGAGAATATAAAGAAGAAGGTAAAAGTGCATGACTTGTTTCCTCTTCTACTTCAATTGGCGGAAGAGACGCGAGGACGGCCAGCGCGCGGAAAACGAAGAAACGGGCGGAGGGCGGCGTCGAAGCGGACAGTGTGAAGTTCGGAAGCAACACGCGAAGCGCCCCCCTTCTTCTCCTCTTTCTTCTCCTTCTCCTTCTTCTTCTTCTGCGGTCATACCTGTCACCAAACACGTTTCGATGGAAGAAGAAGAAGAAGCGCGCGGAAGGCGTCAATCAAATTGTATACGAGTGACCGGCCTGCCGCACCGCTTCTCTTTCACTTTCCCCCAGAAAAAACCGTTGCCATCGTTGCACAGAGAAACATATCAAAGAGGACATCGAGCCAATGGATGGAACATCTTTCAGATCTTCAGATCGGAATTGGTTGTGGAGAAAACTGGAAATACTGTTTATTTTCAATAAAAATTGATTCATGGACCCGTTTGCAAAAGTCATCGATACATAAAAACAAGAAAAGTGATCAGTTAGTCACCGTAGATGTTCGGATGACTGAACTGGTAGTCCCGATAGCAGCCTTTGATGGATTCGAACACCTGGAAGGATGGGATGCAAAGATCAGAGGGCATCGGAGATCTACCTGTAGACATACGAAGTAGTCGAACACGTTGGAAGGCGTGGCCACGTGGGTTCTGCAGAACGGCATGCACTTCCCGCTTTGGAACGAGACGAGTCCCGCCCGTTCGCAGCAGAGCGAGTGGTCGGCCTTCGAAGAAGCACAGTCGTATGCCTGGCCGAGTTGCGGCCCGGGACACTGGTTTGTGAGAAAGGCGGCCACTAACTGAAAAAGAAGCCGTCCTCGTGGGGGTTGTTTGGAGAGACTCACCGTTTTGTCATTGAACGTGTCGAAATTGCACAAGTTCTGACACAACGGACCAACTCTTTGCTTCTTGCAGCAGAGATCCAACTTTTGATTGGGATTCATGAGAGGGAGGTAGGAAGACTGCTGTGGCGGAGGAGCAAGAACCGGGTTGATGGGAAGTTGAGGGGGAGCCAAGGGGGCAGATGAAGAACCGGGAGGAGGCTGGGTGAAGTTGAATATCTTTGGGATCACGATCTCCTTCCCTCGGTAGATCAACGGCTTCTGGAGATTGTTCATCACGTGAGGGTGCACCTTGACGAAGTTCCGCAGCTGTTCGGACGTCTTCTCTGGGATAGATCTGAGAAGAACGGTCTGGATCTTCGACGCATCCACCTCTTTCTCACCTGACTGATGGCGGTGGTCTCTGATCTTTGGTCACAACTGCCACACTATCCACGGAGTAGTCGATCGGGGGAGTCGCCTGAAGTTTGTGTTGTACCAACGGAAAGGAAGAATGCGCTCACTTTCTTCGCGAACTGGTTCTGTGGGAATACACTGAATTCTCGCTCCTTAGCTTGATTAAATGCGGTGTCTGGAGAAAGAAAAGCGAGGTTACGAGTTCGAATGAAGTTCACCTATGCCAGAAGAGGTCGGCAGTGGAATCGGTTGTTGGCCGAAAGTACGAGCAAAGCTGCCTGGTCGGACGGGTTGCTGAAATGAATTCGATTCTGGAGAGAAGCCGATTGGGAGCACTGACTCTGTGAGGGTCCACAGTTGGAGGCCTTGGTGGCTGCTGGAAGAGGTAAGGCGGCTGCCCGACTCCGATGGGAATGAACGGGTCGAAGGAGTCGTTGTGAAGAGGTGGCTGTGGAATCGGATTGGGTTGAAGAAGAGGAGGTTGAGTCCACGAGGGCTGTTGAACTTGAGGCATGAACGGGTTGGGAGGGACGAGAGGAGCAGGCTGCTGAATTGGTTGGAAGAGCTGCGTCAGAGGGTTCGGAGTAGAAGGGAGTTGCGGGTGGAGAGGCGGAATCTGCCACGGTTGGGCAGGGAAACGGACAGGAGTCGGTTGAAGGAGCTGTGGGAAAGGATCGACCAGTTGGCGACGGACGGGCTGTCGGAAATGAATGTAAGAAGGGAATGGGGGAACACGAACGACTCACAATGTTGTGCTTGAAAGGAGCGACAGTGCTCGCGGCTTGCGGAGGGAGCTTGACGAGTTTCAGATCGGACGGCGCTCTCGGAGGACGGCTCTCTCTCTCCATCTGCTCTTCTTCCCTCACACTTCCTTCGGAGACCTGCACCAAATCGGGTAGTTCATTATCACCGAATCTCTTCGGCGGCAGGGTGGTTCTGGCCGGAGGGGGAGTCACGAAGAACGCGTCGATGTCGTTCACGGATCCTTTCCCGTCGATCAGCATCGACTCATACACTGAAACACGCATTCCGAACTCGTTTCATTTTTCGAGCTACTCACATATTGCTTCTTTCTCTTTCGGGCGGATCGCGTTTATGTAGAAGCTGGAATGTTCTTTTTTCAGGCACGCTTCGATTTCTGACTCACTTGTCCTTGGTGTAAATTCTCTTGTTTTCGAGCGGAGAGTGGATGACGTTGTCCATGACTGGTGGCGAATCCCGATGGAATCCGTAATTTACTGCAAGTTCCCTTTAATCGGCAGTCAATTATAAGCGTCCTCTCACATTTTCTGGCTGGAAGGCTTCTCCGTCTCGGAACGTGTGTCCTTTCGACCAATCGGAGTGGTTCTAACTGGAAAAATGAGAGATTCGGAGGCACGGAAGAACGGAGTGGACTCACGCAGAGGACTGTCTCCAGGAGACAAAGGATCCATAACCTCATTCCTGGATCTGAAAGTTGTGCTGTCATCAGGAAGAGGCGACATCCGGTGCCAATTATTATTCGATCCTCGTCACTTTCTTTCAGGGCAGAGAGTGCGGAACAGAGAGAGACGCAGACACGAACCGAACAAGTGAGACCGATTTACCTAATAAGCGGATGGGCAGAAAATGGGATGGAGAAAGGGAAATGAAAGAAAAAGACGAGGAAGAAGAAGAAGAAGCCAGTGGAGAATTGTACGATTCTCGGAACAATAGAGACACTCGCAAAGAGAGCAAAACGGGCAGATTCGTGTATGGAGAGCCGTTTCAGACTGTCGAGGTCGATTGAGCTTGTCTGGCTGGAAGAGGGAGATTGGATCTCAAAAAGTACCGAACACTGAAACGAGACTACCACGAGAAAGGCTTGACAGGGCGAAAAATCGTGTACAGACTCAGACTTTGAAAACACAATGAGGTGCTGATTACGCAAAGCGGCAAGCGGATGTGAGAAGGGCGGCCTGCTTCCTCGATGGCATTTCGCCGTCAAAATGGACATCCGAGGAAGGAGACGAGTCCTGGTCTCTGCGTCTCGTCGTCTTCATTTCTTCCAGATCCAGTTGCATCCATCCGAACCTCCTCCCTTTCCAGACTGCGTCTCTTCGTCTCGCCCACTCTTTCTTCTTCACATCGATGATCTTGAGGTGATTGAAACTTGAATTTTTTTCGCTCTCTGCAAGCCTTGTGTTGCGCAACTGAGTGAAGTATTTTGTGTAGTTCCTAGACCGTTGGCTACACCAAGAATGATGAGCGACAAGAACATGTTGGAACTAGACGAAGTCTCATCTGAGTTCCCGAACCCATCAACTTCACTTATGCTCATACCGAAAGCCGCCGCAAGTTCGGTCGCTTGCGTTTCCTAGTCCCCCCTCTTAAGCCTAAATCACCGCCAGGCGAGTGTTATCTTTCGTTTTTCTGTCATTCAAAACACGTTGTTGACGGTGATTTGATGAATCTTCCGACCTGTCTCGCCTATAAACAAACTCAGTTGGAATGCACTTTTGTGGGGGACCAGCGTGAGAAATCACAATGTACATACGGTTTATAGATGAAAGTTTCACATATATGAGAGTGGGGGAGTTAGAACTTGATCTTCAGATTGTTGACCTTTCCGAGAGCGTCCTCGAGGGTCGAAATATCAGAACGGATGTCGCGAGCGAGACGCTGAAGGGCGGCCACTTTATCGAGAATCTCGACTCTTTGGGTGTAGGCGTTGTAACGGATTTGGAACGGACGAGAGATTGTCGCCGCCCAGGACCTGAAATCGGAACAGTCTTCAAAAAGTTCATGCGACACAATAGCACTTGAGCTTGTTCTTGGCACTGGCGAACGACTCGGCCAGGAAGTACTTCGGCTGGTATTCAGTGATCGGGTACTTGGTGACACAGGTCACCGCCGGATCGAAGGCCGCAATCTCCGGCTTGTCGCTGAGGGCGTACTGCAGCTCTCCGAACGAGCTGAGCAGTCCCGCTCCGTAGGCCTTGGTCTGTCCGTCTTGCTGGCACAAACCGAACTCGATAGTGAACCAGTACAGTGTGGCGAGCTTCTCGATGACATCGTCCGGGGCTCCGAGAGAGGCGAGTCCGATTTCCTGGGAGAACTGGGCAAACTCGACGTCAGCGAAAAGTGGGACATGGCCGAGAAGTTCGTGGCAGATGTCACTGGAACAAAAAAGAAGACTATTGGAATCCAAAAGCTCGGAACTCACGGTTCTGGAGTGTACTTCGGAGCAGAGTGGTGACGGATGTACTGGGTGGAGTGGAAGACGCGGAAGGCGAGGCCAGCCAGGAAGTCACGAGACGAGAGGAGACCGGCCACGGGACGGATCGTGTACCCGGTGCAGTCTTTCAGGAAATCGGACACGTCTTGCAACTGTGGAATGCGATCCGGTCCGAATCCACAGTTTTGTTGGAGGAGCGGGAAGATGTAGTTGAACTCTTGGCACGCGTACTTCGGGTACAAGACAGTCAGCTCGTTGTACACCGTGCGCCACGTGGCGATCTCTTCCGGAGTGTAGTCGATCGTAGGGATCTTGTCTCCACTGCAATGAACAGATAATTGAGATATTAATAGAGAGAGAGAGGACTTACTGCTTGAAGTTGAAAGCGATGTCGGCAAAGTACTTTCTGCGGTCGCGGTACGTCAGATCCTTGAATCCAGGGTGGTCGGCATCGAGTTCGGCTCCGTAGGAGAGGATGCGGTTGGCGAACTGGTCGATGTCGTTGATCTTCTGCGGGAACCATGGGACCGAGTCTGCAGATTTCGAACCTTTCCCTTCCACTCATCTCCCCCACTCGTACCCTTGTTTTGCTTGTTCTTGGTGTTCCAGTCTTGCACGAGCACCTTCTTCTCGGCCTTCTCCTGGAAGTGCTCGATGACTTCCTGGATCTTGCGATGGTCTTCCGCCTCGGCGAACTCGACGAGCACCTCGTAGCACCCTTCGTGAGTCTTCGAAGGTCTCGATTCGATGTGCGACAGATTCACATCATGCGCCTGCAAATACCTGCTTAATGAGGCGTCTAATTGTAATTGGTGTTGGAATTTGGCGATATGATGGGATCCCGTGACTCGCGCCGACACCGATTCGCTGAGGTAATAATCAGAAATCGTTTCGAACTGGATAGTCGGCGAGTGCAGACGATTCTTATCAGGTTAGGAGGAGACCTCCGATCTTGCAGATTTTCGGCGGACGTGAGAATGAGAACAAGCCGCTTCGTACACTTTCTGAAGACTCACTTGGAAGAGTTTCAGCGTCTCGGCGAGAGCTCCTGCTTTCTCGCGAAGCGTGAACACGATCGTCGTTTTACCGATGTCGGCGTTGACGTCGGCCACGTAGGACTCCATCGCGTACTTCTGAAATCAGAACGGGTTTCGATTCGAACTCAGAGGGGAGAGAAGTCAGCGGGAAGGGAGGGTCGTTTACCAGGAAGTCGAGGTCATCTTGTCCGGCTGGCGGCATTTTCAGATAGGTTTGAGACACAAAGAGGCACCGGAGAGAGTCTTGTCAACAGAGGCGAATCTTGACCCGGAGGTGTCTGTTTATAGAGGAGGAGACAGCGAGAGACGCAGAGAGCGCGAGAACTTCAGAGGGGGCGTGGCCTGGAGGGATTCAGTGTCGATCGGGTGGCCCCGAAGATGTTCCACGTGGGAGGAGACTTCGACACGTGGGTGGCGCGGCGAGGGGTACGGTAGGATGACGACGACGAGAGGCGAGTGAAGTCATACCAAAACGGAAAAAGGCAGGTGACGACGTACTTGAAGCACGTGGCCGGGAAAAACACAGACAGCTGGACGACGCCGCCTCTGAATTCGGTAGGGATGATAAGACTGTGGAAGAGGGGAACATCTAGAAGATCGGAGAACGGATCGGATGAAGATCGGAGAACGGATCGGATGGAAGAAGCGGCTCGGCATCGTCTGTGAGAAGGGGGTTTGACGCGTCGTGCTCGCGAGCCCGGAGAAGCAAATTTCGAAGACGGGTAAGATTTAGAATGAAGATGAGAGGGCCGGAGTGAGCTCCCGATCCAGATGGCCCTCGGAATCTCTTCTGTGTCTTGATTCTTTTTTGTCGGTGTCGTTTAGTTTTTGGCCTCATTCGTGAATCTCCTTCTCACAATCAGACAAAAAAGTTTTTCCTTGAAACGATCAAATGGGTTACGGTGGAAAAAGCCATAAAATGGGGCCGACGTCGGTCGTTTTCGTGTCGGATGGATGGAAAAATCAACAGAACACAATAATGAGAACTGGTTGGAGAAGGAAAACGAAGGGAATATTCAGAAGAAGAAGAAGACGTCGTTTGGACTGTCAATTTGGGAAGATACGGGGGGACGGCGGGAGAGTGTCATAAATCAGTGGGCAAACGAATCGATAGCTGTGCCCCCCGACTGGCTTTTATCATCATCTGTGTCTGCAAACGGCCGCTGATTTCGAAGCAAACTTGCAGAGGTTGATCTGAGATGTAAGAGGAAGATGGTAAGACGCGAGGACACAGAATACACTGAAACGAGGCGATGTCTTGGAGAGATCAGAGAGGTTCGGAAGATCAGAAAGGAAGGAGGCGAGGGGAAGAGAGTGAATGAGGGCTGGAACTCACCTTTCTCTGCGAAGAAGAAGCACTCATTTCGTTCAATGCGGAACGGCGGCTGCGGGCGGATTGCACCTGAATGTATACGGAGAGAGGGCGGCGGTTCGTCGGTGGACGACGGATTATCGTCGAGATTACGTTCTTATCACCTCACGTGGGGAGGGCACTCTCCGAGGAACACCCGGAAGCCGATAAACGACGTGATGGTCACGATATCACGGACAAGGTCAAGAGGGACGAGAATTATTATGTTTTTAGACATACGAGACAAAAGGTTCGTGATGGAAAAGGTGAGAGGACACCGTTGAGAAGTCGAAAGCGTCCGAAGTTCAGGGGAGTGTTGATGATATCTGGACATTTCAAACGGTCGGAACTCCGTTCCCGTCGAACGTCGTGAAGGCGCCGGGAGAGACGAACAAGTACGTGGCTCTGTGGTACAAACACGGGAAGCCGGTGATGGGGAGAGCCTGGAACGACTCGGGAGTGGTGCAGTGCACCTTCGTGCTCGACGACAAAGTGTACAGTGGGCCAGACATTGGAGGCATGATTCAGCTGCTGGTGCTGGATCCGAGCGACAGGAAGAGATCGTTCTTTTACGACTGGATGCCGTACAAGAAGGCGAAAAGCCTGTCGAAGGAAGGCAACTGCGAGATGGTCAGATGCCAGCACAGCGTTCCCGGCTACTCTCCCGAACAGGGTCTGCTCGGGTGTGTGAACACGGAGAAGCTCACCGCACAGTTCGTCGACAGTGAAATGCGCATGGTTTGTGCAGTTTCGAAGAGAGAGAGGGAAGCTGTTCGACGATTTCAGAAGACTTTGAATCAAGTGGAAGATCTTCTCGTGCTCGTCCGGGTTTCTCGCAAAGAGTCGATAGAGAAAGAGAAGTCGAGCACGAACCTCTCGATCAATTCGCGCATGCCAACGATTGTGAACGACTGGGAGGACTTCAACTGGGGAGGCAACTGGCCAATCAACAATTAAGAGGAACCGCTCATGTTCGAAATGGCCAATGATCCTTGCAGGAATGTGATGGCAGCTCCTAAAAATGGCTCAGACCCGGAGCAATTTGTGGCGCTGTGGTACCATCACGGGAAGCCGGTCATGGGGAGAGCGTGGTCGAAGAACGGGAAGATAGATGCTTCGTTCGTCGAGTGAGTCGCCTTCTGAACGAACAACTCCTCGATACCTTTCTCAGTGCGAACCGCGAGTTCACCGGTCCGAACGTCGGCTCGCTGCAACTTCTCATTTGTTCGCCGCCAACGACCGTCGGCTACGAGTACGATTGGATGAACTACGCAAAGGTGCTCCATTTCCTTCCCTTCGTTCCCAAAACTGTTCTCGCAGGCGATCGACTATCGCGACAAAGACTTCGTGCCCGTTCACCTCAGCTACAATTGCCCCGCACTTGTTCCAGCAGGTGGCGGTCAACTCCTACTCGGTGTGTTTTTCGGAGGAACGAAGGAGAAACACGCTTCGTTTGCAGGCCAAGTGAATCTGAAAACCGAGCGTGCCACTGTGGCGCACAACGGAAAAGTGACGCAGCTCGAGGGAGGCCCCGTCAAGTCGATCTCGGTGCTTTGCCGTCGCGAAATGGCAGAGACGATGCTCATCTGAGATCTCTTCATCACACATGTTTCCCGTATTTCCTCTCTTTCGTTTGTTTCTTTCTCTCGAATAAACTTTTATGTGCCGCCTTTCGAGGATACCCTGAGCGAGCCTATTGGACGGGTGCCCTTCTCCCTCGCTTTCTCACCTCCTCCTCCTCGCTTCATCTTCTTCGAAAGGTGTGCAGCAGAAAGGGAGAGAGGCGGGAAAGAGAGAGGACAGGCAAGGGTATAAGGGGATTGATCGAGCGACGTCGCGCCGCCGCCCCCGAATGCAGTCTCGCAGCAGTGAGGCCGATGCGGACAGAGCGGGCGGCGAGTGAGCGCGGAGAGAAGAGAGACGCAGGCACGCGCACACGGGGGCCACTTCTTTCGTCCATCTTCTCTCTCTCTCGCTTGCCCCTTCACTGGGTGGTGTTCAAGAGAGAGAGAGAGAAAGAGAAAGAGAGAAGACGGCGGCGAGAGGAGGCGAGAAAAAGAGGACGAAAAATGGCTATCAACTCGCCCGCCATTTGCTCTTTTCGTTTTCAGCTTTTTCCATTCTTCGAACTCCGTCGTGATCGATTTCCAAAAGAACATTTTTGGTCTCGAAACGAAAGAGTTGGGATTGCCCTTCGCTTTTTTACTTTTCTTATTTCTTTCTCATCTTCAATAACCGGGTTATCTGTCAAAAAATGTGCGTGGAAACCGAATCTATCTTTCTTCTTCTTCGTTTTTGAGCGATAACGCTATGCGGCCTGACTGCGCTTTCCTCGCCGTTATCTTTCTTTTCGCGTTTTGATATGATTGGTCTGAATCAAAGTTTTCAAACATATTCGAAAAAAATTGAGCATTTTCGGAGACGTTTCATGACCTTCTTTTCTTTTTAAGAAACCGATAAAATACATCAACTTTAATGAAAATACGATTTTTTTTGTTTCCTGAATTCAAATTGTGCGCGCACATCACGAATACGGTACGCGATTCGGTGCAAACACCATCAAAAGAAAGGATGTTAATTGCAGATGATACAGATGAATCAGCCATAAGTTCTTTGAAAAAAAAACGGAAAAATTTTATTATTGACAGATATCCTCGATTTTAATCGATTTTTTGCTCGTATTGTTTCGCCATCGCCCCTGCAATCAGACCCTAGTTGCAGGAAAATTTTGCTAAAGTGTCGTCGCAACAGAATCAACAATTGAACAGCGAAGCTTCCAAGATACCGGCTGGAAGTGGACCAGCCCGTGACTCCCCGGAGGACATGTCGTCCTCTAAGGTTCGTTTTTTTTTTCCTCAATTTTTTAGACTGTGAATCAGTTTAAGGACGTCGACAAGGAAGCTTCGAAGAAATCGAAGGTTCCTAAGCGTCCGGAGATCCAGAACGGGGGTAGCTTGGAAGACTGCTTCTCAAACGTCTACCAGCTTCTCGAGCTGCCCGGTATCAAATGGAAGTGCTTCCGCACACGACCTAGTGCTCCGCGTGATGTTCCACTCACCACCGACCTTGTCATCAGAGCCTACAGCAAGTGTATTCTCGTGAGTGTTGTGATAAAACAATCAAAATCAAGATCACCCATTCTAGAACGGAATTCTTTGCGCATGGAGACGGAAACCATTACCGGCGACAGGGAACGGCGAAATTCTGCCATTGCCGCGCTTCTCGAACGACACGCCAAGAGAACTGTGGGTCTTTTGGTACGATGAAAACGAGCCAGTCGTGTTGAAACAATACTGTGAAGGACTCGGTTCGTGATATTCTCCTACTTCCACAAAAGCGCTCTTTTTTTTCTAGAAGTCGATGAAGAAGTCTCGTCGGCTAACCAGGGCAACATCGTGAGCTACGACGTGCGTACGATCCTCTTCAAAGCGCTCCACATCTTTTTGGAGCGAGATCTGATGAGAGACGGTTACATTCGCTTTGGAAAGTGGTTCACGGTGCCGACGGAAGCTCGTGAGCACTACCAACACTGCATGTATCCGACGTACACTCCGGCCCTCCGGATGAATTTCTTCGTGCATGGAGGCAATGCGGTCTGCATTTCAATTCAAGGGCAAAAACAGCCGACGCTGCTGAATTTGCACAAAAGACATTTAGAGTACAAACGGCCACAAGACGCAAAAGGACTTGCAGTGATTGTGGGACCGTGGTCGATGCGAGGAAACCTTGTGCGGGACCAAATTCCTCTGTTGGAAGATCCGAAGATGCAGGAGGCGATGGAAAAAGAATGGAATTACTGGAAAGACTATCTGCAAATGGAAGTCAAAGAGCCGGAGAAAGTGCCTGATACTGAGAGACTCAAATCTCCGGAACCCGAACCGGCACCAGCTCCTCATCGATCTCTGCTCACTGACTCTTCTGACGAAGAAGCGCCGCCAACAGTCGAAGATCCCGATGAAAAAACGTTCGAAACTGCGCCGCCACACTTGAAATGGATGTATTTAGACTGGAGGATAGAAAAACCGAAAGATTTGACACCCGAAGAAAAGGAGAATCGAGAAAAGGCAAGGAAAGTGAGGAAAGAAAGACGGGAAAAACGGAAAGAACGAGAGGAACGAAGGAAAGAGGCAGAGAAGAAAAGGGCTGACGCAATGGTTCCAGGGGAGTACGATTCTGATGTGCTGACGGATCCGGAAGCGGAGAAAGACGAGGCAACAGTCCACGAGGATGTGCCGAAAATGGTACTTTTGGACATTGATGGCGTTAGAATGCTTTATCCCTCAAAATTCATCTGTGTCACTCTAGAAGATGATCGGGTAGTGCTGGAATCAATGGGTCTGAAGACACATCCTATGCCCGAAGAACTGCAGGCACACCCCCGTCGCCCCCGCAACAGATTTGTAGTCGGTGTTGCGAATCCGATCATTCCCCTACACGCAGTATATCAATACTGTCAGCTGGATCGGAATCCATTCAAGTTGGGAAAGAAGGTCGAAAGGAAAGAGGAGCATGGATTCGAAAAGGGCCTAACAAAGGTCCCCATTTCGAATCTGCTTTGGAGATCCTTAAGACCATTCGGATTGTGCAAGTGTGAATTCATTCCTTCCAAAAAGCCTGATATAAAAATTCGATTAGTTTGTGAAGCTTGCAATCTCTCGGGATATCGTCGAGCTAAGTATGATGGGCGAATCAGCGACTCTTCGATGGCATGCGGTTAGTAACTTTGAGTTTAATATCCTGAATTAATCTAAAAACTTTCAGTTTCCCCAAAAAAACAAGGAAATTCGATCAATTTTGGGCATTTCGAAGAGGTCCGGAACATGGTGATCAACCGAGTCAAAAGAAAAAACGATTTCGCCGCCTACCACAAAAAAGCGCCTGTGAAAGTAGTGAAGTGGCGAGATAATCGAAAGCCGAGACGGTCGGTGGTTGCATTAGAAGATTTGGAAGCTAGAGAACGAGAGCAAAAGGAGCAAGACGAAGATCGTGCGAGCGAATCGTGCCGCGTGGACACCGAGGAGGATGCGTACCAGGTGGACAAGCTGTGTCAAGAAGATTGGCTGAACTTCGACGAGGAGGATTCGAGAGGCATCCCGGAAATAGACTCGGATAAGCAGTAAGTAGCTCTGCTTTTTCATTTCCAAAAAGGTGAAGTGTTTTTCAGAGTGTTCAACGAAGTCCAACTCGAACGACCTCCCCCTGATGACGACTACAACCCGACTCCGTTTCTTCCAATAACATTCTTCGCGAAAAAACCCATAAATGGTGATTTCGAAATGAAGCCGGGAGATGAAGACATGTCGGAGGAGCGTTTTAACGAGCTATACCATGATAACGGCGGAAAGTGGACAGCCGAGATGACGAGGTCCGAGAAGATCGAAGTGGCGAGCTATGAGTTCGACCCGATGAACCGTCCCGTCGCATCGCCACGTCCATATCATTTGACTGAAATGCCGAAGCGCTCTAAGTGGGTGGCGAGTCTGCCGATGCCCATCGACAACAAGTATTACAACGGTCCGTTGTGTGAAAAGGGATTGAAGTCGCTCGGAGAAATCATAAAGGAGAAGGATGTAAAACACGCGGAAGAGCAGGCGAAACGGATCGCCAAGTACAGAAGAAATAAAATGCATCGTTCGATAAAAACTGCCAGACAGAACCGAAAGAAGCTGAAAAAGATTTTAAGAATAAGATCCGTTGATAAGGCCGTCCGGCAGCTCAAGAAAATTGTGAGTTGTCTTCTAAGGTGTTTTTTTTTCTCAATGAGACTTCAGCTAAAGAAAGACCATCGATCCAAAGGAACGAAACAGACAAAGTTCTCCGCGTTGACGCCGAAACGAAAAGAAGAGGTGAAGAGACGGAGAGAAGAAATTCAGCGACGGAAGCTGGGATTGAGACCGCAGCGAAAACCGGGAATCGAAGAAGCTCTCGCGGAACTCAACATGAACGCTTTCTGTTCGAAGTACGAGAGGTCTGGAAGATTTGGTGTAAGTTTTTAGAATTTCTTTGCTCTTGAATCATTCGGAACCTTCAGGAAGGAGAGACGGACGGGTATATTGTTCCGAACTACGCGGAAACTGTAAAAAGTCCCTCCGATGAAGATTCCGATTTGGAAGAACAGAAAAACGGACTTGGCGAAGGAACTTCGGGTCAATCCCATGCTGAAGATTCAGTAGTCAAAAATGAAGAAGCGGCGGACCATGTGGTGGAAATGATCACCATCGTTGGGCAGGCCCGGACTGCTGCCGAGCACGTCGGTCCGGACGGTCTTCTGTCTCCGCCCGCGAGCAACGAGATGCCGAAAGGAGGACCTCTATCGGTGGGTCCACCGTCCATCGAGGCGCAAGGACTCAACCAGATCTACCCGACGCCGCCTTCGGTTCAGATGCTGCAAGGCGAGTCAGTGCAGGCGCATTCCCCGCTGATGCATGCAAAGTTGACGAAGCTTGCGCCTGTTCCCGAAGAGAACGTCGAGCGAATCGCTGTGCCAGGAGGTGTCGCCAAAATAATAGAAATCAAACCGGACGACCCAGAAACAGAAAATATGCAGAAATGGAACAAGAAGACGGCGCAGTCGAAACTGGTAAGAGAAATCAATTTTTAGATCTGATCAAGTAAATAAGTTTCCAGTCTAAATTTCTCGTTGCTTCTTCGGAAGATCCAATACTGGCAGGCCGGAAAAAGAAGTACGCGACCCCTGTTTCGGCAAAGTTTACAGCGGAAAAAGTGAGTCATCAATTTTTATATTAATTTTTTACTTTTTTGCTTTAAGTTACCAAAGAAAGTAACTTCGAAAATGGTTTACAAATCGATGCTGACTACGAAGTTCGACTGCGCTCCTAACCACGCGTTCGGGGAGATGGTACGCGCACGGATTCACGAGAAAAGGATGGCTGCGATCGCGATCGCTGCAGCGACCACTGCGGCCACTGCAATTCCTCCTTCTGTGCATCAAAGCCCGATGCTTCCGAATCCCATGTTCGCTTCACCGGCTCTTCCTCCACATACACCCTCACCATCGCTTGGTCCCATGGCTCTTCATCCTATGGGACCACCTGCGTATCCTCCTACGCCCGGTCAATTCAACGCTCCAGCCACTCCCACCTATCCTGGGATGGCTTCCCGACCTGGATCCAATTTCGGACCTGGACACGGATATCCGCATCAAATGATGCCACCCGGCTACCCGATGGGACAACGCATGGGACCTCCCCAGCAAATGATGTCTCAGCAGCAGCATATGCAGATGATAATGCAGCAACAGCGCATTCAACAGCAAATGATGCACAACCGACAAATGGCTGGGCAGGGAATGCCTCCTGGGTTTGGATATCCGCCAGGATCAGCCACACCCGGACCGTTCGCACATCACGGGCCGTCAGGAATGCAGCAGCTGAACAACTTTGTGAATCAACCCAGATTCGGACCAAACGGAGGACAGCCGCCGCCGTACGGAATGCCTCAGTCCATGATTCCACAAAGTCCAAACTTTAATCAGCCGTTTGGAATGAACAGCGGCAGTCAGATGATGAGTCCCGCGCATCAGCAGCAGTTCCACCAACAGCAGATGCAAATCCAGCAAATGCAAATGCAACGGAATCAGATGCAGCAGCAACAAATGCAGATGCAACAGATGCATCAGCAGCAGCAGCAGCAGCTACCTCAACCACCGATGAAGCCGACGAAACATCAGATTCAAATGGAGCGTCAAGAAGTATGGTTGAAAGTCGTTGAAAAAGTAAGAGATTCGTGATTATACCCACCCGAATTGAATTTCATTTCAGATGAAGCTGGAGTCTCCCCGCCAGTATGAAAACTTCCAGTTGCGGCAGCAGCAACTGGCAGCAGGAGTAATGCCGACTTCGCTGCAGCCGGTGTGTCTCCGAACACTCCGGCAACCGCCCGATGCCAACATTCCGTTCAAAAATCAGTTAATCAAACCATTGCCTCCGCCAGAAGTGAATGTTCCGGAAGGAGACAGTCTCACCCTCGCCATCATTCTCTCCGTATGTCGTTCTTCCTCCATTCCTTTCCTCACTCTTTGTTTCCAGGATACTATCCTTGATCTTCACTTTGATTCGGTGTTCGATTCTTGTCCGATCTGTTCTTGCTCCGTTTCTATTCGATCACGGGATCTGGGAATGTACATCGCGCCCCATGAATTCCTTCGAACCAACCGTCCAGGACTTACGGGCTATCGGGAGTACTCGACAGGCATATGGAGTGGTTTCCATGTCAGCTCGGTCACGTCTTGCACGTGTGGCTTCAGTTCCATCCGTCATCGGTACCTCTCTTGCTGCTCTGGGTTGTTCCCGGAAGATGCCAACGAAGCGACCGCGCAGAACCAATGCGTGGCGAAAGTCATCCCAGACCTTCAACTGCCCAGAAGTAAGTATTTCTATCCAGACTTTCTCAAACTGAACCCATGATTTCTCAGGAGTTCAAATGACATGGTTCGATTCGAAATCTGCTCACGACTTGGCTCTTCTCGACCAAATTCGTCACCTGTCGTTCTCAAATAGTCTCGGAAAGGCAGTTTCTCACATGGCTGCTGTCGGAGAGCACGCCTACAACTTGCAGTACGCGGCCGATATGGGAACGGACATATCGATCCCTTCCGAGTATCTCATCTCTCACGTCGACGTCACTGAGCTTCTCCTTCTCGGTAACTCGGCGATAGACATGTCACTCAAGTCCGGAATCCGTAAGCCGTCGGTTCCCGAAAGCCATCAGACTTTTCTCTCCTACTTCCATCCATGGGGTCTTCAAACCGCCAACGAGATCACTGAGCTAGATGTTGTTGAATATATAGACCTACTGAGCTCATTGACTCCGACCCTCGAGATGACAGCGAAATTAGCCAGGCAGATCCCTCCGGAAACCTCGTTCCAAATCGAAGGACCCATGACATGGAAGCAAATAGTGTTCAAGAGTCTGCGAGGAAGGCCGCCTTCGGATGACGACGAAGATTTCTCGCTGGCCGAGCCGATCCCTGCTGTTATGCGTGCCACCGAGACGGAAGCCATCCGCGCTGCTCCGCATATCGAACAATACTACGACCAGGCTTCTTTGGGACCTGTTGATCAGCCGAAGGACGTCATGTACATTACAATCATTCCGGATGATGACGACATCTATAGAAAAACGGTTAATTTCATGGAGACTGTCACGAAGACGTACGAGAACATGCGGCTCGGACGGCATATACCGTTCCCTGTCTCAACTGGAGCTGCCAATCATTTCAGAGAGATAATGAAGAACCAGAGGGAGAACCCGTATAGCTTCGTCAACCCAGATGCGTACCCTGGACAACAGCAGTTTCCTCCGACACTCGCCCAACTGCTGCGTAATCACCCCCCTAAAAAAGCCGATAAACCGAAGCCCGTTAAGAAGAATCCGAAGTATTGGGAAAAGAAGACGGCTAACAAAGTGCGGAGGCATGAACATCTGGAAAAAGGACCAAATGATGATCTTCCGATACATGAAACCAGTGATACATTCGAGATTCCTCGAAGTTATTACGAGAGAGAAGGCATTCTCAGAGTGGGAACTCCGTTGGCAGAAATCACTTCGAATCTGAATCAACTTGTGACAAACACCGCGGAATTTATGAACATGACGAGACATTTGAGCGACGAGGAGGGATACGTAAGCAGATTACGAATGTACATGCAACAAATGGAGGACTTGGTGACTAGCTCATTGACCGAAAACAGACAAGCTTTTGAACGTAGTGGATATCGATATCAGTTGGCCGTGGAAGGTCGGTTGAAGCGGAAAGAAAAGAGGAAGAAGGTTGTGGAAGAACGGATGAGATACAATGCGGCGAAAGCCGAAGACGACAAAGGTGCGGACACGGCGAAACCACCAGAGGAATCAGATCTGCCTTTGGGAGTCGAGCTCGGAAACAGCATGGCAGAGGACTGGGTAGACGACGAAGAAGAAGAAAAGCGGTTGAAGAAAATAAAAGAGGACGAGATGTATCCGATCGAAGAGCCACAAGCTCCTTCTCCGATTCCCGCTGGAATGGTGAACATTCCGGAAACGCTCTCCATTCAGGAAAGAGCTACTCAGCAGACACTCGAGGAGCTCCTTTCAGAGCCGTGTAATGTCACACCACACAACGCTGCAAGTATCTCGTGGACCCAACGAGACACTTCTGTTCCGAATCCGTTCCCGACTTCCAACCAGATGCCTGTACCGTTTGAGGCGATCGGATCGAACGAAACAGATGCCGTCGCGACCTTGCCGCACGTCATTGTCATATATATCGTCAATCCGTTTTCGTACGGAGCCGAAGGGCAGTCCGCGCTACATATGAGAATCGCATTGCTTTCGATCATCCGTACTTACAACTCGATCATGAGCAAGCTCACGCCGCTCCTTCGCTCCCAGGTGCAGTTGGAGATCATTGGTATGGAAAGTCTCGAGGAGGCTGCCAAACCGATGCCTGATTACTTCAATGATCCCAAGGTTCCGTTCGATCTCATACACGATCGTCAATCCAGACGGGAAAGGAACTCAGAAACTGCACAAGTCCAGATCGCGCGTTCTCTTTCCGTCGCGGTATACACACATCCACGTGTCTTCCTTCCGGACGTCTACAAATCCGTGTCCGCCAGATGCATGACCGCATTCGGTCCGGGCACTCAATTGCTGAATACCATCAACGAAATAAACGAGAGGAACGCACAAGCCATTGTTCATTCGCAGCATCGTTCAAAGGCTGTGTTAAACCATATGGCCGCAGTGGAGTCGTACGGTGTATTCACACCACCACTACCTCCTCCGCTGCCGCTCGAGCAGACAGAGATAATTTCGCTAAGAGTAAGCTCCCCGTTCCAGGAATCCAGTGTGTGATTCTTTTTTCAGATTCCATCAAATATCGTCACCTTGGCACCGCCTCCCCCAGTTTGTCAAATGGAAGAGAACGGAAAAACACACCTCAATCCGACGGACGAGCAGACTCTCTTCATCGCATATTGCCTCGTCGGAACTGATTTCCTCGTGGCAACCGCCACGGATGCGCAAGGAAAACTGATCGACAACTGTGTGGCGAACATCAAGCCAAAGCGAAAACACAATGAAACGTATCGCTACAAGCACAACAAGACGCAGATTCTGGACGGAATGGGCAAATTGTGGTCGTTCATCCTCGGGATCATGGCTTCGGATATCAAGAACTGGCGGCTTGTCGTGGGGAGACTCGGCCGCATCGGACACGGAGAATTCCGTGCATGGACCCATTTGTTGAACAAGACCTCGCTTCTGCGGTACTCAAGCAGCTTAAAGGAGATCTGCGGAGCGTGTCGAAGCATGCCTTCTCTTATCGGCACTCCAGCCATCCTCTCCGCTTGTCTTATTTCTCTGGAGCCCGAACCAAGCATTCGCGTCTTCCCCGATTATTTCGACCAAGAAGCATCGACCAAGAAAAATTCGATCTTCATGACCCCTGGAGATCTGTCCTGTACTCACATTCTCACCTTCCCCGTCGGGGCGGAGATAAATGTGAGTCAACGAATGTCTAATCAGTCCCATCATTAGTCATTTTCAGCTCGAAGTTCAAGACCAGTCAGGCGATCAGAAAGCAGAAGAGAACTGGGAGTTTGGTGATCTCGACATAATGGAAGGTCTCGACGACGGCGACACCGAGATTATGAAAGACGTCGGACTCGAAACCCTAAACAGCACCGCAATCAGAAATCCATGTGGATCTTGGTCCCACTTCAACGAGGACTCGTCAAACATCGAGATCCAGAACCAGCCGCTCGCCGCTGGATACTACATTTCGACGGCCGCTGCTCCAGAACTTCCTAATTGGTTCTGGGCGTCGTGTCCGTCTGCGAAACGACATTCTCCAGTTCATCTAAAGTCGTCGTTGCACATCAATATCACTGAAGTGAAGGTAAAAGTTGAGTTGCTTTGCTTGGATTACGTTTTCTTTTAGAATGACGACATTGCGATGGAATCGACTAAGGACAAAGAAAAAGAGAAAGATAAAGAAGAGAAGGACTCGCATCCGCTTGAGTCACGTCAGACAGAAGAGGTTCTCCGTCACGTTCTGGAGTCGTACAACGCGCTCTCGTGGCTGAACATGAACCGACAGACGGGAGAGCGGTACAGTTGTCTGCCGATCCACATCCAGCACTTGCTCCGTCTCTACCACAGTGTAGCACGTCTTCTCGTCTGATTCCTTTTAATTTTCCCACTTTTGCGAACCATTCGCGCTTCATATATCCGGTTTCTACAATTTTTTGAATCTCACATCATCACACTTTGAACATTTCCTCAGAATGATCTTGTTCTAGATTTTCTCTTTCTCTCGCGGCCCTCTTCTCACTTACTCTCGTCTATCACTGTCGCAATCTCTTCATGAGTTAGACGAGTCATCGGCTCTTTCCCTGTTCCATGTCTCGGGTTGTTCCCCCTCAACTATCATTTTTCAAGTCTCCTTAATCAACTACCTTTACTCTATTCAAACCCTACGTCACTCATCTAAAAATTATTATGTATTCCTAATTGTTTCACGTTTTACATTTTCTTCTTCTTGTTCTATGAACGATTGAAAAATTTATCGTAATTTGAAATTAGTTCGAGCAGATGTCGCGATCGGCTCTGCAATCGGCGTCCGGAGCAGCCAGGAAGAGTCTCCCGTTGTGGCACACGCAGACTTGAGTCTGCGGAGTGCCTCCTCTTCCGTCCGACCGATGCAGCTTTTCCATGTATATCGAAGAGGATTCCAGACGGATTTCGCCCTGAAACGGAGAGACCTTCTTGAAGAGGTCTCCTCGAACTGACCTGCTTGGAAGCGATCGAGATGTCGAGAAGGGAGTTGACGGAGACTTCTCCGGCCGCCGCCAGAATCTCGATGTCTTGCGCAGCGTCGATGGAAACACTGCGAGTCGGCGACTCGAGACGAAGAGGCGAATCCGGCTGGGGACGGACGGAAGACGTCTGGATCGCCCCTTCGAACACACTTCCTCCTTCGTCTGGAACTCTTCTCCTCTCAAATGTGTACCTGTTTCAAGTCTCACCCAGAATTCGCAGATTCTCCAGTTTCAGACCGATTTCGTCAGAGTCCGCGAAGAAAAGGAGCTTTTGGTCCTCGTCGAAAACCTCGAACCGATCACACGTCACTTGGGCTTTCCCGTCCGGCATCAGCGAAAACCTGGAGGCGACGTCGCCTTTCGCATCGCGGGCTTGCAGATTCACACCACGAAAGGAGTCGATCGTCAGTGTTTCTTCCTGAAACCGGAAAAAAATGGATGGAAACGAAAGGCAAAGATCTCACATCGAGAGTGCTGAGCTGTGAAAAGTGGACGGGTCGGTCGAATTGGGCTCTCCCTTCGACCCGGATTCCGTTGTCTTCGATCTTTAGGGCTCCGATTCCATCCTGAGAAAAATGAGAATTTCCGAGTTTGAAATCGAAAGTACCGAAGAAAAGTCGAGAACAGACATGATCCAGAAGGTGAACGCCAGATTCAGGACGATCCCGATGGTGAGAACGAGAATGAAGATGTAGAGGAAACGCTTCCGCCATCCGTAGATGCCCACTCTGAACAGCAGTGAATCGACTCGCCCACTCTCCCCCACTAACCTGTAGATATCTGCGTCTGCAACTGGTTTGACTGAGGAATGAACGACAGTCGTCTGCGGGGGATAGGAGGAATAAGCGGCTGGGAACGAAGTGGAGATCGGCTGGATCATCGTCTGGTGGGACACTCCCCGTGACATGGACTGCTCGTTGCGAGCCCATACCGGCTCTTCGGAGCCCCCGCCTCCCATGGCGTAGACCGGGTATCCGCGCATTTCGATCGATGCAAGAAGTGGATCGACACGAGTCGTTGGCGCAGAACAACCCGGCAGGGGGTGTAATGTCACGGAGAGAGAGAGAGCTTCTGCGTCTCGGCGGCATCCGATCGACGGCTCGCCGAGGTGTAATAATGAACGAGCGATGACAAAGGGTCCTTCGTGTCAGCGAGAGCTGATAATCCTTGATGGGTGGCTCCGCTCTACCCGATCTCTCCAATCTACCTTCCCAAGCGAGTCTGGGCCTCGAAAGTCCTCCAGTAATCTGTTCAAGTTCCCTGTTTTGCCGCTTTACACCTCATTCTTCAATCTCAACCGATGTGTTTTTCTGTTTTCGTAAATCGAGTTTCCAGAGTTATAATACCTCTGTTACGAGTCTTTGGCTCGTTCGAATACTTCGAAAACTATCTGAAAGTGTCAGGAAGTGAACCCGTTTCCACGTGGCAGCGCACACTCACTGCTGTATGATCAATAGCATTACATATGCCCGCATTCGTTTGGAAACCCGCCGCGCCGCCGTCGCTTCCACACTGTCTCGTCGCGCCGTCGCGTCTCTCCCGCTCACTCTCTCGTCGACCTTTTTTTCTCTTTTCCTCCCCATCTCGCCGCAAAAATCGACAACCGCCTCTGCTTCAGTCGTGGTCGCGTCAAGGCCGAAAGGCCGTCGTCGCCTCCGCGGCTCCAACGGTTTAAAATCGGATCGTTAAAAAGTGAGTTTTTGTTCGTTTTCGTGGAACCCATAGGTGTATTATTCTGTTTCCAGAAAGGGGCGAAACGTAGCCTTTAATCGAGAAGAGATTGCGAAACCATTCGGGGAATGGCGCATCGCTTCCCCCCGCACACGTACCCAGTACACGTGGCACCTACCGTACTACCGAACCCGAGACCGTAATCGAGCCGAGTGATGCAGTGATCACCACCACCATTCCGGTAGGCTTCAGCCGTCCTCTCCCCGTCTGAAACTCTCCTTTTTCAGATCGGTAGCCGCTGACAAGAGTTCGAGAGCGACGCCGAATCGCGTGGGTCGCGGAATATCTGAGGATCAGATCCACGACCACGACCCCGAAAATCTTCACGGAGTTCAACGAATGGTCATCCGTTGAAGAGCCTGTAACATGAGTCGTGAACAAGTAGTTGAGCCTGCCACGCGTCATGTATTCAAATTGCCCCGCTTTCAGAACTTCAGACTCCGTTTTCCGCCCGAGTGGCCGTCGTCGCAAGCCTACTATTACCCTGGAAGTTGACTAAATGCATTGTATCACAATGAAGTTTATTCAGTGGCACGCACATTGTTTCTTTCCTTTGTTCTCTTGAAACCAGACTGGGAAACAAGACTGGCGTCTTCAATCAGAAAAGTGGTCTTCGCAAAAGTCATTGTCACCTCTCAAGGGCATTCTTTCGAGTCGCGTCGAAGCTCGGGTCAAGGCCAGCCGACAGATCGTCATCATCCGATTCAGATGGGAATCGTCTCGAGGAAACCACCTGACCAAGTTCATTCGCTGAAGTACTTCTATGAAAAGAAGGACGCAGACGTTCCTGCAATGAAACCAGAAGCTGTCAGCGAGCTTCTCCAGTTTCTTGACCGAATTTAACTCCGCTTAAAGTGTCCTTCTTCATTCCAAGAAGGCGATTCAGTTGCTCCCTCTCACCAACTCAATGTGTCCCCCCGGCTCCAATTCTCGCGCTCTGCACGCTCCAGCAAACGAGCCCCCGATCGATTCCAGCCAGTCGCCCCTCGCCACTATACGAATTTCCGTCACGAGGTTTCCTAGAAGGCCCCGCTCCCCTCGCTTCTTCCCGCTCACATGACTTCCACATCGCGGCGGCTCCCTTCTCTGTCTTCTCTGCTCACAACCAAATGCGCCTCTCTCGTATGCACACCGAGGCGGCTCCCATTCCCTTCTCGGCCCGATCGATGGGATTCTTCGTGGAAGCTTCTAGACGTCGTTCTCTCGCGCCCCTCGTCCCTCTCTTTCTCGCGGCGCCCGTCCCTCGACATCTTCTGTCGCCATTCGCTCTCAGTTATGGCGTCTGAGCGCGTGCGCGCTCCTCGCCTCTTCCCTTCGACTTCCCACTTCAAGATGTTCTCGTTTTTACAGGGTAATTACTCCAACTTCACAGGGAGCCCGAGTAACAACACCATACTCCTTCCTTCGTCGTCGACAGAAACATCCGCGTCGCGTCGTAAACATGAGAAATCTCTCCTCATACTAATAAGTAAGAAAAGAGCTGTTTCCGGAAACATCCGTTCACACACTCCGTTCCAGACTTCACTCTCCTAACGAACCGTCAATGGATTGGAAGTACTCATCTTGCCGACCTCCGTGTAAAGCCGCCGATGTGCACACGGGGTCGCTTTCATTTATCCAGAAGTGCATTCACGATAGCCAAACCAATGGACGTGACACTTCGCCCTTTCTTGAAACCTACATTGGTCTTCAAACTCGGTCCTTCCGGGCATGAAACCGATGTGTTTCTCGATGTTTCCCTGAACGGCAGGCAATGAAGCCCTCGCGGATCGGTGGCGAGTCCGACCGACGGACATCGCGGGACAGTGCGAGATTCGCGCCCCGGATGCTTTCCCGAGTGTGTCGTCCGGAGCTCAACGAATGGTCATCCGGACAGACTTTTCCCCCCGATGTTCTCATTTCTATTGTCGCGACCTTTTTAAGCTACGGCCACAAGTGTCAATAAATGATTATCATCGCAAATATCTTCTTTCTCTTTGTTCTTCTTTTTAGAAGTATTTTCATCAAAGTGAGCGTTTGACATCTGATTTCTTTTGTCGCTATTTGGCTGCGTACTTTTCCGTTGACTGAATATTCAACGAGACCCGACGAATTTGCGTACGAATGAACGTTTGATACTCAGCCAACAGAACTGCACGTCCAATCAGCGACGGCCAAGTCACGAAGTGACCGTATGCCAGTACGAGGTCCCATAACGACGAGCGACACGAGGCGCGAAATGTCTGCCGTCTCTGTTTCGCACGCGCTCTCTCGCCGCAGGCTGTGACGTCGGCGTCTCTGGCCTATCGATCGCCGTGTTCGCCTCTTTTCTTCGCCTTCATTCGTTCAGTCACCACTCCTTGTTTTTGTGTTCCCTCGTTTCAAACTCTCTTTTTTTTCAGACAAACGGGCTCAAAGGCGGGTTTTTCGGCCTATCGAGCCACAAGATGGCTTGATGGTAAGAACTAATCTAACTCACATCTTGTTTCAATGAGTTTTCGTTTTCAGAGTGCTACTCTGCACTTGGCGTTCCGGGAATACATTCCGTCACACGATGTCGTTCGCCGCGGTCGTGCTCCCTTCACCACCGTTCGAATCAGAACTATCTTTTCCCAGAACTGCACCCATGTGTCAGAAAGAGGAGTTCTGGTTCAAGACAGTTAACAGTTAACTGTCTTGAGCCAGAACTCCTCTTTCTGACACACGGTTGGAGTTCTGGTTTAGGACAGTTCTGATCCGAACGGTTGTGAAGTGAGCACCACGGCGGCGTCTCAACGACGCTGTGAGACGATGTTCTTCCTCGAGAAAGCCTCGACAAAGTTCTCAAAAAGGAGCCTTCGTTGAGGAAGTCGAGTGTACGATGACGCAGACACGCCCGATTGCTTCAAAGTCCGGTTAGGACGGAGCGAATTGTGTCTGCGCACTCTCAGAGAAATGACTCGTGTGAAAATAGCGGCTTGAATGCAGTCACGAGTATTCGAAAGGACGTACTTCAAAGCCCCTATCGAGGGCGAAGACGATCCTCCAACCCACCATCACCACCAATTCGTTCACCAATATCCCGATGGTCCACTCCGATGGAAGTTCAACGAACGGTCATTCCTTCGGGATCCGCTCGTCCATCCATTTCTGTTATGCGGCTCCTTCTTCTCTTCGTCGTCTCGTTTCGCACGAGACTTCGGTCTCTCCGGAAAAGGAAAAGCGGACAGAACTTTGGATGGTCTGACGCATCGTGTGCAGATTTCCCTCGCCTCCAGACTGCACACGACAGCACAGATAATACAAAAGCTGTGTAACACGTCTTCCGTAAGTCAATCCGTAACCGATCCTCTCCGCAACCTCCTCTCTTCTTGCAGAGTTTCCTTCTTCGTCTGAACGAATACGACGTTGGGAATAGGGAAGACTCTTTCCGAAAACTTACAAAGTGCTTACCTGCGGGAAGAGCCATTGTTAGGGGAGAAATAGCACTCTCCCTGTTTTCGGACGGGTACCTCATGGAAGTGGAGCCCGGTGCTGCGGGCATTTTGGATCACACGCTCAATCGCTATGTGAGTTTTAGGCATTGCGCCTTCTAGTCGAGCCTTCTTCTATTCCAGGATGACCAAAAGCATATCCGGAGATGATGGAGAGACTGGAGACTCGCAATCTTCAGTGGACTCGCTCGAAATCTTGACGTCCAGTTCCGAGTTTAGCGTTCCAACCACCGCGCTGACGTCGTACGCACACCACCCGCGACCAGTTTCTCGGAATGCAGAGCTCTTGGACGTTGGCTTTCGTCGATTCTCAAACAAAACTGCAGGAGAGACAGGCTCGAAACATCGCCTTGTGGCCACGCCATCCACACCACACCACACACACACCACCACCACCAACCCGCACCACCATCGCGATACTCTTCGCAACAGCGAAACTCTTCGTGGTCCTGGACCACTGAATGCAACCTTTTCTTTTATTCCAAATGGTTTTTCGAAAACAACCGATGCAACGGAACATGATGTCATGGGATGAGAAGAATCTCGATACCCCATTTCGATGTGAAGCAAGAGAGGAAATATTGAATTGTTTTTCTGGCTGACATTGTCGGCCTCATCTTTTTTGGTGACCATGCCCAGCCAGTCTGGGATTTAGGTCCGCTGTGAAATCCGTCTTGAAGCGTCAATTCCGGGATGCTCACGGCCGAACGCATGCCGGAAAGCTCGATAATCGGGCCCGAGTGCTTCACACCGTTTTCGGTTTTTTTTTCTTTTAATTCGGAGTGATCGTCAATTGCCAAACGATTGCATTGCGATCCACGATTAAAAAGAGCAGAGGAGGAGAAGTCCGAATTGTCGGAGAGTTAACAGTGAATGCAGTTCGCGAGCTGCCACCGGGATCGGAGGATCGCCTGAGGATCAGGCCCACCGACGTCCCCACCCCAGAGAGGTGTCCCTCGATTGCTGGCGTCGAGGCACACCTTCAAGGAGAGCAACGAACGGTCATCCTTCTGCAACATCCTCCCTATGCCAACAACATTGATTTTTTAACACTCAAGAAGCCCATCCATATTTCCCGAAAATTTTTGCAAGTGAAGACAAACTTTGAGCAGCTGATCAACATTTGAAGAAACAATTACTTATGTGTGAAGAGATTTGAATACGCTTGAAATTGTGAGTTTGCTCATCCTCGCCGCGACAAACCGCATTCCTCATTTTCAGTTTGAAATGCGGACGGATGCATGTCCACCTCAAAGCAGCCTGGATGCTGTTCAACACGAGTTGATGCACAATTCGACCACCGGATTGCAAGTTGCGATCGTCACCCGATCACGTCAAAAAGATCCGACGTTCCATTTTTCGGCCCACTGCCGAACCCCCAAGAAGCAGTTTTTCGTCCAGAACGTCGGCGTCGGGAGCCTCGGCTCCCTGTCGCCGATTAACATCTTGTTCATGGTTTTTCCTGCTTCCAATAAAAAAGTTGACTGATAATTTGCTTTTTTTTGTTTCTGAGAGGAGATCGATAATCGGCAATTACTCATTGACTACGGTATTAATGACTACAGTACTCAATGACTTTTTTACTCAATGACTTTGTGCGCTCAATGACTACTATTTCTCAGTGACTTCGAAATTTGCTCAATGACTTCATGTGCTCAATGACTTCAAACTTGCTTCATGTGCTCAATAAATTCAAGTTTTTCGGGATGAGTTGCGCGTATGTTTTTAAAGTGGTTGTGTATACCGTTATTAACGTTCTGAAAACATGTTCATGCTTCAAAACACATGTATCGACTCATTATTTGTTCATTATCAGATTCTTTTCAGTCGTTTTTACTTTTTTCTGCATATGATTTGTTTTTGTTATTTCAATACTTTAAAAATGATATTCTTTGCTGTTTTGTGTTTGGCTAAATCTGTAGATGATTGTGGAAAGCTAGAAGCGTTATGCTCAACTCCTGGAACACCACGCCTCTCTTCTACCCAAGATCATGACCACAACGTAACATCGTCGCGAATGAGGTACTAAGAACTGAAAGGTTTACTCGAGAATTAATTCATTGAATTTCCAGAAGAGCGAAGCGAAGATTCAGTCCATCTCCAAACAGCAGTTCACACAGTTCCTACTCATTTTTCAAGCTATTGAGCACATGAAGTCATTGAGCGAATTTCGAAGTCACTGAGAAATAGTAGTCATTGAGCGCATATAGTCATTGAGCAAGTTTGAAGTCATTGAGAAATAGTAGTCCTTGAGCGCACAAAGTCATTGAGTAAAAAAGTCATTGAGTACTGTAGTCATTAATACCGTAGTCAATGAGTAATTGCCTCGATAATCTTATTCGATTTGAAGTGGTCCTTCCGCGCACGTTCCGCGCTCTTCGTCAGTTCATTCCGTCAACAGTCTCGGTTGGCCATCTGTTCCTTCCGCTCGTGGCCTTTCCGCGTGAGGGCCCTCTCCGCGTGTTCTTCTTCTTCCGCGTGCGTTACGCATATGCGTCCATCTGCGCACTCTCCGCTTGTGTGTTCCTTTCGCGCGGCCTTTCCGCGTTCTCTCGGCGAATCACGGAATGCGTCAAGGGGGAGGGTCAACGCCTGCGTCTCCTCGGATCACGTGCTCTTCGTCTCCTCTGACAACTGACCTCCGTTCTCCGTCCCGTCGCATTCGACGCATTCTCTCCATTAGTCCCCTTCCCGTCCGCGTTCTCTACCATCGATTTCCATTTTTGCAGATTGGGTAATGTCTTCCTAAGAGTGAAATCGAGTGTTTCCTCTGAAAGACGTCCGAATTCGTGACAGTTCTGCGGAAGGGAGCAGCTCAAAACTAAGAGCTGCGGCCGTGCAATGGCTGCCGAATGCGTCAGTCGCCGGGAAGAACTCCCCGACTCCCAGGTAGATCCTCCAATCCACAATGAGACTCACGCCGACTGTTTCAGAATGCGCATTGACCCAGCGTCAATCAAACCGTGGCCTTCCAAAGTCTGGGATCCAGACGGAACGCCTTTCCTTGTCAGAATCGAGTCGTCCAGTCTGCGCGAATGAGGGCGAACGTTATTTCCGCTCCTGATTCGAGAAGGCTGGATTAGACCTTGTACCTTAAGTACACCCGTTTTTTTTTGGTTTCGAAGTAGAGTAGCACGATGAAGACCATTCGATGGCCGATCTGCACAGTCTGAGAATCAGACGCCGACGAGCCGATCCCCCCTCAACACAGCCGGAGTTCAACGAATGGTCATCCGGACGAGCATTCAAATGAAAAGCACCTTTCGAAGAGATCGATTCCCTCTCAATTCTTGTCACCTGCAAATCTTTTTGAATGCTTCGCAATTTTTCCAACCGAATCTCGTCTTTTCTATCAGAAAATAAAGATATTTCTCCTGGAAAAACTGGTCGTTTCAATTCTTCTAAATGCAAAAAAATCGGCGGAGAGCATGATTACCAAGCCAAAAGAACATGAGATCTCTCAGTCGACAGTCAGAAGGCTCCAGCATTTCATGTCCCATCGGCTCAGAAGACTGCACCATTAGGTGACGGAGAGCGCAATTGGGTTCTCGGAAAAGCTGGAAAGTGCGCCCTCTCGGCACCCGGCGGTTCCTGGAACGGGACGTAGAGGTTTGCCGGGTTTGCCGGGCCGTCATATCGGTTTGCCGGGCCGTCAAATAGGTTTGCCGGGCCGTCAAATAGATTCGCCGGGCCGTCAAATAGGTTTGCCGGGCCGGCATATAGGTTTGCCGGCTCGTCAAATAGGTTTGCCGGGCCGGCATATAGGTTTGCCGGCTCGTCAAATAGGTTTGCCGGGCCGGCATATAGGTTTGCCGGGCCGGCATATAGGTTTGCCGGGCCGGCATATAGGTTTGCCGGGCCGTCAAATAGGTTTGCCGGGCCGTCAAATAGGTTTGCCGGGCCGTCAAATAGGTTTGCCGGGCCGTCAAATAGGTTTGCCGGGCCGGCATATAGGTTTGCCGGGCCGGCATATAGGTTTGCCGGGCCGTCAAATAGGTTTGCCGGGCCGGCATATAGGTTTGCCGGGCCGTCAAATAGGTTTGCCGGGCCGTCAAATAGGTTTGCCGGGCCGTCAAATAGGTTTGCCGGGCCGTCAAATAGGTTTGCCGGGCCGTCAAATAGGTTTGCCGGGCCGGCATATAGGTTTGCCGGGCCGTCAAATAGGTTTGCCGGGCCGTCAAATAGGTTTGCCGGGCCGTCAAATAGGTTTGCCGGGCCGGCATATAGGTTTGCCGGGCCGGCATATAGGTTTGCCGGGCCGTCAAATAGGTTTGCCGGGCCGTCAAATAGGTTTGCCGGGCCGGCATATAGGTTTGCCGGGCCGGCATATAGGTTTGCCGGGCCGGCATATAGGTTTGCCGGGCCGGCATATAGGTTTGCCGGGCCGGCATATAGGTTTGCCGGCTCGTCAAATAGGTTTGCCGGGCCGTCAAATAGGTTTGCCGGGCCGTCAAATAGGTTTGCCGGGCCGTCAAATAGGTTTGCCGGGCCGGCATATAGGTTTGCCGGGCCGGCATATAGGTTTGCCGGGCCGTCAAATAGGTTTGCCGGGCCGTCAAATAGGTTTGCCGGGCCGGCATATAGGTTTGCCGGGCCGTCAAATAGGTTTGCCGGGCCGTCAAATAGGTTTGCCGGGCCGTCAAATAGGTTTGCCGGGCCGTCAAATAGGTTTGCCGGGCCGGCATATAGGTTTGCCGGGCCGGCATATAGGTTTGCCGGGCCGTCAAATAGGTTTGCCGGGCCGGCATATAGGTTTGCCGGGCCGTCAAATAGGTTTGCCGGGCCGTCAAATAGGTTTGCCGGGCCGTCAAATAGGTTTGCCGGGCCGTCAAATAGGTTTGCCGGGCCGTCAAATAGGTTTGCCGGGCCGGCATATAGGTTTGCCGGGCCGTCAAATAGGTTTGCCGGGCCGTCAAATAGGTTTGCCGGGCCGTCAAATAGGTTTGCCGGGCCGTCAAATAGGTTTGCCGGGCCGGCATATAGGTTTGCCGGGCCGTCAAATAGGTTTGCCGGGCCGGCATATAGGTTTGCCGGGCCGTCAAATAGATTCGCCGGGCCGGAATATAGGTTGCCGGGTCGTCAAATAGGTTTGCCGGGCCGTCAAATAGGTTTGCCGGGCCGGCATATAGGTTTGCCGGGCCGGCATATAGGTTTGCCGGGCCGTCAAATAGGTTTGCCGGGCCGGCATATAGGTTTGCCGGGCCGGCATATAGGTTTGCCGGGCCGTCAAATAGGTTTGCCGGGCCGTCAAATAGGTTTGCCGGGCCGTCAAATAGGTTTGCCGGGCCGTCAAATAGGTTTGCCGGGCCGTCAAATAGGTTTGCCGGGCCGTCAAATAGGTTTGCCGGGCCGTCAAATAGGTTTGCCGGGCCGTCAAATAGGTTTGCCGGGCCGGCATATAGGTTTGCCGGGCCGGCATATAGGTTTGCCGGGCCGTCAAATAGGTTTGCCGGGCCGGCATATAGGTTTGCCGGGCCGGCATATAGGTTTGCCGGGCCGTCAAATAGGTTTGCCGGGCCGTCAAATAGGTTTGCCGGGCCGTCAAATAGGTTTGCCGGGCCGTCAAATAGGTTTGCCGGGCCGTCAAATAGGTTTGCCGGGCCGTCAAATAGGTTTGCCGGGCCGTCAAATAGGTTTGCCGGGCCGTCAAATAGGTTTGCCGGGCCGTCAAATAGGTTTGCCGGGCCGTCAAATAGGTTTGCCGGGCCGTCAAATAGGTTTGCCGGGCCGGCATATAGGTTTGCCGGGCCGGCATATAGGTTTGCCGGGCCGGCATATAGGTTTGCCGGGCCGTCAAATAGGTTTGCCGGGCCGGCATATAGGTTTGCCGGGCCGGCATATAGGTTTGCCGGGCCGTCAAATAGGTTTGCCGGGCCGTCAAATAGGTTTGCCGGGCCGTCAAATAGGTTTGCCGGGCCGTCAAATAGGTTTGCCGGGCCGTCAAATAGGTTTGCCGGGCCGTCAAATAGGTTTGCCGGGCCGTCAAATAGGTTTGCCGGGCCGTCAAATAGGTTTGCCGGGCCGTCAAATAGGTTTGCCGGGCCGGCATATAGGTTTGCCGGGCCGTCAAATAGGTTTGCCGGGCCGGCATATACTCGGCACCCGGCGGTTCCTGGAACGGGACGTATAGGTTTTCCGGGTTTGCCGGGCAGGCATATAGGTTTGCCGGGCCGTCAAATAGGTTTGCCGGGCCGTCAAATAGGTTTGCCGGGCCGTCAAATAGGTTTGCCGGGCCGTCAAATAGATTCGCCGGGCCGTCAAATAGGTTTGCCGGGCCGGCATATAGGTTTGCCGGGCCGTCAAATAGGTTTGCCGGGCCGTCAAATAGATTCGCCGGGCCGTCAAATAGGTTTGCCGGGCCGTCAAATAGGTTTGCCGGGCCGTCAAATAGGTTTGCCGGGCCGTCAAATAGGTTTGCCGGGCCGTCAAATAGGTTTGCCGGGCCGTCAAATAGGTTTGCCGGGCCGTCAAATAGGTTTGCCGGGCCGTCAAATAGGTTTGCCGGGCCGGCATATAGGTTTGCCGGGCCGGCATATAGGTTTGCCGGGCCGTCAAATAGGTTTGCCGGGCCGGCATATACTCGGCACCCGGCGGTTCCTGGAACGGGACGTATAGGTTTTCCGGGTTTGCCGGGCAGGCATATAGGTTTGCCGGGCCGTCAAATAGGTTTGCCGGGCCGTCAAATAGGTTTGCCGGGCCGTCAAATAGGTTTGCCGGGCCGTCAAATAGATTCGCCGGGCCGTCAAATAGGTTTGCCGGGCCGGCATATAGGTTTGCCGGGCCGTCAAATAGGTTTGCCGGGCCGTCAAATAGATTCGCCGGGCCGTCAAATAGGTTTGCCGGGCCGGCATATAGGTTTGCCGGGTCGTCAAATAGGTTTGCCGGGCCGGCATATACTCGGCACCCGGCGGTTCCTGGAACGGGACGTATAGGTTTGCCGGTAAACCTATACGTCCCATTCCAGGAACCGCCGGGTGCCGAGCTTTGAAGACCCGTGATGAGAACCACGCTCCGCTGCACAAGGAGCTCCCTGGTGTTCGAACTGTTCCGTTGCTCGGAACAGAAGAAGTTCGTGCGAGACGGGGGTCAAACATCTACCGAGACAGCAGTTTCCATTTTCTTGCCACTTTCCGTCACACTTTTCAATTATTCATGTGCACTTCACTTCCTCCTATTACTAAAGTATTCGAGGGAAATTCGTTTTCGCAGTTCAGAGCAGAGTCAAACACTTTATGTACAAAAAGAGAATCGATGCATAAACGACGAACACAATGTTACTTCTTCTTCTTTCCGAAGCAGCCGCCCATCATTGAATAGCCGCATCCGCCGCCTGAACGAACGCACGTCACTCTTCATCTGCTCATCCTCCTTACCGTATCCTCCGAACATACCGTATCCACCGTATCCGAGACCGTATCCTCCCATTCCATATCCACCGTATCCTCCGTAGCCGCCATATCCACCGTACCCTAAACCATAACCTCCTCCAAAAAAGCCACCACCGTATCCGCCGCCACAGCCCAGGCCTAAATGAAATGGGCGAGACTCATCTGAAACTGAAATTCGAGCGAAACGGTACCTAGTCCGAGGCCATATCCTCCGAATCCGAAGCCGCACGCGTCGACGAGAGCAGCGGGGAGAAGGAATAGCAGGGCGACGAGCAGCGAGGAGTTCATGACTCTGATCAGGTCGCATCCCACGAGCATCCTCTTTTATGCTCGCAGAACCTGCTCCGAGGGCTCTTGAAGCACGACTTCTATTCTAGAAGACCTTTGCAAATATTTGGCCGACGGTTTTCGGCGGCAAAAGTCAAAATAACAAGTCGACGCGATTGTATATTCAATGTTTATTTTCGACAGGTGACCCGATTGAGACGAATGAGAAGAGGAAACAAGCGAAAAATGAGGAAGGCAAGCGGACTATTATGCACTGGAAGACCCAAGGAAGAGCTGTGAGGAACGAGAGAGCAACCCGAAGATCGGAGGGAGAGTGAGGTAGATCGGAAGGAAATGACGCGAGGCGAAGAAGAAGGTGAAGAAGAAGAAGAAGAAGAAGAAAAGGATCAGTGGGCGAGGTGCTCGAAGGAAAGCAGCCGCGATTCGCACACGGGTCGCGACGAGTAGATGGGTCCTTGCGAGTGGGTCACGGTGGATTCCTCCAGCTGGCACACTTTCTGGTGGTACAGACGACGTTGGAAGGCGCAAGTCCACATTATGTAGAATGTCTGGAATCGAACACATTTCCATTCTGAACCAATGTAGTCGTTTCGCCTTTTGAGGGGCTGTGCGACTGGGTAGTCAACGAAAACACGAACCTGTGCTGCTACGACGACAACGAGAACTGCAATGACGCTGAAAAGAGCGGGCGTCTGGGAGAGACAGCCCATGGAATGAGTGATTCTCGGAGTGTGACGGCTCGAGGAAGCGAGAGTTTGCTGTGCGTCACAGTCGCCTTTTTCCTTCTGAAACACCAGAATATTCATGAGAAGAGTTCCAAGAGGACACACCAAAATGACGTTGTAGCAGCAGATGATGTCATCGGTGGCGTTCGCGACAGGCCTTTGCTTCTCGAGTTCGACGTCGGCCCAGGAGCACGAGATGACTGTACCGCACTGATTGAGACTGAGGTGCCGGTCCTCGCACTTGGGGATGTTTGTCTCGGGCACCTTCAGGTAGTCGTTGCACTTGTTGGCGCAGTACACGGTTCGCATCAGATCGGCTTGCAAAGATGCGACGTTCAGAAGGAGGAAGAGGGACACGAGATGGCGTGGCATGGCTGGAATGAGAGAACTGTGACTAGGATGGATGGACAACATAAAGGGCGAAGGAAGGAAGTGGCGAAAACACGAAGGACTCGGGGCGGGCGGGACGAGGAAGGAACGATGGGAAGGGGGAGAAGTGCGGAGTGTCATGAGAGCGGATTGTGGTCTGGTGTCTTGCCGGATAAATGAGGAAGTGTCTGGAGGAGAAGGGCAGCTAGTAGAAGACGCGAATCATGTTTGCCTCGAGTCGAGATGCCGCCGGCTCCTTCTCATTTCCGGCGGGTGTCTCAAAACAGACTGGCGTCACTCATTACCAGATTTGTCAGCGGAGAATACAAACAAATATCGATTTGCAGAGGGGCGAGAAGAAGAGGAAAAAGCGAGAGAGTTGTCTGAGTTGGCCTGTCAGTCAGATGATGACAACTTCCTTTTTCAGAATAAGCATGTTATTTCCTCGCATGTCTACATGAGGTATTGCTGAGTGGGAGGACAAATCTGATTTGGTCTTCGCGGCGAGAAGACGCTGCTCTTCATCATTCATAATTAGAGTGACAAGAAGAGAGATATGTTTGCATCAAAATCAGCGGAAGACATTCTGTTTTTGCAGAAGGGGGAAGCGTCTGAGGAGACAAGAGGACGTCACGTAGCATTCTTCCGAGAAGAGGATTAGCCGAACGGGATGAAAGAGTCAGGCACTCTGGGGATAAGGAAGCCTGATAAGGGAAAAGTTCGATTCCCCGCCGACACGGAAGTTCTTTCCGAGCAGACTGGAATGACTGAAATCAGACTGGAATGGGAGAACGAGACTATACTCATCACAACAGCCGTTTTGCTCGTTTCGTGGTCATCGAGAGGCTGTTGTCTCTGAATGGCAGTTCGATGAGGATGTTCGTTTCCGAATCAGAGGGAAGTCCTCGGAGACTGCCACCACTCTGGTTTGTGGTTTTCAGACGGCCATTCCAGGAAAGTGCGCACGGAAACGAGAAAACTAGAAGGCGGCCAACAGGGGGGTGATTACTACGATCGAAACAAAAGATGGACGAACGGGTAAGTCGGACGGCATGGGGAACACACAAATAACGGAGGGGGGGGGGGGGGGGGCGAGTGTGGTGAGTGTTTTTTAACGGCGCGGGCTGAAAACGACGAGGAAGGCAGTGAATTAGGTCCGCGAGAGAGCGAAAGACATCGTTAGGAAGTGGGAGAGGGGCGAGAGAAGGAGAGAGGAGGAGACCGGAACCCGGAACTGCTCGGCGCCTCGAAGCGGGAACTTTGGTGTGCTAGGGCCGACGAGGAAGTGGCGAGGGGAGAAGAAGACGGAGAAGAAGAAGAAGAAGAGAAAGTAGTAGCAAGTAGGAGAGATGGGCTCCGTTGGGAGATAGAGAACGACCCGCTCTCTTGGACAATTGCAGTTTCCAAATTGATGCGGTTTCTCTGGCAAATGAAAACGAATCGAGTGAATGGTGTCATTAGAAGGCTCTTTCTCTTCAGAAAACCACTTGTTTCCCTGCTTCCTTATCATTTGTGTCAAGTTGAAAACAAAACAGACACCCGAGACACGAAGAACAACCAAACGATCGCAAATAACCACGGAGCAGGTGAAAAGAGATTCAAGCCTTCGAAGCGTTCCCCGTATCCTTCGTCACTCGGATGATGCGGCAGCGGCTCGAGGCTCAGTGATTCATCATACCCGTTCGACTTGCTGTTTTTCCGCCTTCCGTTTCCGGCCGGCTGCTCATGCCACACCCGAAATTTGCTGTGTTTTCTTCGTTTTCACAACATGCTCCGATCGTGAACACGTCTTCTGAAGAGCCGGAAGTGAGAGCTCGGGCTCAGCGCAAGAAGTACATGGTTATATCGGGAGATCGCGATCCGAATTGTTTGTTCTTGGGGGGTGTGAGTGAGTGCGATCAAAGATTCCTCGTCGTCTCTTTGTCACCCTTATCAACAACATTGTGGAATTGCGGAAGGAAGTGGGACGGGTGGGAATCGACAGCAGCAGCAGACTCCGACCACAGATCCAGCGGTTTTGTGGTCGGATATGTACTAAAAGGGAAGTGGGAGGATATCTTCTGTGAGTGTATAGCTGGGCAGGGATTTGTGACAATGCCAGATTGGCGAGAACTTTGGTCATTGGCGAGAGCATTGAATGGAGAAACTGCCGAGTCGTCGGCATGTAATCAGTGAGTCATGTCCGGAGGAGTCAGTCCCGAAGATCAACTGGAGAACAGCCTCCGATTCACACGTTTCCATCGCCACTTTTGTTCGTTTGCAAACAATGGTCAAAGAAAGAAAGACGAGTTTCGTGTTACGTGTACCTGTAGAAGTCGGCGGGCAAACAAGAAGAAGAAGAAGCCACACGCTGAAGAATCAAAACAACAACTGCTCCTTCTTTTAGGTCTGGCAGCGACCGGAAGCGCGGCGGGTTACGGTCAGCGCGAGCGTGAAACACATCTGCACAAGACGGATCAGATTACAATGTGTCAGGTTACGATGGCGAGAGAAAGAAAAAGAAGAAGTCTAGAAGGATCATGACACTTTTGCGAGCGAGACCACAACACACGCAATCCCTCTTGAGCTGACTGGAAGTTGGCCGACCGGGAGAAGTAAGACAAGGTGAGCGAGATGGAACTGCATGACGCCGTTTCCAGTACATGTGGGGGGATGACGGATGTTTCAGGGGCATTCTCTCCTCGTTTCTCTTCGAGATTTCAAAGGCCACGTCGTTTCTGAGGTCATTCAGATGTCTTTTGGGATGTCAATCACTGTCCGGCCATCGCTCGTGCCCCCGCTTCCTGTCGTCTCGATTTCGCGTCACAGACACACAAAAGAGAGACGGATGGCAAACGGCCCGAAAAGGAATCGGATTGACTCGTCGTTTGTTGCACATTTAATCCGCCGTCTCCGATGCCCAGAAATCAGATGGCTGTGGGAGAGAAGAAGCGCCTCCGTACTGTTTGTGTTCATATTTACGGGTTTGCGACGTACACAGCTGCTCAAGAAAAGCGGAAGAAACATTGAAAGGCGGGGGCGAGAAGGAGAACATGCTCGCGCATAGTTGAGCATCCAAATGATCACTTTTTCCGCGCTCTCTGCTTTTGTTTTTGCTTGACAAATGGAATGGGAGAAAGAATAATAGAGTGGGACGCTAAGGAGAGAAGACTGGAAAGCTCAAATGTGCAGAGTTTGAATCGCTTTCAGCTGCAGAACGGACTCAAGGATCAAACAGTTTCCTGAGAACTCGCGAGTGCAAACAAATGTTGCGTGGATGTGTCCCACCATCAAACTACAGAAATCTCCCGTTTCATCCTCATCCGGATCGCCTCTTCCGCGAGAGACGTTCAAAAAGTTGCTCCAATCACTTTTTGCCCTCCGACTGATCATCATCCCTTCTTCCTCTTCCTTCCGGGCGCATCGTCTTGGCATGAAGTGGGTGGAGCATCATTCTCCCATTTTTTTGCCGCCTGATGGCTACCGCGCGGAACAAGACGGCCAAGTATAAAAGACGGCGCCGCCAGCGGGGCGGAAAACGAAAAGAGAGCCGCCGCGGCCGGACGCACTGCCGAACGAAGAGCACACGAATCAAGCAAAATGAAGACGACCAACTTTTTATTACTACTCTCTTTTGTACTACTTGCAACGCTTTTCGAGGAGTCACAGCAGGTAACCAGCCTTTTCGGAGTTCTTCGATACCATTGATCTTGCACTCCTTCTTTCGACGAGTGGGAAAACTATCGAGACCGAGAACTGTTTATTTCTCGGAGAAAGTTCGAGAGTGAAACAAATCTCGAAGTAGCTACCGTATTGAGACGACTTTGACTTGAATGATTCCTCGCACACAGCCATTCGCCTTCTAGACTTGTTTCGGTACTCTCCTCTCGGAGGCAGTGCTGCCCCATCCAATATCTTTACAAATCCTCTAGACTCCCCTCGTACTCTGACCGCCCTGCTTCCGAAATAAAGTGTTCGCTTGCGAATGTCTCGCCGATCTCAAGTACATCGTATCCCATTTCCGATCGCATGTGCCGCATAGTCTCAATCTGTGCCAGATAGGTTCCGCGCCGCCATTGACACTTCCCCCTTTCTTTCAACACACTAGAATCAACAAACCGAGCCGTGAACAAACAGAGTGACCTGCCAAAAGAGACACCCACGTGGATTCGCTCCTTTCAGAGCCTCCTGACACGAGCGAAACGACAATGTCCGTGTGCTCAATTGTCGCAAAAGTCCAAGTGCAACTGTTACCCGATCGGAAGTGGAATGCAAAGGTGCAAGTGCTCCAACGAGCCGCAGTCCAGCTCGTGCTCCTGTGCCAGCAAGGTGCTCCGATGCTAGAAGCCAATGTCATTTCTCCGAGTTTCAGGCGCAGTCGTCGGTCTGCCAGCCGCAATGCCAGAAGTCGTGCGTTGAATCGTGCGTCCACAACTCTCATCAGCCACAGATTCTCTGCGACAAGACTTGCCAGTTCACATGCTCCAAGGCTTGCTCCCCAACGTCTTCTTCGCAGAATTCCGCTCCAATCAAAGTGGTCGTGAACCAGCAGACGAAGGCTTCTCAGTGCCCGCAGGCCTGTGCTCAGTCCTGCAACACGAGCTGCTCTTCCCAGCCCAACAAGTCCACGTGCATCAACATGTGTGTCAAATCGTGCGAGCCCACCTGTGTGCAGACTGCCGTCTCCATCAACGTCAAGGAGTTCATCCGCACTTCGGTTCGACTCCTCACTTCCACTTCCACTCCCATTCTCTTCTCTTTCAGACCACCACTGTGACCCCCGTGCAGTCCTGTGTCTCCGCTTGCCAGCCAACCTGTGACGCACAATGCATAGACGTCATGAAGCGCTACGAAGTGATCATTCAGAAACTTCCAGTCGTGCAGCAGTGTCCCTCTCAGTGCCAGCCGACCTGCTCCCAGCAATGCATCCAGTCGGTGACCGTCTCCATTCACACCAAGCCGACGACTCAGTCCACCACTGCCTCGTGCATCCCGGCGTGCCAACCTGCCTGCACTCCCCAATGCGTCCAAGCAGCCACCACTCCCGCCCCAGCGACCTGCATTCCAGCCTGCCAACCAGCTTGCCAACCCCAGTGCGTCGAGACTCAACTCCAGATCCAAATAGTCACCGCCCAAACAACGCCGCCCGCCGAGACATGCATCCCGGCGTGTCAGCCAGCTTGCCAGCCGTCCTGCGTCTACCAGTACCTCTCCTCCGGCGTCTCGACCGTTCCCCCAATCACCAAGGTCTGCATCTCGATCTGCCAGCCCGCTTGCGATCCTGGATGCGTCGCCATGTACACCACAGCGGCCACCACCTCCGCCCCTCTTCAGTGCGTCTCCCAATGTCAGCCGGCGTGTCTCCCTTCCTGCACACAGTCCTTCACTACCACCATCTCGTTGCCAAAGCAGTGCGTTCCGGAATGCCAGCCCGCCTGTGACACCAAATGTATCGTGGCTCAAATCGTTCTGAAGATCAAGAGCAACTACCAGCAGCAGAGTCAGCAGTACTCGCAGACGCCTTCGTCGTCGTGCGTCGCCCAGTGCCAGCCCGCGTGCACTCCGGAGTGCGTCTCCTCTCAGCCGAACTTCTCTGTCCAGATCAAGATGGTGGACGATTTGACGACGACTACTTCTGCTCCGCAATGCATTCCACAGTGTCAGCCTGCGTGCGATCAACAGTGCATCCAGACCTACAAGATCCAGATCCAGCAGCTGAACGTGCAGCAGAGTCAGCAGCGGCAGTACTCGTGTGTCCCGGCCTGCCAGCCGGCCTGTGAGCAGTCCTGCATCCAGGCCCAGTTCCAGGTCAATGTGCAGCAGTCCTACTCCAGAGTGAACCAGGGGAACAGCTGTCCGTCGCAATGCCAACCAGCTTGCGAACCGCTTTGTGTGCAGCAAGTCACTGTCCAAACAACCATTCCGATCACAAAGACCTGCGTTCCCCAGTGCCAGCCGACCTGTTCGCAAGACTGCATTCAGGCGGCCACCTACTCCATCTCAATCCCACTCACCACGTCTGCTCCGTCGTGCTCGCCTCAATGCCAGCCGGCTTGCGACCCGCAGTGCATCAGCTTCACTCTCAAGTTCCCCGTTACTTCCGTGACCACCCCGTCCCCGTCTTGCCAGCCACAGTGCCAGCCTGCCTGCCAGCCCTCCTGCGTCGAGACCTACACGTTCACTCTACCGATGAGCGACACGAGTTCGAAGCAATGCGCTCCAGCCTGTCAGCCGTCCTGCGACGCCAAGTGCATTCAGAACTACCAGTTCGAGATCGTGATTCCGCAGGCCGACAACAACTGCATGCCGGCGTGCACCCAGTCCTGCCAGACATCCTGTGTGCAGCAGAACAGCCAATCCGTCCCGCAGTGTAGCACTGCCTGCGCCGACAGCTGCAGATCTTCGTGTGTTGAAGTACATCCGGACTGTTTGTTTCCCACTTCATTCCACTTCCGTTTCAGATCGTGAAAGAGTCATCGGAGCCGACGTTCAGACTCGAAATCGTCCTGCAGGATCCGATGGAAGAGACCGTCACGTGCGCCCCGCAATGCGCCAATCAGTGCGTCGATCAGTGCAAGCAGCAGCTGCTCACCCAGATCGAGTTCTGTCTGCCGGCGTGCCAGAACGCGTGCCAGCAGAACTGTCCGCTCCAAGTCGAGCCGTGTGCTATGAGCGGCTCCAAATGCAACTGCTCCGTCGGCTTCTCGATGTGTGGAAACAACCAGTGTTGCAGAAAGAGAAGACGGTAGACGTCGTCCCGGAAGGAGATGCCTTCTACGCACGCGATTGCCATAATATATCGAGAAATGTATTTAAAATGCAAATAAATATTTATGTTCCCTCATATTCGTAGTTGGGAATGGCGGATCGATTATAGTTTGACCTAAAAGATCCTAGACAATGCAATACTGAATACGAAAAGAAGAGAGAAAACGGAGGAAGAGCTCGAGAACTGAGTGACGACACACCACTGCTCGATGGGTTGATCGGGTTTGAGTCGGTCGGCCACCCGCTTCAGCACCTCCATCCGACAGTAGTTCCCACTGCATCCGTCGATCTCGCTCGTCATCACCGTGAATCCGTCGCCCGCCTGTTTGTGGTAGACCAACTGGAACGACAACAGGATCGGATCGGTCGCACGCACCCGAAACGCACCTGGAAGTAATCGGTGTTGTCGGTGGAGTTCCTCCAGAATTCGATCGAAACGGCCGCCGAATAGAGAGGGTAGCCGTGCGGAATGATGGCGAATCGCTCGATTCCGAGGGCCACAAGCACTGCGTAGACGGTTTCGTCGTGCTGGAAAAAGAAGACTAGCAGACGGAGAAAGAGAAGGACGTACAGCGGAGTAGACGAAGTACTTGAGGGGCTCGATCCAGCCGCATCCGGACACATTCTTGCCGGAGACGCAGTCGCTCTTCCTCTCGATCCTCCCCATTATATCGTTCATCAGAGGACCTGCTCGGATCTTCAGCAGTTCCAATCCAATGTCCAGATTGTTTACTTTGACTGGATTCTCGAAGATTCCGTACTGGAACATGTAAATCTGATCGTTGACTTCCACAATCTGATTGTAGAAATCGTCGGAAAACCAGGAATTCTTCTCTCGAAGCGACTCGTTAAAGTATATTTGTTCGATGAAAAGCGCGTCGGGCACGATCCAAAAGTCCTCGAGACTCCACGTTTCATTCAGAATCGTCGTCAGATTCGCCATCACCGAAGACACCTTCGAGGAATTCCTCCAGTTCCTGACCTCATCTGATTCCTGAGCCAGATTCCAGAGCCATTCGCGGCGAGCACACTCGCTGTCCATGTTTCCGATCTGCAAATTCCTCTAGATTCGAAGAAATCGGGGGACTAATCTCACATGATCCGTGTCGTAGTCGACTGTGTGGACGGGAATCGGGACGAACCCGCGAGGCCATCCGGCCTCGTCCGGGAAATCCGTGCCCGCGGTGCTGCCATATCCGTCTTGTCCGTACATTCCGAGCATGTTCGACATGGCGGACACGAGGGTCCGGTTGAGTCCCGTCGACCGGACATACACCGTCTTCTGATCGTAAACCGGCGGCAGAAAGGCGTACGTGGAGGTGCCGGTGGCCACGTATCTGCTGCGAAGCATCTTGCCGAGAGTCAGATGCTGAGACATGCCCAACTGAAACATCGGATGCTTCGGTTCCAGAGGGATCACCTCAAACCGGAGACAGCTGCCCCCATCCGCCGCCCCCGAACGTCCACGAGTCCTCCTGAAACGGATCCGCACGGAACGTCTCCGTCGGCGACCGGTCTCCGTGTCTCCACACCTGCAGACCGACATCTTCTTCCGAATCTTCTGAATCCACTCACGATGTGCACCATTTTCAGTTCCATCTCTCCGTCTTTGACCGGCGGAATCAGAGCATCGCGAGTCGAAATGTAGTTGAAAAACAAGAGAAAAAAGAACATTCGGATGGAGGGAAACACGAAAATTGGAGAGAGAAGAGGGAAAGATACGGTTGAATGAGCGGCGACGAAAACGAGACGAAACAGAAAAAAGGCGATCAGTTTGAAGTGCTCTTATCAGAATAAGAAGAGACTCCGATGAGAGTCTATGCGATAGACCAGAATGTGCTCGTCTCGAAAGTTTGAAAGTTTATTGGAAGGTGCCGCTTGGGCTTTTCAAAGTTTAATTAGATTAAAGATTTGGAGGCTAGGTGAAATCGGGGGGTTGAGGACGGGCTCGTGACCTCTCGGTCGCCAGCAGCCACCACTACCGACGCCCAGTAAGGGCAATCCCACCCAACGAAGGCGGCAGGCGCCCCTTCGCCAATCTTAGAAGGCAGTAAAAAAAGAGCAGAGGGAACAATAGAAACAAGGAAAGAAAATTTCAGACTAAAATTAAGTGAGGTAAGGGCTCGAATATGATTCGACAAACTCAGTTATAAGCTTCTATGAAGAAATGGAAGAGATAGTGTGTGACTTGATTATTGGGTGAGTAGTGTTTCTTCCCGAACCCATCACCAGATTGGGCTTCTTTTGAGACTGTCACTAGTTGTCTGCGTGATGGACATCGCATCGAAGCCGTCCATCTTGATCTGAAAACGTTGGAGAATTCAAGTATTTCGAACTTTTTCCTACTAACCAGACACATAGAATTATCTTCGTCGAGGACGTAGTTGATCTTTTTGAAGAGAGAGAAAACGAACGAAAAGAGATGGGTGCTGTTGAAATGGAAGTGTCCCGATGTCAATTCCTCCAGCTTCGCCTCTTGCACCTGTCACCTTTACTGTCATTAGTCAATTTTTCTATGCTCGCCTCATGAATCACGTCATTTCTTCTCAGACCGTAAACGATTCTCTGTGCTCCACTCAACGAAGCTCTCAGCCACCAGTTTCGCGCTTTCACGGCCGGCAAGTTCTGCAGCTTTCCGGCAACGTTCGAAGACGCCGTCTTGACTTCAATCACTTGTCCGTACACGTCGAAAGCTCGCGCGACGCTTGAAATGAAAAGAGTCATGGCAGTGTTGAGCGATCTGTTTTCCAATCGGAGCTTCTTGACGACGCTGTGAAGCTTTTCAAAGTTCACGTCGCTATCTTTAGTTATCTGCTTCGCAAAGTTCAGACCTCCGTATGCAGCTCGACTGTTCTCCGGACCCGCCCACTTGCGTCCGCCGATAGTTTTGTTCGAGCCGATCCAAATGTCTCCATTTTTCCGGATAGCTATGAGCTCCATCGGTTTTCGGCTCTGGAGGGCGTCGTCGATGTCGCAGATCACGTAGCGGCAAAGAAGGAAGCGTGTCGACTGAGACGAGAAGAATCCCAACGAGCATTAGTGAAATCGCTTACCATTTCGTTCCAGTCTCTTTTTCGAACGATTGGAAATCTATCAAGGAAGTGGGTCATTTCTTCAAACTTGTAAAGGTGGAAGATCGAGTGATGATTCTGAAAACAAGGGACTCGGGAGAAGAGTTCTCGTCAACAATTTTGCTCGGTGAGGTCCTTACGTGACACCTGGGAACCGTCGAATCGTATCCGTCCATCACATTAATTGGATTCTGTCTATATATCATAGATTCGTGAAGGTAAGCTCGTCCTCCGATTCCAGGATAAACCTCCTTCTTGTCGGCCGTGTACTCCAAATGAAGGTCTTCCACCGGAAACACAGTTACCGGTGGCAGCTTTTCGTCGAGCAACTGGATCATGTCTGCTAGCGCTCTGAACGAGAATACGACTGGGGGAGGGAGGATAGGATCAAATATGAATACACAGGAACAATAACAGAAGAAATATGATAAACTCAAGAAAGAATCACAAGTTCATTCGAATTCAAATTAGTTATCGTACTTCTCCAGCAGATTCTTCGATTCTTCTATCTGTTCCTTGATTCTGCGACGTGCCCCTTCTTGTGTGCATTCTGCCAGCTCACGTGTCAGTTTCACGATTCGGGAGTGCCATTCCGGCACGTTCCGAATGATTCTGATGTACTTGTCCCCGCAAGTGGCGATGTACATTCCGTCCGACGAATACACGATGGAACTGATTGTCGTCGAGCAGATGTTTTTCACTGAAACGCTTCTCTCCTTAAACTTCCCAGCTTTTACGATTTCTCACGTTCGGGATAGTTCTTGGTCTCATCTTCGGCGGCAAAAACTTTCAAATCGGTTTTGTAGGAGACGGCGAACGAGTCGCCGCTGGGGCTCACTTCCAACCGCACGTGCTCGCTCGTAGCTCCTCGCAATGGCTCCCAGCTTCCCCTGAATACCTCTCATTTGACAAGTAATCCCTTTCTCATTCTCTTCTTACCCGTTGCCTAGCACCCCCCTCCCCCCCCCACTGCTTACTCGTTCCCTCTTTCAAATGCTCACTCACTGCCTCAATATCCTTGCATCTTGTCCTGCTTCGTATCTAATGTTTGTGTCGAAAACACGCCAGTTTCCGTCTCGAGAAATTGTGACCGCACGACTTGCCGATGAATTGAAAGCGGCGGCGAGAACTCCCGATTGATGACCCTTAAAAACAGAGGAGTTTGCGTGCATGAGAGCGATAGATTCTTACACTGAGACTGAAAACCTTTTTCACATTCTGAAAATTGCCGTCTCTTGCAAATGTAGGTTCAAAGACAAACGCGTCCGGAGAGAAACCGGAGACGATCACAAATCGACCGTCCGGAGACAGTCTGCAATCGTACAAACTGCTCACTCCATCTATCGACTTCAAAAGCTGTCCTCGAAGATCGTACAAACAAATCTTATTATCCAGAGCAGCACTCATCAAGTACTTGGCTGCAAATTTTGGAAATCTCTTTTTTCGCTTTCCTTTTCGATACCATTTCCAGCTATTCCGATGTTTTGAATATCCACTTGATGAACCCGTTCGAATTCCAAATTCTCAATGTGCACAAAATGGTGTGATCCAGATCCTTCTGTCTTTTTAGCCAGTTTATATACACAAAGCTGAAAATTCGATAAGATCATTGATTAGAACCGACTTCCTCACTTTGTTATCTCTTTTTACACTGAAAACGACGCTTTTGCAGTCCGGAGCGAAGACGACACGTGTAGGTGTGTCGTACTCGACAGTCTGCCGGATTGACTTGTGTTCCTTGCTCTCGAAGTCTCGAACATCCCACAAAATCACATTCCGGTCGCCGGAAATGGACACGAATTTCTTGCCGTCGGAAGCGAACGCAATGTCGGTCACCTCTTTGGTGTGTCCCTTGAGAACGGTAACATTCCATGGATGGGAGAACGATGGTTCTTTCGCCTGAAAAAAACCATACCGAGAATCCCCCTCGCCCCTTCTACCTTCCATTGATCGTTCTTCCGTTGATGCTTAGTCTTTTTCGGCGGCTCGCCGCTGACTACAGTCTCCGTGACTTCTTCCATCACGATATCTCTGAATTCGAACTAGTTTCTCGGTTTCTGTCCTTTTCACTCACGCTTCTTCCTCTTCTCCTTGTTTTTCTTTTCGAGCAACGTAGATTATGGCAGCTCCCATGACAGTCACGAAGCCAACGAGAGCTCCGATTAACAACGGAAGGCTCACATTTTCGACATCCAACATAGTCGAAACTAAGAATTGAAAGAAATGACGAGAAAAAAAGAATTAGGTCAGACGACTTTCAAGGTTGCGTAACGAAAGAATGGATAGAAAGATAAAATTAGAGAAAATACAAGACAAAAACAAAAACGGGTGATTCAAATCTGAGCAATCCGACAGCGAAACAATTTTGAATTTCCAAACGAAGATTACGGTATTCGTTGCGAGACCTTAAAATACAATAGCATAATGCTTCTTTCCAAACCCAATTCTCAAATATGAATCCCATCCGTTGTTTTTTCTATAAATATATTGTTATTTTATACACTCCCAGTACTAATGATATGCCCTATAGGTTTCTCCGCTTTCAAAAAGCTTTTTTTAAAGTTCGCAGCCTCATATTCTTCGAAAAATTCTTAATGAGGAAAGTTAAAGAACTCCACTCTTCCTGGAGCTATCGACGTTTTTCTAAAAAAAATTTTTAAATTTTCAATTGTCTTCCTTAAAGAACCACGAATTTAATATCATCAAAATTTGAGCAGTTTCATTTTTTCACAAGTTTCTGCATTTTGTCGTCAGAGTGTCTGCGTATTTTCTGACGTGTTCTTCCTTGTCGAGAATCAATACTTTAAAAGTTTTCACTTGCTTTTCATACATTTTTCCGCAGTTCTTGTGACTTTTCGATTTCAAATATAATCTAGACGCTCCTTCAATCATTCTAGCTCACTAATTCAGGTAATATGGACGACGGACTCAGAGATAGACCCGGAGTAACATCCCGCTTCTTTCACACTATCGAAGTGGTAAGTTTCGTCATTCGTTGGGAAAGCTATAGGTAGCAACTTTTTTAAATTCCAGAAGTATCAATACTATCTCGATCGTTTGACGCCGCTCACCGCCCTTCGTTGGGTCATTGCATTGATCTCGCTCGTCTTCTTCGCATCCAGAATCGTCTTGCTCCAGGTGCAACAAAAAAACTCTCAAAATAGGAAGAAAAAAACTGATTTCAGGGTTTCTTCATAGTCGCATATGCTGTCGGAATTTACTATCTAAATCTCTTCCTTCTCTTCTTGACGCCATCGATTGATCCCGCCATGGAGTTTGAAGATGATGATGACGGACCTGTCCTCCCATCGAAAACGAACGACGAATTCCGTCCGTTCATGCGCAGACTGCCCGAGTTCAAATTCTGGTTCGTCTGCCTCGTTGTTCTTTTCATAAAGATTTCCTTCAGGCATTCGTTCATGAAGGCTACCTTCATCGCGATCACTTGCACATTCTTCGAGTTCTTCAACGTACCCGTTTTCTGGCCGATCCTTGTAATGTATTTCTTCATTTTGACGTTCCTCACGATGAAAAGACAAATTATGGTGAGTGTTTGTTTATTGTTCAATCCAAATGCCCGTTTTTCAGCACATGATCAAGTATCGCTACATCCCGTTCACGGTCGGAAAACCACGTATGCAAGGGAAGGAGGACACTGGAAAGGTTGTAGTTGGCTGAAAAGTCGCCATGTTCCACTCAATCAGCGGGTCTTCTCGTTCCAAATCCTTCTGTTTTTAGCGAATTGTTAAAAATCTCCCGGACCTGTTATTCCCCCGTTTTTCTTTTAAATAGAGAGTTTATTTTAATTTATGTGACAGCCAACGTTTTTGAAACATCTCAAAGTAACGAGTTCTGTTTTAAATTATTTCCCACACTCCCCCATAATTCTCATTTTTATCTTTCCCCCGCAAACATCAGCAGCTTTTCGTATATTTTCGAGCTCCCGTGATTTCATGAGACTATGAGAACGAACCCCTTGCTCGCGCTTTTCTTACCAAATGTGATCCTTTTCGTGTTTTTATGACTTGATGAAGATTATTAAAAATTCAGAGTTTGAAAAAAGCATGCGAAAAAAAACGAAAAATTTCTTTTCTGAAATATTAATTTTTGTAGTGTAATTGTTTTTTTCAAATTTCAATAAACTTCATAGATCGTAGCTCCGAGTCCAGAAAGCGTTGAGAAACTTTGGCGCGAAACGCTTTAACGCGAGAAAAATCGAGCTGCAGTTGCATTCAGGTTTTGGAAGAGACCACGATGAATTGTATCTGATTGCGGATCCACTAGTCCTGTATCAACGAGAATGACAAACAAGACGAAACGTACAGTCACTGAATGAGATATTCACTTGAATCTGAGTTTCCAAGTCAACTTCCGGTCTTTTTCGTTTAGAAGAAAGAGGAAGCTTCGCCTCTTTTTCTTTTTTATATTGCATCTCTCTTCCGATTTCACTGCGTCGTTCTTTGCCGCCCACTGATAAGATCACAAGACTGTGGCTTCTCTGGCGTCGTTTCGTGCTGAACCGTTCAATGGAACATGACGGATTCGTCGGTTCAAACAGTCCACATCTTCTCCTCGTGACGTTGTGTGGCCAACTTCCGCGTCATTCTCTTCTCGAATGTTATCTAAATCGATCAACGAATCGAATAGGAGAGAAGCTCGAGCAGCACGAAGTAATGGAGAATCCGAAAAGGTTGGGAGAATGCCGACTTGCGAGTAGATATTGAACGGAAAAGAGAGTTTCGATCTCAGTCTCGCACATCTCCGAACACGAATTTCCGTTCACATGTTCCGCGAACCACTCGTATTCCGGTATTCACGTGCGATCCTTTCGATCTCGGAACCAGAGTCCGTCTTTCTTTCTGAGGGCATCCGAGCGAAAACATTGGGTACATTGAGAGATCCGGTTGGCAACGTCAGGAACACGTGCGAATGGTACGAATCACACAAAACAAGCAGGTGTAAACAGTTGGAGGAATTGAAGTTCAACTGGAAGAATATTCTGGAGACGTCTTCTGAAACTGTTGTAAGGATCGACACGAGCTTCAGAGAACCTCTGAATATTCCAGAAGATCTGAGAATCACACGAAACATCGTCCGGTCAGCAGTGAATTGCGAAAGAATCACGAGAATGTGTTTCGATATAACTGAATTCTTCTTCTTCTTCTCTTTTCTGCCGATAAATCACCTCTTCTCTTTTTCTTCATTTTTCGTACAAATCACAATCGGAGAGAAAATCTTCATTTTTCAACATCTTAGCCGATGCATTCGTCAGATCTTTTTGCAGTTTTTTTTTGTTTTTTTTTACATGTCACATGGTTGGAAATACCCGTAAAACAACAGTGAAAAGGAGAGAAAAATGGGAAAACAACAAAATGTACATATCGAGTGGCAAGAAGACAAAATCACAATCGGAGTCCCGGGCGAGTGTTCATTTGTGAGCCGAGCAGCTGAAAACGGAAGGATTGAGAGTGGGATCGAGAAGGAAGTTCGGACTCACATCAGAGATTCGGATCCTTCGGAACTGTCGGAAGACGACGTTTCCGGCGCCGTCGTTGAGGAAGTTGACCGACTTGTCGGACTTGAACGTCTCGTATTCGGCGATGGACGGCACCGGCGCGTCGACTCCAGAAGGCGCTCCGCGGCTGATGAAGTCGATGAGCCGCGAGTTCTTGACGGTCTCCTGCTTCTTGATGAGCTTCTTGAAGAGCACGTCGAGTCCCGCCGCCTCTTCGGACTTTGACTCGGCGGCGGCGAGCATCGCTGAGGCGGCGAAGAGGAAAAGGAAGGCGAATCGAAACATTAGTTTCAGGAGGATAGAAGAAAAGAATGGGAAGTTGGTGTGAAACTTTGAGAAGTCGTGACTTCGTGGGCCGCTATTTATTGGGGTCTGCCGTCAGAACGAGAGATCACGCCATCACGAGAGACGCAGACATTCAGAGGGAGAAAAGATAACTGTGAAGAGAGAGTGCCAGGGACGGATCGACAAACTGTGATCTTCTATCAACCAATGACGTCGGCGAGGACAATAGTGTGTGCGGCACGGAGACGCAGGTACTTGTCGTTGCACCGGAAGTTCGATCTGCGGAAGATCGGCAGGAACGAGAAGGAGGTATTTTGGGAGGAAGAGAGCAGAAGGACGGGAGACATCACACATCGGCGGACGACGTCTGTTGAGTGAAGACGTGCCACTTCGGTTCAGAAGACGATCGTTCTCTGAAGGGCCCGCCCCTTTCGATGGGCGTACTCTGATTCGGAGGCTCGTATAAAAGGGGCAGCCAGACGAGACAGACGGCACTTTTCCAGATTGTCCGCGGTTCCGCGGGCCCTTCCAGAACCTTCCGGGGTCTTCTGGAAGATCTCTTTATTTCCTATCTCATCAGTTTCTTTCTTGTTTTCAGGAAGAGCATACCACTCTGATGATTCAATTCCACGAGTCACGAGGGGAGCTCTGTAGTTTGTAGGAAAGATCTAGAAGAATCTATTTCTGTAGAATCACACAGTTATTTATATCTCTTATCTCTCCAATTTCGGCGAAGAAAAGAAAGAAGAGAACTTCGGAGAAAAAAAAGAGAGAGAGAGAGAGAGAGAGAGAGGACGTCGTCTTTGTTCGGCTGATCGCAGAAAGCACAGTGACATCATCGAGAGGACTCGTTTATTCCGGAACAAAATATACAAGGAAATGTACACAGAAGCGTCTAGAAGCAGTCAAATATGAACAGAAAGAGTTCCATTGTTTCGTCGAGAGCACCCGTGGCGAGAAGAACTGATATGTCCGAGGAAGAACTGATATGTTCAATGATTTGGAGAGGATTGATTCGTGTCCGAGGAGGGGAGGATGTACAGAAACCGTCAGCAGACGTGCTTGTCGCAGAAGAAGATACAGAAGAAGGAAGGCAGAGATGATTAGATTCCTCCGACACGGTGGTTCGCGTTGTGGAAGATCTGAAATGAGGAGAGGGATTAGAAACTATTTCGCACACAGTTTCAGATTGGTTTCCAGTTTTCAGTCGCTCGCTCACATTTCTCAGATCGGCTCGGAGACAAAACGCGCTCTATTGCACAAAAGTGTCGCTTTTGAGTTCGGCTCTTTTCGAGATTTCATGCTACAAATAATGGCGGCGCTTTTCTGAAAATCGAACGATCTGCGTTTCAGCCAGTGTCTTCTCTTCTTGGCTAGAAACTAAAAGTGCTTTCTTGGCAGGCGCTAGAACGTTCTCGAAAGATCAGAAAGATCAGCGGGCAAGTGGAGGTGTGAACAATCTCTCTTTCCCTCTGATCGCCGCGACCATTGAACAGTTCTCGTCACACGATCACTCGTCTGTAGTCTGCTTACATCGGAGAGACGGGCCCGTCTGTACTGTCGGAACACGATGTGTCCGTTGCCGTCGTTGATGAAGTTGGCCGACTTGTCCGACTTGAACGTCTCGTACTCGGCCATCATCGGGACGGGAGCATCGATCCCTTGCGGCACGGCTCGGCTGATGAAGTTGATGAGACGGTGCACCTTCGACGCTTCCTGCTTCTTCACGATCTTGGCGAACAGGATCTCCAGATTCGTCGGCTTCTCCAGTCTCGGCTCCTCGATCATCGGAGCGGCGCAACAGAAGGTCGCTGAAATCAAGGGTCACTTTCAGATTTCGTCTCGTTTTCAGCCGGTCTCACCAGTGAGGACCACGAAGATGCACGTGTTGAGGACGACTTTGGATTGCATTGTGATGCTGATTTTAGAAATTTAAGCTTTTGCTGTCGGAATCCCAGTGGCCTAGACGCTCCTTTTATAGTACCAATCGAGAGACGAGAGAGACGAGGAGACGCAGAGAAAGTGGGTAGAGACAGCATGTGAGAAGCAGAGACGGAGAGAGAAAACGATCGGGTGGGAGTAGTTGAGTTCAGTTTCGAAGACGTAAGCAAGATCAGAGGGATCAGGAGGAGGGGTACGGTATGACTTCTTCTTCGAAGGGGCGGGGTTTGGAAGAGAGTAGAGAGAGGGGGAAATGGAGAGACGGAGAGAGAGAGAGAGAGGACGGAAGCACTCGCACAGAAATAGAGTCCGAACGAGGCTTCTGATCCGACGGTTCAAGGTGATCACTGGAACAAGAGGCTCTGCAGAGGAAGAAGAGACGCGAGGGGGGACTCAGAGAACGAGAGACCACTCGGACCCACTGATCGTCTTCAACCTGATCCTCTGAAACGATACAGTAACCCTTTTTGATTCTTCTAGTTTGCCGTCCCATTCACTGCCCAGCAGTCGCCTCAAATGACTGGAACGTTTTCAGATGTCTTGTAGTTTGTAGTGTTCACTTATCGCATGGTTTGTCATCTCTTTTCTCTCCTACAAACTATAAATTGTATGAAACATTCTCGCGTTCAATGAACCCATTCTCTTCATTCCTGAATTCCAAGTAGATGACGCCTTCTATTTCTTTCCTTTCCATCCACTTGCTCGATTCGAGATCATTCCGTTTTCAGAAGACTTTCAGGACAGTCTGCACCTGATTTCTCTTCTCAGACGTACCTCTCGGTACAAACAGTTCATGTCTCCTCCGCCGATTTCCTACGTGCCACACCATATTTTCCGTGATCTCTCTGAGAATTAGAAGACAACTGTTTGAAACGAATCGATGTAAGTGCTCAGTATGATACTGACAGTATCTCGTTCAGAACTCCGACGAATCCTTCGGACATTCTCTGAACTGTTCAAGATCGTCCTAGTTCGTGACACCGCGTGCCATCACATGATCGTTTGTTTCCTTGCGCTCGTGTTGTCTGCAGAATGTGCGTACTCTGCAGCCGAAACAAACGTGTTGCCCACATGGAGTTGATCCGCCTGAACCGTCCGATCGCCCATCAATCAGACCGATTTCCCAGAGGAGGTGTGATTGATCGCATTGTGAGGCGGGATGAGAGAACTGCACAAAGAAGCATGCGAGTGGTGACACTGCGATCAGAAGACTAACGCATTCTCTGAGATACAGAAGACTGACGAATCATCGTCGTCGTCAATGTTTCAGCATTCACCAGAAGATCCTTCTCGTTCGATTCTGAACTCGGAAGAGATCTTCGGAACGAGCACGAAAACATAAAAGTAGTAGAGTGCAAACAGGATACTCCGCTACCAGTTTTTTTTTCGTCGGCGGGCAAACTGTAAACAATAAATATTTACAGTTTCAAAATGTGGAGTCAGGATTAATTGTGACGGGAAGAAGCATTCTGATGACGAGAGAACTTAAATGAGTGGGTGCTCTGGAGAGAATCGCAGAGGCGACTGTTCTTCGAAGAAAACACGAGAATGAGGTCGCTGGCCGAGTTTCGCCCCTGCATTTTCTAGTCCCTTCCACCAACTCTGAGAACTTCACGATCAAATGTAATTGAAGTTTTGATTCCCGTGGGGAAACCATGTTTGCCGTACCGAAAATGCAAAACGAGGTCCAGCTGTGCACACCGAGACGGGAGCCAATCAGTGACATCAGCACAGATTGGGGGCACCTCTTCTGACTCCAGATACCGTCTGAACAAACTCGTTCATACTGGCAGACACGCTGCCGGCAAACAAGGAACTACTATCGAAGAAATGTTATTACCGCTCTCGGTTTCTGCTCAAACAAGCGAGTGGTAACCCCTCAAATAGAATGGAAATCGCAAAAAATCGAACTGTATTTGCCGAAAAGCCTACGAGGGAGGTGGAGCAGATAGGGAAAGAAGTTTGCTCAAATACCAGTACAGTTGGCACCATTTGACATTCGAAAGCGGCTCCACGGCGGTTATTCTCGGCTCCGATGCGACTCTCTACTTTTATTCTCTCCTTCTTGGTACCGTTTCCCGGGACGTCTTCATCTAATGGGATACTGAAATTGCAGACAGTCTACGAGTGTGCCATCCCTTACTATCGAACTCATTCGAACTTCGGAGCGCTGGGAAGGGTTCGTCATTTTGCAAACACACAGATTCGAATCCGAAACGAAGCGCTCTCTTTCGTTTTGTGTCAATTTCAAAATAACAAAGAAAAGTGACTCATTGGGCAGTTTACAGAGGAAAGTGAGGCAAGTGCAGAGAGATCTCTCCTACCGATGGCCGAACAACACGGTACCGTACTTTGTGGGCAATGTGACGAGTGAGAAAGAGAGGTATCTCTCGAAGGTGTTCCCATGGGCTCTCTTGCAGGCAACATCAAAAAGTCGGTGAGGATGGCCATCGCGGAGCTCCACGCGTGGACTTGCGTCCGATTCAACAGCGTCAACGATCGGTACACAGGTCAGTTATTCGGAAAGATGTGACCGGTTCTCAGGTTCTTGTCCCATCGGTACTGCCGCTCACATCTCCAGCGGAGACGCACATCAGGTCCGAAAGATTTCGGAAGGAGAGATCGGAAATAGACTGTACTCTCCCCCTTTTCGGAGTCTGTTTTGTTCCGTTGATACATGAAGACGTGTCGGAGAACCTTGTTAGCCAGACACTTCCGAGATCGTGATTTCTCACAGTGTAGTGACGTTCTCAACGACACCATCGAACACTCTGATGACGTCAATGATCTTTGTTTTTTTCTCTCATTCTTCAGCTTCTTGTTCCTTCTCAACAAAGAATACACATCGGGAAACAGGAAGCTGACTGTAATTTCAGCAGTTTCAGGCGGCGACTCTGTCCGGATCGTCGACCTCGGATCGTGTTCTTCGCCTATCGGACGTCTACAAATCGGTGTGCAGGACGTCTCGTTGACCAAAAACTGTTGGGGAGTGAGTTCAAAAAAACCGAAAAGGAAAGGGGTTCGAATGCTTCTGAATTCAGATGGGCACGGCGATTCACGAGCTGATGCATGCCATCGGAATCGAGCACACGCAGTCGCGGAGCGATCGGAATCGTTATCTCGACATTATGGTTCAGAACATCGACGTGAGAAGAGGGACAGAATAGACAGAGAGTCAGAGAATGGATTGTTTCAGGCGAGAGACCTCCCCAACTTCGAGCTCCTCTCCCCGCGTCTCTGGGCGAACCTGGTTCCGTACGACTACGGAAGTGTCATGCATTACTCCGCCGACTCGTTTTCCAACAAAGACGACGAGCAGACGATGCTTCCCAAAGACCGCTCTTTCATCGAAACGATGGGCAGCATGATACCGAACTTTTACGATTTCGACCAGATCAACCAGTACTACCAGTGCTATGACACGTGCAAAAACGCGGATCAAGTGGCGAACTGTGCGAACGGAGGTGTTCCGAACCCGAACAACTGCCAAGTCTGCAACTGTCCCATGGGCTACGGAGGAGACTTTTGTGACCAGAGAGTGAGTGAAACCGATCGACCGAGGGCCCGATCGGATACTTTTTGCAGCCGGAAGGGTGCGGTTCGACCCTTGTAGCCTCGAATCGGTGGCAGAAACAGAGATTGACTGTGAAGTTCGACAAGAGCGACGATCAGTATTTCACGTTCTGCAACTCTTGGATTGTGGTGAGTTCTTGTGCCCAACTCAAGAAGACACGATCGATTTGCAGGGACCGGCCAACAGTACTCTCCAGGTCATCTACAAAATCACATCTGAGTCCGCACGTCGCCAGATTTGCTCGTTCGGGTGTTACGAGGGCGGAGTGGAAGTGAAGCATCTCGCGGATCCGCGCATAACCAACGATCGGGACTGCTGCATCGACACGGCGCTGAACGTGACGACTACAGTGAACCCGCTGCCCGTGATTCTTTACACGGCGGCGACTACAGTGACATACGAGTTCTCATTCCGATACTTGTGATTTCAATTATTCTTTCTTTGCTCTAAGATCTCGAAATGAACGAGTACTTTCTGTTTGCTTCTGGTCCGAGTCGGAAGAAAGCAAAACAACTTCAAATTAAATTCTGAAAGTGATTTTGAGCATTTTATTCGTTGCTCAAGTAAAACCCATAATCAGCGACTCAAGAGGAAAGTTAGGATTGTGAGGGAAGAGAACGAGAAGAACGGGGAGGAGGGCGGAGAGGAGGAAGAGGCGAGGAATCGGAAATGGTAACCGGACATCACTTCGAGATACCTGCAACGGGTCTCGGATCGAACTGACTTCCGCAGCACGGACCTACCTCGGATCAATCGCCGCGATGATCGTGTCGAAGTTGACGACGCCGCGGAAGAGGCCTTCCGAGTACGTGGCGAAGGGAAGGCGCGAGTGGATCGAGTTGCACTTGTCCCTTCTGTTGCAGACGCACGTCGTCTGGTTGAATGTGTCTTCGCACAGAAGCACGGCTCCCACTCGACGCATCCGAAGCTCCGACGTCCGTCGGTTCATCTCCAGGTCAGCGAGTTGCCACGGCGAGAAATTGACGCATCCCGACATGTACTGGTAGACCGGACAGTGCTTACATTGTCCTGAATGATGACGTGTCAGGATACTCTCGGAGCAAGAGACTCACTCATGAAACAGGCATTCCCCCGACACGTCGATGCTCCGCTCGTGCAAACTTTGCCCTCCTTCGCCGAAGCGGACCTCCAGAGCTGGACGCATTGAACGCATTCGACCTGAAGACGTTCACGAGCTTCTCTCTTCTCCACCCGAGAGTTCACTCACCAGTGCTTCAGTGTTCTCCAGCTCAAACTCTTCGCATGTCACTTGCGCCATTGAGCACAGAACGAACATGGAGACGATGGAGAAGCCTAGAAGGAGGGACGGGATGTGAGTTCTCTTCAGATGCTCTTACCATTCTTCCGGCTCATGAGAGCACATTGATATGCGACGGAAGAGGGGAAGAAGAGGGGAAGAAGGATTCCTGAAAACGAGAAAAGGGTACAATCTGACGGGAAATCGGCGAGGGAAAAGGTGATGGAGAGTAGTTTGACGAAGGTAATTATGGGGGAGGAGCAGAAGAAACGAGAAGAGGGAGGAGCTCGGCGAGTCAAGAGCTCCGTGATGACGTGGCAGAGCACAGCTGAAAACCCGTGTTCCTCCCGCATCATTCAGAAATTAATGAGGTGCTAAAATCGCAACGAGCAGCAGAAGCAGCAGCGGCAGCCGGCGGATATTTTTTCGAAAAAAAAACAGCCTCAAGACTCGACGCAATAAATATCGCGGCGTCTTCGCTTCCTGACTACTAAAATTGAGTTCGGAACTATACCAGAGGAGAACAAACAAGAGGCTCTCATCCGGATGAGAGGAGACAGCACTCCTAATTAAAAATGGCCCTGGTGAGGCGGTGAAATCCGAGAGATCGTCGACGGGAGTTTCGAGTGTTTCTTCGAAAAAGAAGCATGGACTTTTGGAGGCCGGAGGGAGGGATCCGATTTCACGTGTACCTATGGGAACGCAACAAAAAAGCGGCGAGGATCGGAGGAGGAAAACAGAGAATTAGCGAGTGGATGGGTGCGCCTGAAAGGGAAACGAAAGAATAGGAAGGGTCCGCCGTTCGGAACGTTCTCACACCCGTCTCCAAAGAAAAAGAATGAGGAGAAAGGAGGAGGAGGAGAAGAAGAAGAAGTCATTCTCTCACTCTTTCAAAGTGTCTGGAATTTCTGTTTTCAGAGGAGAATATGAAAAGAGTTCCAGAGAATCAAGATTATTTATCCACCGCTTCCCGAAATACCCACGGACCTCTATCCTATTCATGAATTTCGGCCACCGGCGTTTTCTAGTCCCTCTTATTTCAGAAAACCTGGCGACGTGGGATATGGAAATAGAAACTGGAACATAAACAAGTCAGCCAAATCGAATTGGAGCGAGGTTTCTTTCTGCTCAAAACACGGGTCCCGCCCCCCTCGGACCCCCACGCACCCTATTATAATCGAAACGAGCAGTCGTCGTCGCCGTCTCGTCTTCGCGTATTTTTGATTGAGTTTGTGGTGCATATGTGCTCATCTGCAACACCCGAAAACGAAACGAGCAGAGCAGTTGGCACTCTCAGACACCCCCAATCTGGGGAAAAGGAGCACAAGTTTTGCGACGACGCGTCGTCGAAATTTCTAATTAAAAAGTGGTGGTGTAGTGGCAAAGGGCGCATCTCGGATGGCACCAAAAAGGGGCGGAGCCTATACTGAGGAAAGAAGAAATCCCGTATGTTTTGGGAGCCGCCCGTGATGGATTATACGGGGTGGAGGACCAGGGAAAGAAGAGATAGACGGGACCCCAATTTGGATAATAATAGTGGAGAGACTCTGGGGGGAGAGAAGGAAAAGAACACGTCAAAGTGACATGGGGGGCAGCGTCTCGAGCAATGTAACAATTAAGAGGAGCAGGGAGCAGATGACGGATCGAGACGACAGGTGGTGGCTCGGAACAAGAGCACGAGCCCTCTTCGCGTCGATCCGGAGTCGCGCGAATAAATTAGAAATCGGGAGCCGCCGTCCGGATATCCCAAGAGACAACCCATAAAAAAGTGTGTCAGTGTCAGTTCGTGAGCCACCGAACTTTGATTCGATTGGCACGCGCGCAGATCGGGCTGCAAGATACGGAGGTAGAAAAGGCGTCTCTCTCTCTTCCCATGGCCGCCCGAGTTCCTCTCCTACTTCGGGAAATCCGACACACAACTTTCTCTCTCTCACTCTTTTGGCCCACTTGTGAAATGTGAGAGGAGCCTCTTCTTTAGCGGCAAAAGACGGGCAGACGGGGGGCACTGCACAAACACAGACACGTAACAAAACAAGAAGAAACCGCTTTTTCAATTAGTTATGACTATATACACATCTTCGAAAAAACAACAGGAGATGAGATGTTTTGTTACCTTCTAGCCGATACGGAGAACCAGAAGATTCAGAAGATCGTGGGAATGGTTCAGAATACTCTATAGTCGGGCAACAATGAGTTGGAGGCGGGGAATGATGGGCGGTCGGCGGAAAAGCAACTCTAATTGATTCAGTGGTCTCGTGAGGAAGAACACGAAGATGTCCATCAAAAGCGGCGAGTGGTCCTCTTCTGCCCGTTTCGTGCGGAAACCACATCTCTCGAAATTCGGCCGGAAATTCCCCAGCGGATCCTCGCTCGAAATCGCAAATCAGTTTGTCACACAGACCGATGCCGCCGCCCCACGCAACGCCGCCCATAAGGAATCTATCAAAAAGAGGAGGACGAGTACGGACATGTTTGTTTCGAAAGAAGCAGAAGACGTCTGGGAGGGAAGGCGAGGATCGTTTAAGAAATGTATGAGTGGGGAAGAAGGGAAGAGATATATATTAGAAGGCACGATTATGAATAAATGATCAAGTGCGAAACGGCTGCCCCCCGCCGACACACGTCTCCAGACATACTTGATGCGCGAAGAAAAAGAAGAAAGTAGGCTTCTGATTCTGAGGAGGGGAGGAGAAGAAGGGCAGTTCGCTCGGTCCAAAGCTCTCCACTTGCGAAACTGCCCTTTCCGCTCTGCACTCACCGATGCTCAGATGAGCCTGCACAGTGTGTGCACACTTTTCAGCACTTCATGATTCACTCGGAAGCAGTACTGTCTGAATCAGGTCGTCAGGAAGAACTCGAAGAAGATGATGGCCGAGTTCTCCGAAGCGACAGTACCACTTTGGTTCGAAACTGAGCAGTCGAGGATCCCAAAACCATCTGAGCCACCTTCAAAGCTCCGAAGCCAGAAACATCGCCAGCGAGTGAGAACACTCGATTCTGTTAGAAGCCACGACTTCTCCATTTCAGAGACCCGCTTCTTTTCAGCTCGGCACCCAAATCCCAGTCGGGAATGAGTTGTTTGCAGAAACAACCTCCTCCTGCTCATCCCCTTTCTTCTTTTTTTTCCCGGTTCCCCCTTTCTTCCGGCTCCCAATTCCCGAATGTAAGACAATAATGCAGATAAGCCATCGTCTCGAAACGTCGTCGTAAAACTGCATAATTCATGGTTTCTGTTGCTCTTTTTCGACGCCCAAAAGGTTCTTTCAAACATGCCGTCTGCTCGTTTCTTCTCGAATTCGGTGTCTCATATCAATTTCTCAACCTCAAACTCTTGCCCGAATATGCTCGTTTGCGGGAGATTTACGATTCGAAAGGGTTCAATCATGCGCCATGGCAACCCTCTTCTTCTTCTCTCTGACATCTGCATCAGAAGAATCTCGACGTTCCCTTGGTGATCGCATCTCGTTTCCGCAGTCGGAGCGACCGAACGAATCGCCCAATTCATTCCGCAAATTACCCGTTTTCTCGGCTCCCGGGGGCGCGCTTGTCACACCCGTTTCCGTGCATATTCTGTCTGTTATTGACTCGGCCGAAAACGGGGAAATTGATATGGGGGTCCCGACTTCTGGGCCCGCTTCTCCTTCTTCTTCTTCTCCTCCTTCTTCCGATGTTTTGAGAGGCGGAGCACGCTGTTTTGTTTGTTTAATGAGAACAAATCGACGACAACGTGTGTCTTGAAGCTTTCACTTACTCAATCAGGCTCCCGCAGACGGAGGAGGAGCAGCAGAAGCACCGCTTCCTCTTCCATTCAATTTCCGTCTCTTTTCTTTCCGCGCATCAACTTTTCCGACATTTCGACACTTGTGTTTTCCAGATTCTCCCCGACTGAATGGATGCGTCTTCATCGAACAACCAGTGCGTTTTCCGTCCTCTCTTCCTTACTTCCCCCAAATATTTTCCTTAATAATGACCATCTTCGTCTCTTTTCCGAGTTCTAATTAGGACTGGAAAGAAGACGTGAGGGCTCAATTAATGAAAGGAGCGGGTGTCGAGCAAGAGAGATTCAACAAACCCCGCACCCACACCCATCCCTCCACTTCACCATGATGACGCTTTCAGATCGATGGAAGACTCTTCTGTTCGTCGTGCTGAAACTCCTGCAGGTCGTCGAATCGCTCGCTTGCTACTCGTGCGTCGCCCTCAACTACAGGTGAGCAGTGTCTTTGCTCTCACGAAGCATTCTTCTTCTTCGTCTTCTTCCAGACAAAACGTTCTCTCTCGCAACGACGCCCTCTCTCCTCCACAGAGCCGCGAGAATCTGAGTGCGTTGTTTGATGCGCTCTCCGAGGTATCCAGTTTCTTCTCTCGCATGATCCCTTCCACTTGATCGCCTTCAGAACAACGTCAGCCACGTGGAAGTGTCTTCGAGCTGTGCTGACGTCACTCTCACTTCGCAGCCCTCGTTCCTCAACACACCCATCGCCATTTGCGGAAAGAACGACAAGTGTGTCAAGATGGACTTCCACTACTCGGGCGAGAAGATCGTCCTCCGCAACTGTCTCTCGAATCTGATGCAATCAAGCAGCTCTCCCAGATTCAAGCATCACTGTCCTCTCTATTCGGAAGAACGATCAGAGCAGTAAGCGAGAGAAGGAGTCGTTCGCTTCGAAACGCTTTGCTATTCCAGAACCGTCGGCCGTTTCAAGAACGTGAGTGTTTGTTCGTGTCAAAGCGACTTGTGCAATCTCTCCGATCGCCCAACACTCTCTCTTCCTCTCCCGATCCTGTTTCTTCTCAGTTTCTTTTTCTTTTAGAGCTTCACACCAACTTCTCATTTCCGGGTCCCGTGTTTTTCAATTTTCGAATGAACAATCCGTTATTTCGAGTCAAACAACGTTTTATTTCTCTCGCAGTTCAACTTTTCACAAACGAGATCCGATCCTTCACATCGAACACATCCATCCCTTCGATGGAGCTCAGCGACAAGAGAATGCTCACGATGAGCATCAGAAGGGCAACAAGGCTGAAGAGGATGACGGAGGCGTAGTCCGATTTGCTGACTCGCAGATATCTGCGGATCCGCATCACTTCCTCCTCCGTCAGACCGTTCTCATCTGCGGCATCTACCTCTGTGGGATGCTTCTGGGAACGTTTGCTTTTCGAAATTCTCATCGGACGAGCAGTCGCACTTCTTCACGTGCAGTGCTTGCTATCGCAAAAGACAAGTTCAGAGAGAGAAAGTGATTCGAGTCGGTGAGGGAGGACACGTGACAAGAAAAGCAGTTCCACGGGTCAGTTGAAATCTCATCGATTATTTCGAATTCACGATGAGTTCATCGAAACAGACTTCTGATCATGACCGGAAAAACGGAGATTATCTGGGCAGCGCGTTCATGCCCTTCTGTGAGCAAACCCTCCCTTCTCATCCCTAACGTTGTTTTCTCTTGCCTCCAGGGCGTCGAACTGCGTTCGTCTACAAGTGCGAGCTCGTGTTCGCACTGCTCATTCTGATGTGCGGGCTCGCGGAGCTCGTCGTCTACGACTGCTACATCATCTTCCTGCTCAGTCTGATCGCTTCGTTCGTGTTCATCCTGCTGTTCCTCGAGTTCTACTTCGGAAGCGTCTACAACTGTCCGGCCCTCCTCCATCTGCACACGCTCAGCGCTTCGTTCCTCGCCGTCGTCTGCTGGCTGTCGTGTCTCGTTCCGATATTCTACGGAGAGGCCGTCTACGTGGCGAGTCCATCCGTCATGTGAGAGTGTTTCCGATCTTCTGAATATCGACCACATTCAGGCATCTCATCTCCAAATACTACGGCTGTCAGATCATTTTCGGCTCTCTTCTCTCCACCTTCGCCATCAGCTCGTTCAACCGACGAAAGGAAGTAAGCAGGATCTTGTCCGTGATCTCTACCGATTTCTTACGATTTCAGATCAAATCAGTTGAGTTGTCGCATCTGGATTTCTTGAGGAAAGTGGCCAAAATGACGATGACCGTGGCGGCGGACGTGCACAAAGAAGCGAGAAACTTCGATTTGAAGCCCAGAGACATTCAATCTTGCTCTTGATTCTTTCGTTTTGTGATAAAGTTTCGGAAACAAGTTCATTGCAACAGGAAACCCGTGTAGGGAAAACAGCAAGAAGAAGTGGTAATTCAATCCAGATTTCGAACTCGCAAGGACACTTGCGAAGGTTTTCTTTCGAAAGTGCTCAGACTGGAGACGTGAGAGAGGCCGTATGCAGGGCGACGGAGGTTGGAAGAGGAGCGGGCCTGCATCAGAGAGTACGAAGACGTGGAGGTGAACGAGGATCCTCCGAACGCACTACTGGAGGTGGCCGACCGACGGAGACCGTATCCAGAAGACGGGAGAGAAGAGGTCAGCGAGGAGACCGAGTTGCTCGATTCGATGGAGGACGTCGATGACGTCATCGCGTCAGATCGCCTGTTGGCGACGACGGAAGCACTCCGAGTGCTTCGAGCCGGCGGCGGAGGTGTGTCTGTCGCCGCTTTCCTCAGTTTCTCCCTCTCCTTCGAAGCAGAACTCAACGGAAGCCGACTCGGTCGAATCGCGGATTCTTTGGGAGCGGGGCTTGGGCTCCTATATGACATTGGAGACGGAGACTGAGATCGGACAGTGAGAACCGGCTGCGGACGGACGACTGCGATGGCTTTCCTTTCGGTTCTCCACGGAGAAGTGGCTCTGATCGAGGAAGCAGGCACGCGGAGTCTGAGAGAAATCACTTATCGCCGCAGATCGGTCTCACTCTCTCTTCTTACCCGGACGAGCGAATGAACTCTCCAACCGCCTCGCCCCCTTCTTCTTCTTCTTCCTCCGTTTTTCTTGTCCTGCTCCGAATGCTGGGCTTCTTGATCCTCGACTCTTTCGTTCTCTGCGTCTTCTTCCCCGCCCACATCTCGTCTTCTTCTTTCGCTTTCTGATCGTCTTGCGAGTCGGAACAAGTCTCGCATCTCGACAACTCGACAGCCGCCTTCAATTCTCCCAACTCTTTCTTCTTTCCCCCCACTTGCGTACCTGATTGATGATCGCCCGAGTCGGTCCGTTCAGCTCCGTCGATTTCAGTTGTTCTCGCACAAAGTTCTCGATCTTCAGAAGGACTTCTTCGTCTTCCGGAAGCCGCAGTTTCGCTTTGATCTTCGGCAGAAACTTGACTGCTCGGATTCTGATGTTGGAAACGGGGTCAGAAGTGAGTCGGAGAGTGTCGTGAAGAAAGTTCTCGATGAATATCCGCTTGCTGTAAATGTGGACGACAATTTCCGCGACATCAATATAAGTGATCCTCCGGTAGCAGCAAGAATGCTTCGATAGCTCTGAAAGGGCCCGAAGATTGAAATGAAACGGAGTAGTGCTCACCTTCGTTGAAGAACTTGATGATGTCCTTCCTCACTTCTTCTCTCGAGATGTGTCTCATCAAAATCAAAAGCGTCTTGCAAGCAGCTATCCGACACGGAATGGCTCTCTGAGAAAAAAGAAGACGTCCGCGTTCGGAAGAGAATCACTCACCACGTTAAGAACTTCCTTCTTCAGAAGCGGCACGAACGTGTCCACGATGGTCTCTTCCTCCACAATGTTCAGAAGAGTTCTGAGACTCTTGAGAAACGCTTCGTGACTTCTCCAGAAGCTGGTGTTTCTCAGAATTTGATTGCAACCCAATAGAAGTCTGTCCAGCTGCTGCGCTGTTGTTTTCTGGAAATGATTCAGATTCAGAAGGTCATCCGACTTTCTCTCACTCCTGGATTTTCTTTCACATTCTTATAGAGCAATGGCAGAATCTTTGTGAGATTGTGAGAAACTTTTGCGATGACATCGGAAGATCCCCCGTGCAGAAGTTCGATGAAAGGAGGAATGAGGTCTGTGTTGTCCGGGAACATGATCAGAATCTCGTGGAATGAAGCGGCGATGCTCAATCGAACGTCTTCTTCTCAAATGATCACGTTGGGGAGGACGAGAGAGGAAAAGGCTCACCGTGGTCTGTGCAGAACATCTCGAGGAACGGAAGAAGTCTGTCCACTCGCTTTTTGAACATGGTCAGCATGCACTGAAACACTCTCGTTCATCTCCCCGCTTCCTTTGAAGACGTACCGGGTAATTGAAGCAGCACGTCTTCTTGAGTACAGTCCGGATGCTTTTCTGCTGCCCCTCGCACAGCTCGTCCGAGATCTGAACCATCTTGCAGTACGTATTCAGAATCCAGGACTTGTCGAGCTGGTCGAGCAGCTCGTTCAGCTCCCAAGACCACTTTCCGAAGTTGTGCGAGATGATCGGAAGTCCCTCGTTCTGCTTCTCCAACGCTTCTTCCGTTAGTTTTTTGATGGTCGGGAATAACGTGTGCTTTCTCGCATCTGGAAATGGAAAGCGTATTCTGAAGAACTCAAGAAGAGGTCTTACCCCTTGTGAACAGCGGGAACGCCTCAGTGAGACTGATCATGGCTGCTTCACGAACGTTCAGTTCTTCGTCGCTCAGCAGTTGAACGTATGAATTGAGGAGGCAGGAGACCACGTCATGCGAGTTTCTGAAACACATTCAAGGTGGCGCCGAATGTCTCTGAACGACGTACTTCAACGTGTTGGCTATAACAGAAAGACGCTGAGCGATGGCCACTCGCACGTTCGAACTCGCGTCTTTGCAGAGAGTCACCACGATCGGACAGAGGTCTTTTCGGATTTCGTTCGGCGGCAGGAAAGTGATCAGCTTTTGGATAATCTTCGTCGCGATTATCCTTCTCTGAACCCTCTGAACGGGTTCCGCTTGAGTTTGAATCACGGGAACGATCTGAAACGGTCCTTTCTAGTCGAGAAACGGAGAACTGTGAGCTCACAAACTGTTTGATTGAACTCAAGGAGAGCTTGTCGGCCACCTCGATGATGGTCTCGAGCCACGCGGCAGCACTCACTGAAACGAGTCGGATTCACGACGAGAAGGGCGATTCATCTGGTACACGGGGGGTTAGCTCTCGGAAACAGTTAGTGCGAGGGGAGGGACATACAGTGGTGCATTTGGTTGTTGACGCTACTGCCCGCCTTTATCACAACTTTTTCCTTATCGTGAGTGTCTGGAAACGGTTAGAAGTGGGATAGAGGAGAGAGGAGAAGGGAGTAAACAGTTGTGCAAACGACACGGAGCGGCAGCTCTCACTTACGGTGCTCCTTCTGATTCTGAATGTTCTGGAGGATGTGCTCGAGCAGCAGATCCACGATCCCTCTGAAACAAAGGAGGAGTGCTATGACAGAGAACGAGCTCTTCGGTACTTACGGAAACTTTTTGACGAGCTGCTCATTCTTAATGATCGATTTGTAAACGACTGCCGTCTCGCAATGCAGGTCTAGATTTGACTTTTCGACTTTCAGGCAGTTCTGGATGGCCGGAAGCATTTTCAGAAGACACTTTTCGCCGTCCGAAGAGTCGAGAATGTCGGGAAACGTCCGGATCGCGGTGATCTTCTGAACTTCGGATCCATCTCTGAAAGGAGCGGAAGGACTGGAAGAGGAGAAAAGAAGAACAAACTGGAGATTGATGAGAGCCTGATCGAGAGGAGAACGGAGCAGCTCCTCGAGATCCGGATCCTCGGCCATTTTGAAGAGCTTCTCAAAGTCTAGCTTGTGCACTGGCGCCTCTTTCTCCTCTTCTTCCTCGTCATCTGGCAAGTTGTCATGCTGAAACACTTTGAGGAATGCAATAAAAATGGAAGGGATTACTTTGATATCAACTCTCGATTCGCCGTCCATTTCGGTGGCGGCAACCATTGAAAGAGAAGGATCTGAAAATCTGGAAATCGATGGGAAGAGATAGGGGGGAGAGAGCGACACGTGAGTGAAACGGATAAAGAGTCAATAGTTCGGACTCCGCCTCTTTTTCGCATGATCCTCGCTCTCAAGAGCCTGCCGAGATGCGCGGCGCATTGGAATTCTCTCGGAGCAAACAGAGGCAGCCGGAAACGGTTTCAGCAAAGGAGACAGAGAGTGCGACGCGAGAGAAGCCACAACAACACGACATGATGCTCAATAATACAGAATGTGTGTGGAATGTGTGTGTGGAGGGAGCTGAAGAAGAAGAAGAGGCAGAAGGCAGCTGGCTCTCGGGGCGATGAGCAACTCTCTCGAAACATTGCAAGTGATTGGCGAGACGCAGGCACAAGGCCGGTGTGTAAAGATTCGTGGAGGAGATGAGCAGCGATCGGGATCGAAGGGCACGCCTGCGAGACATCGGAGGCGGCCGAGACGACGGAGGTTCGCAGAAAACAGAAGGACTCGAAAACCATGCGGGCCCGGAAATTAGATCCGACCGACGGGGAAATCTGAAAAGGCGGGATCGTTGTCAGAGCGAAGGGTATCTCTGTGTGTATTTCCGGCTGTGGCACCTGTCCTCGATGGGTGTCGTCGCACTCTTTCTTTTTCACATCTGCGATGACGATGCGAATGTGAAGGATTGATAAAGCTTCTTGATTGCATGTGGTCTGGTCAGGGCTTGTTGGAAAGTCCTGCTCCGTTCTCCTACAATACGATTCAGATAAGAGACACCAGAGACTCGAAGCATTCTTCAGAAGTTGAATCTCGTGTCACCCGCCCGATTCCTTTTTCATCCTTTTGTAATGATGTCATGGACACGTGTGACCGAGACCTCTAAAGTACGAAAAGAAGTTGAGTCTATTTTCAGCCATTTCCTTCTCTCAAACCACGTGGCGTCTCGCAGCTCGTCTCGTTATCGAAAAAGAACCGATTGACCGCTCTCTGTGTCTCGTCGTCGTGTTATCAATTACACCCACTGGTCACTTCATTGTGAGGCAGCGACGAAGAATGTACTTTGCGGAGTCTCAGACACTCGGGCCGTCCCTCTCTGCCTCCCCTTCCTCTTCCTCCAGATTCTTCATTCTTTCTTGACTCTCGCAATGATTAGCACACGATTCCTGAGACCGTCGGTTGCAGTTTTCGGTTTTAGAACCAGTGCGGTGAGTTCAGTCAGTTCAAAATGCGAGAACCACAACAAAACGGAGAATGAAATGTCATCAAACATCCCACAATACACGCTGCTATCTCTTTCCCTTATAAACTGTTCACTGGTGCCTTTTCTTGCCCAGTCTCTTCGTGGTTTGATAAATGAACAGAGTGTCGAAGACTACGTGTTTGTCATCTCGCTCCACCGCAAATTACATCCTCACGTCGTTTCTCTTGAAATATTGTTCTCGTTCTCCGTATCTTGCGCTCCATCCATTCGCATTGCGGCCGTGGCCGAGAAACCAGACCATGTAGTCCTTGTCATCGATTAAATACTCCCATCTCAAAATGGCCGTAGTCGCGAATGTTTACCAGTTTCATTTCTTAAAATCGAAGCCAATGCAAAGACTGCAATTCGTTCTCCTATGCGTGTCGTTTTTGCAGTCGTCGATGTCGTCCCGCGCCCCGCCGAAGGCTCTTCTCCAAGAGATGGTGGTGCCCCCTCGCCAGCTCTTCGGACCGGGTCCTTCTAATATGGCCGACTCGATTGCCGAAACTCAGTCTCGAAACCTTCTTGGACACCTTCATCCGGAGTTTGTTCAGGTTCAGAATGAAAAAAAGCTCGGAAATAGCTGAAAACTTTCAGATAATGGGCGACGTTCGTCTCGGACTTCAGTACATCTTCAAAACCGAAAACAAGTACACGTTCGCTGTCAGTGGAACTGGTTAGTACTCCATGGATCGTTCTAGGAACGCAATGTGGAGTTGCAGGTCATTCCGGAATGGAATGTGCCATGGTGAACCTTCTCGAGCCGGGAGACCGCTTCCTCGTCGTCGAGATCGGACTTTGGGGTCAGCGAGCCGCCGATCTGGCGAACCGAATGGGCATCGAGACGAAGAAGATCACGGCACCGCACGGACAAGCGGTACCAGTCGAGGAGATCCGCAAGGCCATCGCCGAGTACAAACCGAACCTCGTGTTCGTGTGCCAGGGAGACAGCTCCACAGGAGTTGCTCAGCCACTCGAGACGATCGGAGACGCTTGCAGAGAGCACGGAGCCCTCTTTCTCGTCGACACGGTACGTCTCCTCCTCCATCAGAACTCCTCCCTCAACTCGAATTCAGGTCGCGTCCCTCGGAGGCACTCCGTTCGCCGCTGACGACTTGAAAGTTGACTGTGTCTATTCGGCTACACAGAAAGTCCTCAACGCGCCGCCAGGTCTCGCGCCTATCTCGTTCTCCGATCGAGCCATGTAATGACCAAAACATATCCAATCGCAACGTCTTTCCTCTCTTCCTTTTAGCGAGAAAATCCGGAACCGAAAACAACGCGTCGCCTCGTTCTACTTCGACGCCATCGAACTGGGCAACTACTGGGGATGCGACGGAGAGTTGAAGAGGTTCGGAGAAGGCTAGACGGGAGAGCAGCGAGACGTTCTTCTCTTCCAGATACCACCACACTGCTCCGATCTCCACGGTCTACGCTCTCCGAGCGGCTCTTTCGGCCGTCGCGAAGGAAGGCATCGATGAGTCGATTCAGAGACACAAGGATAATGCGCAAGTGCTTTACGCCGCTCTCAAAAAGAACGGATTGGAGCCGTTCGTCGAAGATGAGAAGTTGAGACTTCCGTGTTTGACGACGATCAAGGTTCCAGAAGGAGTTGACTGGAAGGAAGTGGCCGGGAAGATGCTGACGAACGGGGTCGAGGTGAGGAAAGAACCAAAGGAGATAGTGGCATGGTGATCGTTGCAGATCGCTGGAGGACTCGGCGCGACGGTCGGAAAGATCTGGAGAGTCGGAACGTTCGGAATCAACTCGGACAAGGCGAAGATCGAGAGAGTCGTCGACTTGCTGGCAGCATCGATCGCACAAACGAGGTCGAAACTTTGAATACTTGTTGTCCACTAATCCCGTTTTCATTTTCAGAAAGTAGATTCCCCAGTCGTCAGAATTGTGATAATTTATAATCTGTTTGTAGAAATGAAACATTTTATTATTTCTTGAACATGAAAACAAGTTATATACATGAGGATTGGGGGGATGAAGGGAACAGTCGATGACCGGGGAGGGAATCAGTAACTGAAAGACCATCAAGAAGAAGAAGAAGCAGAAGGAAGCTAGGCTATGGAGACGGTAAAGCAAGGAGAAGCTAACAAAGAGGATGGCGAGAAGAAAAAGAGAGAGAGAGAGAGAGAGTCACTACTCGTATCGGGCGGGCGGCACCACGTCGGCCACCCTCTATTACCTCAAGTGTCCCGTTTCAAATGAATTTGTGAAATGTTCGAGCAGAAGAGAAGTCACGCTTTCTCGGAGCTCTTCAACTGAATCTCCGACTCCGTCGGTGGAATCGGTTTCAGCGTCGTCTTGGGCGGAGCGGCGAGCAGTAACCGTTCGAGGTTGACTGCCGGCAGCTCGCTGACCATACTGCAGATGATGGCGAAGACGTAGGTGATGAGGAGTTGGACGAAGCAGTGGATGAAGAGCGGGATTTGCGAGTTGAAGTAGATCGGGAACGGCACGAGCATGTAGGTCAACACGACTGGGATCATGTGGAAGAGGTAGGCCTGAAATAGACATTGTTTTGAGGGTGAGAAGGAAGTAGAGGACGCGGGGAGTGTTGTTTTATCAGTAGTGAAACATCACTTCCTACTGATATGGCCGACTAACCGAGAAACTCAAGTTGGCAAGGGGCAATATGAAGCTGTGCGAGAGGAGCGCGTTGACTGGACCTCCGACGCCGGTGTGGCAGATGTAGATGAGGAAGGCGATTCCGACGGAGAAGATGTCACGATGGAACGCTCCGTACAGGAGGTGGTAGGCCCTCCAGGCGATGGAATCCCATCCTTGGAGCGCCGGATAGAGACCGTAGAGTCCGAAGAAGATGCATCCCGCGGCGACGGCCCACAGACTCAGAATGTACCGGTTAGTCGGCTGAGGCTTCACTGGGATCCTTTGATATCTGGCGAGTTGGTACCCGAGAAGGATCCCGATAAGGTATGGCCCGATTCGGTACTGCGGTTTGATGTAGAGTTCGAGATGATGCTGTATGAAGTTCGGGTTGAACATCTCCGGTTGCTTCCAGAGGAACTGCGTCGGCGGGAAGTTGTTGCGGATAATTGACTCGACGTTGAGACCCGCCGAGAACATAATGACGACGAAACAGAGGATCTGAAGAAGAAGAAGAAGAGTGGCTGGCTTGTTTTGGTGGACAACTAGGTGAACTCACAAATCCGATCTTTGGTGCTTTCCTGAGTGTCAGCAGGAAGATGGGAGAGAGGAGATAGTAGATGAACTCTGTTCCGATGTACCATGTCCACGGCATGCACTGGTTGTCGAGGATGCTGTTCACGAAGATCACATTCTGCCACCAGTACTTGGGGCACTGGATGGCTGGATCGGTCGGAGGCCACATCGGATGGAAGTGGGTGACCGAGATACGAAGGGTGATTGCGAGAAGGGTGTACAAGTAGGCCGGATAGAGACGAACGACGCGGTGTCGGTAGAAGCGGAGCCAGAAGCCCCACGACGTCCACGTCGGCTCCTCCTCCGTCGTGTTCTTGATCCACTTTCGGAACCAGCTGTACGAGAGCACGGTGCCTCCTAGAGTCAAGAAGACGTCCACAGACAGGGTGAAGTTGGTGATCCACTGGTTGAAGAAGTTGTTCACCATCGACACTTTGAACTCCTCCACGTTCTCCATGTAGGCCTGCACGAAGATGAACGAGTGTCCCACGAGAGTCCACACCATGGACCCGAATCGAAGACCCAGGAGACACGTGATGCAAGCCTGCGGATCCTTCGGCAGCTCAATCAGTCTCTTCAGATTCGTTTTTGCTGAGAACGCGAGAAGGCACTTGGCGGACCAGGACTTCGCCGTGTCGCCTCTCATATTGTGGAAGATGGTGGCCATGATGACCAGCATCAGAAGACACATGTTGAATCCGAAGTCAGCGATCGGAATCGGGAGCTCGAACCACTGCTTCTCGTGTCGGGAGCGGGTGCAGGCGGTGAAAGTGATGGGCTCAGTGGCCTCTGGATGCGTCATGCGACGCCATTCCTCCAGAAGTTTCTGGTTCTCGTCGGCACATGGCGAGGGGATGCACACTGAGAAAGCGGGCACTCTCTTGTCCTTGTCGTCGTCGTGGGTGTAGCAATAGTGCATCGGATGCTCGGACTTTGAGTAGACGGTCTCTCCGGCCGACAGAAGACATTCGTAGCCTGCGAGAAAGATTGGTTCGTTGATGGCTTCGACGTGGAAACTGGCGATCCGAGGGTCCAGAATCCAGTTTCCTGCTATCACATACCTTTGTAAACCCATCGATCCTGATCCCTGGACAGGAATAAATCATTGGGTCCGGTGGCGAACGACTCGAAATAGCAGATCTTTTGGTCCGTCAGCGTGTCGATGTCGTTCAAGTAGTCGTAGACGAGTGCCAGACTCTGTCTGCACTTCGGGGTCAAGTCGAGTGTCTGCGAACGGTTGATGAACTGCAGAATGAACGGCTCTTCGTACTCCTCGAGACCGGCGGCGACGAGCGCCGGCGATAACAGCAGAAGGTATATCCCAAGCTTCATTCAGTCTGAAAAAAGAGGAGAGGTTCGGGATGAGAGGGAGATGTGTGTGAAATGGACGCCGAGGGAAAGTGAGGACTATTGAGGTCATGAGGGAGAGGGACACGGGATTGTCGGAAGAAGATGGGAAGGGACGACACGGGGGGTCAATTTGAGAAGACACTCCGAAGACGCTCTCTATTATATGGGGGTGAGGGGCCGAAATCAGATAGAAGGGGGGAGAACGAAGGAAGAAGGAGAAGAAGAAGAAGAAGAACTGGTATTGAAAAGAGACAAGGTCTCGCCGGGCACTCTTCTTCTTCTTCTTTCTTCTTCTTTGATATGATCATGGCCATGTTTTGGCAGCGGGCGGGCTTCCGTTTTTTGTACTTTCTCCCTGCAAACCTTTCGCGTTCTTCGCTAAACTACGAGAAAACGAGGGGCTTCAGTAGCGATAGTGGGAAGAATCGATCAGAAAGGAATCGACGATTTGCAGAAAACGCACGTGTGTTCGGGACGCTCGGGATCAAGAGAATACTGCAAATTTGGCAAACAAAGCGGAAAACACTTGAGACAATTTCAGAATCACAGAGAACACTTTTCGATTCGCAAAAGGGCACTGCTCTTTCACAGTCCTCGACCCAGTTCCCGTTCAATTTAACGTCGCGAAGCAGTCCGATGGGATCTTTTGAGGCCCGAACAGCCCAGAATGACTCGAAGAAAGATTCTGGACGGCCTGTCAGGCCGAGGCTGTTTTCCCGACCAAAATGTGTGTGAAGTTTGCGAAATCACGTACCCAATCTCCAAAATGATTGATCTCGAGTGCACTCTTCCCAACGCACTTTTCAATTATCACGGCGCCTGAAGAAAGTCATCTCACTTCTGAACAGGTCTGGGAATCCGGTAAGTCTGATGGCTTTGACTACAACGGTCCGGCCTCGGGATGTTTATGAATTGTGTGGAAGGGAGAGGGATTCGAGAAGGGGATCGTGTTTGTTTGGGAAGAGACGCGGCTAGATTGTAGCTGCAGGGAGCTTTCCCTTTTCGTGCCTGTCTTTCGAGAGATCACTCGTGTGTTATTCGGAACCAAAGTAGAAGGTCCACCTTTTAATGGCGTGATGATAAGAGAAACGAAGAACAACCCCGTGATTTATGGAAGAAAGAAAGAAGAACAGGCGATGACGTGGCAAGCCCGGAATTCAGGTTCGATTCGAGTTTGATTCTCTTTCTCGTGAGAACGAGAACGAAACAGGTTGTGTTTCCAAACGCACCACAAAAATCGGATGACGATGTTATCTTCCACAGCATTCTTCCGAAAAGACGAGATGGAGGAGAAGTGCAAACTGCCGAGAAACCGGCAAAGGGCAGCTGAAGCCGTTGGGGAGAGAAGTGCGCTCTACGGAGAAGAATGGAATTCCAGGAGACACGGGGGAAATGGGTCGTGACAGGAATGTGATTGCCATTCGCGAATTCGACGTGGATCACAAGTTCAACGAGAGTTACGAGCGGAAAGGTGAGGAGAAGTAATGAAGCCAATTGAACGAGTGATACGACGGGGGTCCTCCGCGATCTTTGTTCAACACTTTCCATTTGGCAAACAGTTTACCACAGAATGAGAAGACAGAATGACAACACACAAAAATCTTGTGTTGGCAACGGCGGATATCAATTGGAAGGAGACTGGTCTGGTCTACCAGTTCGGGGTCCACTTATCAGAAGAAGGATCCTCTTCCTCCTCCTCCCCTCCTTCGAGGAGTGGAAGAAGAAGCCGACGACGACTGGACAGATGAAGCTGAAGAAGAAGAGGTCGAGGGGGGAAGAATAGAGAGCGAATTCATTTCGGGCGTGTCCTAGTTACTGGGGAAACAAAAGTTACACAAATTCAAGTCAGGTCCTCCCGAAGAATCGAACCCCGAGACTAGTTCTTCTTCTTCTTCTTCGTTTCCTTCTTCGAATATCAAGAAGACGTCCGAACGGAACGCCTCCTAGAATCGATAGAGACAGAGAGACAGAGATGGCGGATCTCGTCGGCGGAAAGCGAAAGCCTGCGGACGGCTGCGTTTCCGCGCGGATGCACTGTGTCTAGAGGCGGAGGGGGCGACTAGAAACGGTGAGCGAAGCAGCGGCACTGACCAGTCTACACCATCCAATGTATCAATTTGCGAATGCCAAAACGGCATTCTGCTGTTTGTGATGTCATCGAAACGGTTCAGAATCGAGGAAGCAGGGACTGATCTCAAAGGAACACGGGACTAGTTGGGCCTGGCGGTTTCAGGCCGAGTAGTCCGAAGTCTGTTTGACTCTTTCGAGTGTTTTCGAGAACACAAGCACTTCCCAATTATGATTGCTGCTCGAAAAACATGGAGAACCTGTGTCCAATTGTCTCTTTCTTTTCGGGCTGTTCGTTCATAATTGGCATAATCTGGGTATGTTCTAATTATGTTTTACGATTCGAACGACGCCCGACCAACCGAACAAATCACACGTTCGCCCTTTTCTCTCTCAAGACGTGATACGACACCTTCTTCAGAAAAAAGAAGACGTCACTTCGTTTGGAGGTGTGAAGAGCGAGAAGAAAGGAAAGATTCAGAAGATACAAGTGCAGACGGAGACGATTCATTATGGAATTCGACGGACGACGACGAGAGACACGAAGGTCGTTTCCTTCGGTTTCCGCGGCGTGCGTGTTTGGGTTTAGCCGGACGGCGGGGCGAGACAGAGCGTCGCAGGAGTAGTAGGTCAGTCCGTCAGCCGGACGGACGGACCGACACGGACCGCCGCATCTGCCGACTACCGTTTCGCCGAAACTCATCGATCGGCGGCAGCTTCTGACTCACAGGTGTCAATCAAGAAGAGAAGAAGCGGCGGACGTCTCCAAACTTGTCATCAGAAACAGTAAACAGAGTGTGACGGGGGGTTCCAGCAAGTTGTTTCCCTAGACCCGCTACGTGTTGATTGTGATCGACTGGAATTTACATTTGAATGAGAAGAATCGCTCGATTCCACGAGATTTTCGGAAAAAGAAAACAAGTTGAAGGTGAGTGACACGTTGATTACCGGGCAGAAGAAACAGAAAACATCACTTTGGAGAATCCTTCTGGCCCACACACGGCAATCGGACCATCGACGTCTATTAAGCCGAGAACACCACGTGGACCTTCCGAGAGGAAAACATTGAGTTTCCAGGGAGAGACAAACATTGAAAAACATTGGTTAGTGATAGTTTCTGGTGAGAGGGAGAGAAACAAGTGATAACACATAACACCGCAGAAAATCGTCTTTCCTCTCTTTCGTACAGTTTCACGGCTAAGCGGATGTTTGTACTGGGACCAGAGCCGCTCAATTTTACAAAAAAACCTTTTTCAGCTTCTGTGGTCTGATTTCTTGTTGCTGTTCCATGTTCGGAAGCACTTGTATTAACTTTATTATTAAAAATGCGCGCAATACATTCACAATCTGACGTCATTTGATTGAGACATTCACTTTCTGTTTTCGAGGAAGCTGTCCTCTTTGTGACCGGCCATGCTGAAAAACAAAAGTTGAGGTCAAATTGCTTTTTGGTGCAGAACGACTCACAATTCCTGAAGGAAAAGCCTCTTAATTTGGTTCGACGTCTCCAGATGCTTGACGTCTTCTTCGGTGAGCTTGAAGTCAAACAGCTGGAAGTTCTCCTGGATTCGGTTCGCATTCACTGACTTTGGAATGATCGCGAATCCTCTGTCAAGAGCATATCTCAGCAAAATCTGCGCGGGTGTCTTTTTGAACTTTTCAGCAAGACTCTTGACCAGCGGATCATTGAGATCCGACGGCGCATCCGGTTGCCAGTTGAGGGATTCTCCATTCGGAAGGCGATGATTAACTCGTCCCGGACTGCCGAGCGTTGCATAAGAAGTGATCACGATTCCGTTCTTCTTGCAGAAGGCCGCATGTTCGTACTGAGGAAAGTACAAGTGCAGTTCCACTTGTGAGTTGTGCACTGGCGTCAGTCCGAGCTTCAGGACTCGCTCGATCTGTGAGTTGTTCCAGTTCGACACCCCGACCGATCTAGCGAGCTTTAACTTGTAAACGTGGTCGAACTCCTTCCAGATGTCTTCGACACTGACGTCATTCAGCGCGATACTCATGTCATCGTTGAAGGCGGTTGGCACGTGCGCGAGGTAGAGATCCACGTACTCCAGACGCAGACGCTTCAGAGAATCGCGGAGAGCCGCCTCCAGTTTCCCTGGCACGAACTCGTGAGTCCATGCCTACAAAGTTGCACAGTCAGAGAACGAGATTAAAAAAGAACAGATGACCTTGGTGGTGACAAAAAGCTCTTCCCGCTTGACGACTCCCTCCGCAATGAGCTCTTGAATTGCCTCGCCGATGTCCTCTTCGTTCTTGTAGACAGAAGCTGTGTCAATCAGACGATATCCGGCTTTCACGGCGCTTTTAACGGCCGCCTTGGCCTCTCCGGGTGCTGAGAGCCACGATCCGAGCCCAACAGCGGGCATGTCGACTCCATTCGAGAGTTTGATCACGGGTCCTCCAACAGTCATTCTGGGAAACACTAAAAATGAAAAGAATTATGGAAGAAACGGAAAAAATGGAGAAGAACGAGCGAAACGGCGGGAGGTGAAATGGAGGAGTTTGAAAGGGTATCCGGCCGCGGCAGGCATGCCGTTTAAAAATCGGAAAATGATGACAATTACGAGTGGGAAGGAGACCGAAATGTTCATTGGTTTCTGCAGTCATGACTTTTGAAATACAATGTTCTGAACAAACAGGAGAAAAAGTGGATGCATTTCAAACGTTCGAACGCCAGCTTCGAAATTTGAATTCGAAGGCTGGCGCCCACATTGATTTCTAGGCCAGGCCCATGATGTTCTAGACCCCGAAAACGCGAGGAAACTTCCCGATGTCGACTTTTATGGTTTTATTCAGTGCAGGAAAAAAACGTTTTTTTCCGTTTTTTTCCTTATTCAGGCGAGGAAAAAAACCGGCAAAAAAGGAAAAAAACGGAGGTTTTTTTCTGCGATCGACTGCGACCGTACCCCCTCTTCGCGGCGAGACCCGCCGCACTATTAAAGGCATGCGTCTTTCGGTTACTGTATTTTCGCGATTTTTGACTTTTTTCGAAGGCGATAAAACCCAGAATTTTTCTTTTTTTTTGCGTTTTACATCAATTTTTTAAAATAATTCAGTAAAAATAAAATAATTAGCCACTCTAAAATGCAAAAAGTGAGAAAAATTGGGCTGGTGAGAAAAATGCAGAGGGGCACATAGATTACAGCTGTTTTTACTGAATTATTTTTAAAAATTGATGCAGAAAGCAAAAAAAAAGAAAAATTCTGGGTTTTATCGCCTTCGAGAAAAGTCAAAAATCGCGAAAATACAGTAATCAAAAGACGCATGCCTTTAATAGCGCGGCGGGTCTCGCCGCGAAGAGGGGGTACGGTCGCAGTCGATCGCGGAAAAAAACCTCAGTTTTTTTCCTTTTTTGCCGGTTTTTTTCCTCGCCTGAATAAGGAAAAAAACGGAAAAAAACGTTTTTTTCCTGCGCTGAATAAAACCATTAGTGCACTAGACTGTAGTATTTAGTGACTACAGTGCAAAAAAAAGCGGCAGTTCGTTGTCACTTCCGCTCATTATTCAATTGGAAAAGAGTGATCAGTGATGCGGAAAGTTTATTTACATTTGACACCCGTAAAAAGAAGGCAAAAAACCTGGAAAGGCTACTCGATGTGTACATTGATACAGGTATATTTACACTGGTCTCGGTTGGCTTCTCTCCGATTCTCATCGTATTCTGTTCATTCGGATCGCAGGGACGGGACTCGGACAGCGAGAGTCTTCTGGCGGCACGTCGCTGACGAGAGTTCGGTTTCGAGAACGCGAGATCCGGACAAAGACGCCTTTTCTGAAACTGAGGAATAGTTGATTGGGTGGGAAGAAAGGGCTACCTGCACTGCAGAACATCGGACATGGCATTCCGGAATCTTTTGGAAAGACATGCGTAGAGGATCGGATTGATGGCCGAAGAGATGAATAAGAAGATGTAGGAGAAGGGCTGGATCAGCATCGTCCAGTGTGAGTTGCAAATGGATCCTGTTTGGAAGCTCTGCAATGCAAACAGGCTTCATGGGAACTCTTTTCAGCCTGAATTTCCGCCAATTGTGTCCATGTTTTTGAGAAGAAAATTACGTGTGAGCGTACGGAGAAGATGGAAAACAAACCAGAAAACGAAGCGAGAAAGGGAAAAGAGCAAACAAATAGAACTGACCGTGTAGAGGAGACGAGCATGATGAGGGAAAGTGAGGACAGCGAACGATACGACGACGGCCACGAGCAGACGGACGACCTGCAACGGAAGAGGATCGGTCGGAGCCGAGGGGAAGAGGAACCTTTCTGCGCCCTTCCGTGTCTTTCGGTCGCTTCGGCTCTTTCGTCTTCTTCTCGCGGATCGGAACGTTCAGCAGACTCTCCTGCTTGTACACGACCACTCTTCCGTTCTTCATCTGCCAACTCGCGCCGGCTCCATTGCCTCCCGATCCGTTCGATTCTAGAATCGCTCTCTTTATTTTCTCCCGAAAACCTATCGAACCTGCACTCTGTCTGCTGCTCTGCCGATTACTGTCAGATGTCCACAGAAGGTGGCTGATTCGTGAGTAGATGAAGACGAGGGCTGTCAATGGAATCAGGTACCAAACGACGAACGAGAAGGAGTTCCACACGGGCATTCTGAAGCGCTCCGGCTCGTGCTCCGAATGACTCCGAATACTTACGGTCCACGGAAACAGGCACTGACTCCCTGGTACTCGAACTTCTGGGCGTAAACGAAGTAGGGCAAGTTGATGAGGATGGAAAGGATCCACACGATGGCGGTGGCCCAGATGCGGTGCTCGGGAGTGAGCCATTTGAGTCCCGAGAGCGGGTGCAGCACTGCGATGTACTTCTCGATGGACACGAGCACAAGGATGCCTGCACTCGTGCACGGCATGATGTTCGTGAGACCTAGGTACAGTTTGCAGAGGATCAGCCCGAGGGGCCAGTTGCCGTGGTCGAATCCGACGATGTGAATCATGTTCTGGAGGATGCAGAAGACGGCGACGAGCAGATCGGCGGCCGCCAGGTTTGCCAGGAAAAAGTTGGTGGCCGTTCGCATCATGGGATGCGTCGTGATAACGAGAATGGTCAGAAGGTTGCCTGCAAGAACTAGAATCTACTAGAAATCACCTTTTCATCATCAGAAACGAGATAAGGCGGGTGCAAAGAAGACTGACCGACGAGGCAAACGAGAAAGACGAGCACGTAGAGAGCCATGACGGGGAACTTGACGAACGGCTGATCGATGAAGGAGACCTCGCATGGATCGTCGGAAGTGTCGTTGAACATCTGAAGAGTTCGTGAGTGGAGAGAGAGAGAGGAAGAGAGAGAGAGCACGTGGGGCTGCAGGCGATAAGGGAGCGAGTTGTGTTTCGAGCTTCGAAAGGAGAAATCGGGTGAGAGAAGGAGAATGGGAATCAGATCATAATATTTTGGCATCCGAGCACTCTTGCACTCGAGTTCCAGGAAAGAAAGACCGCAAGTTCGCTTCTTCTCAATTGGCTTCGTTGATTGAGAGTCAAAACAGGAAGAGTTGCGAATGGAAACAGCGAGGAGAGGGTGGGGAAGGAAGCGGTGTCAATTGCACGGCAGCAGAGATTTCGAGTCATGATGACACAATTAGGCGGAAAAACGAGATGCAAGAAATCATATCTAGTTTGTTTGCTTTTCAGCATCTCCGAAAAGAATCCGATGAATACGAGCGGGGAAGAAGGTTTTCAGACGCATATAATAACAGGCATTCGAAAACACTCTCGTGAGCCGTTTCGAGTTCGATTACGCCCCCAGCCGCCGTTGCGTAGGCTAGCAGACCGTGAAGTTCAGCAACTTCCGAGCAGAAGCATCGAGATGTTTGTAGCCGTACGAAACGTCTTCTGGACAACGTTTGTTTTGTAGTTTGTGACCTATTCTCTCTCTCAAATGGCGCTTTTTCACTATGGCGCCAGTGTGGAAAACAGAGATAGGTGCTCATTTTCGAAGAAACAAAACTCGACGCGTTTCGATTTTCCCTCCCCACTTTTTGTTGTTTTCCCAAGTGATTTCCCACGAATCGTTCGTTATCAACAAAAAGCAAACTACTGGGTTGGCGCCTGCTGCCACGTCACACACTCACCCCGCAATATTTGGAAGAGAGAAAGTCAGAAAAACGAACAAAAAAGTGATGAAGAGAAGAGGAGAAACGAGAGAAAAGAAGATCACGAATTGGCTCCGTTTTGGCAGCGTAATTGCTACTGGAAGCGAGGGAAAGTCGGCGGCGAGTCGCGAGAGGAGGCTGATAAAAGAGGGGGACTGCTGATAAGGGAGGAGGCAGTGATAGACGGGGCATCGGCGCCGGAATCATGGGTTCAGACGGCCAGCGTCATGTGGGTCCGATTACGATCGGAGCCGGTTCGGGTGTGTCTAGTGCAGAGCGGAAAGATCAAATTATGCTTTCTCCTGTCACGAAATGATCTTTCCGTTTGTTTTCTCATCAATTAAGAACGCAAAAAACGGAATAAGGGATAGAAGGCGAATAAGAGTAAGCCGTATGAAGCAATAATAGAATATTCACACATGAGAGGTGCTTACTCTTTTCTTTTCCTTTCTCACTCGCAAAGATTAGTCCGTGGAAGATGAGGACTGAAAAGCGAGGAGCCTCGGAGCGCGCGACGCCTTCTGTTTGCAGAGCTGTAAACTTCGGGGGGCCAGACGCCTATTTCGAGGAGGAACGAACAAGTGACGATTTCTTGTTTGATCTCGTCAAACATCAGAAAAGGAAGAGCATCGAGACCACGTGTTTTTCTTTTCATTAGCGCCTCTTCGCTCTGTTCTCACGATCCGGACGATGCGTATCTGGCTTCTTCGAAATGGAAACCGAGGATTTGTCTCAGGCAAGAGGCGGTTTTTTGGGGTCGGCAGTGCCAATATCTGATTTCAGGGTGCTCCGGACCAAAGCAGAAGAAGCAGAAGCAGCAGGAGAAGGACGCATAATTTGGTGTTGAATTTCATAATGTTTGACTCGAGAGGCGGCAGCGGACAATTGGAATGTTTTATTGCAGAGTTAGGCGGGGGCAATTGGAGCAGCAAGCGCGCTGCTCCTGGAGCACTTCTGCATTGGGATTCATAAACTCTCATTTCCGTTCGAGCTGGGCGGATGGGGGATATAATGGACGGCAAATGGTGACGAGGCGACAAAAATAAGAAGACAGCGGTGGGGATCAATAGATGAAAAGAGCTGAATCAGCGCGGGTGACGGCGAAATGACACAGAACAAATGAACGCGTTACTTCTTGGTCTTCTGGAATCGCTTCAGAATCTTCTTCACGTTCTCCAGATAGAACACTTTCGTGTGCGGATGGACCGGAATGTCGAAGATGACGGGGTCGTTCTGGAATTGGGGAACCTTGCGAGTTTCTTGCCCATCCAGGCACACCTTCATGTCCAGATTCTCATTGCACGAGCAACAGTTGATGAACTTTGTGTAGCCGTCCGTCGTGCACCCGTAGCCCTCGTGAATGTGCCCGAAGACGTGGTACTTGGGACGGACTCTCTTGAACACCGTGTTCAGCAACTCGACGCATCCCATCCGCTGTCCGTTGTTCATCATGTCTCCGTGGCCTGCAACAAAGTTCTCAACGTACTTCGGCCCCACTTTCCATCGTACCCAACGGTGGAGTGTGGGTCAGAAGGACGTCGACGCCCGGAGGGATCAGGTTCCATTTGTCGAGAAGAGGCTGTCCGCGAGAGAGGTTGAAGGCCCAATTGTCCACTTTCGGTTGCCTAAAGATCGGAAAGTCAAGAGCAGAAAGCACACTGGGATGGGTACCAGGGGGTTCCATAGATGGTGATTCCGAACAGTTCGATGACGTTGTCCTCGAGGTAAATGGCATTCGAAAGGAGGTCCTGAAAGTGCACTCAAACACGGGAGCACGAGTTTGTGGTTTCTCACTTTCGCTGAAATTCCTCCCTTCGAGTCGGAATGAATTGCTGATAAGAGCGCCTGTTTCAGCGCCATCTCCTTCGGCTCCGACTCTTTGTCTGCAAATCGATCGTTGGTTCCTGTGATCTTTCTAGAATGCTCACTCAGTTTCAGGAATGTGTCGTCGAAGGTGCATTCATGGTTTCCGCCTATCACCACTTTGTAAGCGTACTTCAGTTTGCCTAGCAGTTTGTTGAAGTTGTACACCTCGTTTGGTAGACCGCACGAGGTGAAGTCGCCGGCCACGAGCAGCACGTCTCCTGGAGGCAGTCTAGCCAGATCCATCTGCTCTCCGTGCGTGCATCCGATGCACACGAACCGCACGTGATCCGGCTTGACGGGCGTGTCCAGACGCATCTGCCGCACCGGCTTCACCGGTCTCTTCTCTTTCAGCATTTCCCACGCGAGCGTCGGGTCCTCGGTGTATTGGTGGATGGGAACCTGGAAATAAAGACGCACTCGTTGTCTCCTCGTCTCACTTGACGTGTTGTTGGCCCATTAGTTCGTCCCCCCCCCAACTTGTTTTGAACGAGCACATCATGTGTCGTCTGGGCTTACCGTCTTACACCCCGGTACTACGGACTCTCGCCAGTTCGGAGAGACGCCTCCCACGAGAGACGCCCTGCGCTGCCGGTTACGGTAGTCATCGCGCAGTGCCTGATCACGGAATATCGAGGTGGTTCCGAGCAAGTTACTCGACTTGGAGAACATATTCCGGAAGAGCGAGGAGCTGAGGAAAGCAACAAAAAGTCTGTGGCAGTAGGCTCAAGGCACGAGGGGAGGAGATTTATGGGTGGAAAGGACTCGCGGTGATTTTCGGCCCGACGGGAAAGATAGAAACGGATGACGCTGTTATTGAGGTCATAGAGTGACGGGGAGAAGATGGGAAAAAAGTTGCAAACGGGGGGGTCATTCTAGAGTTTCGCGAGTAAGAATGAAACGGAACTCGGGGACTCCGGGAGGAGTGACGGAAGTGATGAGAGGTGTGAAGAGATATCATCTGATGGGAGGAATGCATCAAAGACGGGCATCCCGGACGCGAGGATCTCTTGAATCGTCGCAAAAAAGAGAGATGAAAACGACAGTTGGCTAGGCAGCGGCGAGATCGATTGTTTCTCATTTCTTCTCGGATCGGAAACTTCACTCACGAACACATTTATCAATCTCTCCCTCCGGCGCTATCTTCTCCCGTCAAGAACACGCTCGAGCCCATCTGTTTCTTCCCAGAGACTCACCGAATTCGACATCTTCCTTCTCGTCTTCTTGTCCAGCGGGAGGACGGAAGCGATGGAAGAACGACGGCTCGGCGAGGAGGCGTTTGCCAGTTCGAAGCTGTCCACGATGATCGACCCAGAGCTTCTTCCTGAAAGAGTTCAGATGCGGAGGTGTTCAGAAGGAGCGGGTCTGACTTCTGTCTCTGTTGAATCCGACCAGCTCCTGATCCTCGAGCATCGGTTGCAGATAAGAAGCGGTGCGGCTTCGCGACGGGAAGACGATCTTCTGAAAGTACCCGACTGGACGTCTCGCTTCATAAGTGTCATCCTGGTGACCAAAGCACAGACGAGTGCTCTGTCAGAGGCTCGAGCCGCGATTTCCTGCCGCTTCCATCTTCTCTCGCGATCAGAGTTCTTCCATTTGTTTTCGCACTACTCACCTCATCTTGCGGCACTGGAGCGGAGCTTCTGAAACAAAGCACACAGATTGAAACACAAGGAAACGAAGACGAACCTCCGATTGAGTGACACTTTGAGCAATGCGGGACTCAGCATTCCTGCAAAACTTGATTTTTCGGTCGACGGGAACTTTCGAAGGAGAGATGAGTGTCGAAGAAAAGGCGGAGGAATGAACGAATGGGCTCAAAGTTCGAGGAGAAACGAGAGAAAGGATCATGGAATTGGGCGAGTGAGTGCAAAACTCCCAGGTTAATGGGCAATCCGACAGGCATTTCTCATTATCGGAACATTTGCAGGAGGCAACTGTTGGAAAAGAGAAGAAGAAGAAGAAGAAGAAGTCACGGGAGAGGTTAGGCGAATCTGACTGGGGAAATGAAAAGGAACGTGATGTAGACTCGACGAGATGATGGTCTGAAACTGAAGACTGACCTTCTTTAGTCAGCTTCGGCCGAACAGAACCCGATAAAAGAATCGTTTTCAAAAAGTACAAGTAATATTCACTGCAGGAGTGTCTCTGGGAAGCTGGTACTTTTGAAGTGAACGATTCGATGGTTGGTACTCGCATTTATAATATCAAAGTAGTGACAAGACGTGATAGCGAGGTGGGGACCTGAACAAACTGGAAGAAGCGAGAAAGAGTAAAGTAGTCGGTGGGGCTGTCGAGTGCTTCTTGTTCTCGCCGAACGCGCCCATCAGGTGTTGGTTTACGCGCCGCCAGTACCGCCAGCCACGCCGACTCCTCCCTCCGCCGTCTCACTTCTGGCCACAATGGAGCTGTCATAACTCATCAATAAACGTTTTTGACACCCCTACAAACGGATCACAATAAGGGATCAAAGTTGAGGAAAAAGAAGAAGAAGAAGAAGTGGAAGAAATGAGCGGGGAGCAATGGTGCTGAGAGAAAAGAGAAGTGCTCAAAAAACAACGGATCCCTCCGTCGTCGGCGTGTAAATCGGACCGAGTGATGGATTGGAAGGGCGGAACTGCACTCGAGAAGAAGATTCAGAAGAACGGGGGTCACGAGACGTCTTCTTTCAGAGAGCGAATCATCTGAATATCTCGTGGTCTCTGATTCCCAAGTGCCCCTCATTATTACTTTTCTTCTTCTTCTTCTTCCTCTTCGGATCGCTCCTCTTCCCCCCAAAAGTTTCTCATCTTCATCCCAAGTGATTTCTGATCGCAATCAAAAGCGTCTGCGTCTCCACTCTCCGCACACTCTCTCGCTTCTTGCCTCTCCCTCTCGATTAACCTTTCCCCAATAAATCAAGCACGAGAAGAAGGAGCAGCAGCTGTCTCGAGATCGGCAAGTCGCTTGTTTTTGTCGCTGAAACTGTGCGGATTCGAAATAGAAAACGGGAGCTGCGGAGGAGAAAACACAAAAAACAGCAGGTGACTGGCTAGGGCAACTTTTCGAACGGGTCCAAAGTGTTTAGAGGGGGTTCTGAAAGTGAGAAACCATTCTGAAAGGGGCGTGGCCTCCGAGCACTTAGAGTTCTTCTTCAGTGTTCACATCGGCATTCAGAGATCGCTCCGAACTCTTCTTTCCGAAATTTGCGATGTTTCGTGGCGCATGACGTGGCAGCTGACATGGTGATTAGGCGGGTGTCAGTCCAATTATCCTCATTCCCCTCGTCAGTTTTGTTTCATGGGACTTGTCTCTGTTTTCAAGTATCCGTCGTGATACTCGGTGAAAGTCAAAACAAAACAAATTTATTAGAGGTGCGAAGAAGAGCAGAGTGTCTGGAAGCGAAAAGAGATAAGAGACAAGAGAAAGTGAGTATTTCACCCGGAGAGACAATGTATTATGAAAAGAGATCAACGGGGGGAGGACGTCGTTTACCACGCAGAAGCGTTGAATCCGCGTCTTCCTCCACGTCCGCCGCGACCTCCTCCTCTTCCGCCGCGTCCTCCTCCGTATCCTCCTCTTCCGTATGGCGAGCCGTTGTTCCAGTGGTCTCCATCACCTAAGTTGAAATTCTGATAACCCATTCCATAACTGGGAGGAGGTTGTGGGCGGTACGGATGAGGACCACTGCCGCGGTGGTTGTACCCGCGCGGCGAGTAGAATTTACCTCCGCTAGCTGAAGAGGAAATTAAGAAACCTTGAGATGTCTACTATCAGAAACTCGCTCGTATTATCACACATGCATGCTATACAGCAACTTCACTAAAATACTAAAAAATTACCTTGGGAGCCGTGAGGACTGTTTGGTTCAGAGGTTTCGTTGAAGCCACCAGATTGAGGAGAATCTAGAGTTGAAAAAGATTTCGGCCACGAAAAGAGAATGCAACTAACTGGAACTGTTACAGCTGAACCAACTGTTGAAGGACGTATTGTCCGAAGGTTGGGCGGCAGGAGTCGATCCCCTTGCAGTCATGAGTTGATCCGTGAGAACGTTGTCTTTCAGAGGACCGGCAGTGGTCATGAACTCTTCAGAGGATATGTCCCGTAGAATCATACGAAGCTCTGCGTCCAAAGGATTCACAGAAGCCAGAGTTTCCGGATTCTCGCATGATCTAACGAGCAGTGCTTCGAGACACGGACGAAGACTCGCAAGGGCTGTCGCCGTCTTGACATCCATACGGACCGTGATCATGTTGTCGATCCGCACGAGTCCTTCTCCGATGCATTCTACTTTGCGACTTCCGAATACGAGCATCTGCACTGCCGTGATCACCGACATCTGCTTACAAGAGATACATCTCGTTCGAACCTTTTCGGTAAAGATGAGTAGCGGACTCGGTGGCTCGACTTCCTGCCGGGAGTTCAACGGAACAAGAACAGAGTACTTGTTCAGCAGCGCCGAAGACTGATCGATCGTGAGAACCTTCCGTTTTCCCGTGTAGTAGGCGACGTTTGGATAGAGAGCCATCACAAGCAGCGATCGCATCAAGTTGAGCTCTCGATCTGGAGCGTTGACGTTGACTGATATGTCGAAAAGAACGTCTTCCGGAAATCCGCACTGATTACGGAGAACGTCTATAAGTTGTCTCCTGGCGCCTCTGCAAAAGAAAAATTCAAATGCAAGGAAAAAAGAATTCTTTAGTACTCTGTCATTTTGAGAACTGGGTGATTGAGAGAGTATCTCTCGCAGAACTCGCGTTCGGCCGCCGTCGAGCCCATATTACATGCTTCTCTGAATCCCTGAGTCACGGAAACCAAAGCGACGTGGTCAGAGAACTTGTTTCCAGAGAACTTGCGCTGGATGCCACTGAGCCGCGTGTGATGCCTCTCGCGCGGAACGAATGGCGTCTGGAACGACATGGCCGCCGCAACATCACACATGACGGTGCCGACGCCGAGGGCTGTTCCCAGGATGAGAACCCGGGCGATGATGGGATCGACGGGCATCCGAGCGAGCATCTTTCCCAAACTTGTTAGCTCGAGATTCTGATCGAGTGCCCCCATTGACTGTAGAACAACTTCGCTCTCTACGACCATATCGTATGGCGGCGGTTCGAGTGCCTTTCCGAGGAAATCCAAGACTTTTCCGAGACGGAGGAGCTTAATGGTCAACGCGATCTGGTGGAGCGGGATCCGAAGCATTTCAGCCGTTCCGTGTTCTTCCAACGCTTCGTATCTTTCCTTGCTGCACAAATGGAAGGCGTATCCGGCACGAACACGTCCGGCACGACCTCTTCTTTGAATGACGTTAGTCTTCGAAGCCCAAACTGTCGCAAAGTGAACCATGTTGTTGTTCGAAGTGTACATCCGTTCTTTAGCTCTGCAAAAGGTAGGGTTTTGAGTGAGAATTTTAAAGAAAACTCACTTGCAGGAATCAATAACATAGACGACGTCATCAATTGTGATACTCGTCTCAGCGATGTTCGTCGATACGATCAACTTTCGTTTTCCCGGGTAATGGAAGAAAACTTTCCTCTGCTCGTGGCTGGTGAGCTGCGAGTGCAATGGGAGTACTTCGTATTTCGAGGATTGTCCGAACTCTTTGTGTTCCACGAGCCGATCCACCAGAGACATGATCTCGGACCATCCTGGAAGAAAGATCAGAATGGCGCCATCGACGCCGCGACTGGCAATGTCCACAAGGATTGCTTCGATTACTCCATATGGAATGTCCTTCTCAGAAAGACGACTCATTGCGATTTTGAGAGTCTGGTCGACTTTTTCGTCAGTGATCAGATTCATGTTTCTCCCCTTGGTGTCTACTTCCTCCTCTCCTTCGTCATCGTCCACTGGTTGGACTGGTCCTTTTTTTCCTTTCTTCATGACAGGTTCTTCTGGCATGTAACGAAGATTCATGAGAATGTCTTCCAGGAAGAACGCTTGTACGGGATGCGTTCTTCCGTGCATTGTGATCACGGGACATTCTCCAATAACGGGCACCGATTGGAAAAAGTTTGTGAAGAGATCCGTGTCAATAGTGGCCGACATCAGGATGACGCGCAAATCTTTGTACACAGTGAGCATTTCGCGGAGTACAATGAGCACAAAGTCGGTGTCAACGTCTCTTTCGTGGATTTCGTCGATGATGACGTGCGAGATGCCTCTCAATCCATTCTCCATCATTCGGAGAAGCACTCCGACAGTGCAAAACATAATGGATCCGTACGGACGGGGAGACACGGAGTCGAACCGAACACTGTATCCACACGTTTCTCCGATCTCTTCTCCTCGCTCATTTGCGACTCTTTCTGCGAGTGATATGGCGGAAATACGACGGGGCTGTGAGACGACCGCGTTGAAGAAGGCTCCTTTGGACTGGTTGATGTAATCGTCCAAGATGAACTGAGCCACTTGAGTACTCTTTCCGCAGCCGGTCTCTCCCTTGATCAGAGTCACTCGGTTTTCAAAAACTGTCTTCACGATCTGATTCTTGAACTGAGCAACAGGAAGTTCTGCTCGCTTCGCGGTGATTCCGGCCAGTTCCGGGCATTGTTTGAAGGCTTCCTTCTCGTTGATTTTTGAACTGATTTCCTCCATATTCATCTGAAACCGTTTCTTTGAAAAATTGTTTTGATCAATAAAACTTACGAATGCAAGAGGCGGTTCGTCGATGTTTGAAGCTCTCCACGGATTCCAATTTTGGAACGGTGGGGCCCAGGAGATGTTGTAGGCCGGAAAAACCTCGGATACTGGGAACTGCGCGAGTTTCACATCCGTCAGAAGGCTCTTTGGTTCATCTGCAGTCGCCGTGGTTTCATCGATGGCCGGAATTTCAAGGCCGCATTTCTCTACGCATTTGGTAACTCGCAGGGCTAGGTCCACTGGCACGTTCACGGTGATTTCTGGCAAAGTGCTCGCTTTGCTCATTTTCGTAGGTCCACTGTATGCTTGCATGATGTTCAGATGGAAAAATTGTCGATTGATGCTCATCGCGCACGCCGCTTCAGCCACTTTCTTCGTCGATCCATTTCCTTTTCCATTCACTCTTTTATTAACATGCGGAATAAAAATTGTTGCGTTGCACTCGAATGTTTTCACAAAGTTGGACTCCTTGATTGTGGTGATGTATTGAACTGGCGGCAGTTTCAGCTTTTGGAGACACTCGTTCAAAGCTTTTTTCGAGTTATCCATGGTCCATCCTCCGTGCAGTTGGGCCATCAAGTCGACACTCTCCGAAGCGGCGATCTCGTCGGCTTTTTGTGCAATGTACTCTTGATGGGTCCCCTGGTCTCTTTGATACGCATTCAGCCACGGATACTGTGGTTTCTGCTGTTCGAAGGGCGGAATGAAGTTCTGCCGCTGATTCGATTCGCTCTCATTGCCTCCGAACATCGATGGCTCGGGACCTCCACAGCTTTGTTGCCAGGAGGATCCCTCGAGACTCGCGGAAGTCAGCGCCGGCAGTTCTTCTGCTCTCATCCGACCCTCTCGGATCAGAAACTCGCAAAAATCTCGCGCCGCATTAGTCGCCGCATCTTTCTTGTTCGTTGAATTTCCGAACGCGACATACGGCAGAGTGGGAACTCGCAGCTCACATTTGAATCTGAAAGTGATGTTTCGAGGTGAGACCATCCGAATCCGATTCATACCTCAGCCGTCCATTTCTGTTTTCACCTTTTGTGTCGTAAATTGGAGGCGAAAACTTATTTCTACCGAGCCACGAGTATAGAATTTCTTTGATATCTTTTGACATTCAGCTGAAATCGTAGAGGAAACAAAATAGTTTTGAGTTATGATTGGTATGAATGGAAAAGCAACCGAAAAACTGTTGTTAGAAGGATATTAGGTAATGTTTTCAGTTTTATTTTGAGAATAAATTTCAATTCGTGATTTTCCCGTTTCTAAGAACTGGTTTCAGGTCAAATCCACGGTCTGAGAGGTTTCGTTCTTTGTGAAGCTTCAGAAACGTGTCCGTGTCTTTCTTGATGACGTCTTGGATCTGCTCTCGTACGTCCTCGACCGTTTTCTTGTCGATTTCCAGAATTTCTAGACTGTTTTTCTTGCTCGTTTGTAAGAAGCACGAACCATTGTAGATCCAGACCGGGTCGATGTCTTCCTGTAAACATTCCTATAATACTGGACTTATATTTTCCCAAACCTGTATGATTTTTCGTGACACTTCTCGAATCTTCTGCCGTTCTTCATCCAATCCCACACACGTTTGTTTCGCATTACGCAATCTGCATGTTCGAAAACTTTATCAAAAAACGCCACATACTCGGCTCACTTCGTGGTGAGATAAATTATTTCGGTCATGCGGTCTCTCAATTCTTTTTCTGGATCGTGCGGAGTGCTCGTTTTCTTTAAAGCCATTCCAGTGTTTAAGTTTGTAATCATTTTCTGAAAAATAATTGCACTTGCTAAGTACTAAATGTCATAAAACGATGAGAATAATAAATTTTGAAGTTAGAAAACATGAATTTGGAATTGCTCAGTTCCCCGTTTGCTCGTGAGATATGGTGCACGGTGTGCATTTTTGTGCACGGTGTAATGCTAACCATATCTAAAATTCAAATTTTGACAAGGTCAAAAATTATGTTGCTGTGTGTGCGTACTGCGCTGTTTCGATCTTCTCGGAAATATTTTCGCCGCGGAAAATATTTGAAAAAAGCGAAAAAAATAGAAAATCGATGTTTGGCGCGTCTGCAGCGGCTGTTTGCAGGTCAAATTTCCTTTCGGAAGATGTCACTATGCGTTATCAGCAGACAGATCTATTGAACGGTTATTGCGAAAGTGAGCCATAATCGGATGAATTCTTCCATTTTCGCCGGTTTTTTTGTTAGATTTTTCGTTGCTCACTCACAGAAGCGATTACCAGGCAGTCTCATGTTCTATTTTCGTGTACCTGTTTTACCATGTCCGTATGTGTAATTATCGATCCCTCTAATCCATTCCGTTTTCGTCCATTATCTAATGTACCGTTCAAATTAAACTAATCCAAAAACAATTTTTAAAAACAGATCGATAATGAGCGATTGGGGAGCTGCATTCGACGACCAATGCCGGGCGGAAGGGCTTGAAGTGCCAGAAAAGGTGGTCGAAAGTGTTCCGTTTCTGTGTATTTTTGTGCTTGTTTGTCCTTTTCGTGTTGGGCTCTCTTCCCGTACTCACTGTACAATTGCTCTTTGCTTCTCCCCGCTCTTACCCCTCTTCCACATGTCTATATGTACGTGCAACCCGAGTGCAAACTTGTGCTGGAACTGAATATATATTGTTCTCATTGTCAAAGTCTCATAGTTTTCAGACGGAAGCAACCAAATCTAGTCCGCCTATGGATCAAAACGAGGAGAACAGAGGTGGATTCAGGTCCGGAGGTGTCGGGAGAGGTGGAGTCTTCGGAGCTTCCAAGACGAGTGCGCCGCCTCCGCAGACATCGTTCGGAGCCGTTTCGGGCCCTCGAATGGGAGGTTCGTTTCTCGTTTCCCTGCTTTTGTAGCTTCCGACTGTTTTTTGCCCGTGTTCTGTTCCTACCTTTTGTTTCCTTTACCCTATCGCTATTTTAGGTGCTTTCGGAAGTACAGGCGGAGTCGATGGTCGAGGAGCGCCAATTGGATCTTCTGGAGAAGACGGCGTCGAAGGTAACGTGATTTCTGTCGGAATTCACAAAGAAAGATCTGCATTCACAAGAGGTGGTGGTTTCGGCACTAACCGCAGCATGGCACCTAATCCACCCGCCACGATTAAGACTAACCACGAAGGCGGCCGTTTTGGCACTCTTGCTCCGCGCTCTTTGCAAGGACCACTCTCGCCAAGACCATCGGAAGGATTGGAAGACGGGAAGGAAACCGCCGGCGGACGGTTCGGAGTGCAGCCAAAGGCTGACGATCAGTCGCGCATAGGCGGGAGTTTTGGGCCGGCGAAATCAACGATTTCCTTTAGTCACTCTTCTTATGAAGGGACGTTCGGATCGAAATCGTCTCATTCGATTGTGCCGAGTTCCTTTTCCAGTGCTACTTCCCTTGGCTTCGGAAATAACTCGTCTATGGCTCCTCCGAGCCCATCTCTCACAACTACCGCTGGCAACAGCTTCGAGTTTAACAGACCGACAAACATAGGGGGGAGCTTCGGATCTGCAAATTCAACTGTCGGTGGATCATTCGGAGCAAAACCAGTCGCTTTTGATCCATCTGCCGAGAATCGATTCGGAGGAGGGTTCTCTGCTTCGAGCCGTTCTCCGGCTTCTTCAATTGGAGCGTCCCTTGGTGGCAACGCAACCTCGCCTCAATCGGAAGCTCTTGCCAAAACGACTGCAAGCGGTGTATTCGGAGTTCCTCGAGTCGGTGGAGCTTTTGGATCAAGAACAACAAGCAATAAGGACTCATCTGACATCACGACTCCTCTTCATTCAGCGAAGACTGAATTGACTTCATCACCGGGATTCAATTCCGGAGGCAACTTCTCGAATCGGGAACCCAACGAGCAACCAACTGCTGGAGGAGCATTCGGAAAAGGACTCCAGGCGACTTCTTCTTCTTCGATGGGAGGTTCGTTCGGCCGCAAGACTGATTTGCCGAGCAAATTTGGAGGAGGATTAACGTACGAGGAGAACAAAGAAGCGAGACCGTTCAGAGGAGTTCCGTTTTTCAACGAGCCGACCAAAGTTGGAGGAGGAACGAGTTTCGAATTGCACGGAGCGAGGTTCGCATCTAATGAAGAGCCAAAACAGGCCGGAGGATTTGGAGGTAGTGATGAGAATAGCGAGCCGAGTCCTTTTGAAGCAAGATCTACGCCGTCCGTGCCACCTAAAGATACTTATTCTCGTGGCGGAAGTTTCGGGAGGGGAATCCCATCGAGAGAAGAGCCCATCAGAGATGGAGGGTTCGGAGGAAACAAGGAGAATCAGTCGAACGAGCAACCGACGATTGGAGGAGGTTTCGGATTGGGCAAAACGAGTTTTGGAATGGGATTCGTTTCGAAAGGAGAAACCAGACAGGAAAAGTTCGTAAGCAGCGAGAGTCAGTCAAAGGAGACCATTGGGGGAGGGTTTGGGAGTCAGAGAGAAAAGAAGTTCGGAGAGCAGCGGGATACGACTTCTCTCAACGGGGTTCCGAATCAGCCAAATTCTTCTGCTCCTGGATTCGGATTTTCGTCACCTCGCGTCGTCTCAGAAGAAAAGAAGTTCGGACAGCATCGATTCGAGCTTCCGAAGACCGAGGAAAAGCGAGGTTTGCATGGGAACGGCCCGCTTGAGAACATTACGTCTTTTCAGAATATATTTTCTAAGTTCAACATATTGTGGGTTACTATCAGACGTTCACGCATTTTGCTTGACTTCCCTTTGTTTTCTGCATGACACAAGTTCACTCCACCTGCACATTCTCCTGCTCTCTAAATGACTGGGTCAAATTAGGCTTTTTTTTCAGTTCCGTTCATGCCTGGCCAGCCAGCGATGCGAGGAGGATACCAGGGAGGTTTCAGGTTAGAATGGAAGGGTTATCAGTGGCCGTATCAGTGATTGATTGTAGAGGAGGACGAGGTTCCGGAGCGGTGGCGGCAGGTGGTCAGATGGATTTCGTCGGTCAAGGACATTGTCAGTAATCTCTTTCACCATTTTATTTGAAGTGTACGTTTTCAGCAATGGGACGAGGCAGAGGACATCCGGGGCAATCTTCGGCTACCCAGCAGTCTGGCCCATCCTATGGTGGCCAACAAACAGTGATCCCGGATTCCAAGTACAAGTACACGAAACCAGTGGAGGAGGATCACGAGAAGGCTCCGATTCCAGCCGATATTGCCTTGCTGAACAAGTACATCCAGAAGGAAGTGAAAATGATGAAGGACACGGTCGTGGATATTCAAAGACAGGACCCCACGTCGCCTCTTTACTCGATCTCTTCGTTCCGAGAGCTCCGTCTGAAACCGGAAGTCCTGCAGGCTCTGGACACTCTCAACTTCCAATTCCCAACCAGAATCCAGGAAACTGCACTGCCACTTCTTCTCATGGAGCCGTGAGTTCTTCGATTCGCTTCGAACTTTGTATAATATGTTCACTTTCAGACCATCCAATCTCATTGCTCAAGCTCAATCGGGAACCGGAAAAACTGCCGCTTTCGTGTTGACGATGCTGTGCAGAATCGACGTGAATCTGAAGGTTCCACAATGCATCTGCCTCGCCCCGACTCTCGAGTTGGCCAAGCAGATCGGAGAAGTGGTCGAAAAAATGGGAAAATATATGGAGAACTTGGAAATTCACTACGCGATCAAAGGAGGAAACATGGCTGCAATGCGAGGAAGGAAGCTCACCGAACAGATTGTCATCGGAACTCCCGGAATCGTAAGTAACGTGAGGAGTGGAACAACTTCAAGACGATTGATTACAGACTCGCGACTATCTCCAAAAGTACAAGTGCATCGATCCGGCAACGATTCGGTGTTTGGTTCTCGACGAAGCGGACGTCATGATCTACCATCAGGGATTCACTGACATCTCCACAACCATCTACAAGTAAAACTCAACCTCCGATTCCCTTCGAGCACTCCCATTTCAGCATGGTCGAAGAAAAATCGGACGCTGTGCAGTCCATGCTGTTTTCAGCAACCTACGATCAACCCGTCATTGATTTCGCTACCAAAATCATCAAGAATGCGATTGTCGTCATGTAAGTACCCTGTCTGAAACTACCCGTGCCTTCCTTTTTGAACCCTTCTGTTTGCACCTCTCCGAGTCATATTGTCCCTTCTCAGTGGGTGGTCCGTGTCCTCTCAAGCACTATTGTGACCCTTCCCGATCCTAAACAAACTTACCAATTGCAGGTTGAAGCGAGAGGAGCAAGCTCTTCCGAACATCAAGCAGTTCTACGTCCAGTGCGCTTCCAGAGACTCCAAGTATGCTGTGAGTATTTCCTCTTTCTTTTTCTCCTCCAACGGCTTCAATTGCAGGCCATCGTGAATCTCTACAGTGGACTCGCCGTCGCGTCGTCGGTCATCTTCTGTCATACAAAGGCCAGTGTCATGTGGCTCTTCGAGAACATGAAGGCTCGCGGACACCAAGTCGATGTGTTGCACGGAGACATGACGGTCGTCGAGCGGGCCGATACGATTATTCGTTTCAAACGCGGCGACTTCAAAGTGCTCATTACGACGAACGTCTTCGCGCGAGGAATCGACGTGGCACAGGTGTCTGTTGTGATTAACTACGATCTACCGATCAAGTACGACGACACTGGGAATCCGATGATTGTGAAAGGATTCACGCAGCCGGACTGCGAAACGTACTTGCACAGAATCGGACGAACTGGGCGCTTCGGAAAGACGGGAATTGCCATCAACTTGATCGATTCGGAAGACTCAATGAACATGATCAACATTCTCGAAAATCACTTTCGTAAGCGTTCTGAATTTTTTCTTAATCTTGACTGATTCCTTTCAGAAATGAAAATCACTCGAATGGATCCGTCGAATCTCGTGGAACTGGAGGCGATTGAAATGGCATAATCTATCCACGTTTCTCTTCTTTCTCAAATGAGGACTTTTTATACAGCTTTTTTAAACTTTATATTGCTATTATCATTTATTTCCTTCTTTCATATTTTATTAACTATGACACCACCCATTTGTCTCTTTCGAGAATGTTCTAGATTTTATATTTATGGCTTTAGAAAAAGAACGGTTTCAGATGTTTTCTTCGCCTTTTTTTCTGTGCCTCGATTGTATGAGAGTTTTCGTTTTCACCCCCCTCTCCCCTTGTTTTTTGTTTGAACCCTAATAAACGTGGGCCAATTTCAATGAGCGCGCGCAACCGCAATATTCCAATTCGGCAGCTTGCAGCCGGACTATTCAAACAAAAGCAGGTTTCTTCCTCGTTTCCCCATTGTGCAAATCTTGTTATCACGGACCCTCATTCCCATTGATTTATTGTCGAAGAGTGCTGATAACGGAACGAGACGATGCGTAGGAGCAGCAACGGACACTTGTTTCGGAATGAGTCAGCCACTTCGGAACCTTCTGTCGGTTCGCGACTACTTTTGGCCCCTCGTCTTCTTTCTCCAGAACACCCCGTGTCTCTTTTCTAATTTCCCTCCTGGACACCAATAAATTCGCGCGCGCGCACACATAATTGCATATTGTAAACTGATGGTCCACCGGGCGAGGATTGTTTTCCGATCTGATAATGATGACTCGATTGCGGAGCGACGCGCATCTTTATCTGTTTTCATAATCTCGCACCACTTTCTCCCTCCGGAGGATAAATAAATATTACGGTAGGAAGAGGAGGATGACGGAGGGTGTCAAGGTGAAAGCGAGAGAGCGCGAGACGCAGAGTGCTATCAAAATATCGAGTCACACTATCAACCATTCATACGGCGAGCCTCCGCCGGTCACTTCCTCCCTCTCCCCCTCTATTTACAGACCATCGCGCTTTTAGGGAAACAGTTTTCGAAATGGCGCCGGTAATCCGTGTTTGCAGATCTCTGCCTACCGTATTTATTCGTTTCAGCTCAAAATTATTTAAATTTGAAAAAATGTTTTGTTTTTTTTTCGAAAGTTCTAAATAATGTTTGAACTTTTTTAAAAACGCTCTTCGTTTGTAAAATTTTGTAAAATAATTTACCCAACGTTTCGAGCCGATCGACTGTTTAGTTCCAGCGATTTCCCGTCTCCGGTCTCTCCTTTTTTTGGTCTCTTCCATTCAGAAGTGCACGTCTTCCGTACCGCACAACGATTTAATTAAAACCTCCAGTCAGAGGCGGTATCCCTTTAAGAAAGCCCTTTTTGGTGGCCTTTTGACGAATCGAACCGCCTGTCTGACGGCGAGTTGCGTAATGGGAAGATGTGCGCGCGCGAGTAAACAGAAGTCTCATTTCGTTTCTCTGCTTCCGGCCACTTTTTGAATTCAGGCAGCCGTGGTCGCGAAACGTTCTGTCTACCGTAGTCTTTGAAGCTCCGTGTCTTCTCAAACTCGCTGTTCTCCGTTCTTTTGCGTTCCGAACATCTGCGAGAAATGCCCTTGTTCGGAAGAGAATGGAAACGCGCGCCCGCCTGTATCGCCACGAACTGATATCGATTTCTTTTCTTCAGCTGATGATAACACTCGATTCTCGTTTCTCTCGCAAAAGCCTCTCTCCCTCTTGTTTCGAGTGCTTTTCCTTTCAATTAGACGCAACCAGTAAGCCCCCCTCTCGAAGAGTGCGCAGGTGTCTTTCTTCCTCACTTTTCTCCCGCTTTTCGTGCCTCCGTCTCCTTCCTGAGCCGCTGATAAATGCGCAGAAACACGGCGCCGAGGCACTCGAAGCAAATTTGTTATTCCGAGAGAGCGAAAAAAGGAAACCAAAAGGAGAGGGAGGCCGTCATGAATATGTCAAAAGCCTTCACACGTCTTCGTTTTCCCACCCATAATTAGTTTTTGTGCCCCCACCACACACGTTTTCTGCAACAAACAAATTCCAGAGAGATATGTGTGGAGGCGGTCTCGTTCAAACCGAGATACCCCTTTTTTCGGTTTCCCATGTTCTTTTGCCGTATCTAATCGAAAATATTCTGGCAACAATTCGTCAGAACTGAGATGGATGCGGTCTTCTCTGGGAACCCGTTTTCGTTTCTTGTTCGTCTTGCTCACCGAATTAGCATAACTTGAGAAGTTGCTTCCTTCCGCCTCCGCCGTTTCTCACACGTCCAGCTTCTGTGTTTGACCAGAGCCTGCCAATACAAACAGTCGCTTCCATGCGGGCGCCCCGACCTTCCTGTCACTCCGGACAGGTGTAAAAACAAAGGGCAACCCCTTCGTTGTCTGCCTTGAATCCAGTTTTTTCTTCTCTCGACTATTATCAAGTCGACTGGAAGAAGCATCTTCGGAACATCTGGCGAACACAAAAAGCGAGTATATCTCGGCGATGTGCAGCCGGGCGTCCGCCTCGTTCCGATCCATGATGATGATACTTTTCCACGCAAATCCCCTCCTCTTCTCGTTTTTCGTATTGAGATTGAGTTTCTCGGTGCCTCTTTTCCCGGAATAATTACTGCAGTGATAGTCCGACGCTCATCCCAATTGTTGCGCAAAGTCGCGTATAGATTTGCTCACTCATAAATAATTCAAATGTTTGAAGGGAAGAAAAAGATTCTCGTGGCTGCATCCCAACATTTGCATTCACCTTCGTATCGTCCCTCCGCAGAGGAAGGACGCGAATTTCGAAAAGTTTCCTAGTGTCATATTTTCCGGATGAGCGGACAAGTGGGACTTCTAGATCCCTCGCTTCATCCGGATGATGTTCGAGCAACTAAGAGCGGCATGTTTTCTCAAAAATTCCGACCGAAATGCTCCGACGCAATTTGCACACCCACATTTCGGAACTCTCACTTCCGAGCCGATTAGCCTCCTCAAGAGAGAATGCTCTCTAGAAGTGTTCCTCCCTTCCATTTGTGCAAGATGAGCCCTGAAGGTAACACTCCGGGCTCGCGGAGCAGCAGCACTCAGCGTTTCCCACGTAATGCAATTAGCATGCCGTCGCACAGAAGAGAGCCCTGAACTGAGCTGACATCCACACTTTGAGTGTACCGATTAATAACACAGCTCCCGCTGCTCCGTTTTCTCCGTTTTTCTCCTCGTTCTTCCTCGGAAACTACGTTCACCTTCTTACGGAAGCTTTCTTCTTTTTGTTGAGCATGTAGTTCCGAAATTGAATTTCCGCGGCCTCAAAATGGCACCAAAGATGTCGATTTATCATCTGAACTGCTTACTTCCCGCCTCTCTTGTTCGCCTTTTTATTCTGTTTCCTTCTCTCTTTTCTTTCCGAAACAACATGCAAAAAGCGGAGCGGCCGACTCTTCTCTTCTTTCCCTCTTCCGACTAATCAGAGCTCGCGGAGCTCTAAAAATACGGAAATCGTAAAAGAGTAGTAAACTGAGCATGATGGAAAATCATGAATTATTCGGTGCCCGAAGAGAGAGAGAGAGCAATCTCTCGAACACCTTCAGCTCCCCGCTGCCCAGTCTTCGTGGGAACCTCTTCATCAAGTCTTGATTAAAATTCCCGATGCCAGCTATATATAGCTGCTTGAGTTCCTCCTGTTGCCTATACATACTCCTGCCTACTTTTCCGACCTACCTTTCTGACTCAGAAAAACTGCGCGATAGTCGCGTCAAGAAGACGGAGACAGACAGTAGTCGTTCTCTTTTCGTCGATGTTGATTTACGGGCCTAAACGGATTTATGGATGTGACTGTGTCTCTTTTCTTCCGGTTGATTGTATCTGATGAGTTCAACGTCTTCCGGTGCCATCTTTAACCCGCTATCTGATGCCTTTCAAGTTGGCAAAAAAGTAAAGTGACTGCAGAAGTTTCGGAAAAGAGAAGCGTTGACCGGCTCATAAGCTCATTCTGCTCGGCTGTGTCCCACTCGGAAAAAGAGAGAACCGCTCTGTTTTTTCGGGTCCAATGCTCTCGGCTGCAACTCACAACTCCCTTTTTTCTTCTTTCTCTTCTTCGATTCGCATTAAAAGTGCTCTCTTCTCTCTCATAATATGTCTCCATACATATTCAAAGTTGCCTGTCCAGCTTCGAAAACGGACAGTAAATTCATATCTGATGAAATGTGCTCAGATGCTCCTGGAGCCCACGGAGCAACTCTCAACTGCCTTTCCGAGCCAATGAATTCTGCACACGAGATCGTTAAAATCGCGCTCGACCGAGCGTTTCCTGCTCTCGTGGCGGCGGACCTCCTCACTTAAAAAGGCCCTTCCCCACTCACCTTGTGTGTTTGTATCCGGAAAATTGTCGTAAAACATGGCTTGTTGGTGCCCACCGCCGTCATCTTTTATGTGGGAGGTGGTCAGTTTTTATGGGCGCCCACACACACACACACACTATACGGGCGTGTCCCTTTCCGGAGGCCGCCCGACGCCACGCCAGATCCCACGGTACACTATCGCCCTTTCCAAGTTGTCGCTTTTGAATTATGTACTTTGTTTGATCATTCCAATCGACAAAGACGCAGTCATTCGGTTTTGAAATGAGCTTCGTGATATTCAAAAGAAGACATTCCTCTTTGGGCGCGCTCTCATTTGATCTGCAGTCTGATCGTTTGTCGATTTACTCCCGCCCGGTTTTGTCCTGACTAGAACAATCCGTGTGAACACTGATGCGCTGTTTATAGATTGATTCATTCCATCATCGTTCAAGTTCGAACTCTGTGTTAGTTGTCCTGTTGAACAGCTCCGCGAGCACCTGTTCGAAAGGCAAAAACGGCACAGACGGCAATGATTTACGCGTTCTCCTACATTTCTTCTCCGTTATTATGGTTGTAATGTGTTGGCGGGTGATGAGTACACTTTTTCTCCCAACAAGTTCTCTTTTTCTCTTCTGACTCACGTGATTGTATCTTTTCTCGCCGATTCCCACGCACTAGTTATGCATACCTCTCTCCGAAACGGGCAGACTCCTATCGAGCAGTACAACCGGAAGTCACACTGTGCCATTATAACCATTCTAATACCATCTGATTAGTGTACTTCCCCGCCACTCGATAACTATCCATCGTTCATCATCCTCCTCCAATAACTCTTCCAGTTCATATTCCCAGGTAATTTGATGGCAGACGACGGTCTGGGCAGTCCGTCTTCCGTAATCCGCCATGATCCCGTCTGTCGCGAGCAACTCTTTTTATTACCCATCCATCTCCTCAAATCTAGTACACTTGTCCTCCACAGTGTGTGCTCTTTTTTGCCTTCTGGGCAGAGATGAAGGAAGGAGGGCATTAATGCGAACCCGGTGTCACGACAGAAACCCGATAATTTTCGATTTTCGCCCAAATTTTCAAAATTGCGACACAAAAGAGCTAAGTTTGAAAACTGAGATCAGCCGAGCCACTTCACAATTTGAACTACTTGGCATACGTGGTGTCCCTTTGTCCCTTCCGATGACCTTTTCAACAATCACAGTCACCCGAGCCCATAATTGTTCATCACCTCATTTCACTCCTATCATCACACCTCCAAACACAATTGTCTCTCTAGTGTGAGCCGCAGATTTCGAGCCGATATGAAAGAGCGCAATTTATCTAGATCTGATACCCTCCAAGAGTATTTTACGACCAGATTGTGGTTGTCTCCGAATCCACATAGAAACATTTGTCATGATTCCCCTTCTCCCTTTCCATTTCCACTCGCAAACACTGTGATCTGTTTTGTCTTTCTCTCTGCTTTTCCATATACTTCAAGTGCACAGTGACTCAATTCGAAATATTCTCCGCTCATAAATTCGATGCGTCATTCACAGTTTCGAAACCGAAATTCCGATTCTTCCAGTAGGTGGATGTTTTGATTGATTCTCCGGGAATCCACCTGTCTTCCCTCGAATACAGTGTCACGAGGCTCACAGAATGGCACGATGAGTCACAGAAAGCTCTCGTTCCGAGGCTTTTTCAAAGTTTTTCGTCTCGAGAAGTGGTGACCTTGTTGCAATCGAAATGTTTGCCAAGCCCTAGACAAGGCATCAGATTGCCAGATGTTCGTTCTCTTTCGCCAGAATTTTCTTTTCAAAGTGTCATATTCACCGCGTTTCTCTGGTTTCTCTAATCCTCTCGCACCTTTCCGGTCTGCACCAATCTGGCTCCGCCCACAAAACCGTGCCGCACTCTTTCGAATTTAGCAGATATTCCGTATCCCGCTCTTCTTAAAACATAAACATCTCTCTTAAAATCGATGAAGAGAAAGTGTTTGTCTTCTCTAGAAGAAACAGCGGTACTTGACAATTGTTTCTTCAATTACATTATCTCGTTTCACTTTCCCATTATTCCTATTCCTAGGAGCTGGCGGTGTGACTAGCCGATACCTTTGTGGCACTCTCGGTTTCCCACGTCATTAGAGCCCAGATGGCTGTCCACGTGGCTCTCTCCCTCCGAGACAAGCCCCGCCCCTTCCTCCCTCTCGGCTGCTGCCGCCCCTCCTCTTCTCCCGCCAGGCCGTCCCTCCTCCGCCCCCGTCTCGTTCTCGTGTCTCTTCTCCCGCCAATCTCTCCTGTCTCCCTATGTTCAGCTTTCTCTTGTTTCGTTCATTGTTTTACCGTCGTTCGCGTAACTTTACCAACAACTTTCTCCCATCCTTCAGGAACGTTCCCCAATCGCACTTAGAGAAGAGTATGCACTGATGCGACGACACAAAATGACTCTTCTGGCGCTTTTCGTCGTCTCGCTTTCACTAACGATAGGAGGAACGGCGGCCGCCAGCAACAAAGCCACGACTGATGAGAACGGTGAGTCTTTTCCTTACTCGAATGCGGACGACGACAAAAGTGAAACCCCTTCTCGGTTCGCTGCGAATCTCACCACTTGAGATCATCGCCGATTAGTTAACGATGCGCCTAGTTAACGACGCTTATTCTCTGGTTTTCGCTTCTGAAGATCATGTCATTTTGCTAATTATGCACCCCCGACCGACATCTCCCACGGGACATGCCCAGGAAACGGCGTTCTCAGTGCTCGGCCCAAGCCGACTTCCTGTATGCTCGGACCAAAGTGTTAATCGTGTGGTTAGGAGGTTGGGTGGACGAGATGGCGGTGAGCACGGCCTTTGTTACGCAATGTTATCGTACCGGCCCGGAAGTGCACGGACCTCCCGCCGTGAAGACGCCCAACGAGCACCGGCACGCGTCATTGCCCAAGTCTTCTTCATCTCCGGATATTTATTTGTTTGGAAGAAGCGTCTCCGGGATGTATATTATTTTGAGACGAGAGATGGGATTAAGGTGTCTTCGAGACCCACCAGCAGCAGAGGCCTACGTTTTTGAGTTTCCGAATTGCAAAGTTTCTTTCCGCATGACGGTCTTGTTTGCATTGTTTGAATGAGAAACAAGCCAACCTAGAATCGGGAGTCCTACTTTCTACGATTTGAATATTTCTAGTTGTTTATGGAAGTCATCAGTACCGGCTGACCGGATTAACGAAGGCACCTGTGGATCATTGCTTCCACCTGCCCCCTTGTTATCGCTTGCTTCCTAACGAGCGTTCGGCTTATCCTAGAAGCTGGTGGGGACGAGGTATGGATGACATTGTTGCAGCCAGGCACAACAAATTAGGCAGACGCACAATACCCGGCCAGAAAGCATTGTTCGTTCGCAATCTCGCGCATTTGGGGTTTCGATGGCATGGCCTCGAATTAATTTGTTCTTCTCCATTTTCTGCCGAATGCAGCTCGGTGTCCCACTCTCGAGTACAACCTCTTCAGACTTTTTTGTCGGCTTTTCTACAACAACATCTCGAAACTCTAGAAGCAAGAAGAAGTACTGATCGATGATAATCCCTAATGTACACACCCAAACTTTTTGGCCTCTCATCTCGCCGAACTACTCATCTTTTGTCTGGCAGGCACAGTTTCTGAGTGATCACCGATACTTTTAGTAAACATGGGGAGAAGACGCGCAAGGGGCGGCCACCCAAATTGAGTCAATTAGAGCAGAAGTAACGAGAAAGACAGCTTGGCTTGTCCCTTGCAAAACAGTAGAGTCCATCTCACCCCTCACAATTAAATGCGGCCCGCGGATTTGGGTGTGAGGATCGGGCATGTGCACTTTTTAGGCCGCAACAAGACACATTGCGTTTTCACTGTTCGAGGTGTCGAATATGTTCGCAGATTAGCACCGGCTGATGGATGTGGTGGCGAAAGAGAAAGCGAATCGCGAGTTGCACAACATCAAGCGGTCAGGGTTGTGTTTATCTATCGAGAAGAAAGGGACCCGAGATTGTAATCGTGAGGATCCCCTCTCCTTTTTCGGTGCACCATCTCCTGGGGGAGATTGGAATGATAGACAAGGCGACGACATCTAGCTGATGGCCAGTGGCCGCAGTCGGGCGTCAATTGTCACAATCGAGACAAAAGGCGAGCATAAAACCGCTCTCCTTTCATTTTTTTAGAAGAGCGGCGGCGAATTGAATGAGTAGCGAACGATCATAAACGGACGGACGGGTGGCCGGGGAAGGCTCAATTATTCATGCTCTCTAGGTTTGAATGTAATCTGAATCCGGGCGTTTTGGGGGGCTCGCTCGCGAAACTCTATCCGCTTCTTCTATTTTTGTTTGCTCTTCTATCTCGCGAATTCGCACAAGTTTCGATGTTGTTTTCCATGATGGCGTCGTCTTGTTCGAGAAGAGAATTGAATAAAGAGGCGCCCGGTGATGGAGGGCTCTGAAGAGGCACTTATGACTGGGAGGGGAGCACATCTCTGGATACGACACACGTAATTCGTAATTGGTATGCCAGTGTCATCAGCAGCATCTCCCTTAAGCGAATTAGCCGAGACTCTGAAGAGAAGACGGCCTGTCCCATCGATTCCCCGTCCGCTTGTCTTCTTCCGTTGGGACAGGTGAATCGGGTGTACGATTACGGTTCGGATGGCGTAATATTGTGCTGATCGGCGCGGCAGCAGCAGCACATCGGAGGCCTCTGCTCGTCCCCGCAATGAAGAGGCCTGTTGTACTGTGAGGGACGAGAGAGTGCGAGTAAGAGAGAGGCGGAGAGACATTGAAACGTGAGCAGTCTCTGTGCGCAACAACGGAGACGAACGGTGTGCATATGAATGAAACAAACAGAAATTATTATGCGAGGAGACGCGCATGCTGAACGGAAGGAATAAAGCCAACAATAAGAAACGAAAGAGAGAAATCTGAATTTTTTCAGGGATCATCTCTCAAACGATTTGCGATGGAGCAGCTGCCGAATTGAGCTGCCCGGCTGGAAAAGTGATCTCGATTGTGATAGGAAACTACGGACGATTCTCTGTGGCGGTACGACGTCTTCTGAGTTCTCTTCTGATTCCGTTCTCTTTCAGGTGTGCCTCCCCGACAGCGACGTTATTCCGTCGAACATCAACTGCCAAAACCACAAGACAAAGTCGATTCTGGAGAAGAAGTGAGTCCGAATATTTTACGAATTCTGGCGGGAACTACTACTAGGTGACCTAACTAACATATTCAAGCGAATTGTGAATAGGGACGACGGGCATTGGTAATGGCTTACTCACACCTTCCCAACTATCATCAATTGTTATATTTGTCTCTTCCGAAAGGAAAGGGGCTCGCTTCTCTTTCTGAATGCGTCGTCGTTCCGAGCTTGTTTACGAAGAGAGCCGACCGGTGACAAATACACGTATAGTTTTATTCCGCGGCCATTGTTCGCTTCTTATCACTGTACTAGTGGATGCGGAGGGACCTTGGCATCGGATTAGGAGCGTGGTATACTAATTGGACGCATTTTGGTCGAACGATTCGAATTGGCACATCCTGTGACAGGCTGAGCAGCCACAGACAATGCCGTTATAAAAACGGTACACGACCAGGATAATGATATTGCCTTCTCGTGAACAAGGTCACTCTCTGCCCTCTTTTTTGACTGCCCGGTGGGCAGAAACAGAGAGAACATTCATTAGCCGACCTCCATGTCTCCGGCAAGAGATCACGCGGACGGGTCGGACGACTTGTCGAAACGCATCATTTCACACTATCAAACGACTCCTCTCCTCTCATTTTTTGAATGAATTGAGGACGCCAGATCGTTTTCTTCTCCTGCTGCTGCAGCTGTCTCGAATCTCTGCTGCTTCGTTCTTATTCTTCTTCGAAACGGAGGAAGGGACTACCGCGGAAGCGGAAATGACTGCTTGCGCCTCTTCTTCTTCGTCTTCTTCTCCTTTTCTTTGAAATTTCGGGTGAGGAATTTGAGACTATAGCACGGGAAGAAGGACTATTAGATTGATGGGGGGCACAAGAGCCTCCTTTTCCGGACAACCGCCATATGTTATCTTACTTCTGGAGAGCAAAACAAGACGCCCGAGTAAGAAGAAGAAGGACATTTGTCTCGGATTCTCGTGGATCATCATCATTTACCAATTAGAAATGGAACATTCCATCTTTGTTTGTGGCTTTCGAAATGGTTCGGATAGAGGAAGAAGATGATGATGAGCGGGCGACAGTTGTGCAAACAGAGCGCCAGCAGTCAATTAGCTGCGCAAACTACCTTGAAACAGCACGTCAAGGAGCTCTCGTTTAGTTACCAAGAAGTTGAGAGACTCCAGCTGTGAACAGGGACTCGTTGAAAGGAGAACAGTTCCGATCTGATAAGAAAGGGTCTAAAAAGCATTCTCAGCTGACTCCGCGACAGATGGTTGCTTTTAGAAACATTGCGGGAAACCAGTGTACCGTATGTTGAACACATGTTTTTTTCTGAATGTCTCTTCTGACTAGCACCACCCATAAATTTCGATGACTAATTGCTTCTAAGCCTGTACAATTAGGTCTCTTTTGGAGCATGAAATGACCACGAAGCGGTCCATCGAAGTGTCAAATTGATGGCTTCTGCCCTCTTCCCCTTCCGTTTTTCGATTCGTCCATCAATCTGCTTCTGCAGAAACGGAGAAAAATGAATGAGTTGCCGCGTACTGGCACCACAATTCTCCATCAAGATGGGTGGTTTAATTAACACGTTTTCCTGTTTTTTGATGGGTAGCTCTATGTGTGCGCTTCGCACGAAGAGAAAGGGCCACCATGCGGTAGAGAAAAAAGGATTAAGTCGGTGTCGCGCACAAGAAGAAGAAGAAGAAGGGAGGATTATGGATGGGGACGTGTGGAGAGCCCTGGGGCAGACGGCTGCCGACTTCTTGATGATTCGCATCACTGGCGATAAGTAATGTGAAGGGGTCTTCCTCTTCTTCGTCAGGAAGAATGGGCCTGATTTGCATAAACAGAGTGCCTTTTGTGTTTTACCGCGCAAAGATGCACCCGCTTCGGATCTCCGGAAGGTTCTCAGCAATCAAGACGGAATTGAGGTTAATTGAGAAAGTTGAGGGCGGCAGCAGTAAGTTATTGTTATTGGATGTTCAGTGACCCATGCGCGAAGAAAAACTGCTCGTCGGAGACAATGTCTTCTCTTTTCTTCTCGGCGGCGGCGGCGGCGTCGTTCGCTTCATCATCTTCTCAGCGACCGGATAGACAGACTGTTTCTAATTTGCCGCTCGCCGAAACTTGTTAGAACAATAGACGAGGGAAATTCGAGACGAAATGTATCTACAGAGTTCTACTATTACCGGTACAGTCCTCTTTCTCTCCTGGGAGGTCCTTAGAAGGTGTCTTCGGCTCGTATTTCATCGTGGTCGTTTATTGCGTGAGCCTGCTGGTTGTCGAATTTCCACCAATTGGGGGCTTGGGCGTGCGAAGCCTATGATTAAAAAAGAACGAATTGATGATGGGTCAGAGTCAGTCGTGGATAGATTTGTATGCCTCCTCCATCCGATGTCGTTTTATGTGACATCTTTTACGCGCTCATTGTTGTCGGCCGCCTGCTGGGGGGACGGGGGCCTTGAAAACAAATAAGTTTCGGTAATTCGGTATTGTATGGATCTTGCTGTGTTTGTCTCCGGCATAGTGGAAGGAAAAGTCGAAACGAGTCGAAGCGAGGAGAGAGAGAGGGGGGCCGCCCGTCTCGTTGATTGATCGCCTGATATAGTATGCGAGAGGATGGCCTTTCACCTTCTGTTTCTGGGTGGACTCGATGATTTGTGACGCGAACACGTGCTGACAGCTCTTTTCGGTCATGCCGCCTCCGGTTTGATCTCCGTGGGGAGTTGCGCAAACCGCAGACTGATTGAGTATTCCATCGGGAAAAGGAAGCGCACACTCTTCATTCACTTGAATGAACTCCGACACCTGTTCTAATTTGTTGTGGTGGAAACACTCGGAAGCAGGTGGTTTCCCTTAATCATTCCATGTCAAAATGTGTTGAAGTTTCGAGGTCAGAAGTGTTGCGCAAGCAAGGTGGCCGAGGTTAATCCGGTTCCGAAATACTATAGTAAGAGGAAACAGATGTGCGAGACGAAACTGAGAAAGCCCCTGAAGAAGGTGGCATTTATGGGATTACAGTGGTTTTGCACGGGGGGCCAGTCGAATTATGCAATAATTGCGAGGTTCTGTCTCTCCAGATGTAACGGGAAGCAGACATGTCGCTTTTTCGTCGACACGTTTCTATTCGACGACGCGTGTCCGATGATGAGCAAATATCTGGAAGTACAGCACGAGTGCCACGAAGGTAGATATGATTGGAGTGATGAAAGTGTGTTCGTGTGATTGGGTGCTTCTGCTTCATATTCTTATTTATATTGTGACGTACCGTGACGTGTCGTTCCTTTTCAGATGCAACGGAAACACCATCTGCGATTTCACCGTCGACAAGAAAACTTTCATCGAGGATCCATGCCCAAATACACCGAAATACTTGGAAGTGAAATACGAATGTGTTGTCGCCGGTTCGTGGAGCATGTTTTGATATGAACTGACTGGGTTCGAGAGTACTTCAAGCCAGCTTCAATCAAAACCTCACATTTTTTATGCTCTTAAAAACCATAACGCTGTTTGAAGTACTCTTCGAATTCTCCACCATTTGCAGAGCTTCGTGTTGTTGAGTTCTCTTTGTCACATCTAAAGTTTAGGAAAGAATTAACTCATTTTCAGCCACCACGACTTCAACTACGACAACGACCTCGACGACTACTCCGGACAGCGATTTGATTGTGGAAGGAGAGGACGAAGAGGGTCAGACGGTTTGTGGCTCGGGAGGATTATTATGAGTTATGAGTTTGTGTTTGTAGGACGCCCTCAACTCGGACATTATAAAAAAGAAGAAGAAAGAGGACGTTTTCTGCTCGGCCAAGAAGCATCGTGGAGTCAACTGGCAGAACACAAAGGCTGGTTCTACTTCCAGCGCACCGTGTCCGGAAGGTTCCAGTGGAAAGCAATTATGGGTTTGCTCCGAGGATGGACAGTGGCTCACGGAAGATCCGAACACGGCCGGCTGCGAGAGTAATTGGATCTCATCGCGGACCAACTTTTTGAACCATGTGGTCACGAGCGAAGACTCTGCAGGAATGCCCGAGTTCTTTCGAACTCTTGTAGCAGAAACGAGACGCCCGATGGTCGGAGGAGACCTTCCGAAGGTGCTGCGTCTGCTCGAGCGGACTGTGAATGTCATAGCCGAGGAGGGATGGGCGTTCAAACACTTGAATCTGGCCAACAAAGGACTGGTCGACGTGATGAACAATATGATTCGGAAACAGGAGATCTGGGAGAGTTTTGAGCCAGGGAAACGGAAGGAGTTCGCGTCTCTCCTCATTGAGACGACAGAGAAGGCGATGGTCGCTTCTGCGAAGGGAATGACAAGCTCGGCCGAGTCGAACATCATCGTGCACCCGGCAATCACGGTTGAAATATCGCACAAGATCAAGCTCTCTTCGCAGCCAACCGATTACATTCTGTTCCCTTCGACTGCTCTTTGGAGCGGGCAGACTGTGGACAATGTGAATATCCCGCGAGATGCGTTCATGAAGGCCGGCGAAGATCAGACACAAGTGTTTTTCTCCTCGTTCGACAGTCTCGGATCTCAAATGGTTCCTCGGGACATCGTGATTTCTCAGAGTGGATCTGATGAGATAGTCACTCACAGAAGAAGAGTCGTTACAAGAATCGTCGGAGCTTCCCTGCTCGAGAATGGAAAGGAGAAGCGAGTGGATCAGCTGACGCATCCAGTTCGAATCACCTTCTATCACAAGGAATCTGCCGTTCGTCACATGGACTCTCCGGTTTGCGTGTGGTGGAATGACCATCAACTCGACTGGTCGCCCCACGGATGCCATCTGCACTCTCACAACAAGACGATGACATCCTGCGAATGCAATCATCTGACTCACTTCGCTGTTCTGATGGACGTTCACGGCCACAATCTGAGCGAGACCGATGAGACGATTCTCTCGCTGATCACCTACATCGGCTGCTTCATATCGATCGTCTGCCTCCTGCTCACCTTCTTCGCCTACTTGATCTTCAGCCGAAACGGAGGCGACAGAGTGTTCATCCACGAGAATTTGTGCCTGACACTGGCCCTTGCTGAGATCACCTTCCTAGCGGGCATCTCGCGGACCGAGGACTCCCTGCAATGCGGAATGATCGCCGCCGCGCTCATGTACATGTTCCTTTCCGCTCTTACCTGGATGCTCATTGAAGGGTATCACATTCATCGGATGCTCACCGAGGTATTCCCATCTGATCCACGCCGATTCGTCTATCTGCTGGTCGGCTACATCTCCCCGGCTGTCATCACTCTCGTCGCCTGGCTCTCCAATTCCGACGGATTCGGAACCTCCGACCATTGCTGGTTGACCACTCACAACAACTTCATCTGGTTCTTCGCCGGTCCAGCTGCCGTCATCTTCTGCATAAACACTATGATCCTCGTGAAGACGTTGTGCACAGTGTACCAACACACGAGCGGTGGATACCTTCCGTGCCGCCACGACGTTGACTCTGGTCGATCAATCCGAAACTGGGTCAAGGGATCTCTCGCTCTTGCCTGTCTCCTAGGAGTCACGTGGCTTTTCGGTCTCTTCTGGATTGACGACTCTCATTCTATTGTGATGGCGTACGCATTCACCATCTCCAATTCGCTCCAAGGACTCTTCATCTTCATCTTCCACGTTCTTCTCGCCGACAAGATGCGGAAAGACGTGGCTCACTGGATGTATCGACGGGGTTGCGGAGGATCGAGCGAGTCGTCGCCTGCTCACAAACGACATAATAATCAGAGAGACTTGATGTCTCCTGGGCTGAACAGCTCCTCCGGAAGCGAGTTCCTGGTGAGTCCCTCCTCAGTTACTTCATGCCTCTTGTCTTGTCCTATTGTACTGTATGTGTAGAAAAAACGTGTCGGTGTGACGAAAAAAGCCGACTACTCTCCAGCTGAGGCAGCAAAGAGCAAGAAGAAGAAGAAGAAGAAGCAGGGAAATTGTGAGAACGTGTGATCTGAGTGAATCTGATCTTCCTGTCGGAACAACAAACTAATCTCTTTTCTCTTTCCTCTAGATTAAATCTCACAACTGTGTGCCAACTTTTATCCTCATCATTGCTCAAATGTTTCTTTTGCAGTACAACACGAACGACAAATACCTGACCAGCTCGGATACTACGAATCGATTGGTGTATAACACGCGGATGCCGCATCCGAACCAAATGTCCGTCTATCAACACCACAATCCGCACCACCAAGTTTATGAGCAACAACAACCGGGTAAGCGCTCGCGTGCTCCAGACTTCTCCTAATTGTTTTCTCTCTAGGAACGTACGACTACGCAACAATCGCTTACGGAGACATGCTGCCTGGCCACATGAACCGAACGGCTGCTCCACCGGCGTACCAGCGTCTGGCCCTTGCCGAAGGTCGCTACATGAGCCAACATCAGCTCTACCAAGGCGCTGGCTGGCATCATCGTCCGCCTCCGGAGTTTTCGCCTCCGCCACCGCCACCCAACGTCCCTCAGAATCAGAATGCTCCTCGCCACTACGGGACGGGATCGAGTGGACGACGACCGCCGAGCTCGAAGATGAGTGATGACTCGGCCTACTCGGACGGCGGCTCTTCTTCGATGCTGACGACGGAAGTGACTCCGCAAGGACAGACAGTGCTGCGAATCGACCTCAACAAGCCGAACATGTACTGCCAGGATCTGTAGACGTCTTTTTCTATGTGCGTAGTGTGTAAATACCCACCCATTCTACCGGTATCCTTTTCGCTCCACTAGTTCTAGGTGCCCACTCTGTTCTCATTCAAATGCGGGTCTTCCCCGTTGTGACATTTCCTTTTTGTTTCTCTTTCTCCTCTTGAACCATGTCCGGAAACGAACCTCAATCTTTTGAAGCTTTATTCAGAGGCACCCTCTTCCTACTGGTCTAATATGAATTGTAATAATTTGTTTTATCACATCCTTCCGAAGGATGTCTCGTGTTTCTCTCCTTTTTCCAAAATCCTGTTGTGCCCTCTTTCACCGGTAGCAGTTTTTCGTTGTCGAGATTCATCTTTTTTGTGTTTTCTTTACTCTATCATCAATTTATGATGAGCCAGACCTCTGGTTTTGTCGATTAATTTCGTAATAAATTGAATCATTTAAATCCGATGTGGACGACAAGAAGACGACGTCGTTTCCTTTCTAATCCTTCGCCGTCTCCTGCAAAGTGTCAGTATCGAATTCCCTTCCGTGCATTCTAAATGGCCCACTCGCCCCGGGGGCCTCTTCCTTCCGGAAATAGACTCGCTTCGCCTCCTTCCTGATGACGTCATCCACCTTGATTTGACTGAATGCCAAATGCGAATTTATATTTTCTCTCCGCGAGAAATTATTGTTTTTGCTTCCGTTCTTCAGGTCATTTGCAGACGAACAACGAGCAATTCTTTTGTTTTCGAAGTGAATCCGCTCGCTTTTTATCCCCAAATCTCCCGTTTTTTGCTCTTCCCGGTCGCGAAAAGGGGCGTGGCCTGAAAAGATTCTCGAAACTTCCAATCGATCGATGCGAAATGCTCTGTTTGTCTCATTTTATCGCCCCCTGATGTGGACGAGACATCGAAAGTGTGACGTGGCACTTCTATGAATCACACAGACTTTGATGAAATCGGATAATACTACCGAATACCTCTTATAACTCGAATTTCGAACCGAAACGACGATTCATGCTTTTGAAACGGAATCCCCCCCGCCATTTACATTGGCTTTCCACCGAGTGTTATCTTTCTTTTCGCATCGTGAAACGTCTTCCCTCCGACTCAAAACTCTCCAATCTTTCTCGAAGTTTCCCTGAATCTCACGTGATTCCCATCCTCCCCCTAATCCGATTTTGTTGACCGGAATCGGTCCCACTCATTCTTCTTCTTCTTCACCATTCTTCCGAGTGTTTCTCGAGTGACAGACGACGTCTTCTGAGTCGTGACTAATCGTCTTCTGGTACATTCCGCACTCGGGACACCTGGTGCAGAAAAATGCGAAAACACGGAATCCGGGTGCATTCCTTTTTCCGAGAATTTATGGCCGAAAACAGACGAAATAAGAACGAGACTTTGTAATTGTTGGTCTCGTTGTTTTCCAGAACATTCCGAAATCCCTTCCTAATCTTCTGCCACGAAACTAATCGGTCTGGAACTGGCCGAGTTACCGAACGAGGAGGCCATCGGCGATTTCCAGCCGGTCACGCGCTCACTTTTCCAGAAACATGATGCAACTCGGTGTATGACCTCTCAAATCGGATCAAAAACACGGAATCGTCATGCGGTCATCATCCCGATGATTTCCGATGCTGCCAACTATGCGGAGAGCGAGTTCACGCTCTGCATAATCCGACGATTCTCGCCTGTCTCATTGTGCGCGCCTTCGTGCCCATTCGTGCCAGTTCGAAATGCTGCAGGTGCATTCCGGTGCATTCCATCGATCCGTCACCTCCTCCCAAACGATCAAAGTGACCGAACTTTGGCCAGTCACTCAAGGACTTTTCGGTGCGCGGTATAAAAGAGAGCGGGAGCGACCGGGGGATTTCTGTTTGAATTATGACTGTGTTCGTTCTCTCAGTCCGATCTCTATCTCTGCGAACATGGACCGACTGAACTGGTTCCCTCTGCAGGAACTGGCCTTCTCGATCCCTTGCGTCTACAAGTCACTTTCAGATCCTCGCTGATCTCGTCCGACACGTGGCTTCTCCCGTTTCGAAAACACGTGTCGTCGGAGTGTTTGCACACTTCACAGACCTATCAATTTCTCTCTTTCTCTTCTTTTCTGCAGCCATTGTCCTCGTATCAATCGAAATTAATCAAATCTCGTTTCGAATTTGATAAATTGAATTCACAGAAGCGCGTTGATAACGGTCTTTCGACGCGAAACGGCTTATCGACACACTCGCCACAAAACGATATTCGCTCGACATTTCCTCTGAAAGTTCGGCCATCCGTGTTTTCTAGTCCCTTCATCATCATGTGAAACCTTTTCAACGAATCCTTCCGCGAAACTGAAATGCAAGTCGGATTTCCCGTTTTTTGTTCTCGCGCCACACGCAATTAAGCCCCCACTCAGCCACCGCCATTCTCTCCGCTTTCATATTGGCGGCCAATGTTTTTTACACTCGAAAAGAGACAAGTTTTTACTTTTACAACCTCCCTCCGCCCCAACAAAAACGCCTTTTTCTTGCATAGAAGAGCTTCCGGAATGAAGAGTCCAATCAACTTTTCTTCGGAATTCCCAACGAAGAGTCCATTCGGGCCGACTTCCGCCCATTTCCAATTGGAAGAAGAAGAAGATCACGCAGAGGTGGAAGGATGCACTTACGGGCCGAAACTTGAAATAACGAGTCCTTCATACCTTTGAAGATCTGTTTTCCGTCTTCTACGCGCGTTGAAAAATTGACAAAAAAATGTGTTTACCCAACGGCCCAGACGTTCTTTGGCAGAAGAGTTCGGTGCCCTTTGCGCGCGAAGGTCTCGTTCGTCGTCGACCTCGTCTCCGATCCTCACGAACTTCCTTCCATTAAGTGCCTTCCACTAACACCTTCCGGTTCCCTAATCGGTCTCCTAATCGCTGATCCAATCACTGTTGCAACAGAATGACGTGTGTTTTGTGTTTCTGATTCCGTAGTTTCGATTGTGTACAGTCAATGCTCAAAAAGCAAACATGTTTATCAATTTGAAGAGAGAGAGAGAGAGAAGGGGTGCGCGCTCAAAAACCGGAAACTCTTTCCTTTCCTTCTACTGTTCGCCCTCCCCATAATTGCGGCTCTCGGCACGAAGAATTCGATTGTTCCTTCTCTCTCTCTTTTTTTTTTCATTCGCTCACTCGCATTTCTCTTTTCTTTTTGTTCGTGAGCTTATGAAAAACAAGTTAGATACTTTCGGTAAACATCTCCTTTTCTCCTCTTCTTTTTCCTATATTTTTGTCCTCTCCAACAAGTTTTCCAGTTTTTGAGAGGGTAGTTATAATACAGAAATGAGTCAGAGAAAGTGGAGAACGAGTCGAGACTTTTATTAGTTTCTTCTTCTTCTTCGCCACGAGAAGAAGACGAAGAAGAAGAACTGGTTCGAGGTCAGCAGGTCACACGGGGATTGGCCCCCCTGAAGAAGACGTCACCCCACCCTTCCAGAAGCTTCTCCCTCCTATAGCCGAGACCTTTTGATCATTTCCCAGAAGGAGAGAGAGAGAGGGCGAATTCCAATTCCGACGCTTCTTGTTTGCACAACCTTTTCCGGAGAGAGAAGACCCACCCTTTCCATCATTTTCCAGTGTACTCTGCTTCCCCCGCCCTAGACGCCCCAAGCGCTCCCCGAGAATCGGCTCTGAGTCAGTCGTCTCTCCTCAGAAGCTCCTCGCAATTACCTTCCGTGAAGTCCGCCGCCCTCTGCAAAGTCGTGCTGCTGCAACCCAATTCGGGTCGCGATGACTCACCTCCCGCCCCTTCCGACGCCCCGCCCACTTTGCAGTCTACTCGCTCTCCCCCAGATTGCTCGCTTTTTCGCAACTTTTTTGTTTGCCCTTGCGAAATTTTCGCGGAATGAAGAGACAGCTGATTCTTTACCCGACGTGCGATTGAAAAAAAAACCGAAGATCAAGGAATCAGAATTCCGCTTTTCGTCGGAATATTGCTCGAGTAATTCGCGAGAACGCTTTCTGCTCACTTCTGCCATTCGTATAGCTCTCCGCTGCTCTCTTTCGCTCATTTTTCTCGAGAAGGAAGCCGGCTCATTCTGCGTCCGAATGTCCATTGGTCAGTGCTCATCCGGCCGAATCCGACGTTTGCAATGCAATTACCCACCCTCGGCCCTCTTTTACACACTTTTCCTCCCTTTCTTTCCGTTTCTCTCCCAAAGAATTCCTAATGACACGCGCCTTTTCTTTCGTTTTCCTTGAATCCCCTTCTGATTTTGCCACCTCCTCAAGTACGTCGAAATTGGACTAATTCGGTCAGTGAATCTCTCGATTAGCCTCGTTTGTCGCGCGTTTCTATTTTTCTCTACTCATGTTCCCATTTTGTTGCTGGAAACATCGGAGAACTGCACTCGAAGACCTTTTGTTTTCTCTTTTCTCGCTTTTCATTCTGGAACACATGGATTTCGTAATCTCGTCCTCGTTGCTCTAGCTGGAATTCTCACGAACTGCTAAAACGAAGCATCGTATTCGCAGAATCTGTGATGAGATCTCATCTCCCCTCCGTTCTTTGAACCTCTCCCATCACGATGCTGTCCTCCGCTCGATGTCCTCGCTCCTCCCTTCTGCATCTGGAATCGTGGTCTTTCTGGTCGGGTGCTCCGGTTGCTCCAGCTCTCGCCGGGGGCTCCCGACAACTGTTCCCTCGCCGTTCCAAACTCGCACTCTGTCTCTCGGCTCTCTGTCCGTCTAAGTCTCCCGGCCCCCTTCGCACCATCAGATGTTTTCAAGTCCGCCCAGTCTCCTGACACTCTACACTGCTCCCTCGATTAATCTCCCCCTCCGGGCCCCCCGTCTGTTCTTCTTGTCTTTCTTGTCCGCGAAACGTTTCCCTCCCGCCCTTCTTATCATTCCCAGTCGCCTCCGCTTCCCGATAAACCTCCTCCCACCCGTCGTCATTTCTCTCGCTTCCAGCATGACCGCCACCACCTCCAATACCACCTCTTCGCACCGATTCGCCACCGAGCTTCGTCCTCCGACACTGACGAAACGACGCGACGAACGCATCCGATCGTTCAACTCGTTCGACGACATCACCGAGTCCGAGGAGGAAGACATCCAGGTGAGCAGAAGAAGCCGAAAACAAGACTTGTGTTGTTTCGCTTCCACTCGACAGACCCCCTCGTCTTTCTGAGCCAAATGAGCCGGAATGGAGTGTGTTTTTGGAGGAGTGGGAAAAGGGAAGAAGACGTGCAGAAGAAGGCACCTCTCCCACATCTTGCGCGTCTTTCTCACGTACTCGCCGTCCATTCTGTTTTGACCTCCCCGAATGTTTTCTGTTTTTCTAGCGGACCATACATCTGATTTCTGTACGGGGTCAACAGAAAACGGTGACAAATGGGCGGCAGAACTGTGTAGTCGCTCTAACGATCTACCGTAACCGTGTCCAAATGGGGCCCCATTGCGGCTGTTTGTATGGGACGATCAGAAATCAATCGAGAGTCTCTGTATTTTCGAGTCCGCTAAGTGCCTCTTGAAGCATGTCAAAACAGACGCAGATCATCATAACAAGCATCCCGGCTGCCTACTGCACGCTGGTCACTTCCCTCTGAAAATAACAACTGTGGGGCGCCCCTTCTGGATCGATGGTCGAGAAAAAAGAAAACAGTGGACTCGATTTCAGTTCCTTGTTTTATCGAAAGAAAGATTGTTTACTGAGGGGGGAGAGGCCGGAAAGTGTTATCGAAGGGGGCAAACGTCACTTTTCGAGTCTTCCAGGAGCCGACGAGCAGCAACAGTTCGACGACTTCCGAGAGATCTCCGTACGCGGTCTACGAGCGCGAGAAGATGAGCTCGTCCAAGACGAGGAGCTTCTCGCTCACCAACAATCCGTTTCTGTCGCCGAAGACAATGAGGTGAGCTGTTGGGGAAGATCCGAGAACACGCGTGAGAGCGGATTGACATTTGATCGGATTATCAGCTGCTGGCTCTCGTCTGCAACCGAATCCCGTTGCAGACAATTCCTGCCGTCGACTCCGCGTCTCTCGCGAGGCTTCTCCGACCCGATCGTCCGTCGCAAGTCGTCGCTGCCGACGATCCTCTCGCGCCACTCTCCGGACCACTCGGACGACTTCCTCGGACTGCCGCCCATCCCGGAGGCCACCACTCCCGCCTCGCCCTCCGCCTCTTCTGCCTCCAACACGACCAATCCGTTCCAGAAAAACGACTCGACTAATAACTGATACTTCATATTTTATATTTTTCTTTGAATATTCCAGTTCTTGAAGATGCGAGTAAAGTGATTTTTGATTTGAATAGACCAAGAGTTCATTGTGTAAAAACATACAAGAAAAGAGCAATGATAAGATACAAGAATGGGGGACTCGGAGAGAGTGGATCACCGTCACCGTTCGCAGTTTCCAGTCCCTCCGAACGGGCAAATGTGTTATAGAAGAAGAGATCATTCCTTCGCCGTCTCCGTCACTTTCCGACTCCCAGTCCGGAGTTGACTCCGACGCCGTCCCCAGTTCCGGGAGCCTTGACTCCGACTCCACCGCTGATGCCCACGATGCCGCCTCCCTTCGCGTTCGGATCGTCCTGACCTCTTCGGAAGGCTTCCGGCGTCTTCGCTCCCATGATGCCCAAATCCAGGCCGACTCCCACTCCGACGCTCTCGCCCATTCCCGGTATCGGTCCCACGTCGACGCCCCATCCGACGCCGACCTCCATTCCGGGAACTGCTCCCACTCCGAACCCAAAGTGTCCGTTCACATCCACGTGGCCCATTCCCTTGTCGGTCAGAGGCGGTCCCATTCGAGGTCCCGGCAGTCTGTGGAAGTTCGGCACGTTGCAGAACGCCGCGTAGTCCTGCAAGAAGATTCGAAACGAAGTCGCGGCGGGACGCACTCACTTTGCAAAACTCGACGAGATCGATGCGAAGCGGCTTGCTGGGCTGGCAAGTGTACGCGAACATGGCCTTCATGTCGGAGCAGTAGCTCTGGTCTTTCGGATGGAGGCCCGGATAGACGCGGTACAGACTGGGGTCCGTCCGCTGCTGGTAGTACTGTCCGTACGGCGATCCGTAGTAGTAGCCGCGATGCGACTTTCTGTGCTTCTTGTGGTGCTTTCTCCGCGAGTATCTCTCTTCGTCGTACTCGTCGCGAGCAGAAGGGGGAGCTCTGAAGAGAGGGTAAGATGGCTGGAATCGAACACTCGGAACGCACCTCGTCGCCACTTGCTCGAACGGATCCGCGACGTCTTCAGAAGCTCTTCCGGAACTCGTCTCCTCCGCGATGACTCCCTTGTCAGAATGCTTCGAAAGCTGCTCCAATCTCTCCGCCGTCAATCCGTCTCCATTGATGATTTTCGAGCTCTGCGCCCGGTGGTTCCCATCTGAAACCTCTTCATCTCGTGACGTCATCTCACGAAGAACAATTGATTCGTCGGAATGCCATTGTTCACGATAAGAAAACGAGATTGTTGACGACGCGAAACTTACTCTGACACATTTGGAGATGTGGTTCGGCGGCGCACATTTCAGTTTTCGAGAACGACAGGAAGTGTTCGGTGGGACGTGCTGAAACAAGAAAAAGAGTACTGTAGAGCCACGTCAACTCCGCGGTTTTCAAACTTCTGTGACTTTTATCCACGAAAACTACGTGCGAGACGAAGTACCACGTCACTAGGGGAACATACCATTTCCAATGGAAAATATAGAAACGGCCAAAACGAGAAGCCCTTCAGACAGCGGTATTGACCGCATTTTTGTTCTTCAAAAAATGATTGAATGATGGGTAGAAACTGTTGCGCGAAATGCGGCCCCCCGTCGAAGGTATTCAGTGTCTGCGTCGCTCCGCTTCTCGCACTCCCCGACTGTTATCATTGTTTTGTGAAGTCTCGTTGTGTGACCAATCTTGCCTCTGTGTAACTTTTTTGAGAGACACGGAATCAGCAGTGCCCTTCAATGCCATCACAAACCACTCTCGATGCTTGGAAAAGGTTTCCATTTCAAGGTGATTAAGCTGATCGGGTCGAAAGGGATTCGAAATGCATAACGGATGTTCTGAATCTAAAACAGAGAAACTCTCGAGATTCTGACAGAGAACGGGATTCATGACTTTTTGCCAGTTATTCATTGTTTTTTTGGCCTACTTGAATCAATTTTCAGTTTTTATACTTTTTAATTTAAAATTTCGAGTCTCATGCACGTTTCCAGCATTTTTCAGCTTCCCACCATGGCGCCATTTGGCGCGCCAAATGGCCTAACTTTGAAGGACTAGGATTTTCCTCCGCGACCGCGACATTTCTTCGCAGCGATGCAAGTGCGCTCTGCCGCATACTTTGAAATTTTCGCACATTCGAGAAGAATTTTTCGCGATTTCGATGCATTTTCGAGAGATTCGGCCGATTTTCAGGAACTTTTCTTCATTTTTTGTGAAAAACTGAGTTGCTCAATTAGTCTGTATAACCGAGTTCAAGAAAAAAGTGAATCTCAGCTGAATATGTCATGAAATAGGCCTTTTACACTTTGAAAGTCGTGTTGCGTTTGTCGACTGCTTCTCCAATTTCATTTTTCCAGCATGCTTCCGGTCCAAATTCTGAAGGACAATGCACAAGAAGAGCGCGGAGAGAGCGCTCGCCTCAGCTCATTCGTGGGTGCCATTGCCATCGGAGACCTCGTTAAATCGACTCTCGGACCGAAGGGAATGGTATGCGGTCATTATTTCATACGGAAAGTTCAAATATCTTTACAGGACAAGATTCTCATCAGCGGAAACCCGGCGGAAGCTGGAGGAATCAAAGTCACCAACGATGGAGCCACTATCCTCAAGTCGATCGGAGTCGACAACCCGGCTGCCAAAGTTCTGGTCGACATGTCAATGACCCAGGATCACGAAGTCGGAGACGGAACCACTTCCGTCACTGTTCTCGCCGCTGAGCTTCTCAAAGAGGCTGAGAAGCTTGTCAACCAGCGTATCCACCCGCAAACGATCATTTCTGGATACAGACGAGCTCTCGCCATCGCACAAGATGCTTTGAAAAAGTCGAGTCTTGAGTCCGGAGATAACATCCGCGAAGATCTCCTAAAAATCGCTCGCACGACGCTCGGATCTAAAATTCTGAGCCAGCACAAGGAGCACTTTTCGCAACTCGCCGTCGATGCCGTTCTGAGACTGAAGGGATCCGGAAACTTGGATGCCATTCAGATCATAAAGAAACTTGGAGGATCCATGAACGAATCCTACTTGGATGAAGGATTCTTGCTTGAAAAGCTTCCAGGCATGTACCAGCCAAGAAGAGTCGAGAAGGCCAAAGTTCTCATCGCCAACACACCTATGGATACCGATAAAGTAAAGGTGTTCGGATCGAGAGTCAGAGTCGACGGAGTCGCGAAAGTCGCTGAGCTGGAGGCTGCTGAGAAACTGAAGATGAAGGAAAAGGTGAGAACGGGAAGAAGGATGCAATTTTAAAGTTTCTTCCAGGTTGACAAGATCCTCAGCCACAACTGCAACGTTTTCATCAACCGACAGCTCATCTACAACTACCCTGAGCAGCTCTTTGCTGATGCTAAGGTCATGGCCATCGAGCATGCCGATTTCGAAGGAATTGAGAGACTTGCCCTGGTCCTTGGAGGAGAGATCGTCTCCACTTTCGATTCGCCGCAAACTGCCCAGTTCGGATACTGCGATTTGATTGAAGAGATCATGATCGGAGAGGACAGACTCCTTCGGTTCTCAGGAGTCAAGTTGGGAGAAGCTTGCTCCGTCGTGCTGCGTGGTGCCACACAGCAAATTCTCGAAGAGGCCGAGAGATCTCTCCACGATGCCCTCTGCGTGCTCGTAACTCACGTCAAGGAGTCGAAGACTGTGGCTGGAGCCGGAGCAAGTGAAATCCTCATGAGCACTGCTATCGCCGTGGAAGCTCAAAAGGTTGCTGGAAAGGAAGCGCTCGCGGTGGAAGCTTTCGGAAGAGCTCTCGCCCAACTTCCGACCATCATCTGCGACAATGCTGGACTCGATTCGGCCGAACTGGTTACCAGACTCCGTGCCGAGCATGCCAACGGTCGTCACAGCTTCGGAATCGACATCGAAAAGGGAGAGGTAGCCGATGTGATCACTCTTGGAGTCATCGAGTCGTACAACGTGAAGCTGTGCATGGTCTCCTCTGCCGCGGAAGCCACCGAGCAGATTCTCCGTGTCGACGACATTATCAAGGCTGCTCCTCGTGCTCGCGCTCCGGATAACCGACCATGCTAACTCGATTGCCTTCCTGTCACAAGATCTTTTCATCATTTTCAGCTTTTTCAGCTTTCATTCGAGTGCTTCAATACAATCGTATCTCGTTTATTCTCCTCTCCCCTTCGCTACTCTTTTTTTGATGGAATTTGACACATGTTCTGTTGATAACTTCATTATTATATTTGCCCCCCACCTACCGATCCGCTTAATATTCAAGAATACCCGCGTGTTTTTGCTTGTTGATTTTCTTTTACGTTTGGAATGAATGGAGTGCGATTTTCCGATATTTCAAACATACCGCCAGTTCTAATCTGAAATGATACCTTTGTTTTATAGAACATCGAAGGTTGAGAGATTCATTCAGGAAATGCATCGAAGTGTGCCTCGGTTGATCCGTTCGCAGGGGAACCTGTTGAAAGCGATCTTCGGGAAAGGAACTGAGAAAGAGGCTGTGAAGCAGCTGACCTTGGAGGAGCAAGAGAAGCTTCGCAAGACGCTGCCGAGTATCCGAGCTCGAGAATCCACCCAGATTGCCGCTCCCGACGATGCCGTCACTGAATTGGACGACACGCTTTTCGATAGCAGAATCGATATGGATGCGATTCGAGCGAGAGGATTCCTCAAGTACACTCAGAGCTACACTCCCTCCCCCGGAGTCAAAAGCCAGGTGCTCGAGGCGGCTTCCAGCTGTCTTCAGAAGGCCGGAATCAGCGCCGCAGCTGTCGAGCAGTACGAGTTTGCCGACGGAGACAATGCGCTCAAGTTCGAACTGCTCACTCGACTCGGAAAGTCAATCTCACACTGGCCGACGAACGGAAAGCTTCTACAGCTGAAGACTGTGGCTGACGTCGTCGAATTTTACGAAACACCCGTCAAAAACGTCTCGGCGTACACAGAACTGGCGCGCGACGAAACAAAACCGAAGAATGTGTCCGTGATGGAGCACGCGGTGCGATTCCATCCGGAAGACACGCATATGTATCACGGAGGAGTGACTGCGTTCCCGGGAAGGGGTGGAGAAGTGCTCTCGCTTCGACAGAAACGGTTTCTTCGTCAATTCCAGCCGAAGAAGGAATGGTTCGATTACGACGATCAGGTGAGTTCATCCTTCAGTATATGACTCAACTATTCAATGTTTTCCTGCAGACATTCGACTACTCTCGACCTGACAAAAACATGCCGTGGGATCCAGAAGTGGCGAATCAAATGGACAAGTACACAGACAAACGATACAATCTAAAAACGAAGCAGTTCACAAGAATTTGAATAATTACATCAAGTCTCGGTTTTTCTAGTTTTTCGTAGCTCATTTTATTAGATCCGTTTTTGTTCTTTTCGTTTTTGTAAATATTCTGTTAAAAGTATGGAAAGCGCAATTGAGTGGAGTCCGAAATGGTCATCCGGCCATCTGGTTACTGTCAGTGTTAGAAGACGCCGGTCTCGATTTCTTCGAAGGGGCTCGACATTTTTCATTTGCCTACTGAAGCCGTACTTCGTCTTTCAGTACAAATGCTCAGAATCTGCTCTCGAGAACCTGCCCTGAGAGTGAATGTTTTGTCCTTGGAAAGGAAACATCCACACAAAGTAGACTCAAGTCGCGAATCGAATTGTAACACAAACTGCGGTTTCAACTCTTCATGGTACAATAAATGAAAACATTGTTGCAGAAGGAAAGCTGCTTTCAAACTACGGGAAATAATGAACATGGGGAGACTAAATATTTAAGGGAGATGGACAATTTAGTGAAGGAAATACACAGTATTCATGAGAACGCTGCGGTGATTTACACCTGCGGGTTTCTGAAGTTGTGTCCGGCGTAGACGGCGTCGGCTCCGAGCTCCTCCTCAATGCGAAGCAGCTGGTTGTACTTGGCGAGACGCTCCGAGCGGCACGGGGCTCCGGTCTTGATCTGGCCAGTGGCGAGACCGACGACGAGGTCGGCGATGAAGGTGTCCTCAGTCTCTCCGGAACGATGCGAGACCATGACTCCCCATCCGTTGGCGCGCGACAGCTTGGCAGCCTCGATCGACTCGGTGACCGATCCGATCTGGTTGACCTGGAAACGAAGCGAATGCAATGTTCGGGCGGGTCTGTGTTACCTTGAGAAGAAGGCAGTTGCACGACTTCTTGTCGATGGCAGTGCGGATTCTCTTCGGGTTAGTGACGGTCAAGTCGTCTCCGACGAGTTGGATGGTGGTGGCCGCGTGGAACTTGCCCCAGTTGTCCCAGTCGTCCTGGTCGAAAGCGTCCTCGATAGAGACCACCGGGTACTCCTTGATGAACGACTGGTAAAGCTCGGCGAGCTGATCTCCCGAGAGCCACTTCGAAGAGTCCGAGTTGGGGTTCTTGAAGTCCAAGTCGTACTTTCCTTCCTTGAAGAACTCCGAGGCGGCAACATCCATTCCGATCGAGATTTTTCCGGTGTATCCGGCCTTCTCGATAGCGACATTGAGGAGATCAAGTCCTTCCTTGTTGTCCTGGATGTTCGGGGCGAAGCCTCCCTCGTCTCCGACAGCCGTGGAGTCAAGTCCGTACTTCTTCTTGATCTCGGCCTTCAAATGCTGGTAAACCTCGGCTCCCATGCGCATAGCCTCGGCGAAACTCGAAGCGCCAACTGGGAGGATCATGAACTCTTGCATAGCCAGCTTGTTTCCGGCGTGAGATCCTCCGTTGATCACGTTGAAGGCAGGAACTGGCAAGACGACCTTTCCGGTTCCGGCGAGCTCGGCGATGTACTTGTAGAGCGGGAGTCCCTTGTGGACAGCTCCAGCCTTCGCGACGGCGAGGGAGACTCCGAGAATGGCGTTGGCTCCGAGGTTGGCCTTGTTCTCGGTTCCATCAAGAGCGATCATGAAGTCGTCGATGTCCTTCTGAGAGGTCACATCGAAGCCCTTGGCGATGAGAGCCGGAGCGATCTTCTCGTTAATGTTGCTCACGGCCTTGAGGACTCCTTTGCCGAGGTGCACGGCCTTGTCTCCGTCACGCAGCTCGAGAGCCTCATGGACTCCAGTGGAGGCTCCAGAGGGCACGGCGGCACGGAACACTCCTGCAATGAGCGAAATTTCATCATCAATTGGGTTGCATCATACGCCTACCTTTCTCAGTGAAGAGGTCTACCTCGACGGTGGGGTTTCCACGAGAGTCGTAGATTTGGCGAGCGTGAATCTTGGTGATCGGCATACTGTAAGAAACAACCTGAGAAAAATGAAAAAGAAAAATGCAGTTCAGAGCGGATTGGACAACTTGTAAACAAAACACAGACAAATGAAAATGCGCGCCGCTGGGGAAGGCGAAGCAGAAAAACGAGGGGGAGCGAGTGCGAGAAGAGAGGCGGCGCCGTCAAACGGACAGCACAAAAAGAGAGAAAAAGAGAAAGAGAGAGGGGAAGAGAGCGAGAAGAGGGAAGAGAACACAGTGAGAGTGGAGTGTTTGTGAGAGAGAGAGAGAGAGAGCGGTCTGGGCGCTCGCTCCCGAAACCGAAACGGCCTTCTTCTCTCCCTCTTTTTCGGCGAGGGCACTCTCTTCTAACGGAGAAACGAGAAATCGATCAGACACTTCTTCAACTCTGCGATCGAGTTCTGCAGCCGAGAAGAGCCGACGGCCGAGTGCGAGAGCGTCGAAAACAGGGGAGCCGCCGTCGCCGGCAGGCAGGATGGGAGAGCAGAAGAAGAAACGACCGACAACTGCCAAGCAGAGCAAGGAAGAGAAACGCCTGCCGTCCGCCAAAATACGTGACTTGCCCTACTTTCAGAGGCTTCTTGTGGGAGGAGTGCCCAAATCTCGTCATTGATCAAAGAACAAAATGTAAAGATAAGGGAACGAAACAGTGTAGCGTATTCGCAAAAAACAATGACGCGCTTGATCGTTTTTGTGAGAAAGAAGGCGGCGTTCTCGTTTCTTTTCTTGTGAAACAGAAGAAAAATCATTCGAGCTGAGGAAAATGGACAACACGAAAATCGAGAAACTTCCCGGTCAATATCGATAGATCAAGTCTTAGTTTGATCTAGATCGAAACTTAATGTTTTCGTTATATGTGTCTCGACCTTTCTTGCTTTCTTCTTCGTATCGAGGAACGGCGAGGAATTATTTATGAGAAACCGCTGTTCCAGAGGTGCATACTTACTGTCCCCGGAGGAAGTTATTTCGAGTATAAAACTGGTAAACAAGTTTACTTTTTCTCTGAGTCGCGTCCAAGGGAACAGGAACACTGTTTCGAAGATGTCGCCTTTCTTTCGACAGAATGAAACTGTACTGTGAAGGGGAGGTTGCAGACTTTTGGAAGCACGACTAGGGAAGTGTGCATGAAAGTGAAACGGGGTGTCATGCTGTTAAAAAAACGAGTTACGAGTTGGTAAAAGATTGCTTGCTCACGTTTTGAACTGTTCGGTCGGGCGGCGAGAAGAGACAAAAAAGAGCGGGAGGCAAACAAAATCACTCTCAGAGGAGGCGAGCTCTGGGGCATTCAGAAGAGAGTCTCAGACGACTGGCAAGAAAGAGGAAAGAGAAGAGAGATAGAATGGGGCCAGAGGGAAAGAACGAACCGATGATTGTTCCGATGGCTGTGAGAGGGTCCTCCGCGAACGAGCGACGTGAGCGAATGAGCAGCCGAAAGGAACGGGACGAACATTGGAACGGAGCGGGAATGATGTGTGGAAATTGGGAAGAAACAAGGAGCGAGACAGAACGAGCACGTCACGCGAGTCCGTGAATCAGACTGTTTCTAGCCGAGAAGCCGTGCGAAGCGATTTTTCCTTCGATTCGATATCCGGCATTGAATCTTAGCAGAATGATGAAATTAAGGTTGATCAGGAAGCACACACTTCGTCCGATTTACTTTGATCTGGCGGCGGAGAGTTCTTTTCGAAAACAATTCGAATTACCGTCGCGCGCTCTCTCTGTCTGCGTCTCTCACGTGTTCCTCTCTCTCGATTCCGGCGAGTTATCATCATTCTGTTGTCTCGTGACGAGCTCTTCCGCTTTTATTCTTCCAATTTCAAATGCATGTCGCCGCAGAAAACTATTTAGTCTAGCGCAATAAAAGTCGGTTTCTCGACGTTTCCTTCAGTTTCGCACTCTCATTTTTTCGCATCTGCAGTCTTTCGCAAGAAAAATCCCAACCCAAAAAACAGCTTCGCAGAAATTCGTAATTTAATCGATAATCCCGAATCTAAAAAAAAAACTTATTTTTTCTCAATCTATCTGAAGAGCTATTTTAAAAAATTCAAAAACAAAAACGCGAAAAAAAGCCTTCTACCCTTCATATCCCTTCTCGTTTCGCTATTTCGGCTCTCTGCAAGCAACAACGCAATTCATGTGCAGAAAAGTAATAGTGTAGTGCAACTTCTCGGCATTTCTTTTGCTCACTGTTGTTTTGGCGTTTTTGGCTGTTCTCTAGAGACCTCCCACTCTATTCCTGCCCGAATAAAACAATCAATGTTCATTTCAGTGGCTAAGGCGTAAGAATCGATGGAATATGTTTCCTCTCCGCTGTTTTGCACTCTTTCCTCACTCCGTTTCTTTTCTCTCGTCCCCTCTCACTCGCCCCACACTAGTTTCGCTCCAACTTTCGGAAAAACGCAGAAGCCGTCATTGTTTCTCTTCTACCTTCTTTCTTATTTTCCATTCTTTCAGGTATCCCAATAACAAAATGAATAGTCCAGAAGATAGCGCAGTTCGAGAAGTAAGCTAACGCATAATTCCGATAAAAGCCATGGATCTTTTTCAGCTTGGAATGTTCACAGTGAATGTTCTCCAGGGAATGCTCGACATGCACGATTCGGCCTCCGAACTCGTTCGCTACTCATTCCAATCACGCACTTTGAAAGATGTCGTGCGGCGTGGAACTGAGAATCCAGAGCTGATCGAGCAGATAAAGGACAAGTTGAACGATCTAGTCGAGTATCTGAACGAGGAGATTGTCAATTACGCGGGAGGCGCAACGGAATTCGGAATGGAAAACCGTCTGTTCACTGAACTGATGAAGAGAATTCATCTGATGTACGAAGTTTGGCTCGCGATGAGTGTGAACGAGAATTACCAGAAGTATGACTTGACGAAACACGTCGACGCCACCAAAGATGCCGTTCAGAAGACGTTCGAGATCTGCGAAAGTGAGTATGCATGCATGCCGCTACAGCTTCCCTTCACGGCTATTTTATTCGCACTGCCTGCTTGCATTTCTTTTCTTTTCAGACTTTCCGCGTTGGAAAGAGCTCAGCCAGGCGCATCGCGAGTTCTTTCTCGAGCAGCGGGAACAACAATCGGGAGAGGTGACCGTCGAGCCAACTATGTTCGCGCGAGAGGACGGCGTCGTAACTTCGCTGGCCTACCAGCAAGCACTTTCCGACGAGGACGCCAAGAAGAAGCAGTTCGTGGCGAAGACGGAGAAGGTAGTAGAGACCCCTAAAAAGAAAAAGAAACGGAACAATAAGAAGAAAAATTCTCAGCAGCCACAAAAGTAGACCTCTTTCTTGTACCATGATTTTGAGTTCTGAATGTCTCGGACCGTTCCATTTTGTTTTCACCCACATTGTGATTCTCTATTTCTGTCTTATCATCATCGTCATGCATATTTCCTTCTAGTATTTGGGTATTTTTTTTCAAAATAAACGTGTTTTCAGCTTTGAAGACTTATAAATGTTGTGACTTTGCGAGAGAAATCTGGATTCTTCCAGGTGCTCAACAATTACCGCGCCAAAAATCCAGACTTCAAAACGATGCGCGAGCTGATTGGCATGAAGACGAACTTCTGTCTGGATGGCATCCACACCGAAACCCTCATCAACGTGTCAGTCCAATCCGGGACGTTTCTTCACTCATCCTCTCCTTTCTTGCAGTTTCGTCTCCGTCTGGGATCTAGCCATTGAGGAGGAGAAGGAGAAGTACTTGTTCATCTCGCTTTTCAAAAAGGTGTTCATGCTGATGACTGATAAGAAGAGAAACGATCTGGCGGGCAAATTGTTCGACAAGTATCGAACCGACGGAAACGACGTCCTTCCGTGTCTCGAGAACTTCATCGAGAATTTCCAAGCCGGACTCACGGCGGCCCTCAATCAGCTTCCTCTCGACTCTGCCGTTCTCAGCAACAACACGAATATCGCAGTCTTCGAGAAGGCCAAGCAGGAGGTGAGAAGACTCTCCGTTCTCATTCGTCCGTTTTTTCCAGATTGTTTGGTTCCTGCTCGTATCGCCTGGAACGACTCTCCAGCAACTTCTGATGATGTGTGTAGACAACAAAGGCTACATCCCCCTCGTCATGCGCATCTGTCGCTGCCTGCCGACTCTCTTCGATCGGTCTGTTCATGTCACGCCTCTTCCTCACGAAAAAGGAGAAAAGAATCTGTTGTTGATCACCATCCTTCATCGAGTCTTCATGATCGGACGTACCACGTGGACTTCCGCGTCGCAGTGGGAGAATGCCGGATCGATGGCGTCGTCGTTTGCAAAGAATCGGAAACGGAAAGAAGGACAGTCGGAGACTCCCGAAGACAAGGCGGTCATCGATCCATTCTTCCTCGTGCAGTTCGCTTTGGAAGAACTGATGATTGAGCAAAGAAAGCCCCAGAAGGCCGTTGAGACTGTTGTGTTGATTCTGAAGCGCATCTTAGCCAACAACAACAACGCGCGAATGACGTCAACGTTCCGATTCGCCTCTGGGTTTGATGATACTGGTGATCATGTCGTCGCGACTCCTTACATCATGCATCTCATGTTTGAGCTCCTAGTGGAATTCGACGGAAAGTCGCCGGAAGTAACGGAAGGAGCCAGAGAGATTCTGAAGTCGATCGGAGGTCGTCTGCAAAACGAGAAGGTCTTGATCGACGAGAACACTATATACAGCCTCAGTGGAGACTTCAATGGGGCTCCCTGGTGGATCAAGTATTCTATCTTCTCGTGGTTCGCTTCTTCTCTACAGAATCCGAAAAGACAAGTCCCTTCTGGAGTCTACATCTCGCTTCCGGAAACACAAAAAGACGACTTTGAGCAGATAAAGTCAGAGGGCGAGACCACAGTTTCCGAGGATTATCTTAAATCTCTTTTCGAGTTGGGACTTTTCGATGTCGATCTGGCCGTTGATCTGCTCCGTCGTGGCACTGAAATCAAGTTCGGAGGATCTGACGTTATCGAGAAGATTGCGTTGGCTCTCGTCGACTCCTTTGGGAAGAAACTAGCGAAAAGAAACGGAGGTCGAGATATCGGCCGACTTATCGCCGAGATGCTTCGAATTTTCGATCCGATTCGTGAGCTCGTCGCCCTTCAGACGTACTCGAGCAACTATTTCGAGAGCATCAAAAAGATTGAGCACATTCTCGTGATTTACAAAGCCGCTCGTATTGCCAGAGAGAAAGAAATGGGAGCAGTCAGAACGGGAAACGATCAGACTCCTCAGGCCGCCTATGATGAGATACTGTCTGCGAAGGAGGTCGCCGAGCAACTAATGGATATATTCTGTGAGACTGCAAAGACACACGTCGAGAAGGAATCATCTGAAGTGAAGGAGCACCGCGAAAAGGCCAACACCATCATCTTCTCGCCCGGACGAACTCCGGAACAGTGGGAAGCAATGCGGGAGCTGCACGGGAGAGAACAGACTCTTGTGCTGCAACTGACGATGCTCTATCTGGAAGCGTCACACTTCGCGGCGTTCTATCAGGCGGCGCCTGTCAAACTGCAGCAGCTGATGCATGTGACCCTGGACAGACAGTTCGATTCGCAGAAGTGGGTCACGAAGAAGGTGATGGACGACGCGCTGACCGAGTCGAGAAAGGCAAGGATTTTCGATCGCGCCTTTCTATTGAAGGCCTATTATTTACTTTCGGCCTCTCGAACAAATCTTCAAGTTTCAGACTGAAGTCGTTTACGCATTTGTCGAGAACCCACCAGTTGTACAGCCAAGGGAGCTCGAAAAAGAAGTCGTTCAGCCAGTTAAACAGTCCGAATTGCTGCCCCCAAAGCAGCCGGCTCGCCAGGAGAAGGAGAATGTCTCTGCCGAAAATGCCACTTTTGGAATGAGCGGAGGAGGTAAGCGTGTATGAGAGCAATGAATCACCATTCAGCACAGAGCCTTGCGATACTGCATGAATATCACTTTGACGTTGTTTTTGCGGATTGTGTGTTCTCTTTCAGATCGATACGCACGGACAACGCAGAACCAGCATCATGGTGAAGGGTATCGTGGCCCGAACAACCATCGAAAATATCACGCGGAGCACGACCGCCCTACGTCTTCTCGTGGACCCCCCGGCGGACAGTTCCGTACCAAGAAGCACTGGGATCCGGTCTTAGATACGCAGAATCTGCCGCCCAGAGATCGTGAAGTTGTCTATCTGAAGTCGAAATACTCGCCTCGTCCGAACAACAGAGACTATCACCATTCAAGGCGTTCGTACGAATCGGAGAAGCTCTACTACGAAGATCGGGCGAAAAGTCCGATGAAGTCGTCGGATGACGTGAGAAGAAGCGGAGACGTGAGAAAGTACTCCGAGTCGAAAGACTACGACTCGTGGGACTGTCCGTCACGTCGTTATCCGTCCGAATCGGACTACTCGCTTGATGACCTGGACAACAGGTAGCCTTTTCGCTCGCATGAATCTATCAGCTTCTTCACCACTTCTTCTCATTTCCATTCACTTGTTTTCTCTACTTACCAAACTTTTTCTCAGACATATCGACAAAACTGTTCGAGCCGTGCACCAGTTCGCCCGCCGTGACTCATTCTCCTCGCGACCCGGCACATCCTCCTGCAGCCCGCCGCCACAACAACAAGGGGGGCCGGAAGTCAAAGGCCACAAAAAACGGACAGGCTTCGAATCAAGGGCCCACAACGGATTCTCATCGCGCAAAGCAGCAACAGCCTTCGGAAAACACCCACAACGTCCCGCCTACGTCGGCCCACGTAAGAAAAGAAGATCAAGCGCCACTGCTTCAAACGAACTCGTTTCAGACGACTTCGAACAGGAAGAAGACGGGAAGAAGAGACTGAGATCGGGACAAGCGGACCGCGAGCAGCTCGCCGCTGCGATGGGATTCAATGAGCGAGTGGCCGATCCGACCCATCAGAGACCCCGACGCGGCGGCCATCACTGATCTCTCCTCCACGTTCTCATTCCACTTCCGATTTCTTCGCTTTTTGTTGCTGACCTGTTTCCATTCGATTAGCCTTCCTATGCTAACTCTTTTTTCTGTTTCGATTTCTTGCTCGTCGTCTGCCGAAGATCGAACTCTTCCTCTTATATTCTTACGACTGTTTCGATTGCTTTGCCCCCGTAATTATTTTCGTTTCAAGACCCTCCTCGCTTGAGATTTTTCTCGCTTTTTCTGCACGGAATAAAACGTTTATCGTCAAATTTATTTCCTGTTAGAGTAAAGCTTGAAAATGTGAATGTGCAGATAAAATTGAAATGGAACGGATACAGCAAGATGAGCAAAAAGAATCTGAGACACGAAAACTTTTGATGAGAGAATTAATAGATGATCGGAGTGACAAGGGAGGGAACTAGCGAGAACTGGGGAAGGAAGCTAATTAGACGGGAAGACGACAGGGGAATCGTCGAAATCGGTTTGTTGTTGTACTGCAAAAAGACTGTTAACGGTGTGAAACAGATAATGAGGTGAGATGGTGAAAATGTACATCTAGTTGACACGAAATATCGAAAACAAACACGAATCATCCACTACTATTCACAAGGAAGGGGGATTCATAAAACACAAGGCGAATCGGGAAACGACGAAAAAATCACCGAATGAACGGGTTTTTGCCTGACTTTTTCGGTTTTTCGTCATCCGAATAAACGAACTCTTCTCCGTAAGATCCGCCGTAGTAAACTAGAAAACGTGAAAGTGTTCTGATGGGTCTATGATCGCAAGAACTTGAGACACCTACCCAGGAGTTCCTGACCGATCCGTACAGGCTTGACGACGCGATAGAAAATCTTCCCGTTTGTCTGGAACGCAATCATGTTCTGCTCATCGTCATCTGGAAATTTCCTCAGTTTTTTTCATAAGAAACTTCTGAAACGGACGCCGTGGACTGTTAATGTATCGGAGCCAATTGGACCTCTCCGGGTCGGATCCGTCGATGTAACACCTCTTGTCGCCAGATCGGATGACCCAAGCGTAACCGTCTTTGTGGAATTCGCTCTTCTTCTGACAACGGACGCCTTTGTACGGCCCGAAGACCATACCGATCGGAATGAACGCCGTCGCAACAACTCCGAGACCGGCGTTCGGCAACTTCGACTTCTCGATATTGAAAAGTACCGGAAGCGTTTGCTCCGAGTATGTTTTTCCGCCTTTTCTTGCTGGATCCGGCTTGAAAACGCGATCGGGAATTTTGAAGAGCGGATGAAGACGGCAATACGGGCGGTAGAACTTGTTGCATCGTTCGCAGTCTGGAAAACGAAAAGACATCGTTGCTTATTGGGATTCGGAAGAACTCACGAATGTCGAGGTTCTCGTCGTAGGCGTGGTCGGCGATTTCCGTTCCGAGCACGTTGACTTCCGCTTCAGTTAGCTCCTGGAGTTCCCTGTACAAGTACTGGTCGAGCTCGCGACCATTTGTGCATTCGACAATGGTGATTGATCCGTCAAGGAAATCGAGCGCCAATTTGTACTTTTTCTTGAATTTTACTCCTGTTATACCTGTTCATCCATCAAAATCTCACCGACTGCTCTTTTTTTGTTTGCGTTTCCGACTGCACGACGACGCCGTCGGAATCGCAAATCCCAGGTATCTGTATGCTGCTCATCTCTGTAAAGAACAATGTCTTACTTGTAAGTTCAGAAAATATTAAAGAAAATTGTGAGCGAATAAGCAGACAGCTGTTCAACTTTAATAAGCAACTGCCGGAAAATTATGGAAAACCACGAGTTTATACAGTGGAGCGCACTTGCTGTACACAACGGCGGAAACTCAAAAAAGATAAATATTACAATTTTTGATTCGATTGTTTCTGTTTTTGAGTATTTTCGAATTTAAGATTTCTTTCCGCGAAAAAATGCCTGAAAATTGATAGAAATCTCAAGAGAAAAGAGTGAAAACGACGTAAATATTAAGCAACACCCCTCCGCCCCCCGTAAATCGACACTTGGGGTGGACCTATGCGCCTTTAAACTTCTTGGACAACAGACGGCGAACAGATAAGATAAAAACAAATCGATAAAAAAAAATTCGCCACTCGACTACGAACAAGATTCCTCCCGTTCCAGTCTAAGAATCTAAAGTTTGAAACCCTTTTGTTTCTCAATTTTGAACTGCCGCTTGCGATTACTGTATTCGTGGCCAGATATCCATGTCGTAAGTACACACGCGCCTTTAACCCATTTCGATTCCCGGTAGATTTGAAAAATTCTTTCCAAGTGCTTTTCAGTTCTCGAAAACTTTCAGATTTTTTCAGGGCAATGCGAAAAAAATATCCTTTTCATGTGTGCATTCTGTTCTTCATCTTTTGCGCGTCTACGATGGCAGCAGTGCCATCGATCGGTGAAATTCTAAAAACTGATCAATACGTTCTCGTCACGTATTACGGCGGTGTCACTTCTGCTGAATCAAACGTTCCTCCTGGAGCATGCCCACTTTTGATGCTCAGACCTACTACGTAAGTAATCCATTCTACAGAAAGGGTCTTATTGCTAGTTTAGAAAACGACGTGATCACGGCGACTACGTGGGCTTCCATCTGATTCGTGATCCGAACGGACGCATTCCTCCAAGATACATGTCCGTCGTGTCATATGCCGGCATTTTAGAAATTAATTTATACGATATAAATGTAATTCCATTTGAAAAAAACACACGTAAATTTACGTTTTCAGATGACGGAAGTCTTTACATCGTCTCGAAAGACAGTTTCTAACAGCGACCTTGTCATGCGGAATTCAATGAGCACTTTCCGACCGGTAAGTTTACAAACGTTCTCGTAGTTTAATCTTCTTCGTTTGCCGGTCAATTCTTTATTCGATTCTACCACGAGACACCTTTTCGTTGACTTTTCCACTATCGACAGAATCATTTACAAGCAATACTATATCCACGGACTTTTCACATGTTTGTCTTTCTTCCTCAGATTTGTCTCCAAATGTGTATTGTTTCAGCGAACGCTTATCCGCGGTTCGTACGGGACATTGAAAAAACGTCGCCCAGGAGTCGGTTCGACTGGGCTGAAGACCATTACGCGGGAAAGTTCTACTACAAAGAGAAAGTAGACAACGAGATCGGACTCTTCGAGATACCCATGACGTCATTCGTTCCGACGGTTTCAGAGGGCGAGCCCGGCATCAGAGTCGGAACGCTCAATGAAAAAGGGTCTTTTCACGGGTAAAAAAAAGCTCCTCTTTTCCCAAAAACTGTTTTTCCCAGAGCTAACGGTGGAGCTCTTTACACGGTCAGCAGAAAAGAGGTGAATGGTGAATCAACATTGTTCGCCTCTCTCGTTCCGACCGATTTGGGCGCCGGTCTACAGTGCAAAATCGCCCGGAAGCCATCGGAAGTTCCCGAAAGATTCAGCTTCATCGTCATCAGAGGAAACGATTTTTGCATGTTGAGAGACGGTCCGGAGTACAATAAAAAGAGCTGTGAGGCCGAGCAGAGAGAATTCATGGCGTCGCACGGATATGTAAAAACCCAAAAACTTCCTTACACTCTCAACTTTTTCAGAACAACGACGACTCGTCGGACGCCATAAAGTGGCTGCTCGTGGCGTGTCTTGTCATGTTCATGATCATCGTGCTCTTGTTCGTCTACATTTACTGGCTCCGCTCAACGTTCATCTCCGACGACGAACGAGACCATGCGAATGAGGTTTTTTGAAAAAAAGAACAGCCCGTTCAATCTACTTTCAAAAAAGCGTTTTCAGTACGAAACCGAAGCATCTCTGTTTGTTTCGAAGCAGCGTAGCTTCCCGTCGGCGTATCAGGATCCGGCTCTTCTAGACGTCTCCGTCGATAAGTGGAACTGATTGATTCTCTATACTTCTTTTTATCGTTCCCGTCTCCTTTTTTTCTGTTTGACTGTTCCATTCCTTATATCTCTATTTCATAGTATACTGTTCCGTCTCTTTTCTTCTCGAAAATTTTATGCCAATCGATCTTACACATTAGTTTTATTAGACTTTTTCATTTCTGTTTCTTCTGCTTCTCTGTAGATCTCTCGTTAATGAAGAAATGCGGACAAAAAAAACATATTTAATAAGATTAGTTTATTCAGACTTTTACTAATATGAAACCCTGTGATGGCTGATAAGAAATTAGGTCAATGGGGGAAAATGGCCGATGGCACACCGGAAAAAAGGATCCGTAGGTGGAAGTCTAATAATCATAAAAAAGTGAGATCAAGAGGGGGAAGTTGAGCATTATGACATGCTGGCGATTTCGTATTTTTGCCTTCTGAATATCAGAACGACAATGGAAGTCGTGACGAGAATGACGATCTGAAAAGGGGCGGAGCTTCGTGAATTCTGAAGAGAGAGAGAGATTCTTACCATCGTGAGAAGGATCGAGGCGACGAGAATGAGGCGGAAGTCGGCGCAGATTCTCTCTTCCGCCTCCTCGGACAGCTTCGATTCGTTGACGTCCGCATTCTGGACTTCTGATGATTCCACGTGGATTTCCGGACACGTGGCATGTTCTGGAACTGGTGGAACGGGCGGCTCGGAAACTGTGGCGTTGATGAGCTGCGAGATTTCCAAATTCTGGGTGCGCACGTCGATTGACGGAAACGAGGATTCGGAGGATTCTCTGAATTCGGGGCATTCGAGAAAAGGTTTCCGACGGGCTCAACGGACCTCTTCTTCCTGCGTGACAAGTCACACTTCGGTTTGGGACAGTCTCCGGACGGCGACTGCGGATGCAGACGGACTTGACACGCGAAGTAGACGATCGGCGAGTTCGAGACGCCGAACACCTTCACTTCGGCGCCGACGTGTGTCCGATTGTGGTACTCGAGCTGCGGCATTATCGACTCGTGCTTCGAGCAGCCGGACGAATCGATCACTTCGTGCTTTTCCTCGCCGCCGACTAGTTCGCAGTTCTCGATCATAATGCACGATTCCTGAAGTCGTCAGGGCGATTCAGAAGAGTTGCGGATTGAGTTGAGACTCACGTATACGTTGTGGCACTGCCACGAGTGGAAAACGGACTGTCCGAGAGTCAAACGACCTGCGGGAGAGCCTCCCGGACGGGACAGAACCTCGTAGGAACAGGAAGGGCCCTGCGAGTCGGCGGGAGGAGGCTGCGGGGAGCCGATGGAGAGCGACGAGCCGTTGGACCTCTTCTGGTGGAAGCACTGCATGTGGAAGACGCGGTCGTCAGCGGTCGTGAACTCTGGGTGGAACGAGACGGACACGGAGACCTCGAGGATGACTCCCGTCGGACGGAGGCTTCTGAAGAGGACGGACGACTGACAGAAGAGGCGCCGGAGACTCACCTCCTGCGAGGAACCATGCACTCTTCGTGCGGAATCAGTATCTCGATCTGGTTGTTCGTGACGAGACTCTGGAAAAGCGTCTAGAATCAGTCGAACCCCCCTGACAAGACTCTCTTCTCTCTGAACTAAAAGCTCGGAACCTCCTCAATCCACGAGAATATTACCCCGGGGACTCGTGAAAAACCCGCTCTCACTCCCATTTTCGTGAGTGCTCTCACCTGAAAACATGATTTGTCCGGAGTGTATTTCACATCCACGTGTCCCAGAAACGTTGATTTCGTTCGCAATTTCACATAAATCGCATCGGCGGCACAGCTGAAAATGGAGTCATTGGCAGTCGAAAATCAAGTTTTCCCTTCGCGATTTCATATTCTCCCCCCTTCCCGTGCCATTTCGTCATTTTGGCGAAAAAAGGGAAAGAAATCGAATTTGAAACCGAGTCACTTGCTCCTTCTTTTCGTCCCGAAACTCAATCAAGTCCCCTCTTTTTGCTACCTTTTTTTTCTTTTCGCTTCTCTTCTTTCCACACAAAACTAATATGTAAATCGGAATCGGTCGGTTTGGCGGGAGCGAGCGACGATTTTAATATAAAATACTCGAAAGATGATGACGAGGCGAGAGAGCGCGCGGCTCGCTGAGACGCAGACGGACGTGTTTGAGCAGGAGGCTCTTCGTCCCCGAGCAGTGTTGTTGTTTGGTATTGCGTGAAACGAAATGAAATGGCATTCGATTTCGTTTGTTGCGGCTTCCGGGAAGCACTCGGGTTGGGGGGCCAAAGCAGTCGTACTGATTGTACTTGACGTGGCACTACAGTATCCCCCTCTACAACTTCTTCTTCTTCGTCTCGTTTGCGAGAAACTTCCGTTCAGAAACCCATTTCATTTCCGTCGCTTCCGTCTGCGTCTCTTCGTCTCGCGCACTCTCTCGCCTCGTAGTTCCGTTTAGGGCGGTCAAATATGCAAATGTGATACTCTTTTGGAAACCCTTTCCGAAGCCATTAATCCTGCGCATTGTGACACGCAGCGTACGTTGGGAGAAGAAGAAGAACCAAAAAGATATGCTCTCGGGATGCATTTGTACGATTGCGTGTCTAATCCCGCTGATGTCTTTCTCATTTCGATTCCAATGAATTGAATGAAAGCGCAGAAGCAGACGCATGGGATGCGCACATCCCTCTAATGGGGGGGGGCTCACCTGACGGTCGGCTCGCCGAGCACCTCGTTGCGCGGCGGCGGCGGCGGCTCTTCCTGACACTCGACACCTCTGTTGAATAGGAGCAAGATGAGAAGAAGAAGAAGCAGAAGAAACGAGAATCGCCAGGCCATAATATTTCGATTTCACGACGATTTGGTGCTGCTTTTCTCTGCCTTCGCGAAGGGGAGACCACACGGGCCGGCTCCAATTTTCGTGTCTTTGCGTCGACCGAGACGACTGGATGACGAGACCACGCCCACAAAACGTTTATTTGGGAAGAGAGATGGGAGGACGGAGAGAAAAAGAGCGGCGAAAAACGGAACCTGTAGGCGAGAAACGAGGAAATTAGTAGGTCAGATGGGACAATTGGCAGGAAAAAGAGGACTCCGAGGGACCCGGATGCGATCTCAGGATGCGTGGAACTCGCGATTAGAGAGCGCTGTGTCAGATGTTCAGAAGTCGAAGAAGTATACGCTTCTGTTGCTTTTCGTCGTCTTCGCCAAAATAACAATATACGGGGGGAGCAACAAAGTTATCGAGAGAGGAAGCAGCCTCCGCCCCTCCTCCTCAACCTCTGCTCTCTTTCTTCGGAAGACGCTCGGAAATCCGATTATATGCGTATCGGTAAGAAAGAGGAAAGCTTCTCCAGTAAATGTGACATAATGAATGCGTAATAGTGATATGAGGCGGAAAGAATGAGACGAGGAACAATGCGAAGAGGTGATTCGACGAGGCCGCGACGAACGAAAAAAACGGTCGGGGAACGGGAAGACTTACGCAATCCAAACGGGAAACGGTTCGACGAAAAAGAAAAAGGAATAATAATATTTTGACAAGAGGCGAAACATGTCATTTTGAAGCCGGAAAATCGAAGTGGAACGGTCCCGGAAGGCGCAAAAAACGGACGAATTCCCAGGAGGGCGTCGTGATGAAAGTGTCACTTTTTGACGATTTTCACGAAATTCAGAAGAGAATTCAAACGGAGTGGCAGGATGGGCAAACGAAGAAGAAGCTTCGTGTCGAAATACCCGAATTCCTGTGCGATCTCGTTGCGATAAGGCAAGAGGAGAGTTGCGCAACAACGCCTTCTTCAGACGCGACCTTTTAGAAGAAGCAGAAGCAGAAGAAGAAGAAGCGTGAATCCGTCAGAAGACGTCGAAAACCATGATAATCGAATTATACTTTGTCATCTTTGCTTCCGTTACGAAACCATAATGTTCCGTCCCTTCCCCCGACGTCTTCACGGCCGTTTCCAGTTCTCCCTCTGCTTCTTCTGATGATCATAAACTCGGAACTATTACATACGGCTATTAGGTTTCTTTCGGAAATTACAGAGGCGCTTCGATCGGATTTCGCCCCTGTAATCAGCGAGAAACGAGGTGTTGCCGGCAGGAAGCGAATCGAAAAGCTACCGTAGAAGCCTCGTCGGAATGCGAAAATCGAGTGGATGTATATTTTTGCATAGCCTTATCCTCATTTATGCACTCATTTTCTAGTTGAATACACACACTAACCTTCGAGAGAAAAAAAGGAGAAATCGTAAAAAAAAGGGCGAGTTGATGATGGGCGAAGAAGAAAAAGGAAAAGAATAATGGAAGGAGCCGAAGAGGAGGCAACTCGGTCGTCAATAATTAACCAGACTCCGAGGAGCAGAGAGTTGTGTCCGTCGGAATGAGAATGGCCGTTGTTTCGAGGCCACCTCGAGCCATTATTCATGCTTCCTGACTGCTTTGCATATTAGCCGGCCGATGAGATGGGGGGCAAGGTTCTCGGATGAGAATGGGAAGGCGTCACGAATAATTAGCGAGCCGGACGAAGAAGGCGACTCCAATTTCCGACCGATGTGTGAGATGTGACACGAGAATAACACGGCTCGCGGAAGGAAGACTGTAACGGGCGGGAGCACGAACTGGCGGGTAACGGGGGCGAAAAGGAGGCAGTCTCGAAATAGGCGTGAGAAGTGGCTGCGAGTGCTTTGAACAGTAACACACGCCCTCCTAACACAACTGAATGGTGTTCAAGGCTTCTCTTCTTCTCCCCCCCACTCACTCAATTAATAGTCACGCCCTCTCTCTTTCTCTTTCTCTCTCTTTCTCTCTTCGGAGACTGTAAACCGTAACTGTAAAACGGGAGGATGAATAAGCACGGAACAGCCTTCCGAAGGCGACGCAAAGTTGTTGACTGACACTCTCGGCACGCCGGCTTTTTCTGCTTCGAAGCGTGAGAAAATTGAGACGACTACAAATGGGAATGGCACGCCGAATTGACCCTCCTCCTTCGAAACGAAGGTCGGAAACAACAATTATCTCGGAACCGAACTGGAAGAGGCGCTTTTTCGAAATAATTGCCTGCTCCGCGCACTCGCTCCCTTATTTTTGTTTTCCGATTCGCCGCCGTCTTTTTCAGCTTTCGAACGCGGTTCCACGTGGATTACCACTTTGCAGCGCGGTCTCAAAAAACGGGCGGCGCAGAAGCTAATCGGCGCTGAAAATCTCGTCAGGTATGCAGTAGTCAGGTTGCATAATCGGATTGAAACACGCGACGATACAATCGGAAAACGAAGAAAAAGGGAGATCGTATCGGAAAGGTGACATGGGAAAGAAGCAGCACTTGAAGGGAAAAAGGTCTGAGGGATGGGTGCACTTGAAATAAGCGAGTGAAAGTGTGAGGCTTGCGCGATATCAAAAGCTGATTCATTGGAATTCAGAAAGTACCCCTCCTTCCACGTCATCTGAAGCAAACAATGGGCGGAAGAGGAAGGAGGGAACTGGAAAAGGACGCATTTAAACACGCGGGGGGCGCATTTCGAACGCCTCACAAAACTGCGACGATGATGGTCAGTGAGGGGAGGAGAATGTGTCGTTTTCCGTGTTGCCAGCGACGGTCGACGCTGATTGCGGTGTGTTTCTGTTCGAAAGGAGAGATGAGAGGGGAAACCAGTTAGTTAAGGAGGGACGCATAATAATAGAGAGCGGGACAGGACGGCGAGGAATGCCACGTGGCGGCGGTTGAATGAAGAAACCATTTATATAAATAGTTGAAGACCATATCACAAACATATGCAGAGACAGGGGAGAATGTACAGGAAAACCCAAAATGGCTAAAGCGGACACCTGGAAACGAGAAGAGGGGAGAGGCTAGATGGGGAGCACGGTGGAGGAAGTCGATCGACGGAGGAACGAGGTGAACAGCGAAGTCATGAAGAAGAGCCCGCGCTCGCCGCCCGGCACGTAGGAGAGCACGTACCTGGAACAATAGTCATGAGCTCTTCTCTAGGCGTCTCGGAACTTTGAATTTCTCGCCGACGGTCACACGAACCGTGAAATCTTGGTCCTTTTCTGTCCTACATTTGGGCAGTTCAAGTTTCAACAAGATTTCACGGTTCGTCTGATGAGACCGTCGATTGAAAAGTTTATGGTGCGACAGGATTACGGTGGATCCCTTTTCTCCTTTTGTTTCGCGGCGAAGCGTTTTCTAGTGCGAGCAAACAAAAGGCGGATATTGGCTCGGAAGCAGTTTGATCGATGAAACGCTCGTTTATCAACTCTATCAATTTCCGCCGCCATCCCTGTTTCTCCTTTTTTTCATTTCGGCGGATCTTTTTTCTCTCGATTCATCAAATCTTGCTCAATCTTTCTCTTCTTCCGAAAGACGTCATCCTCTCGAGTTTCCGAATTCTCATCATTAGGAGCACCGAAGTTCTTTCCATTCACAGAAATTCGATACGCGGACATATTCGGTCAAAAACGAAATATTCTCTGGCTTCGGAAGTGTCCTCCCCCCTTGCTGAATTGTTTGTGGGCGGTCAAGAGGAGAGTACTCGCGGAGGCCCCTTCCATCAATCAGTTCTGCACAGAGGGCTTAAAAACGACGGACCACTGGGGATTTGATAGCTTGTTGCCGTTTTCATGCTTCCAGAGGATTTCCTCGAATTCCGTCCTCGTTTTTTCGGAGAATCGTTTTGGAAAGCAATGGAACGCAGCGAGCTTCGACGCAAGCCAAACTAGCCGACCACGTTCAAAACAGCAACAGTTGAATGGAACTCATTGACGTGGCAGTACCCTTGACACGAGTGTCTCGTGAAATGGCACTGCCACGTCATAAGTTGCTCACGGGTTACGAAATCTACCGTAACTTCTTTGATTGATTTTTTGGTCGGAGTGGTTTCTACCTGCAAACTCCGGTGAGTTTTTCATCGCTCCCAACGTCATTCATTGTCTAGACCTCATCACGAATTCATGTTTTCTCGTTCGCTCTCTCAAAAACACACTTCCGAAGCCGACTGACGCCTTTTTTCCTCCCTAATTGTTGCTGATTCTCGTGCGAATTCGCCTTCTTCCAACTGCATTTCTAATGAGGAATCCCTGTTTTTTCGGGTGATCGCTCTTCTCCTTTCCCTATTTTCCGTCTTCCATTTCTGGAATCACATGCTCGCGGAGCAAACAAACCTTTGCCTTCTGGCTTCGCCGGCTGATCTTTTCCCCGCGCGCGATAAACGCAATTTACTTGTTCCAGCAGAATTAATTAAATTCGCGCCTGTGCGCGCACTTTGTGTTTTTCTCTGGAAATGAACTGACCATGCGAGAGTGAAGCCTTGGAAGACGGCGGCGATCAGTGTGAAGACGGTGCTTTTCAGCTGAAAATGGGCACTTTCGGGCGGCTGCAATTATCATTCCCCGCTCTTCCTGCTCGGCTCCTCCGGGCTCTTCGAGTAATGAGTATGTACATATCAAATCACATTTACTTTGATGAAGAGTCGCCGCGACGTCTCTTCCTCCGTCTCTTTCTCACGTACATTCAGAAGAGAGATGCCGAACTGATCTACCACCTTCCGAAGACTAAGAGTGAGCGGAGTCTGAAGCAGGAAGTGATCCGGTTTCCAATTTACTCGGAACCCAAACTTGTTTTCTTATTATTCTTGATTTCTTCGTTCAACCCACTCGTGAAAGCCTTCCGCAAATATGAGATCTTTCTGTTTTACTACTTCAGATCCATTCAAGTCAAAAACTTAGAAGCTGATGTTCCGAGAACAAACGATTCCTAGAAAACTGCTCGTGTGCGGGAAGATACTCCGTTCGTGCTCCAATGTTTTTTCGATTCTCATCTAAACCTCAGAATTTCGACGGCCCGAACCGAACTCGTTTCGGTTTTCTTCTCGCATCAAACATTCCGGCACCCCATTCCCATTCCAACGGATTTCAATGCCTTTTTGTGACGACAGAACAACAAGGCGTCGACGCCTCCAGAACACACTGAAAACGGCGCCCGGAAAGAGGCGATTCGATTAGCGGAGCACTTGAGGAGCAGTACTCGCGAGCCCTCGTTTCGCGTTGTGATGCGAATCTCGACGCGTTTTCCGTCCCATAACGCGAACTCATTAGTGTCATCACCTTTTTTTTTCGAAATGTCTTTCTCGTCCTTTCCATCTCCTCGCCCATTCCATTAAACTCCCCCACTCTTCTTCTTCTTCTTTAAAAGTACCACGTCACTACCGTACTCCACCTCCCATGTGAGGAGCGTGACGGCAGAAACGAAGAAAACAAGCGAGGAAAGGGGCGATGATAACCCAATTACAAGTAGGGAGACACCGCCTATTTTCTTGTGCTCAATGTGCAAATTAAGCTCGCCCGCCGTCGCCAAAACAATTTCTCGTTTCGGCGCTGAAAAAAACACATGCAGCACACCTTTTAATAGTCAAAACAGAATTGCTCGGCTCGCCCCAATTTCCAGCCGTCAGAATCATAAATTTCGAATTCCTTTTTGGGTGGCTTTCCGGAGGAAGAAAACGGGAGAAAAGTGCTCGAAGGCAGCTATGGAATTCGATTTTCGCACGGAACAAAGGCTCGTTTTTCCGGCTAATCGAATCAAGTTGAGCCCGTTTATTTCGCTTCCCTCGTTAGCTTCTGGATTCGAACCAGAATCTAAAAGAAGAAGAAGAAGAATAATATGAATCCAGATGGCAGCCAGATGATTCTGTGACCTGAGAGAGAGAGCATATGCATGAGAACGGCCGAGTACTCGACTTTTTGATCTCATCTGAGGCACATCTTCCAGATAAATCTCCTCTTCCTGCTTCGCAAAAAGGAAGGAACATTCCTCGGCGCTCCCCAGGGATCCACTTTCCTTTTCTCTCGATTCTCCGACTTCAGCTTCCCCTTTCGTACATTCGCCCGGATCTCGACCATTTATGTGCCGGCTATTTATGTATATAAATCTCTGGGACCAACTGAAAAAAAAAAACGAAAAGAGAAGGGGACGGGAAACAATCGGAAGTTGCTCTGAGAAGGGCCACGCGACGCTTCCTTCCCTAGGATCCCCGGTTTCGTGACACGGATCCTTCGGAAACGCACGGGTCAGCTGACCCCTCCCGTGCGTGCCCGCGGGAAAAAAGTGAGAGAGAGAGACAGAAAGAAGCATGTTATCGGAGACGCCATTCTAAAACCATCACTTCTATCTCTTCGGGATCACCCGGAACGTGACACACACACGTCCAGCGCTCTCCTCTCCCCGTGCTCTCTCTGAAGGTTTCTCGTCGGGAAGGGTACGGTGACCTTCTAGACATCAAGTATCGCTTCCACCTGTCCGCTGCTAGCAGCAATTTTCATCTCACTCTCCGATACTTTCGCTTGCTCTTGCCTGCCACAAGATGGCAGACATTTCCAGTTCCGGAGTTCAGAGCTCCTTTTTGGGATGACGTGGCACTTGTTGCTCAAAAAGACCCAAAAACTTCAAATCCATCATCTCACATCATCGAGGGCCTGAGCAGCATAAATAAATTGGATCCGCACGCGTGTTTGCAACTCAGCTATCACGCGACTTTTTCAACTTGCTAAGCAGAAGGCGGAACTTTCCTCCGGATTAATTCGAATTTCCGGCCGGCCTTTGCCCTGATACCTTGGAACTCGGCAAAGCAATGAAGCCCCGCCTCTTTCTCGATGGGAGCCAGAGCGCGTGCTCCGTCGCTCCGCCCCCTTCGACGTCTCATTCAGCCGCTTCTGCTCTTGCCGGGCACCCGGGTTCTCCATCCTTTTTACTTCATCTTCTTCATTTTCCCTCTTCTGGATGTGCTCGATGGTCCGTTCGACACCCAAAACTCAGACATCAGAGAGCTCGAGGCACAAAACTTGTCGGCTCCTCCCCTTCGCCAGCCAGCCAACTCCATATTCTAATAGGATGTTTTGCATGGCCAGAGTAACCCGCTCTCGAGGGTCTTCGGTTCAGTCGCGTGATTTTTGGACGAAACAGGACGAAGAGATGAGCTCTGGAGCTCGAGCAGCATCTTCAGATCTTCACAATTTGTATTAATTCTGCTGAACTGATAGGATTAATCTGATCCCTCCTTCCGAGTTGATTCTCATTCAAAACGACTCCCACACGAGTTCTTCTTCTTTTCAGACTCTGCTCGAAAAGTTTTTGCTCTTTCCAATTACCCCTCTCAATTACGCGCCCATTACGCTCCCGATCCATCAGCATTCCATACTCGCTTCCCCTCTAATGAGTCCCATTCCCAAACCGTTTCTTCTCTCTAGTGCCGCTTCTCGTCACTCTTTCGTCCATCTTTTCGATGATGTCAAGCACTTGTCATAAACCCGTCCTCAAATAGCTCTTCGTTTCGCTCTTTTCCCCTTCTCCACTCGTTTCAAACGGCCGTTTTGGGACCTATCTATTCATCCGCAACTTTTATCCTTCTTTCTAGCTTCTTCTTCTTCTCGTCGAGCAACAAGAAATGAGCAACGATCCGCGCCGTGTGTCGCTTTTCAACCGCTGGGCTTCCAAGCAAAACAACGAGCCGATCTCGGGATTCGAGGGGCTCAACGAGGAGGAGATTATGGAGTACAAGGAGGCTTTTCGGCTTTTCGACAAGGTATTTCTTGCGCGATTATGTGACTGCTCGCGACTCAATCCACTCGTTTTTCAGGATGGAAACGGTTCTATCTCGTCGAAAGAACTGGGAGTCGCGATGCGATCTCTGGGCCAGAACCCAACTGAGCAGGAGCTCCTCGACATGGTCAACGAGGTCGACATCGACGGAAGCGGCACGATAGACTTCGGCGAGTTCTGCCAGATGATGAAGCGAATGAACAAGGAGAACGACAGCGAGATGATCCGCGAGGCGTTCCGCGTGTTCGATCGCGACGGCAACGGATACATCACTGCCGACGAGTTCCGCTACTTCATGACCCACATGGGCGAGCAGTTCAGCGACCAGGAGGTGGACGAGATCATCGCCGAGATTGATATCGACGGCGATGGACAGATCGACTACGAGGAGTTCGCCTCGACGTTCTCCCGCTAGAAGAGGGCCCCCCCAAAGCACTTCCCATGTACAGTAACCACCGCTCGGGTCCCGACAATTCCACCGAATCTCGCTTCTTCTTCTTCCTTTTATCCGCTGATTGTAAACCCTTATCCAGACTCGATCCGCTTCTTTTCTCTTTGATAAAGTGATTTAACAGTTGTGTGATTCCGGATGATATAACGCAACAGATGCGTGAGGGCCGAACCATCAATCAAGAGGAGAGAAGACGCAGCACATTCCATTGCTCTCCCCTCATTGTTACAATGTGATATCGGAGGGAGGAAGTCGCGATGGGTTCCTCTCTCTCTCTCTCTCTCGAAAAAAAACAAGTGCTTACCCAAAGGGACGAGTAGAGGGTGGCGAAGAGGGCCGACAAATAGGAGACGGTGACAAGACGACGTTGTGGGGACACCAAGTAGGTTAGGTAGGATTTGGGGCCGAGGAGGAAGGCGAAGCTGGAACGAGAAGAACGTGTGAAGGTTGTGCCGATCGGAGGCACCTCATGAGCATCAGGACGGAGCCGAGAGTGTTGAGGGCGGCAAACTTCCGAGTCGAAACCAAGATCACTGGAATCAGAACGGCTGCCTGAAAAGAGCATCTCATCTACTAATTCTCATCTTGTTTTTTGGGTCATGGTCTCAGAAAAAAGAAACCGGGAGCCGAGCTTCTCGGGCGGACAGCCGCGTCTCTCATAAAGCAGCGACAGCAAGCAGAAGCGAGAGACGCCGACACGGGTCGCTTCGGTTAATGGGATCCACATTTTCAGGGGTAAAACGTGTATAGGGTCTCTCATTCGACAAATGGCTCTCTTGGGGGAAATGTTTCGAATTCCTGGGGACTCACAGTGGAAAAGCAAAAAACGGCGCCGATGATGCACATGAAGAAAGCGATGATTCGCTGAGTGCGCGTCATTCCAAACATGCTCTCATCCTGCGTCGACGAGGTGAACCAGCCCGAGTTCTTTCTGAAACGGAACTAGTAGCTCTTGGTTTAGAAAGCTTTTCGTCTGGAAATTTCGAGAAATGCCATTCCTGTAGTCGTGTGTTTTGAACTTGTTACCATCGGGCTTATCGGCCTTTTGCTAGCCAAGAGTCTTTTTGTACCGATCAAGATGACTTTTGTGCTCATTTCAGCTCTGTTCTCTAGAAGGGTTTCAGAAGTTAAGCCATCGCTTCTTCGGTTTTAGAAGCCAAAGATCGTGATAATGAGAAAGTTTGTTCAGTCAACAAGTTGTTTTTATGTTCTACGTCAGCGTCTCCTCGATGGAATATTCAAAAAGCTCACCGATTTCTGGAGGACGGCAATTGGGCCTCCCCGGAGTCACCCTCTCCTACGAGAAGCTGCTGACTGTCCGTCGTTTCGCTGCGTGAGAGCAACGAGAAGCCTCCGATGGAAGTGGGAAGTTTGCTGCGAAGCGAGTCCAGCGATGAGAATGAGGCAGACGCATTCAGACCACTTCCTTTCTTTTTCTGATCATTGATGAACTGCTCAAGAGCTGACATGCTCTGGAACTGAGCCTTTTCTCTTCAGTCGTCGGCCGATTGTTTCACAGAAATTCAATTGGCAAAATACCAAGTTTCGCTCATCTTTCATCATAAAAACGCAGAAGAAAGTTTATTTGAGTCTACATACAAAAGCAGGAGAAAACTGTAAACTAATTGAGTCGGATCGTGATCTGCGAAGACATGTCTAATGGTGACCGTCCCAGGAGGTGGTTCCGTGCGTCTTGTATTGATAGGCTTCTTCGATGAGGATCAGAGCGGCGGTGAACGCAACTCCTGCCTTCCAACCCGGAAGAATCAGCTAAAAACATGAACATTTGCAAAAAACGAATGGAGCTTCCGACAACAAACCTTTTTGAAGTGGGCCCACTGTCCTACAACGTGCGGGTACTTTCTGTCGTACAAATAGACGTAGTTCCTGAAAGAAAACCCAATTATTCTCTTCGAGATGAGAAGAAATGACAACAAACCTGATCCACGGATCCTTCAATCCGATTTGGGCGAGCCGCTTCTCGTGCTGCGCCAACTGCGGAAACTCGCGGAAATTGTTGTAGATCGAGTAGTTGGGGATCTTGAACGGCTCGTGATGTCCTCCACCCATTCTGAAACACTTTTTCATACAAATCCGGACGAGAAGCACCAAGAAACTGCAAAGTTGCGATAAAATCAGGAAAGAAACAGCCGTCTTGGTGTGGATTTACGGGAGGCAAAAGCGTGCGGCAGTTGCGTTTGTGGGCGGAAACGCAAAGAGGGCGCGCTTTTCCCGATCAATTCGCATAGAAGTTGTGGTTGTTCCAACACATCACCCTTGTTTTCACTGAAATTGCAGATCGACGACTGTTATTGTGATTCAAGTTCATCTGGCCGCCAATCATGTCGAGACGGAACCAAAAGGTAATAGTTATCGATCAATTATTTTTTCTGAAGGAGGCATTTTCAGGGCGCTCAGTCAGAGAACGTCTCGAAAATGACAAAGGAGGAGGAGGAGATCGCCAAGTACATCCGGTTCAACTGCCCAACGGCTACTACGATGTTCGAGGGAAACGAGGTGCATTACTTCAGTGGTAAGCTCGTGTCAGCTCAACTAAATTAAACAGAACAACCTTCCTCTAGGAAATAAGGCTGTCGATACTCTCTGGGATTCCAAGTATGGAAATAAAGCGAAGAAGGATGCGATGTTCAAGACAAGGTTAGCTTTCAAGCAAAAAGAAATATGTTATCGTGTTCTATTGAAGAGACGACTGCTTCCACTACATTTGCGAGCTGAACTCGAAGGGCCTCTTCTTCCGCGCCAAGAAACTGGTTGCCAAGAAGAAGGACAACAAAGATAAAGGAAATGAGTCTTGTGGTAAGTAGAGAACACAAATTCAAAAAAAAAACATACCAAGTTTTCAGGTGACGTAACGAAATCGCCGAAAAGAACGGTAGAGAAGCGGAACAAGAAGGCGAAGGAAGAGGAAACGGCGACGGAAGCGGAAGGAGACGAAAATGTGGAGAAAAAGGAGGAGACGAAAGACGAGGAGAAGAAGAAGAAGAAGAAGGTGAAGCTGCTCGTCCACGAGATCCAGTCGTTCATCGACGACAAAGATGTCTTCGTGTGGGTCTACGATCCGACGCCCCTCTTGAAGAAGGTCATCGGAGTGATGATGTGTAAGAAGAGTAACTCGGAAAAGAAAACGCACTATTTCTTATAGTACTGGGAACAATCGTCGGCTGTTTGTTCCCACTCTGGCCCGCGTGGCTCCGTTTGGTAGTTTACTACTTGTGTATCAGTGGAATCGGGCTGTTTGCTTCAATCATTGTTGCCGCCATCCGTACGTTTCAACTCAGAAATTTGATATGATCCTTCATCTTTCCAGTTCGCACAATTATCTTCGGATTCATCTTCGCCATCACGCTCGGCAAGCATAAGCTGTGGATTCTTCCGAATCTGACAGAAGACTGCGGAGTTATCGAGTCTTTCCAGCCATGGTACACGTACGAATACTGTGGAGGAGATAAAAAATCAGAGGAAAAGAAAGGAAAGAAGGAAAAAAAGACGAAGAAGGCGAAAGAATCGGATGCGGAAGACGAGGAAGTCGAGAAAGAGGAGAAGAAGGAGAAAGCGAGCGAAGAGGAAGACGAAGAAGAAAAGTACAGCCAGGCTTCCACCGACGACAACTACGAGAAAATCGGGGACGAGGTGAAAGAGTTCTTCCGAATCAGCATTTCCAACCTCCCTTTTCCAGGAAATCTCAGCTCCGCCCACTCCGAACGAAGAGGCGCCTCGCAAACGTCGCCCTGTCAAAGCTTAAAATTCTGTTCAAAATTTCTTTACCTGCATTTATTTATGAGCATTTCCCTCTTCTTTCGCATTGGATAGTCGCGCCATTTCTCCTGTTTAAATCACTGTGATTGTCCTGGTTTCCCAAGTCACACCTCCCCAAGTGCTTACTTTATTGCATAAGTTGTTTGCCGCCTGTCTCTTGGATTGGGACATAATAATAAATGGTTTGTTATTTTTTTGCTTTAGAAACAAACTAGTACCTTCATATAGAGTGGCATACATAGAAAAAATGGGAGAGTATGTAGGGTGGAAAGGGGGAACAGGTTATAGAAATGGGTAAAAGCAGAAGAGAAATATTAAGGGGCGGGGAGAGGAATCGGGAGAAAAGGTCGATAAGGCCGGAAAGAGCTTGGGAGAAAACCCGTAGATCAACACAATTCCGATGGAACAAGAATGGAGAAAGAAGGATAAGGCATGAATTGTGTATTGAGGGTGCACACGTGAGATTCTTTACTGCTGCGGCCTCTGCGGGTTCTTCCATTGCGGACCAGCCGACATGAACGGATGAGGGCCGAGGAGACCAGCTCCATTGTTAGATTGCTGCTGCTCACGATAAGAATTCACGTAACGAGGCGGGCATCTGGAACAGAGAACATCAGAGCAAGTATCCATGATAAGATACCCAAAAGGAATCGGATTCACCGACGTCGACATCTGCATTCGCATTTGGAACGGCGCCTCTTCGCTTCTCACTCCATTCTTTCCGTTCTTGTTCGTCTTCCGACCCTGATTCGCCACGAATGGTCCGTTCTGCTGGTTCGGCAAGAACTGCCTCTGCTGATTTTGAGGAGGCATCCCGTTCCGCACTCCCGAGTACATCTGTCCGTTGTTTGGCGGATTCTGCTGCGGCGGTTGATGATGTCCGTTCGGATACATTTGGGGCATTGGTCTGCCTATATGCATCATTCCGTACATCATCACCATCTGCTGGTTCTGATTCGGAGGTCCACCTCTTCCCATACCGCCCGAACCGCCACCACGCCCTCCTCTTGAAGGCCCCACTCCTCCTCGCCCTCCAGGTCCCTTCTGAACCATCGGGAACTGCTGATTCATCAGCTGTGGATGCTGCTGAGGCATTTGATACATCTGCTGCTGATTTTGATGACTCTGCATGTTCTGCTGTTGAAAGTTCGGTGGCGGATAGGACATATTTGGCAGATTGTAATTGTAGTTGTAGTTCTGAAAGTTAGAAAAAAAGTGTCAGGCCGAAGAAAAAAAGAAAAGGTGTGAGTGGTAATAGTTAGCTATCTCACTTGCACTGATTAGTCTCATTACAAAACCGACCATTTGCTGTTGTTGTTGCTGCTGCTGTTGTTGGTGTTGCGGTGGCTGATATCCGTAATAGACCGGTTGCTGCTGTTGCTCATTCTGAGCTTCCAGAGCACTATTCTGCGAGGCAGAAGTAACCGGCGTTGCCTCTTGCGGCACAAACTGCTGGAACTGTCCCTGGCTCGAGAAATGCATCGGCATTTGCCCAACGCCGTAGTACGACTGAGGAGCGTCGATGTATTGCTGTTGCTGCTGGTAACCCTGCGTCGGACGCTGTTGGAATCCGGGCGGGGCGGAGAACTCAGTGGCCTCTTGCGGTGGAATGAAGTTCGGCGGCGGCTGCTGAAACTAGGAGAACGGTTAGCTGTAACCCAAAAGAACGCATTCAGACAAGACACGGTTAGCTAGAAGACATGCTCTATCCTTTCTCAAACCCTACCGAAAAGTCCGGATTCACGATGACATGGGACGTCTCTCCGGCAGCTGGCGGTGGTGGAACCAGAGGCTCCGGCTGGTGCATCAGCTCGCGGCTCAGCTCTTCTCCATAGTGCTCCACCATGTTCTGCTCCGTCATTTTCAGCGTTTCCGGAGATTTGGAGCGATCCACAAACTTAATTTCTTTGATTTCCTGATTGTCCGGTTTATACTCGGAGCCGAGAATTCGATCGCGAGCGGCCTGATATGCGGCTTGGCGTTCCTCGAAAGTCTGCTTCGGCTCTTCTTTCTTCGAATCCTTTTTGTGGTGAGAGCGGCCGCGCGAGTGAGCAGCGCTTTCCGAACCGGTAGCCGACGGAGGCGATGACTCGGCGACGGTTTCCGCAGCGAACCCATCTTTCGGACGGCGGAGAAACACTCGCTTCGGCTCTTCGACGGGTCCGGTGCCCTCTTCGGCTTTCAGTCTGCAAATCAGATCATTTTCGAATTCTGAAGCGATTCTGATTACTTCGGAATAATGGCCCCGTTTTCTTCGGCCTTTACTTTCTCGAAAAAAGCTTCTTTCTTCTCTTCTTTCCGTTGCAGAATTTTGACCTTGAAATGAAGGTTGTAAAATGGTAATCTAATCAACTCCCGCCTACTTTCTCCATTTTCTCCATCAATTCCTTGGTCGGATCCGCGTCGGCGTCCTCCCAACTTTCAGCGACTTCTAAAAGCACTTGAGGTGTCTGTGGGTGCGAGCGAACCCGTTCGTACTCACCGTGTTGTGTACTCATGACGTGGCTAGACGGCGACAAACACTCAGGCAGTCTGAAAAATGAACACAGAATAATCGATAGACGAGACACGGGCAATGAGGAATGTTGCGAAACAAGCAGGCTCCGAAAAAAATGAGAGCGGAATTCGGGAAAAAAAGACGAGAATTGCGCCAGCAACAAAGAAATCGCGCAATTGATTTTTACTTGACGCACTAGTCAACAGTTGGCGGGAAATTCAAAAATTGAAATAATAATGCGAAAAACGGCATATCGTCGGAAGAAAGAGAAGAAATCTGGAGTTTCGACAAAAAAAATCGAATAAATAAAACGGTACCTGCAAAATTAGGAGTTTTTTCGAGTGAACCACTTCGACGCCCTCCACATGACTGTTCTGAAATTGTCTGAAAGTTCATTTCGCAAGTAGTTGGTGCAATTTCCTGTTGCTCTTTTTGCTCTTGACTCTGATCATACTTCTTTTTCCGTTTTACCCAATTAGATAAGGGCATTAACTCGTGGAACATGGCAAGCGGGCGGCTGGCCACTGATAAGAACCGATCGATTGCAGACTGAAAGTCGGTTTTTCAGTCCGCTCTTCCCAGCTCAATGTCGACTGTTTCGGAAAAGGAAGCCATGTGAGTTCTGAAATGTTCGGAGGATTGAATTCTGAAATCATTGAAGAGATGACTTCGACTACGGAGACGACGTCTCGATAATCGATCGATCCGAAATCGTCGACGTAAGAATCATTCTCGTCAGAAAGTTTCAAAGATCCGCGATTTCAGTGGAGCACGATTGCAATCAAAGTGTTTTTGGGCCTTTTGTTCATCGGATTCGCCACCGGATGCATCATTTACTCAGTGATCACCTGTCAGTTTCTTCACTTTTCTCTGTTACACAGGGACTAGGAAACGCAGGTGGCCGAACTCTTTCGGCGTTTTCTAGTCGCCGTGAAGTGTTTCGCGCTTTTCAGCCGAAGAGTACCAGCATCCCGCCGCGACGAACTCCTCCTTCTTCGTCTACGACGTCTCCCAGCACTGCAACAACGGCACTCTGACGTGGACGAATCGGACCGGAGCAGTCAATGATTACGACGTGAGTCGGCCGAAGAGTCCGATCGGAGCGCACTTCCTCTGTGCACGAGAGCGCGTTTTCTCTCCGGAATATTCGGCTTTCGGGAGATTCCGCTCTTCCGATCCGTGAAAATCGGAACAAAAAAGGGGTTCCCGTTTGGGATCATCTGAGTGGCCACGTTGCAGCGAGTGTCGACAGGGATCTCGTGGCTGCAGGACTCTTCCCGACAGCGCATCTACCATCGCATCGGAATTGCGAGTCAGGACAAGGACTGGCAGACCTCCCACTACGTCTTCAGGTTGGGTGGTCGCAAGCCGACGCCTTCTGAATCACTTCTTCCAGCAACCACTCGTTCTTCGTGACGCCTTCCGGATGCACTCGTCAAACTTTCGGTTATTCTGAATACCTCAGGAGGTCTTCTGAATCCCTCTTCTGAAAATCTCTTCCATTTCCAGACTGGGCCTGCAGAAGATCCGAATGGACCGATCCGAGTCGTTCCAAGTGGAGGGCGAGACCCTGAAAGTGAACTATTTCGAGGGCGAGCCCGCGAGGGACATCCTCATCGAAGGCCTCCATCCGGCCATCGTTCGCGCCTACTCGGCCCCCAATAACAGTTCCGTCTGAATCCGCGACGCGTCGCGTCTGCGGTGCGGCCTTTGCCAATTGTTTCGTTTTTCAGCCTTCGCCTATGGATGGGAGTACATTTTCGCGCCGCAGAACTCGGACGCCCTGGGCCTCTACCGGAAGGAGTACTGGTTCCCCCAGATGGTTTCGGGAGTCAGCGACGAAGGAGTTTTTGAGGAGATCCCCTCTTCTTGCTACAAGGACTCACCTTAGATTATCTATTCGCAATTAACTTCAGTTTTTTTTCTTTTTTTATTAAACGCGATAACATTAGACATTTTTCTGTTCTTTTTCTTCAGTGCTCACTGAGGACTTACTTACGAAATGCAAACGATTTCAACAATATTGGAGAGAAACGATAATAAATTCATATTACTACGAAAACGCTAAACAGGAGGGGCCAAGGAAAACAAAGAATTGAGGGGCGGAGTCAACGATGCGGGAGATATCGAAGGGGGATTAATGGAAGGAATTTAACCTATAAATAAAATATAGGGGCGTGCTAATCCTAAAACTAAAGGGGAAACGAAAGGGTAACAACTTAATTAAGGAATAGGGAGAGAAGAGAGACAGAGAGAGAGAGAAAGAGAGAAAACATGAAGAGAACCGAATACTTCGTCGAAATGTCAACAGATAAACCGAAGGACGGTGTGAGCAATGAATTAACCGATGATCAGTCCGATTCCGAACTTTCCGGCCGATTTAACGTGGTTAAGAGTACCCGAAAGAGCCAAAGTGAACGGCAATTGCTGACTGAGACGCTTCTCGAAGACAGCTCCGACGGTCCAGTTTGTGTCGAAGCTGGCTCTCATGGTGACTCCTTCTTCTGGAAGCTCCGTTTGGTAGGCCAGCGTGGTGACGGCTTCTCCGACGTTCGCGTTGCACTCGAACTCTACTCCGAACGCCAGATTCTCGTGTTGTTTGTGGAAGTAGGTGAAGTGAACTCCCGAAGCTCCTAGAGTGGCGGCGGCTATGAAGTCTTTGGCAGTGTACCGCGCGGCGTACGAGAGAACCGATATTTGACCTCCAGGAATGTTCTTTCCGTATTGGTAGACCATCTCGGTTCCAACGTCGAGACTCGGCGTCAGTCTCCGAAGAAACTGTCCAACCAGAATTCCCGATTCATTAACGAGGTCCACGTTTGCCAAAGTGAGACCCAAAGTACTGAGACGGCCCCTGAAATTATAACTTTCTAATGATCAGTGGGATGCTTTCCCCCACTTTCTCTCGATCGTTGCCTGAGCTCCGGCCAGCTTTCCTTGCTGAATCTGTCCTTGAATCTTTGTTCGGAAGATTCCTGGAAAGTTAACTCCCTTTTCCGTTTCATTTCTTACCACATACCGAATTGGTGGAGAATGGTGGCGGTGGTGTTTCCGTTGACGTCAGTATCTCCCAAAAGAATAGGATAGGCCTCAGCCGGTCCAACCTGACATGGTACTTTCTTGATCATCAAATGCTCCCTTCAATAGTTTTACCTGATTGGTTCCTACGTAGGTTGCTCCGAATCGGTATCCAGTGTTCATGGCCGAGAGAGAAAGCGTGTGCGAGACCTAAAACCAGCATTTTGGCTCCTGAGCCCGAATCGAAGAGGAAATTTACCTGGAAGTGCGAGCTAAGTCCCTTGTTGACCATGAGCTTGGCTCCTTCGAAGCAAGTTGGGAACACATCGCGAGCCTTACGATGCAATTCTTCGTACGAACCCGGATTCGTTTGAGGAGCCGGCGGAGCGAACTCAGTTTCTGTAGGCGTCGCCATCTGGAAAGAAAAGAAACACTTTAAGAAAAGGAACAACATCAAAGTGGAGAGAAACATGAAACAAGAAGGAGACGCTGATATTAAATTAATGATGTAATTCCTTTGCCGTACCTAAATTCAACCAGAAAACACTGTTAATAGGTTGAAATGTGTTGGAATTACGAGAAAACTGATATTTCAAGAATAGAAGATTGCAAAAAGAACGTTTTTTGAGTTTGAAAAGTCGAGAAACCCGAGAAAACAGAGATTTGTTCAAAAAATGAAATTTCGGCAGCGCGGTTAAAAAGCGCGCAACTTGTGGAAACGGAGTGTCGTACTGGGAAGGAGGGCTGTAATCAGTTGGCCAGCACACACGAAACTGTGTGGAATAGGGGGAAATACGTGATAACACGTGGAAACGAAAGAAAACTCGAATACGGAATCATGGCTAATAGCTTATTGTTGCATTGTGCTCGAAGCAAAAAGTATTCATTTCCAAAATGGAGAACGCGTCAGATGCGGCTGATCAGAAGACACCTCCGGCGATCCCGTTGTCCAAGTCGACTTCCGACACGGCGCTCTCTGAACGGACGGACGTCGAGCTGTCGATCGATCCGGAAGATGCGGTGTTTCCGGTGAACGGCGCCGGAAAGTCGGATCATATGGTCGTCAACTTCACCAAGTCTCGTCTCGCGCTCAAAGTGAGTGGCTTTCTGGAGCAGAAGAAGCGACGTCTTCTGAATTCTTTTCGTTTTCAGGCAAAGTGCAGCAACAACGAGTTGTTTCGTGTGAATCCGGTGTTTCAAGTGATCGAGCCGCGCAAATGCAAGAACATTTCCATCACTCGCAATCCGGGGCCACGTGAGGAGCTTCTGGGATTCAGATGATTCCTGGTTTCAGAAGGCAAGAAGTCGGACAAAGTGCTGGTGGTGTACCATCCGTGCGACGAGAAGGTCACTGATCTGAAGGCTCTGTTCAAGGAGCTCGAGGCGAAGCACCCGGAGGAGCTCAAGTACCTCAAGATCTCGCTGATCGGCGATGACTCGAAGAGAAAGAAGAAGAATGCCAATTTGGACAGATAATTGCACAACGCGCAGTCAGTGGTTTCCGATTTCAATCGGCATAGTGCTTTATTTATTGCAACAAAAGTAGTGAGCGTTTCTGAAGGATTGCAAGTTGGCAATGAACAAGTAGCGAGAGCGCGGAGAAAGAGACAAACAGAGAGAGAGATAAGTTAAGCAGGAAAGAAGAGAAAGAGAGAGGGGGGAAGAGAAAGAGAAACCCATAAGCAGATGGTCCGGGGGGAATACGCAGGATATGAAGGGCCGCCGCCGTTAGGCGAGGAGAGACAGAGGAAGCCGGACTAGAATCACTCGGAGTGTACTGAAGGGGGGCGAAATATAAATTAGGAGTGGGAAGTAATACTGATTGAGAGGGAAGAGGAGACAGCTGAACTAGAGGAGAACGAGCGGAACGAGAAGGAACGGAACGAGCGAGAATCTGGAGTCGGCGGACTTGCGACGGCAGCCGTTCAGGTACATGTGGCACGGGAAGCGACGGTCTGAAAGCGGATCGTCACGTGGGGTGTTCGTTCTGATTCTCACCGTCTTCCTCCTCCTCTTCCTCTTCCTCGTCGCCTTCCGCGTTTTTGGCGCCCTCGATGCGTCCCCAGTCGGTCTCCATGGCCACTTTCGTGTCGGTGTACATGCGGATCTTCACTCGGTACTCAGTTCCGGCACGAAGAATCCCGTTGCAATACTGAAAGGCTCTCATTTCACACCACTTCTTCTCCCTCTCTTCTCAATTCTCACCGGCTCGTCGAGATTTCTCTTGACACAATCATCGGTGCCCACTGTGAACGAGGCCTTCCTGACTCGTTCCGAATCAAACGGATTCCATGTCGACGGCGAGGATCGGTACGCGCCCCACACTTCCTCGTCCTTCACCTCGAACCACGACTTGAGCTCATAGTTGTCGTCGTTCAGCGTCACGTCGTCTGACACAATGACGGCGAAGTTGTCCGGGGAGCCGTTGAGCAGCGAGAACACGGACAGATCGTTATCGAAGCCGACAACGAGCTCGCGAGAGCCCTGCCGGTGCACGGAGGGGACGAGTCGGCCCTTGGGGATCGCGACGGTGATCATCTCGGACTCGCTCTCGGCGGCCGCCTTCCCGATTCCCATGATGACTGTGATCGTGAACGTGTAGTACACTTCGGCCTGCAGACCCGAGAACCGATGTCTGCTCGCGCCCTTCAACTCGACCGACACCGTCGGAATGTTGTCCGCGTTGTAGCTGCAATCGAATCTCTGAATTCCGATTCTGGACCCGAAACGCCCACCTCAATCTGAATCTGCAGTCCGAATCGGCAAAGTTCTCAATGTCCCAGTACAAAACGACGTAGTCTTTCCCGACAACTGGGAACAGTTGGTTCACTTTCAGCGGATCTGAAACCATTCGTTTGGGACGCATAATGAAGAGTTCACTGACAAGTGGTGATGTCAGCCGAAACAGGCCGACTCTTGACTCCTTTGTAGACGGTGTAGACTGAGAATTGGTACGTCTTTCCGGGTATCAGTTTGGTGAATGTGAACGATTTTCTGAAGAAGAGCCAGCTTAACGAGATGTCTCTCGCGGAGAAACTCACTCATGTTCCATCTCGACCTTTTTGGAGATGTTCTTGTTGTTGCCGCTGAAAGTGAGCAAGTAGTAATCGAATCTTCCTTGCTCCGGGTCCGAATCGCCAAAGTTGATGTTGATGGAATTGGAGGAGATCTGGCCGGGGTACACAGTCGACGAGATGATCGGAGCTGCAAAACGAACGTCCGATCCGAGAGACTTCGAGGGTACTCACCAGTCACTTGCTCGAGCTGCGTCGTTTTGGAAGTGAGCGAGAGCTCGGTCGACGCGTTCCTCACTGCTATCGAGTAGGTGTTCGACGGCTCCAGCTTGTCCAGAATCACCATCTCCTCCTTGCTCGTCACCTCCATCTCCTTCGTTCCCGTCTTTCCGATCCCGTACGAGATCACCAGTTTGTAGTGCTCAAAGTCGTGATAGACTGGCCAATCCCACGCGAGTTTGATGCTCGCCACGTAGAAGTCGTCCGTGTACACTTCGGTGACCCGCACGTTCTCAAGCGGCTTCGGTTTCGATAGATGAGCTATCCGATGAGCCCACCACGTCTTGCTCAGAGCTCCAGCGAGCATGCAGAAGACGCGGATGTCGAGAGTGTGCTCAGGGAACATTTTGATGTTGGCGTGCTCGTCGGATGTGGCGAGAGAGAAAGAGCGCGGTCGCGAAAGCGACAGGATCGTGTAGTTGACGAAGAACGCCTCGCAGTTCGCGTTCTCGGGTGCCTCCCAGTCCAGACGGAGCATCTCGTTCTCGTCGGACAGAAAGACTTCCGACGGCTCGCCGTACTCCTGAACCATCAGCGGAAGATCGACAAGAACGTTGGAATTCTCTTCCGGGTGGTCGGCTCCCAAGTCTCCGGAGTTCACCTCCACTGGCGCTGCTTTCGGTTTTGTCGTGGTAGTTGTGGTGGTTCTAGTTGTCGTCGGAACGGATGTGGTTGAAGGAGAAGTGGAAGGCTCGGGAGTTGTTGACGGAATGAACTCAGAAGTTGTTGTGGAGGGCTCTTCAAAGACAGAAGTCGTCGAGAAGGACATCACTGTTTCGGGAGCACCGGTTGTAGTCATGGTGACCGAGACGAGAGGAGCTGGAAGAAAGAGTTCATCAGCGGAAGGAAAGACGTCTTCTCACTCGTGATCGTCGTGTCTTCCTCGACTTCCTTCGAGTACTCGTACGACGTCATCTCAGTCGTCGTCTGCATTCCAAGATTGAAGTTTGGAGGCAGCGTCCTCACGCTGTACGTCTCTGCAGACGACGAGTAGTCGTAGTTGGCTGCAAGATGAATGTGTGAAATGAATTTCCGATTCTCCGAACTGACCAGTGCCCTGCGTCAAGAAAGTGGTGTCAATGAGTTCTTGCGAGAAGACCTCCTGGTAGACGGATCTGATGCGGAGACGGAACGTCGTTCCCGAGTCGAGTCCTCGTAATCGTACCAGAGAGGCCTTCGTGTCGATGGAATTCGAGTACTCTTTGTGCTCTTCCGGGTAGTACTCTGCAAAACGATGATCTTCGTGTCCCGCAGTCAGTCCCCTCCCTCACCAATGTGGAAGGTGATGTTCTGTCCCTGCGGCGGAAAGTACGAGATCGTCGCCTCGTGCTCGGTCGTCTCGATCGAATCGAGCGTCGGCGCGTCGGGACCTACAATTCAAGACTCTCCGTGTCTCGTTTTTCAATTCCCCTGCCCCATTGGCACATGTTTATTTCGCCGGTGATCGAGCACATTTCGGCCTGTAATCCGGTTAGGCGGAGTGTGAACACGACGCTGCTGGCCCACCGCTGCCCCCCAGATTGTGTCAACCGCAAACATTGCCCCCTCGCCTCTTTCTCGGCTTTCGCCTACTGTCTGAGGCAAATAAAAAAAGGCGACTCACTGCTGAAAACCGAAAGCTCGCCGACGTTCTTCCGGGTGCCGTCCATGAGAATGGCACTCACGGAGACGGTATACTCAGTGGCCGAGATGGTTCCATTGATGAGCGAGTAGAAGGTGGTTCTGGAAGGATCGGAACAATGACGGGACCGGAGACGACGGAACAACTGACCCTTCGACTGCGGAGCCGCTCGGTGGGTACCCAACGGGCGGACTGTACTCGATGAGGTAGGCCTGCGGAGTCGGCTGGAGAGCATGGCTGCTGAAGTCGACGAGGATCGACGACGAGGATGCTATCGAGTTGTAGCTAGCCAGTAGAAAGATCAACAAAAACATTCATTCATGCACACCGAGTTGGATCTAAAACGAACGGATCGCGAATCGATAAAAGCAATTGAGACGGGGAAGGGATGTGTGAGCGAGATCGCCCCACAGAGTGCCCGTATTTATCGGTCTCTTCAAATAAATAGTTGCTTCTTATCTCTCGTATCCTTTTCGAGCTCTGAGAGCATCTTCATGAGAGAGAGAGAGACGGACAAAAAACGGACAAAAGAGAAGCGAGGGGAGCCATTTCGAAGAAGAAGAAGAAGAAGTAAAGTGTTCGCATTTCAAAAGTGAGAAATGTTTGCAATTAACGACTCGGAGAGGGGGCTGGTTTACTGGCTGCAGGCCTACTGATTACTTGACGTCACACGCACAAAAAGAGAGAAACGACTGGCACAGCAACACAGGCGGCACAGGCGAGAGCAGGTTTTCCGGGCTCGCCGCGGAGCCACTCGAGCCGGGGGACGTACCGGCCGAGCAGCCTGTGCTCTTTCTGTTGGTGGAGGTGCTCTCGCGGTTTGACACCTTGCCACACACCGATTATTATGAAACATTTCATTTCAATTCAGGGTTCCGGATTGACCGTAACACACATTTTGCCGGCAAACATCGGGGGGTTGCGGAAGTGGGCGCGGGACGTGGCGAGAGCAAGAGCAAGCGAGCATGTAATCGAAATGGATACAATGAGTCAGCCACAAGTGGGCTCAGAGTTTCGAGAGCTCAGAAACAAAGATTACGCAGAGGAGAATCGATGACTGAGGAGGGACAGAGACGAGAAGAAGAAGGCTTAACATTTCAGCAAAGTTTTGGAAGAAGTTACAGTTTCGTGTGAAATTGACACAGGAAAAATTGACTCTGAAAGGTTTCAGAAGTTCCATTTTCAGAAACATCCTCGAAAAACACATTTCCAGACTGCAGAAAGCTACGAAAACTACAGGAAGTGGGTGAGGACGAGAGCCGAGCGTAAGCCTTCTGTGTAACGAAATGGCCGCGCGTCGGCGAGCTCTAATCGTTTCGGTTTTCGTCGTTTTCCGAAAAGGGAAACGACGACGGAGTGCACAAATTAGTGGTGTAAGTTGTGAAATTCGAACTGTCGCCCCACCCGACAATGGACGAGAAGCGCCGAATCTTTCGCAGCAGGGCGCATCGTATTTTCGGCGAAGACGTTTTGTTTGTGACATTTTTTTGTTGCTAACAGGGCGGAAAAGTTTGTTTGAGCAAGAGAAGAAACTGTTTCAGAAGTTCCATGCGAATTGGAAAATGATTGGGGGAAGAAGGGAAGTGCGCTCTAATCACAATCTGAAACGAACTAGAAGGGTTTTGAGAGCAAGATCCAGAAGAACGAAGATTCTTTGAAACTTCACGACTTTAAGCTAATGAGAACATTCACAAGAGAACGAACAAACATGAGAGATACGGATACTGTTGAAAGTGTTCAGGATGATGTGTGCCACGTCAATAATCTAGGTTACCCACTGGTAGATTACTGGGGGGGAAGAAGCAGACAAAAGTAACAAAAAGACTGCATGACTGTGAAAGGATCGGAGCGCGCGCCCGCGCGGAGAGCAGGGTGGAATAGCAGAAAAGTGGCAAAATACGACTCCAGAGCTGGCGAGAAGCATGCTGATCGCCAGAGACGCACACACATACCATCCGGTCATTGTTTGCACTCGCAAACACAACGGGGAGAGCCCCCCTCCGCGTCTCGCTCCCGAGTCTCGCTCACCGCCAGCAGCTACCATCACAGAGGGCGCTTTTGCGCGTATTTTCGGATTATCTGCCCGAACGACACATGTGTTCGGAGCTTAATTTTGTAATTCTGCGGTGTCGTCTGCAAAAAGTGCAACACAAAGAAGAGATGGTGTTTCATCATCATACAGAGCACAACACAGATCAGCGTAAATGAGAATCCGAGGCTTCAGTCGACGACGACTAGCTCGTGGGGCTCTCCGAATGCGTGCTCCGACGCCATCGAGTTCAGCGTGTCGACGGCTCTTCCCTCACCGACGACGACCGCTTTTCCACGCTCCAGATTGACAGTACGGTGGAAGAAAGTTGTTGGGAATCTGCAAAAAACACTGAAGGTCAAGAAGAAGAGCTCGTACAGGCACCTGGTGCAGAGGCGGTTGAACGACGGACTGAGTCCCCAGCCGCTGCACATTCTGTCCATGATCCCTTCGCGAGTGCGGTCTTTCAGCAGTCGCAGCTTCCCGTGCTTCTCGAGAACCTCGGCAAACTCACGGCAGCTGAAACAAGGTCCATTCATCTGGAATCCAAACTCAGTGTCACCTCGATTCGGCTCTCTGGATGTTGACGCGAAGCAAGTTGTTCAGCTGGAACTTGTCCGCGAACACCAACTGCGACATGTATTCGTCCGGAGTGATGGGCGGCTCGAACTCCATTTCCAGATTCTCCTTCACAACATCCCATCCTTGATCGTGGGCGAAAACAATGCACGCGCGGATCATGTTCGGGTGTGGGACTTCGCCCATCGGGTGCATGAAAGTGAGCAGCTGGACGAGCACTTCCCCCGGAAGCAGGTCGCCTCGCGCGCATTCCCGGTGGAACTCCGGAGTGTAACGGGCGATGTACTCGCCGTTCTGTCCGATGCACAGAGTGTCCTTGCCATGCGCAGCCAACAGTCCGCTATTCACGTAGAACATGGTGCCACGGAACAGCAGAGCCGATTTGGAAGTGTCTCCTTCCTCGAGGTCGATGAAGTTCAGCTTGCTCTCCGGCGGAACCAGAGTCGTCGCATCCGGACGGGCTCCGCGAGCTCGCAGGATAGCAGGACACACGATCTGAGTGTAGGCGTGTCTCCCGCAGAACTGCTCCGGCTCGAATCCCGCTTGGATCATCCGACTCCAAGTGCCGTCGAGAGCGGCTCGGAACGCGAGCTCTCGGATCGCCGGCTCGAGACGGTTCTCGATGGCCGCTTGAAAGCGTTGGAGGAATGTCATCTGAGTAAGAGAAGAATCATTTGAAGTGGGAAAAAGGACGAACCGGTCGAGAGTTGAACTCGATGAGATGCTTGGAGAGGTGGAAGATCAGCGAGTCGCACTGGTAGCCGACTGCAGCCGCGGCGAGACGACGGAAGGAGGCGTAGATGGGACGGCGAGTGGGGTAGGCCTGGTAGAGAAGCTCCAGGAAAGCCTCCTTCTCCATCGAACACACGCGGATCATCGGACTGTCTGAACGAGACGCCGCTTCCTTCTCGGATTTGGCTGAAACAGTCGGAATAGTTCCACGTGGCAAGTCTACTCACCCATGAAATCGGAGAGAAGCGAAAGGACATTAGCATGGACACGGATCCGGGAGCCATCGTCGAACTCGATGATCTCGTTTCCATCCTCGAACGTCGGAAGGTTCAGGTACATCTGAAAACCGGTTCGAATCTTTTGGAACTTCGTTCCACTCACATAGTTCAGCACTCTCATCTCGAACTTGAGGAACTTGACGTCGTGTGTCTGCACTTCGACGTTCAACGGACGGGAGAAGGCGTCGAACTTGAAGACGTCCTTGTCGACCACGTTGAGCACATCCGACTGCGAGCCCGTCTTGATTCTCAGCTGCACGAGGAGCTGCCACTCGGCCGGAGAGGTCGCCTCGACGGTGAGGAAGACGCGACGGACGCCGTGCTTCACTTCCTGCTGCACCAGAAACGCCACGTTTTCGTAGAGAAACGAGTTCTGTTTGCTTCCGTTCACCAAATTCTGATCGTCGACGGCGACGAAGACGGCGACGTTGTCGCCTTCGAGCGCTGTTTCCTTCGGCGACGCCTTCAGGCTCTCTTTCAGACGCTCCAGATCCATTTCGTGGAAACTGATCGCCGTTTCGGCGGACAGAACTGATAGCTCGGATAGCGACATTCTCTTTTGATTTCCGCTTGACTCCTTCTTAAAATAATAGATGAGAGCTATGTCCCCGAGGGGGCGGAGCCATGAAATGTGGAAGAGAAAAGGTCACGTGGTTTATCAAAAGAGAACGTTTCGAACAAAAGTGGTCAAAAGAAAAGAGGGCTATGAACCGTAGGAGGCAATTTGAAGAAGTGGAGAAAAGAGGAGTTAGGCGGGATTGACGCCGGCAGGAAAAGCGGACGGCGGCGGAGCAGCCGTGGCCTGGTTTCCGGTGCTCGACGAGGAGGAGGCGCCACTGGAACGGGCGGTCCACGAGACGAGAGCCTGAAGACCGTAGGCGAGGACGATGAAGACCGATGCGATCTGGAAAGGAGAACGAGCTGAAAGGGACACTCCGGACGAGAGAAACTCACTGTAGCGAGCACGAAAAAGAAGTTGAAGTGGTAGAAGATGTTGCAGAAGTAGTAGATGGTGTTGAGAGCACTGCACACGCAGAACGCGGCGCTGTACGCCAGCTCCTGAAAGCGTTTATTTTCTTTTTGTTTCACACAGAACTGGGGTTCGACTGACGATGATGACCCACTGGCCGGACTTTGTGAAGAGCAAGTCGAAGAAGACGGCGAAGAAGACTCCGATGGCCGTGATGAACTCGAGGATCGACGTGAGACAAATGAACCAGAACCAGCCACGGGCGCCCGGAGAGGCCATGAAAATGATCTGGAGGAGGGTGAGGAGCTGCAAACAGTTTCAGCTACTCGGGTGAACAGACTCGGAGAAACGGACCAGAAGTGCCGGTTTCAGCACTTGCGGCATCTCTTTCATCTCTTGGTAGCCCATTGTGCGATCTGAAACACGAGAATGCAGTGCTGGAAAAGTTGCGAGAGAAGTGAAATCGATGAAAGAGTCAACAAGAAACAGGTTTCCGAATGGTGAATCAGCACTCTTTCAGCCCTTCTGCTCGTGATGATAAAGAGTGTGTTCTCGAAGGAAGGAGACTGTTATCGATTGGCGAAACTAAGAAGGAAACAGGATGACGTGGCAGCAGTAAACACAACTTCTTACGAAACAGTTGTGAAACTGATGCTCGATGGTGCTCCGCGAGCAGCCACGTCAGAGGTCTCACTATCCAGCAGTGCAAACAAGCGGATGGCTTCTCTGTGACTCATTGCCAAACACGGATCAACTGGTCGATTTGGTAATCGATTCGAATCGAAGAAAGTGCGAAAAGCCGGGCTGGGAGGGGGTGCTTTTGAAGAAAGCAAACAGAGAACTTATTTTGAAACGGCGAATCAAGTGTGATAGCAGCAGCGGGCGGCACGCCAGCAGCATTTTATGGCAAAAGAGCAAATAGGTGACACTATCTCTGCGACTATTGTGACCATATAGTATAGAGATGAATGGGCGTGCATGAGATGAAAGAGCTTCTCTCTTTCACAAAGGACACCGATGCGACCTTCCGCGCCGAAATGAGAAACACATTGAAGCGGGAGAGCGGGGCGAAACGTGTGTTCGAGGGCTTCGAGGAAGAGCGGCTCCATAAACTGACTTTACAGCTGAGAACGTTATACTGTACCTACAGTTTCGAAGAGCTTACGTCTCCGTCAAGTCTTAAACCATTCATGTATTTGCAGTTCCCTGTGCAAGAAGAGATTCTGCAGCATGTCGTCTTCACGTCTTCAGAATCTTCATGATTCATTTCAGCTTCGTTTACTGTAGTTGTGGACACCTAAAGAAAACTGAAAGTGACACGTTAAATAGGCTTCGTCCTTCGAACAATGCAAATGTTTCCCATTTTGATTCCCCGACACTTTCATCATCAAATCTTGCCGTTTCATTGACTTCACTTTTCAGATTAACATTTTTCATTTGTTCTCCGTTCTTCTGAGGACTGCACAGCGCTTTCTCAGACCTCGCGCGAGCTCGCAGTTTCTCGTTAAACAACGGGCAATACGACGCTCCGCTCGATTTGCGGACAAGAATTTTGCAAAAATGGTTTTAAATTGGAAACTAAAATTTTGGCTCAAATTAACGATTTCAAAAGATGTTTCCTTCAAGTATTCGAAAAATAAAATATTTTTACAAATAGATTTTATCCGCTTGTGGCTTTTAAAAGTATGACCTTTCCATCTGGATCTTTTGATTTTTCAGGTGGATGATTATCCGATATGTTCCTTTATTTTCTCTCATTCTATGGAGTGCTAACGCTGAATTGATCAGTTTGATAACAGGTAAAATACATTTTGATTCATCGTTTTTCTACGAGTTCTTCAAAATCAGGCACAGTGATCGCGGCCACCGGCGGTGCATTCTGGGCTTTGAAGGATCAGATAAAATGCAAGTTATACGAATGTTGTCAAGAGCCAGATGTCCATTTCAATTATCACAGTGAGTTGTCTCGGATCTTTTTTGGAAACTTAAAAGTAATTCATTCAGGCCTCGACGCTGATCTCGCCAACATGGTCTACGGGCAGCATTTGGTCAAGGACGTGGTTGTGAATGCGATCAAAGCACACTGGTATAATGAAAATCCTCGCAAGCCGCTCGTCCTTTCTTTTCACGGCTTCACGGGCTCAGGAAAGAACTTCGTCGCAGAAATCATCGCCAACAACACCTTCCGACAGGGTTTGCGGAGTAACTTCGTACATCACATTGTAGCCACGGTAGACTTTCCGGACAGCAAACAAGTTTCCGATTATGGTACCAAACTGCGAGAAAGAGTTGCCAACACGGCTCAAAAGTGCGGACGCGCGTTGTTCATTTTCGACGAAGCTGACAAGCTGCCAGAGGCGCTCCTCGGAGCAATCAAGCCGTACTTGGACTATTACACGGAGGTTTCCGGAGTCGACTTTCGAAAGAACGTGTTCATATTCCTCAGCAATAAAGGCGGAGGAAAGATCGCAGAAATCACCCGGGAACACTACGAAAACGGTTATCCGCGCGAGGACCTGCGTCTAGAGTCCTTCGAACGAGATCTCATGACTTTCTCGTTCAACGAAGAGGGCGGCCTGAAGATGAGCGAGTTAATTTCAAATCATCTAATCGATCACTTCATTCCTTTCCTTCCGTTGCAACGCGAACACGTCAAAAAGTGTGTTGAGGCGTATCTTCGGAAGAGAGGCCGCGCGGAGCTTGTGCGGAATGTGACTCTTGTCGAACAAGTGCTGAGCTCTCTGCAGTACTTTCCCGACTACTCGAAGGCTTTCTCTTCATCTGGATGCAAGCGAATCGACGCGAAAACGGATCTCGAAGTGGCACGCATTCGACGAAATATCGACGGAGAGCGACAATTTGACGACGAACTCTAACCTCTTTTCTTGTTCATCATATCATTTTTCTTCATTCTCAGCTTTATTCGTATATTATTGCATTCCTCGTACGGTTCAACTTTTTCCAGTGTTTTCTTGTCAGGTCCAATGAACATTTCAGCTCATTTCCCAATTTTGAAGAATCTTATTTCTGGTTTTCAACCAATTTTTATCTTCGTTTTCATTCTCTTTTCGCTCAAATTTGATCTTTCTTTTTTCCAGATGGCTCCTTCCAAAAAATCGAAAAAGTCGAAGAAAGACGAACCGATGTTCGATTTCGTCGAGGAAGAAGTGACTGGAGACGTCGATGAAGATGACTTCGAAGAGGCAGAAGACGTGGTTTCTGAGGATTCAGAAGACGACGAGCCACCGGCAAAGAAGAAGAAAGTAGCGAAGAAAGAGATAAAGGAAGAGCTCGAATTGACAGATGAGAAGATGCAAGAGCTTCTGGAGAAGTACGAGGCGGCGAAAGCGGCCGCGACGAAAACAAAAGACGACTTCAAGCATCTTCCAAAGAACCAGCGGGGAAAAGCACTGAAGAAGGCTCTGAAGAAGGATAAGAGAGCGAGACAGGACGAAAGAGCAAAGATCAGAGAAGAGCTGGGAGAGAGCGCGCCGCAGAAGGAGGTGCCGAAGACGATCGAGAGCATGCGAGAGTACGATGCGACGATGGTCGACGAGCAAGATGACGAGGTGGAGCACGACGAGGCGAACGACGAGTTCTCATCTTATTTCAACAGAGAGACCACTCCGAAAGTCATGATCACCATGACTCCCAAAGCCAAAATTGTCAGTACAAGGTACAAGCTTCCCAAAGAACGCATATTTTCAGACAACTTTCAAATTCTGCTTCGAACTTCAAAAGTGTATTCCTAATTCGGAGATCTTCACCAGAAAGAACGTGCTTCTGAAAAAGATCATCGAACAGGCGAAGGAACGAGAGTTCACTGACTTGCTCGTGGTCCATGAGGACAGAAAGAAGCCGAACGGAATCATTTTTTGTCACTTACCCGAAGGCCCCACTGCTTATTTCAAGATTAACAGCTTGACTTTCACGCAGGATCTTAAGGTTCCCCGAGCCTGAAGACGGAAAACTGATCGGATCTTTTCAGAAATTCGGCGAGGCGACGTCTCACTTCCCGGAAGTCATTCTGAACAACTTCAACACCCGTCTTGGTCACAAGTTCGTCCGATCGCGTTGCCGTTTTCTCCCGAACTCCCTTGTTTTCAGCATCGCCCGCATGCTCGCTTGCCTTTTCCCGCACGATCCGAAGTTCACCGGCCGTCGAGTCGTCACTTTTCACAATCAGAGAGATTACATCTTTTTCCGGCATCACAGGTAATTCTGGATGAACAGTTTCACAGAATCCTTCTTCTTTTTCAGATACGAATTCAAGAAAGAAGGCACAAAAGCGGCTCTTCTGGAACTCGGACCTCGTTTCACTTTGAGACTGAAATGGCTGCAAAAGGGAACATTCGATGCGAAATGGGGAGAGTTCGAATGGGTTCTCAAGGTATTTTACAGTGTCTTGAAGACCAATTCGTCGATTTTTCTCTTTCAGAGACACGAAATGGAAACGAGTCGTCGACGTTTCTTCCTCTGAAAAATTCCTGGATCGACGATCCCACAATCTCATCTTTTTGTTATTTTTTCCACTGTTTTGTTGATTTTATACATTTTACTGCGAAAAATTCCGTTTTGTTTACAATTCCCTTGTCATCATTTGAGTTCTGAAGTTCGGTTCGTTCCGATCGTATATCTTTACCTCTTCAATTATTTTCTTTCTTCCAAATGAGAGTTCCAGGTTCGAACCATGTTGGGGAACAAGTTCGTCGCCCAGTTGGCTCTTCAGCAGCTCCGCAACAGAGGACTTCTCTCCTCGACGCCGCGTCTCACTTCCGTCAGGTATTCGGAAGACGTCCGAACTTGTCTAAACACCCGGAAGGTTTCAGACACCGATTCGCGTGGGGATCTGACGCCGTCGGTCCAAATGTGCCGGTCGGAGGCAAGATGGGAGCCTCGGAGAATCCAGAGTTGCACACCTACGATGGTGACTACCGCGGCACCGTTTCCAAGGGAGACAAGCCGATTCCAGAGTGAGCCTATTTTTCGAACTCAGTGTTCATTTGAACTTCTTCAGCTACTTCTACCGTACTCCGACCACCGGCCGCACCTACATCGACCGCTGTGTGACGTACTTCATCTCGGCCGTCATCTGGGCCTGGTTCACCTACCACATGTACTACCACTCGGGACACCTTCTCGGCCATTGGTACATGCCTTACTTGCACGAGTTCACCGACGAGGAGCTCGGCATTCCGAAAGATTCGGCTGCTGACCCGGAATACTGGGGCAACCACAAGAAGGAGTACGGAACCTACCGATAAATAGTTTGCCGAGTGTTTAGAGAATAGCGCCTTGCAAAACGACCTGAATTTTCTACCATTCTTTTTGTACGTTTTATTGTAATAGAATGAAATGGTTTTTCAAAGCTTATAAGCTACTCTTCAAAAAAGAATTAAACGTATCCGAGATTGGGTGGGGTGTCCTTTGGTCGGTAGAGTCGTTCCTCCTGATACGAAAGCACCTGGAATCGAACTCTGTACACAAAAAGAGCGTTTTCTACGCGTACCGCCTGTTTCTTGACCCTGAGCACTGGATTCAGAGTCCCTTGCTGCTCCTGGAGCCGCCACATGAACCGATTCACTGGGTGCCCTTCGCCTTTCCACAATCTGAACGTCTTCTGATGAAAAGAGAGGATCTAAATCTCATTACCTGACTCCAACATTGTAAGCGACTATGTAAAACAGACTGGAAACGACGATAGCTGGGCCTGTTCTAGTCATCGGGTAGCGCAGAATCCGATACAGTCTAATATTCAAATCGTCATCATTTTTGATATTTTTCGCTTACCTGAGCTTCCAAGTTGCTGTTCCTGTTGGTTTCAAACTCATTACGACTTTCTTTGAGTCTTCCATTGTGATCAGACGAAGAACTACTGGAATATTGCAGAAATTTTCAACGAAATTGAGTATCAAAAATATTAGCAACAAAGGTACGGTGTGCAGTTGTGTGCATTTGGTCGTCGCGGTGTGTACACGGCCGTTGTAATTTCTTTGAGAAATTGTATCGGAATCGTTCGAGTTTATCGATTTCATATAAAGTTTTCTTTAGTGATCTCTTTTTTAATTTTCAAATTTGTTGTATATAATCACATCTTTTAGATTATCATGGCAGATAAGTCGCCGGAGAAAGACGAGCCGAGTACTACGGAAGACGTCAAATCGCCATTAGACGAAGTGAAAGAGATTCGAAAAGAAGCGGAATTGGTTTGTGCTCGATTAACCGCGCTGTAATTTTCATTCGCAAGTTACAGACACAAACCGGTACCGAAACCAAAAAAAGCGCTCATCCCGAGTTCATCACGGTGCAGGATCCGAATGGCGAAGATCCAATAGAACTGCCGACTGTCGAGGGGACCGTCCTGATGACCACTTTACAGTCGAGTTTCCCTGGAGCTACCGGGCTCAAGTACAAAAACCCGAAAACTGGCGGGAATCGGGCAGTTCAGTGAGTTCATTTCTTCATGTCATTCAGCTCCGGATTTCTTCACAGAGTCGATCCTACCGGCGTAAAGCTTCTTCCTCCATTCGACGGTTGGGAAAACAAAACATTCCACGTCATTCTAGCTCTCCGTAAGTTTTTTTCATATTTCCTCTCCACCGGTCCAGGATGTGAGTGTCAGACGACAGTAGTGAGATCCTGTGTGATTCAGAGGGCGAGAGAGTCAGAGCGTTATCTTCGGCGGACGCGACGAGCGCGAAGAGACGTAAAGTCGGCTCCAGTGACGACTCGGATTCGGATGACGGTCGTGACGGACGGTCGGGCAGGAAGAGAGCGGTTGAGAGAGAAAGCCAGCCAGTTGACCTGATTGTGCTCGGTGTGGACTTCAAAACGAGCGACGAGAGCTTCAAGAGTTACTTCGAAGAGATAGGCACTGTCGTTTTCTGTGAGGTTCGTGAGATATCAGACTGCTTCATGAGAGAAGAGAGACAACGCAACCCGCAAAACAAATTGGAGTTCCTGTGCAAGACTTCAGGTTCTCATCAATATTGATGGTTCTCAGAGAAAACTTTCAGGTCAAGCGGAAACCCGACGGTGGCTCGAAAGGCTTCGGATTTGTACGAATGGCCACTGTCGCTGAGCAAAATAAGGTTCTTGCTATACCACAGCACATGATCGACAGTCGACGATGTGATGTGAAAGTGCCCGACGGAAGGGTAAGAACCCTCTTTTGAGAACTAGACTTCACGGCAGCAGCAGAACTTTCAGGACAAGCAGGGAAGACCAGCTATCAGCCGAATTTTCGTCGGCCGGCTCACCGACAAGGTAGACGAGGCACAGCTTCGGCAGGTATTCGGAGACGAGGCAAAGGGCTACATAGAGACAGCAGTCGTGACGGACGTCTTCATACCGAAGCCTTTCCGTGGTTTCGCTTTTGTGACTCTATCCAGTGCCGAGGCCGCCGAAAGGATCGTAAGCAAGGGATCTCTGACTGTGAACGGATCGTCTGTCGGACTAAGCATCGCGCAGCCGAGAGAGGAAAACCAGCAGCTTGGACCAGATTACGGACTGCCCGCCGGATATCGCAATCGTCGAGAACGCGAACGGACTGACAGAAGGCCAGTATTCCAGAGCGAGCCGCTCGCAATGCCGTTCGCTCGCCAGGACTACGGATATCGTCCGCCGCAGCAACCATCCTCCACTCCCCTCGACCGCCGGTCCTGGCCAACCGAAGGAACTTACCGACAGTGGCAATGATCCTTTTCTAACAAAACTTTTTTTTCGAACCCGATCGATTTGTTAGAACACTTCCTCCATCTTTCCACTTTGTTCCCTCGTCGAGTATGCATTTTGTGATTCCGCGAGGAAGTGTAATACTGAATAAGTGACAATACCTGCTTCCTGAAACCTTCTTATAATATTCCTCTTGCGAATCTTTGAAATTTGAAATATAGTAGCCTCACTCGATGTTAAACTGCTCCTTTTGCTCAAATCAAAATGACCATTTTTGACACCCCCTTGCACTACAAAGCATTCATAGAGGTTCCTTTGATCGATGGATTACAATAAACAACAAAGACAGAAGACGGACGCGTCTTGAACTTGTCATTTATTCTCCAAACAAAAATTTTCAGTTTGTCGTATGCAGCTCTAAATCAAATCGAAGCGAAATCATTCATTTTCTCTCATTTCATTGTTCAAATAGTCACGGGCAGTTCCTCGGGTTCCGTTTTCACACGATTGTAGGCGGAGTTTCGGGCTGACATACGGAGGCACAAGACGGAGTAAATAACGGAGATGACGCAGTTGAGGACTGAAAAAGGAAGACGTTTGAGAGGAAATGTCTCTGGGGACGGGCCTTCTAGCCCGCATATGAGGGCCAGCTGAGTGTGGAAGTAGTCCTCGGTGCGGACGCATTTGCGGAGACACACTTGCTCCGTCTGGAATCAGAAGACGTCTTCGAGCGCATCGTGTGAGCCGCTTCTCACCTGACTCGCGTGCTGGTACACGAGATATCCCGCGGCTCCGGTCATCAAAAGAGAGAGAAATGCGCACATTTTCAGACATATCGGGTCGTAATTTCTGAGTTTCTCTTCTAATTTTCTTCGAAAACAACTGGAAACACCTTGTGGTTACACAGCAAATCAACGAATTCAGGATAAAAATGAAGGCGAAACTCATTGAAAGTGGATCATGGGAGAGGTAGTTCGAGCCGACTCCGGTCATCTGAAAACGGGATTCAGAAGACGTCAGCCAGAAGACGTACCAATACGTAGAATCCGTTCAAGAAGTGAATGATCGAGAGACATCTTCCGAGGTTGAAGTGGGGAGACGATGAGGACGTCTTCTGCTCTGAAGCCGTCCACGCATTCTGAGTGCGTCCCGTACATTTCTCACTTACCACTCTCCATTTTCTGGTAAGAAGACATTTGAAAAGAGGAAAAGTGCGAAGTTTGACACGAGATCCGAGTCGAAACGGCGAGAAATCGGCAGACGCAGACTCGTCGTGACACGGGAAACTTGTGTAAAAACGAAAGAAAAAGCGGAGGGGCAACTGATTGATGGCACGAGGGAAATCTCAGAAAAGCGGACAAGTTTCGCGGTTTATTCGAGAGAGAGGGAACCAGTAGAGCAGGGGTGAAAGAGAGAGAGAGAGAGAGAGTTTCAGTGAGACCCGTTCGATGCAAAGTCCGCAATCACTCCGGAGTCGTCCAGTTTCAGACGAGAACAAGAAGAAGAAGAAGACGTCGCGGGCGGCGGCGGGTTCAGTTGGTTCAGGCAGCCGACGAACGCCGAGAAACTGCAACTGATCGGGCTCGACGGGAATCGAATCTCTCCCAACTGACCAGAAGAAGTGGTCCTGAGTCAGGAAGCAGTCGATGATTCGCTGCTCCAGATGCTCCAAATGATCCGTGAGCCCGTAGATTTGCAGAAGCATCTTCAGCTCGTCCACACTGATAACTTTCTTTTCTGTGGAGCTCTTGAATCTCTCGATGTCGATTTCTGGATTCGCGTCGAGAATCTTTCTCATATCGACGAGAAGCTGAAACGAGAGTTTGGCCAGTCTGAAAGGGAGAAAACGAATCGACCTCGGCCCTCCAGCGTTCCCTCTGCTCTTGACGGGAAGTGGGTCGGCTCGGGAGGTGCGAGATGATGCTGCCGCGTTCATCCGACTCGAGCACTTCTGGAATGCTCGTTCTGAGAGAGGGCAACGATTCGAGGGGACCTCTCGACGCTTACAAAACTTCTCTCGCCTGCTTGTCGCTGTGCAGCATTTCGAAGAATAGCTCGTATTCCAACACGAACTGCAACGTCTTCTCTTCCACTTCCTCCTCCTCCTCCATTCGCGAGGCCATCAACCAATCCAACAGATTCTGCCACGTGTCAGACGGATTCTGGAGGACTGACTTGATGGAAGACAGCACGGCGGGAAGCGTGACGAATCCACTGTTCGAATGGTCGTGGGATCTGGCGGCTTGACGCATTCTGTCGATGTCTTCCGAAGAGACGAGGTCCAGTTCAACCGAGAGCTCTCGGAATTCCGAGAACGTCTCCGGGAGTCGAAGCTCTCTTCTGACGACGTCTCGACGACTCTCGAGAACTGAAGACGTCGCCGAATCGGGGCGCAGAATCTGGAAAGTGAACTGTCTCGACGGCGAGAATCTACCGGTTACTTCGTCGTCGTCGATGTCGTTCAAGTTAAGATTGTAAGAGACACGTGGAATGGGATACAACGGAGTCGTCGGCTTCTCAGAAATCGATTCCATCGGCGCAGGAAGCGGCAGTTTGGGGAGTCGTGGAAATCCGATTTGATTGGTTGGCGGACGGCTTTCGAATGACGTGGCAGGACGACTCGAGTCTAAAAGTCGCCAATTCCACGTGGATTCAAGCTGCTCAACGAAATACCTGCGGACTCGTTTCTGAGCAACAGACTCGGCGTCGTTTTGGGAGCCAGCGGAGCGAGTGCGGGTCGCTGGACGAGTCGCGGAAGCGTGCTGTCCCACATGGAGTTCTGCGCTCTCAGAATCGCTTCGAGAGGATCGTCGTCCGAGTTTCCGCCGCTCATCCGTCATCGCCTTCGCAGGTCGGCACCGCGGTTCTCCTTCGGGTGCTGCTCATGCGGCGACGAAACTGCTCAATTGAGCCGCCGGAAAACGATCGTGACAAGGCGTTGATAACGGGGGGAAGCGGGCAGGATTAGAGAGGCGGCTGCTCTCGTCTTTCCGGCGTCGGTTGCCCGGGAGACTGGCCGCGTGCTTTCGCCGTCTCGGGCGGCACGAGTTCACACAAACTAGCGGGTTTCTGCCGCAAACACGGCTGCGAAATGCTAGATTGAAAAGGGTGAAATCTCTGGGGATGGATTCTGGAAACGGTCGCCTCCGCGACACCTTCTTCAAGCTCTGTGTTCGAAAGTATTAGAGAACGAGTGTGAAATGATCTTGTTGAAGAATTGTTGTCATTTGAGAACTTTTATTTGAAAAGGTGGTTCAAAGGATCAATTAATCGCAAGTTAATCGTTCAATAAAATTAAATTCAATCAATAGTTTCCATGGTTTTTGTCATGTACCCGTTGGCAGGTCGAAGCGCGCATTTGAAAGATAATCTCCAGAATGATGGATAAGAAAGGGGCGGAGTCACGGAAGAGAAGGAGGAGGAGGAGGGAAGGGAACGAAGACACCCGTCGAGACCGAAATATAGCAGAAGGGAAGAATAGAACGACTAGAAGGAGGTAAGGCATCAGAAGCCCGACTCGGCAATCATCAGATCTTGCACGAAGGCGCCGTTGAGGTGAGCCCCCGAGATGCTGGTCGGCAGAGGCGGCACGGCGCCCTGAAGCACTTGGAGGATGCAGTAGTGGATGAAGATGTACTGTTGCTGGAAGAGGAAACATCTTGCATCGGAGCAGGTGGACGACTCGAACTCACCTCGTTCTGCACCATCTGGCAGCGTTCGTAGCGCATCTCGCACACCGTTCCGAAGACGTCGATGGGTTCGCCGAGGGAGCTGGAGTGCAGAAGACGGTCGATGCTGATGAATGTGCCCGAGCGGCCGACTCCCGCACTGAAACGATAAATTAAGGAAGGCAGAGAGGGAGGCATTCTTACCTGCAATGGACGATCGTGGGCGCATTATGAGAAGAGTGGGGCAGCGACTGCCTGAACATGCGTGAGAACTGGATGATGCCGGTCGGATGGGCGGGCGCTCCAAAGTCCGGCCAGGCCATGTAGTGCCAGTGACGGACGGTCCGTTGCTGCCGATTTCCTTCCGGCGTCGTCTTCTCGAGCCGAATGTCTCGCACGATGAACTCGTCGAACTCTTTTTCGCCGACTATCGTCACCTCGATGTCGCCGTACAGAACGGGCACATTATCATGATCCGGCCAGTACTGGTGACATTTGTCACGGCCCTTCTCGACACACTTCGTGAGAGCGATGATCGCCGGACACTGCTGCTCCCACGTCATCTGCCAGAAGTGGTCACGCGTTGTCGGCAGCGGTCCTTGGGCGGCGATGAACTCGCGACGAGAGGAGAAACCGGGCACATAGTTCGCGTTGATGTAGTCGCCTCCTTCGACGTTGTTCGGGTTGGAGAGCTTGATTCGCGAGTGATCGTACGCAGGAATGTTCGTGAAGCGGTTCTTGGCGCGGTTCACTGGCAGCTCGGAGGCGATGATGGACTGTCCGACGCCGACGTTGCGCATCATATCGTATTCTTCGGAGAATCGGAAGTCCGAGTCCGCCGACATCAGACGCACGTGCTCGGCAAAGTCTTCCAGACGGACAGGTCTCCTGAAACAGAAGATGTGGATAGAATGAGGTGTGAGAAGAGCAGAACTCACGATTTATTAGTGTTGGCTCCCGTGATGACTGTGTAGAGGGGCGTCCGGTGGATGGGTCCTGACGAGAGCCGCTCGAGCCGATGCTCGACGCCGGTCCGCTCTCGCAGACTTCGCGTCCGTCGATGTCCTCCGGCGGCGTTCGGGTTCGGAGCGCCCAAGTGCGGATTGCTTCCGCAGTCGGTCATAGTGGTCGACGTGGAAGTGGGCGAGTTAGAGCTGGTCGTCGACGAGGGCGGAGGCGTCGTCGCGTCGAGTCCGAGCTTGGCGAGACAGTCGGCGGCTCTCTCTGCCATCATCATTTTGAGCGCCTCCCACTGCGACTCTTTCTCTTTCGAGGGTCCGTTCTTGAAGGCAGCTGCCGCGAGTCTGCAATGATCATCCGGCTGATCGAGTATGCACATTACTCGTTTGAAAGAGACACGCGCCCACTAACTTCTTCTTCTTCTTCTTTTTCTAAGCGAAACGTCCTTTTTACATGAATTTTGATGTCTATCTCTTCTTCTTCTTCGTGTCTCAGTGTATTTATGCGCACATGTGCAAACGAGAGAGAAAGAAAGAGCGCGAGTGATGATGACGTCAACTTGTATCAAGAGAGACGTCGTCAACGAATATTATTCCGATGAATTCTGATGAGCGCGAGAAGACCCGTGCCCGTCGAGGGGCGAAGAACGAACGCGGCCGGAAAATGAAAAACGAAAACGGGTTTTTTTTGTGGAGGGTAAAGAGAAGGAGTGGATGAAAATTTGCGTGTTTTCCGGACGAAAAACAAAAACATTCGTCGGAATTGCAAGAGTGGGAAACGCGAGTGGGTGGCGAACTTGGAAGAGAATGAAGCGAGGAAGGATGCGGGGGAAGCGGGCGGAGAGCGAGAACATTTATATTGATAATAATACATTGTCGCGCCCCCCGTCGTCTCGGAAGGGAAAGAAAAAGGAGGTGCGGGGGCAGGGCCGCCGTGAGGAAACGAGAATCACCCGAACGAGGCGGGCGAGAGGAGGAAGGAGAGAGAACGGTGGCTGCTTCTGAATGAGTCAGAAGCGCTGCCCGAATCGGTGAGAGGCGGCGAGGAGATTTGTCATCCGAGGAACGAACCAGCAAAAACAAGTGGTGCCTGCCCCCCGGATGGTGTATGGCACAGCGACGGAAATTGTACACATACTAGTCACCACCAACACCAAAAATAGGCAACGCCACTGATGGAGAGGAGGCGGGAGGGCACGGAAATACACACAGCAGAAGGAGAAGAAGAAGAGCGGGCGGCTTGTGTTTGATTTGCAAAACAGCTGAACACTCGAACACAAAAGGACGGGCAAAAGAAGAAGAAGAAGAAGGCCTGGACAGGCTGGTTGTCCGGCAAACACTCACCTAGCTTTCTTGGTTCGGTTACAGAAGAATACGAGGAGGGTGGCTAGGATGCCGACGGCGGCGACCACGATGAGGACGGCGAAGACGGTGAGCAGAGGGATCGCCGGCGAAGCGGAGCCTGAAAAGAGGTTGGATGTGGAAGGAGGAATCGGAGAAGAAATCGTTTGGAATCTGTGTTTTGGCCACCTTTGTACTTGTGTGGTGGGGGGGGGGGGAATATGCGAAAAAGAAAAAGAAGACAGGCCAGAAGAAAATGACGGCTGCTGTTCATCGAGCAAGAAGGAGAAGAAGAAGAAGAGAAGGAGGAGAGGAGGAGCACAAGGTGTGCGTGGGTGCGAATGAAGGAGAAGGAGAGGAGGGGGAAGAAAACGACGATGAGCCGCTCCTCCGTGTGCTCTTCTCATAATTGAGACGACGAAGAAAGGGAGGAAGGCGACGATGATGATGAGCACAGAGGGGAAGAGAAGGAGAAGGAGAAGAAGCGGTCAGCCGGGTAATCATTTTGAAAGGGAAGGAAGGCGGGGGCACGTGGAATCGGCGGAGGGATCCGCCCCGGAAGAGTAGGGAAGTGGCGGATTTAATTAGAAACTTCTTCTCCTTCTTCTCGTCTTCAAAATTGAAAAGGAAGCAACAAAGAAAGCCCCCCCCCCCCCTTTCACAAATATATTGTGCTTCTTCTTCTCTCGGCCGTTTATGGGCGCAAAGTGGCAACGACTACAGAACGGGAACGAATTCCGAGAAGTGTTCTCAAACGATCGGAGGCGGGCGAAACGAATGAATGGACGATTCGGCGCCCAGAAATGCATGGCGGTGTCTCATTTCCGAAGGGCCCACAGGCCGTCTAACCCGCCCGTTTCGCTCTTTTCCCGCTCATATTTATGCATAACTTTGGGAGTGCTGCTTGTGTGTGTGTGTGCTCATCGCGGACGACTCCAGTGGCCCGCCGGATTAGAGACGTTTATCCGACGTCGCCAGTTTCAAAGAAGACGTCGAAAGAGCAAAAAACGCGGTCCGATTTGCATGCACAATCGGCACGACAGGTTTATCAAATCATACGACTTTTTTTGTCCGTTTTTTGCTGTGAAAAGAAGAGAGGAACGAGTAGGCGTGACGGGAGGGCTCTTTTGTGTTTTGAATAGTGACAGAGACGGATGAGTATGGTGGAAAAGGGTGGGAAGAGAAGAGAAAAGGAAGAAGAAGAAGAAGAAGAAGTGGGCGGGAAAAGGAGGGAATCAGAAGAAGAAGAAGAAGAAGAAGAAGAAGGGTTCTTCTTCTCTCTTTGTTCTTCTTCTCCCCTGCTTATTGCTGATTTACGAGTGCGAGGCGAAAGAGACGGACAAATAAAATATGGAACGAGTGGCGGCGAAGGGATGCGAAGACGGAGACGACGGAAAAGAAGGCGTCGAGCCATAAACTGGAACACGGGTTGGCCCCCCGCCGCGCGCGCCGCCGCCACAAGAGAGGGCGTTCGCGAAAAAGAGCTGCCCCGAGGGGGGTTGTGCTCGGCTGCTCCTGCTCGGCTGCTCGCCTCTCTGTCTCTTCGGGGCTCACGTCGCTATGTGTGCACATATCATATATTCACGTGGGCGGCGCCCCGGGGGGCAACGCAAAGTTCGGCTCGACTCTGGCAGGAAGAGCCTCTCCCTCCCCGCAGTGTTTGTCGGCTGCTGGTGCGCCCCGATGGACAGACCCCTCTTTTTATAAACATATCGGAAATGTTAATCTATCACGGGACGACGAACGCATTACCCGTCAGAAAGAGCGTCGACTGAGCAAAGATTATTCGATATTCCGCGTCTTCACCGCACACCCTGTGTGTCAGAAGGAATCAGTCGCTCGAGGCGAATGCTAATCAGATGGAATGTGCTCGTAATCCCGGAGAACGTGCCGATCGAAACTACATTTCTGTTCCCTTTTTCTCAGATTTTGTTATCGGAGGGGGGAAGTACAAGATTCAGAGAGCAGACTCAGGTTGTCTGTCGTAGCGGGGAGAGTCCCAGGAACTTCTTCTCGGAAGCCTCTTAGGGATCCTCTTCTTCTCCGAACATCGCATCCCCGCAGTTTAGTATCAACGTGATCAGTGCTACAAACCATCAGCTGACACGGACCGGAAGTGATCCCGCACAAAACAAAACACTCTCTCTCCCTCTCTTTCGCTTTTTTCCGCGGAAGAAAATAAAACCTTGTTGCAAAAGAAGAATGAGAAGCGGCTAGAGGAAGAAAGAGTGCACCCAGAAGAGTCCCTGAAATGAGGGGCTCAGGTTTCAGGTTATCGAGAGCAGGAGTCAGGATGATGAAGATGCTGGGGGGTGGGGGCGGAATGCCTGGGGGAGGAAACAGAGGCGGCGGGGGAGGCGACTGATAAAAGAGAAGAAAGAGAAGCGGAGAAGCCACTACTCACCGGTGGTCACCACTTGGCTGGCCGGCGAATCGGTGAACAGGCTCGGAGAGGTGAACAGGCGGACGCGTACGCGGTACTTGGAAGCCGCGCGGAGCGGTCCGTTGCAGACGCGGTCGGCGCGCACTTCGCGGCAGGTCTCGTCGACGCCGATCTCCTCGAAGAAGACCACGTCGTCGTCGGGCTGCTTCCCCTTCGGAACGTCGACCAGTTTGGTCACGTACGACGGCCACACGTCGAATCGTTGGACTTGAGTCCAGGTCTGAAAAGGAGTGTCAGACGAGACGGTTCGAGGAGTTCTTACATAGGTTCCGTTGTCGCTTTCGAGCCATCTATTGATGGATTCGTCCGCTGTCATTTCTGAGACAATGATGGCGTACTGCTTGATCTCTCCGTTTCTGTTGTCGAACATCGACTGCGGGAATCTGACTGTCATGCCGTGGCTTCCCACACTTTCCTTCAGAATGGTCGGGGCAACCGAAGGCTTCGGAGGCGCCATCAAAGGCATCGAGACGCTCGGAATGGCGGGAGACGTCTCTCCGAAGCCCGCCTCGGTGACCGCTCGGACACTGAAGTTGTACGTGTGCCCTCCGAACAGCTCGTCGACGATCACTTGCACTGTATGATCTGATCGATTCGATGCCACTCCCACGTCGATCGTTCTAATCTCATCTGATCCGATCTTGGTCACATTCACGACGTAATGAGTGAGGATTCCGTTCGGAAGTGCAGGTGGCAGCCACGTCAGCATCACAGTGTACGAGTTCAGCGGTTCCACTGCAAAGATTACCTTGTTATCTCGGACGGCTAATCCGATCTGCCCACCTCTCAAAGATTGAACCGCCGCCGGCTTATCCTGTCGCGTCGAGAACGAGAGCTGTCGCATCGTCCGCGTCGCCGCCGGGCACTGAGGAGTCTCGTTGCCGGTGCCGCCGCAGATGATTTGAGTGTTGACGGTATACTTGTGGAACGGTCGCAGTCCGTCCAGATTGAGCAACGGAGCAAAGTTCGAAGTGAGCTGCATCCGTTTGTCGAACACACTCTTTCCGTTCATGTCCCGAACGACGATGTGCATCTGACAGTTGGCGATTGACATCGAGTCATGTTGAGTGGCGAAGACGATTCGGAGTGTCGAAGAGGATCGGGTCACACTCTCCAGAGACACGTTCACCGCCGGACTCGACATTCGGATCGTCTCGTTGTGTCGTGTCTCCGAGATGATTCCCGTCTTGGTGACTGTGAACAGCTGCACTCGGTAGCAGGCCCCTTTCACCAGATTTTTCACGAACACCGGCTCCAGACTTTTCGGAGACGTCTCGAACCGCTCCGTTTTGTCGTTGGCCTCGTCGTTGCCGCCGATGGGAGTGACTCGCATGTTCAGAAGACTGTCCGCGCCGACCACCTTGTTCCAGATGTCTTTGACGCGCGACATAAACACCTCGCTCTTCGGCCAGATCAGCTCGATGCCGCCGTTCGACTCCTGGAGCGTCAGTCCGAACGCGTTGAAGTCGAACGCCGGGGCGAGAACGATGCTCTTCTGCAGCTTCTGACTGCTCGAGTCGTTCGACATCGACGAGATCGAAAAGTCGAATCTCTCGCCAGGAGACAGCGCGAAGTTGAACCAACAGATTCGGTGTCCGGACTTTGTCTGCTCGATACTCGCGTCGTTTATCGATCGTTCCACTTCATCGCCGGCCACAGTGATCCGGCATTTATCGATTTTCGAGGAGGTCGGCAGCTCGGCGAGCAACTTGTACTTGCCCCTTTTCAAGTCTGCTCGGACCCTGAAGTCGATCGGAGGAAGCGGTCTCAGCTGAAATTTGGTGACGAGGGGCTCCGAGACCTGGCCTCCCTTCTGGACAGTCGCAATGATTTGATAAGCCTCGCCTTGAAGCATCGTGTCGCATATGGAAATGGAGGATTCCGTCGAGGGAATGGTCATCTGAAGAAGGAGAGAGTCGTGGAAAAGAGAGAGGGTTCGGGGACTCACATTGGTCGAGTTGGATGGATCAGACTGGAGAGAGTACTGAAGCGCGAGGAAGTCGGCACCACTGAACTCGTCGAACTGCCACGTCACTTCGATGCAAGAGCCCGAGTTCTGATTGATGTTGATGGTCTTCGGAGCGGACGGTTTCGTCGTGAGCGTCGAAATCCAGGGCCGACTGCTCATTCCGTCCTTGTGAGCCGTCACTCGCACCGAGTAGTCGAAGCCGGAATTCAGATTTCCGAGATAGAACTCCAGATTCTTCTGTTCGGGAATGTCGAGAATTTGGAGAACGGGAAACTTCTTGTCCGGATTGATTTGGCGATACTCGATGGAGAACGAGTCTTGAAGACACGAGTCGTTTTTGACGGTTCTCATCGTGATGTTGTGCTCGGCCACTTGGATATCGGAGCCCGGTGATCGGAAGTCGGGGGCTCGCGGATCCATCACGACAGACTCCTCCTTGATCAGCGAAGTCGAGCCGTCCTTCTGACCGTGGATGGCGATTCTGAAGAAACGATCGGTGAGGGGGTTCATGCATCGAGAAACTCACGAGTATCTGTGTCCGGGACGGAGCGCGTGGATCCTGATGTTGAACGGAGAATCGTCGGACGAAACGAACGTCTTGTTCGAGTCGCGAATCTCATCCGCGCTGAAAAGGCTCATTGGTTTTCATTCTCAAGGAGAACACTCACATATTCTCGGAGACATCCTGAATTTTGGCAGCAAAACTTTGATAGAGCGGGTGTCTTCGTGGCAGCGAGACGAGGATCTGCGACCACGGAGACAACGAGTCCTTTCTGATGGCGAAGAGCTCGTGCTGCTCCGCCGACGTCGTCAGAGACGAATCCTGAGAAGACGTCGAGGAGAGGAGCACGAGGAGAAGGAGCCATGGGAGACAGGGCGGCTTCCAGCGTATCATTTCATGATCCGAAAAAAGAAGAATATGCGAGGGAAAGAAGAAGGAGAAGAAGAAGAAGAAGCGATCGGAAAGAAGGTCAGATTGACAAGAAAGGTGAACGGATGGAGAGCGAAAGTGATCGGGACGAAGATTGAGAGGAAGACGGACGGCGACTTTATCACTTTCCCAATTAGCTGCTGGACGGGGGGTCATCGGGAAGCGGAGAGGGAGCGAGAGGTTTGTTTTGAATTGGCAACAGGTAGGGTTGAGAGGAGGGTGTCAAGTGGATTTTGCTGCCAAGAACAAAGAAGAAGAATCTTAGATTCCAGTCCAGTTACAGGAAAACTGGAACTATTGGAACAACAGAGAAGCGTCACATGATGGAATGAATCTGGAAAGAATAGGGAAGAAAAGAAACATTGGCGCGGTGAGTCATCTAAAAATTGGGAACGGATGGAAATGAGAGAGAGAGACTGAGAGAGACTGAGAGAGACAGAGAGAGACAGAGAGAGACAGAGAGAGAGAGAGAGAGAGAGAGAGAGAGAGAGAGAGAGAGAGAGAGAGAGAGAGAGAGAGACAGAGAGAGACAGAGAGAGAGAGAGAGACTGGGAGAGACAGAGAGAGAGAGAGAGAGAGAGAGAGAGAGAGAGAGAGAGAGAGAGAGAGAGAGAGAGAGAGAGAGAGAGAGAGAGAGAGAGAGAGAGAGAGAGAGAGAGAGAGAGAGAGAGAGAGAGAGAGAGAGAGAGAGAGACTGACTGAGAGAGAGAGAGTCATCCAGGGGTGAACAAAGGGATCGTTTCCCTGTGTTCTTCTCACAAAACTGCGGTTTCGACCCGAAAAACGGATTGGTGTCTTTCTTGCCCCCCGGGAGACGCGTCAAGGACATCTGCGCCCTCTCGCAGGGAGAGAGAGAGAGCATACAGTCAAGTATCGCTGCCGCCATTTCGAAAAGACACGAGACGGCAACGCCATTCATCCACTTCAAGGTGACGGCAGCACAGGGCGGTGTGAGAAGTGAAAGAAGAGGAAGAAGACGATAGAAGGCGGCAGAAGAGAGAAAGAGGTTCATTTGAATCCGATTTGAGTGACCGGAGACTGACCTACTACCGGCACAGTTATAACGAGGTTACGGCGAACGTAGTGGGAGAAGGAGGCGGCGAAGCGCAAATTAACATTTTCTCAAGGCAACTGGTTGGCTGGCTGGGTGGGAAAAGAAAATTGAGGTAAAGGTAGACAACGGGAGGCAAAAGAGATTTGTCTTCGCAGCAGCTGGTGTACTCCTCGGATCGTCGAAAACGACTGACTGTTGTGTGCGCGAGCGGAAGAGCCAGACGGGAAACGAAGCTAGTTCATGGTTCGTGTTTCTCTGATGCCACTGAACACTTCAGACTGTCGGGGGGAAAGTTGCGGATTGATTGACGATGATGAACTGGGAGCGGTGGGAACCACTTTAGAGAGTGTCATAGTAACGATGAGAATGTTACAACCAAACGGGATACAGGCTGGAAATGCGCCCTATGGAAATGAAGAGGAAATGGAAGGAGGGAGTGACCCGCAGAAAATGAAAGGGGAGATTTACGAGCATCTTGCGGCCGCCCTGATTGTTTATAATAATGGATGGTAGGGGGCAACGGAACGCATAAACACAATAGTTTATATTTCTTTCTCAAGGAGACCTCCGAGCGAGGATTACCATTTGGAACAGAAGAAGAAAAAGAGATTAGAAGGAGGAGGAGGAGAGTGTTTATGTTACCAACGGATGCAACGGTAATTGATACGTGGAATGGTAGGGAGGAGAACAGGTTGGAGTGAGAGGATCGGCTGGAATATGGAAGAGGTCGGGAAAGCGAGGAGAGCGAGCGAAGCGATTAGTGCGAAGGGAGTAATTTGAAACAGAGCGATGCCACTAGAAGAAGAAGAAGAAGAAGATGGTTTGACAGTACGAAAAGCAGCTGGAGACGGGCCAGAAACGTATCAAAAACACAAAAGAGAAAGAGAAAGAGAGAGAGAGAGAGTAGAAGAAAACGGACGGCGATAAGGAAAAAAGTGCGTGGGTAAACAATGACCGATCGGGAAGATTGCTCTTTTTGAGAGGTCTGTTCGGAAGATCTCTTCGTTCCGGGTTTTTCGAGCCTGGAAAAGACATCGAGAGAGAGTGAGAGGATCCTTCCAATGCCAATGATCCAAGAAGGTTTCGAGCTGCTTCGTCGACGTCTCGGGAGGAATGCGCGGACTGTCGAGAAATCTAGAGTTTGAGTGAGAAGACGATGATTTCGGAAGAGAAGCCGTCACTATCCGGACTTTCGACGAAGGGAAAACCTGATGTGATTCTCCCTGGCGAACAGATGTTGGAGAGATGCGCGAGATCAAGAGACGCAGAGAGACAAGAAGAGGAAGAAGTTTGGAGGGGTGATCTGTGTGTCCGTGGTTTCGGGCGGCTCGTAAAGTGTTTGTGAGAAGTGCTCGTCCGATGACTGCGTCTCGTCGTCTTGCACACTCTCTCGCCGTCCACATTCAAATATACAACATGCAAGAGGAAACAAACACAGAACGGTTCTCGGCAGTAGGGAAGAGCCTGATAGGAGCGGGGGAATGAGATGATTAGGCCGAGTTCAAACAGGAGACAGGCACCGAGACATGCGCCCCCCGACGGGCCGACACAAAGGGATTACGCGTTGCTTCCAGCAGCGGGTCACAACCTAATCAGGGGACAGAAAAGAAATGGACTGGCTTCCGAAAGAAATGCATTGTTTCTTCGAAAATGACCCAATTGTCAGGTGTTCGAAAGCATCTGGAGGCAGCGGGCGGTATTTTGTTTTTTTGCGGAAAGTGTCCAGATGGTCTCTCCGGAAACATTTCGGAAGCGATAAGTTGAGGGTGTATCGAAATGGCAAAGAGCAAGGAACCGGTTATGTTTCGTTCAAGTGACCGGAGGAGAGCCCATGTGTGTCATGAGAGAGAGAGAGAGAGAGAGAGAGAGAGAGAGAGAGAGAGGGAGAGAGAGAGAAAGAAAGAGAGAGAGAGAGAGAGAGAGAGAGAGAGAGAGAGAGAGAGAGAGAGAGAGAGAGAGAGAGAGAGAGAGAAGAGTCGCGGATGGATATGGTGATTGGGGGAAATGTGTGAGAAGAAGCAGAGAATGCATCGAGTGGAAACGAGGCGAGGACACGCGTGATTTGCGACGGATGATGTGCGAATGAACCGGACACGGAATAGACGCGGAATACAGAATGCGGACGACAAGAAGATGGCAATTCAAGAAGCAGAAGCGACATTCTGGAGACTACCACTTGACGGCAGCAGAGGAAAAAGAATCTGGTCGCTCGGTGGGAGCGTGAAGGGAAGAGAACGATACGATTGTACTGAAATGGTGAATCTAGGTTGAATCTTGTGCTTCGAAACGTCAAAAAAGAGATCGAATTACTGTCTATTTCGGAAGGGCACACGCACCCACGAGAGCAGCTCTCGAGTGACGTGGCAGTCTCTCGGCGCCGCCGCCGCCACCCTCTTGAGAAACAAAACAGTTTAATTGAGTGGGGGGGGGGATCTGCTGAGATATATAAAAGTTCGAAGAGGAGGAGAAGAAGAAGAAGAAGCAAAGTGAGGAGTGCGAGGGATTAGAGACACAATCACAGACACACAACACATAAGACAGCCCCAAGTGGACGGACGGACGGGTAGGTGGCCGGCCCCGGAGCGGACAATACCGCATCGCAATGTTTGGCTTTTGCACACCGTAAAGCAGGCCTGCTCTCTCTCTCTCTCTCTCTCTCTGACTCTCTGGCGAGCTGCGAGCGCCTCACGGAGAGACTCTCCGAGTTGCCCCCTTTTTTAGAAGTCCATCCATTGTAAGGCGAAGTTGGAGAAGACAAACACGCTGGGAACCGAGGAAGAGGCGCTCTCTCGAAAGAGAGAAAAAAACACTATCCGAGGTGATCGCGCGGGCGGACGATGCGGCTAATTGGCCAAGATTGAGGAGCGAGGTGTCGGGTTTCGCGCGCACGAGTTGTGCTGCGGAAAACAAAAAGAAGAGGAAGCACGCGATGCGCAATCAAGACAAGCAAGACTTTCGTACAGTACTTTCGAGGCGGAAGAAGGGACACACGCCTCCTGATAACATCATCCGCCACACCTCGGCACCACCCGAACAGATTATCTCATTCTACTTCCTATCAGTCAATTAGGTTAAGTCGGATAAGATCTGAAGATAAACGAGAGAAAAACAAATGGTGGTTGGGGAGGAGAAGGGCGGGAAGATAATGAGAGGTGACCTGTGGGTGGACGCCCTCGGGTGACCGCCAAATTATTGTGGTGCGTGCGGGGGCAGGGTACACACTTGACAGGACACTGTTATAATGCGGCGGTATGCGTTGAGAGCCGGGCTCTGCCAGGAAAAGAAGAGGTGTGGATTCAAGGACGGGCGGGAAGGAGGGCCAATTAGGGCGGAAACGGCAACGTCTGGGGACCATTCGCCGCTCTTCTCGGACACATTGGACTTTGTTTGTCTGAGATACGAACAGGTTGACGTAGTGTGATGTACAGTGGAGCGCGTTTACAGTGGTCCACAGTTGAAATCTCCCATGAGAACGGGACTGGAGGGACACCTTTTATGCATTTCAAAGTCGCGTTCTGGAGGGACATTCATGGAAAAATAGTTTATTCATTCGTCTTTCAAATATTTACAGATTCAAATTGAACTCGTGCACACAATAAAACGCATCGGTTTCGATAAGTTAAAGCGAAGTTGGCTGGAGGGGTGTTCGGGTGTTTCGGATGCGAATCCAAAAGAATTCCTAGAGTTGACGATGCGACCCGCACTCAGATCATAACTGAGACACAAGGAGAACCGAGATGGCGAGAGAAGTGGTCGGTCGGACGAACGGACGGATTCAGATGACGCGACGACGTACCCAGGAAGGCGACTAGACTGTGACGTGGCAGTGGGGCGAGTATAAGAGGAAAGGGGAGAGAGGTCTGAGCCTAGGGGTCCCGGAAGACGGTCATCGCCGACTGCTGTCCAGAGAAATCACTGAGACGGTGTCCGAGAAGCGCGTCTTCTTGATCGAGTCCACCGACTTGGCCTTGGTGAGCTTCGGAGCAGCAGCGGCCATCTTGGCTTCCGACTTGGCGGCCTCTTGCTTCACAGTCTCCGCCGCCTGAAACCATTCCCTCATCTTCTGAACTCTTCTTCGTTTCCTACCGTATCACTGGCCACACTCGTCATCGACCAGATACTCGCTCTTCTCGCCTCGATGTACGAGACGGTCGTCGAGAATTTGGTGCGGCTAGAGTCCTTGCGCGCCACGTATCCATCTCCCCACTCCAGTTCGATCTCTTCCGAAGCCAGTTTGTCGGTCCGCTTCTTGGACATCGGAAGGGCGGCCAGGAACTCGGCCGACAGTTTCCCGCGCGATTCTTTGGGCCCGCAGCAGCAAGTGCACAGGAAGAGGGCGCACAGGACGAGAGGGATCATGGCGATGGCGAGCGGAATGAGGAGCATCTCGATCTGGAAGCGGGAGCACGCGCGGAACTCCACTTCGCGCTTCGTCCGTCTCGCCGATTCGGACGAAGAGTCGACGTCATTGGTTTCGAGTTCGCGGAGGAGGTCCACTTCGATGAGCGTGCTGAAACGACGAGAGAAACTGTCATGTGTCGCGAGTTCACCCCATTAACTTGTCAATCATTTCATTCGAAATCGGCCAAAAGCCAATCTTCTTCTTCTTCTTCTCCTTCTTCTTCTTCAAAAGTTTTGATAAGGAGAGAAGATGAGAACACTATCTCTCGTCTTCCGTGCTTCGCGGTTTCGCTCGTAAAACTGCCCGTCATCCTCTCCCCAACTATTCGGTCAAACCGTGTTTCGGCACAAAAGATTGAATGCGTACTCGCAATTCAGAAGGATTCGAGAGATAGGCGGATGGGTGGAAAGTACGTGAGAGAGAGAATGGTACTGTCATTTCATGGGGTGGTACTGCCACTTCACGCGACTATCACCGGTATCGCCGCCATTTATTCGATGAGGTGCTTCTGGAAGCCTCTCTAGCATCCACCACTCTCATCTCATCCATCATTTTCTTCTCCTTCTTCCTGTATGAGAAGACGCAGAATCGCCGTCGCAAACAAAAAGTGGAATAAACGCAGGAGAAGAAGAACTCTCGCGTCTTCTCGAGAAACCGAAAGATAAAGGATAGACCGGATAGCGAAGCCTGTATCTATCTCGGTAAAGGTCACTTTTCTGCAAAACCACTTTATCATCTCTCAAACCGTTTGGATGGGTTGCGCGGGGCGCGCGGGGGGCTTCCGGCGGACGCGTCGCGCGGGGAGACAATGAGACTAGAAGAACAGAAAGAACGTTCGAGAAGAAGAAAAAGAAGAAGAAAGAGAAGAAGGAGTCGGAAGATCAGACGGGGTACGGTATCGAGGAGAAGCTCTTCGAGCATCCTCACCTGTTAGTGTCGTCTGTTCCGTTGACTGTGGGATTGAAGCAATTGCGGTTGCACGCCCGGCAAAAGGCAGGAGCCGAGTCGGAGGTGTTGAGGAGAGCCACGAGGAGGACGAGTAATGAGAGCAGTATGCGGGTGTGTTCGGAAGAAGAGGAAGGCATGATCTGAAAGAGGTGATAACAATCGATGCGAGGAAGAAGCGGCGAGGAGATAACGATGATAGTGTGGAGAGGGAAGAGCGTTGGGAAAGGGGGGAGGGCGGTTCGACATAGTACAAGAAAGACACGATTCGCCTGCTGATTGATTTACACAAGTCGCTTGTCGCTCTCCCCGGCGACGACGACGACGGCTTCTGCTTCTTCTGATGTAATGACGACGAGAAGAAGCAGAAGAAGCAGAAGAAGAAGAAGAAGAAGAAGAAGCGGCGGAGGAGGAGGAGGACAGTAGATGATGTACGGGTAGATGTACATACCATGTAATTGTAATTGTTCAATTGTCTTTTGTCTTGTCCCCGCCGCTTGTCATGACCAATATGATAAGAAGGTGAAAGGGGGAGGAGCTGGACACTCGAATCGACGTCGTCGTCGCGGGGACGGGGGGCGCGGGGACACAGGACGGCCCACTGTGGGACTGAACTACTGAAGGCGAAAGGGATACCGGACGGACGGACGGAAGGGGGCGGGGCACACCGTAACAAACCGGTATGGGTCAGCATCTCGAGGAGCGGATGAGAAAAAGAGAGAGAGAGAGAGAGAGAGAGAGAGAGAGAGAGAGAGAGAGAGAGAGAGAGAGAGAGAGAGAGAGGGGCTACACAGATCACCGTTGCAGGCTATACTTTCAGAGAGATGAAGAGTGTGAGGCAAGGACGACGACAATTCGGTGATGATGACACGGTATTGACGGCGAGGGAACGTTTTTACAAAAAGGTTGGCGGGATATCGTCGAGGTTCCACCACCGGTCTTAGAGCCTTACACAATGACACAGAGAGGCCATAAAGAAGAGGAAGAAGCCAGCTGGTCTGATATCTCTCGCTTCGAAGAGGTGATTTCTTTCTTCAAGTATCATACAATCCGTTCACCACTTTCGCTTTCTGCTATCTCTCCGGCAACGAAAGAATCATCGAGAAGAGGCACTTTTTCGTTTCTCTCCGTCTTCTTGGTCGAGACTTGATTGCTTCGTTTTCAGGTAACACCTAGTCCATAAAACAGTGTAGGAACGTTCAGGAAACCGATCAAAACCGCAGAATAAGAAGAATAAGAAGAAGAAGACGGAGACACACGTCGATCGGAAATTCGATCGTAATCAGAGAGGCAGCAGTGTGGGACGATGATGATAGATTGGCAGAAAAGAACGCGAAAGGAAGAGAATAAGAAGAATAAGAAGAAGAAGAAGAAGAAGGTTCAAATGAGAAGGCGACGGATTCTCGACGCGGCTAGCTGAGGGACGAATCGATGAGCGAGGACAGCAGTGCAAATGAAATGGAGATGGGCGGATCCTCCGAAGAGGGTGGGCTAATCAACGGCGTTTTCGCGGGGGAAGAACGGTTTCGATACTGATTCAATTAGGGGGCCTATCAGTGGACAAGAAGACAGCCGGGCACCATCTGAAACATCGAGTGGGAGTGTGGTCGCAATTTGGAGACAATTTGAGGGGAGGGAGAGGACAACCAGACACGCATGGATGATTGGATCAGAATAACACGTGCACTTTGTGTACTCTGGAAAGAACCTCGTCGAAAAGAGGAAGGAAAGTACGATCAACTCGTGCAACCTTCTAAGATTCTTTTGCCTCTGCGCACGCGCAAACAAATAAATGTGGGCGGAGCTTCCGGGCGATTCGGTTCAGCATTTGTTTATGTGTTGATAATATCCGATCTACCCGCCGCCGCTTGCCTTCTCCATCCGTCACCCGGATGGTAGTCTTTGTCCTCTGGCCGTCCGACTGGCGCCAAGTTTTACGAGATGAAACATATACAGAGAGAGAAAGAGTCTCTGAAGATTTCCAACTTGATCCCGCCTTATCAAGGTCGGAACGAGGGCGAGAACGAGGGAAACAACGATTCTCGAAGAAGAAAAGGCGAATTGGTCACAGGTCAGAATGGATCCATAGGACTCGAAAGAGCAGGCGAACAGTCTTGAGGAGGCGTTCGCGACGCCTTCAGCTGGGCATTCCCAACGAGAAACGGGCGCCTTTCGTGACGCGAAACGAGATTCGAAAGTTCGTCAACCTCTTCTGTGAGATCGTCTAATGGCTATCAATCTCCTTCATCTTGCGCAGAATCCGCTCGTCTTCCTCCTATTCTCTCTAATCACTTCCGGTGTTCTTGTGTTCTCTCGCAAGTTCCACGCGTGTCACCCCGAACCTTCTTCCATTCTCAAATCAAACGGTTTCGCGGCGCTGCAGAGAGAAAGAGAGAATGACGGCGGTTTCGTTGCCTTCTCTCCGCTGCTGGACTGACTTTTTGCATGAATCGAAGGATGCGCGCCGGCGTCGACTGTGCGCGGGCAGATAAATCACGTGCGAAAAAAGAGCGGAGAAGAGAAGTAATGGGCGAGGAAATGGAGATTCATCCTGCGGTAAGGAGAGTCGGAAGCGTCGGAAAGCCGCAGAAAGGAGACACAAAAAATGGGTGAATGTATCGGATAATCGGCGAGTCGTCGGACGAAACGACGCAACTAATTGGACGACGACGACGACGACAGTTTCGAGTCTTTCTCGTGTTTCCGTCGGAAGTTGAGATGATGGAAATATGAAGACGTGCGCTATTTCGAGCAGTTCTCAGGACTCTCGGGGGAGCGTGGGAGCGAGAGGAAACCGAAAGAATCGAGAGGATCGGGAGGGACTAGGAAACTCTCGCTGCCGAGTTTCTTGTGCTCTCTCGAGACGAATTCTGTGAACAGGTGACAAAGTCGCGAGAATGCCTCAACAGAGAAAGTTAGGTCATGACTGGTATTTAAAGTTTTCAACGGGAAACAAAAAGAAGTTCCTCTCTCTTTCTCTCTCTCTCTCAGTTTCAGAATCACAAAACGACAGAAATGAAACCAGTAGAATGCAACACTCACGAACACACAAAGAACTGACTCATTGCGGCTGAAATGAGGAGAGGCGACGGGTCTCGTGTGCATGGAAACGCGCTCCACTGCACCCGACGCGTTCGTGCGTTCGGCGGCGAGAAGAATGGCGTCGAGGCGTGAGAAGCGGCGGCGAGAAGAGGGGATTGCGTCAGAAAATAGGAGCGGAGAAAGTTGTTGTCCGTGGCTTGACAACGGCTTTTCGCCCCCCTAATAAAAGCCTTGTCGCGCAATAAGTGTGACCTCCGCCTTTAATTTCTTTTGTTCTTCTTGAAGAAGGCGCACCGTCCGTCTCCTCATTCTTTAGTTTGTCAGTCTGATAATCGTAATGTTTTCAAACTTCTTCTCATTCTTCTTCGTGTCACGACTCCGAAACTCGGTGGAAATACACGAATCACTGGAAATCGAAGAACATTTATTCACACACAAAATGGCACTCGACAGAAAGTTTTGAATCATGGGCCTAGAAGGAAACGGGAAGGAAGGGATAACTCTGATGGGAAATAGTTTTATTTTCGAGAGGAAAGGAAACGGGGATGTATGAATCACAAGTGAAGAGGCCTAGAAAGACTCTGGAGCAGAGCTCTCTGGGCGGGAAGTCAACGAGGGGAACAATAAATTATGGAAATAGGGCTGTTCCTAGTGAGCCCGCTTTTGGCTGGACACGATCATGTGCTCCTCTGCCTTTCGGACGGCCGCCGAAATCGCGTGATCCGTCTTCGATCGATAACAACCGAGCAGTTTGTCACAGTGGTCTTCGCCGCTCGAAATGGCATCCATCTGGAAAGCGGATTGAGATTATGTTCAGACCTTTCTAAATGCGTACCTTCTTCATCAAGTCGTACACAATCGTGTCGTTCACATCACTGTCCTGTTTGTATGCTGGATGGCTCTGCACGAACTCGCGAGTCCAGTGAGCCAAAGTGCTGATCTCTCCGGTGGCCCGCTTCGAGATGAAGTTTAGGTACTGGGAAATGGTGCACCGAGTGTCCACATCGACGTCGGCTGAGTCGAGGAACTGCCGTATCAGCGATATCAGGCCCGGGAATCCGTTCTCTTTTCCGTTGATGATCTCGGCGATCGACATCTCTTCGATATCGGCACTCGGAGGTCCGCACTTCTCGGACGATCCCTTCAGGTTTTCAGGAGCCGACTTGCACTCGGCGAGCCCTTTTCTGAACAGGAACTTTTGGTTCAGCACGGCATCTCTTTGTTGAGCGCGCTTCATATTCTCGGTGACCATCGAGATGGGCATCAAGTAAGTCAGCCGGAAAGAGATGATCATTCGGGTGAGCAGCACGACGAAGCAGCAGTAGGCAGCATTCTCGAAGTCAGTCAGCTGCACCTCGGTCGGTCTGAATTCGACTCGCCATCCGATCTCTGGCGCGTCCGGTGGCGGTGGCTTGAAGCGCATGTTCATCCAGTTGGAGGACTGGATTGTCTCGAAGTGCTCGCTGTTCTTCTCGTCGTCCTGCTCGATGCGCTCGCGGAACACTTGATGCGGGTCTCGAATGAACATGTGTGCGATGTGCTTCGCAAGCGGCTCGTCGATGTTTCCGTCGATCAGCTGCTGATATATCGACTCGTCATACTGAAGCGGAATGTCGTTGTAGCCGACGGAGCACGGATAAATATAGCAGTCCGTCGAGTCGTAGCGACTCTTCTCAATGACCCACTTCGAGTTCTTCAAAGGCTCGAGCCCTCTTTCCTCGGGAGTCCGATCGTCGACACTCGCACTGATGATGTCCCACCGACAGTCCACATTCGACAGCTTTCCGCGGAAGATCGGAGTGGCTGCCGAGAGAGCGAGAAGGATCGGAGTGATCGGAGTAAGCTGGTCGTACAACCAACGGGCCTCGTCAACGTTCACCGCCTGGAAAGTCACTTGCAGACAGCAGCACCCCATTCCGAAGCCCATGTGATCCATGTAAATGTGATCTGGTTTCGCGTCACGAGTGTCGTCCGGACCTCCCAGGGAAGAGAGATCTTCGACGTACGGAGTAGGGGTGTTCTTGTCCTTGAAGATCGGCACGTTGATAGCCACCTTGGATCCACGTCGTCCCTTGATGTTCTTCGTCAGATTCTTGAAGCGGGGGTGTCCGAGAAAGACGGCCTGCTCCGGCCAGAAGATGCTGTTCGCCGCATCGTCGTTCTTCGGGTCCGCGGTCACTTCCGGAAAGGTGAAGCCGGGCACTCCGAGCGACGGGTACGAGATCGACAGACACGTCTCGTCCTTCTTTAGCAGTTTCTTGACGACCTCTCTGCGCAGTTTCATGTTCGCCTCGACGATGTTGAAGCACGCGATGAGACCTGAAACAATCCGTTTACACACTTATTTATACCCTCCATAAAGGAAAGCGATTCAGTCGATCGTAATGTGAACCGAAACCGATTCGTCGCTTTCTCGAAGAAGAAACGTACCTCCGTAGGGCATTCCGGGGGTTCCTTCGATCATATAAGATCCGAACTCGGGTCTCCAGAGAAACCGATTCGCCGTTCCGAGCATCGCGTTCATCTGCTCCTCGGCTTGTAGACGATTCAGCAGCTCCTCGGCTCGACACGCCACTCGTACCTTCTTGTTCTCGTGGTCGAACTTGATGATCGTGTACTCGATCTCGTCTCCCCACTTCAACTGATCGCCATGTCGCCCCTTCAGACGGTGGTACAGGTTGATGAACTGGGCGATTCCATGCTTCTGAAAAGAAGAATATGCAATTGAAAGTAACGAATGCGCTGGAAACGGCACCTTGATGTAATCGATATGGGGAACAGTCTCCTTCCACGTCAGCGGACTTCCTTTAGTCAGAAGACCCATTTCGTCGTCTTCTTCTTCTTCTGCAAAAGAAGACGTTGGGAAAGAGAAGATGACGATGCCAGGAAGTGAAAGAGAGAAAGGTTGCGTCAGACGGCAGTGTTCGTGATTCACTGATTCATTTATAATCTTGAGAATCGGAATTCAACGGAAATTGAAGGAATGTGTCGGAAATGGAAGGAAAAGAACGGGCGAAAGCGGGTTTATTGGCTTTTTTGAAGGGATTGGAGCAGAGTTTATATGAGAGAAAAAGATGATGATAAAGGAGAAAAGAATGAAAAAAATGGTTCTGAAGGCGATCAAAAATCAAAGTAGGACAAGTTGCGAACTGTGTTTTGAACGGTAGCGAACGGGAAAATGACGTGGAAAGTGTACCAATTAGGCAACTGTCTTTACAATCAGAACGAATTCCGACGGAAAACTGTTGCATGTAAGCTGCAAAACTTGTGAGCGATGAAACTTTCAAAAGAAGAGCTTGCCGCCATCAGAGCTGTTGAGCCAGTTTCGGAGCAAAAGAGCAAAAGCAGAAGCTCGCGGTGTTTTTTGAAAAAGAAAGAGCGTGAGCAGTGGAGCGCGCGTTCTGCATCTCTTCAAGAGTGCCCGAAAACGCCGACAAACGGAGCTCGTTTCGTTCTTCGCCATGGTAACTCTGCCTCTCGTTTTTGTGCTCGGCAGCTTCTCACATTTGTGTGCGTGGGGCGTCTTGGCGTCTGCGTCTCTGCGCCCACAAAATATTTGTCAGCATTTCGCCGCCGCGAAGACCGCCTTCGCCAATGACGAATCCTTTCTGAATTGTCATCATGATATTGTGATGAAACGGCGAAAATGAGAGGAAGAGAGATGGATCTGATCTGATCGGGAGTGCCGAGAAAGGAGAGGACGAGGGAGAGAAACAAATAGAAGAGACGAGAGCGGATCAATATTTGGTCGAGACAGAAGCGAAATTAGGAGAGAAACAGTGATAAAGACGGTTCCGGTCGAGAGACGCAGAGAATCAGACGGAAACAACTCTTCCGAGCTTTCCGCGCAGGAAATTCGAGACACGGAAGGGGCGGGGCCACCGGACGAGCAAACAAAAGAAACGCTTTTGAGAGACGTTTTCGGTTGGACTGGGACACCTGTGCAAAGAAGAGGGACTAGGAAGCTCCGGTGGCCGAGAAGTTAAGGTAGTACTGATGAAGAAGGTCAACTGTTGTCTGCAAGACACTGGTGATTGGATGAAAAAACTGAATTTTATTCAACAACCGAGCAGAGTTACTCTCCTAAATATTAATCACACAATAGTTCGTTTCGCATTATAAACTTGTAAAATCACAGAAAAACAAAAGAAGAAACGGGAGAAAAGACATTAAAGCGAGGAAACGGAGGAGACAAGAGGAAAAAGGAAGAAGTAAAACAAACAAGATGTGGAGTAGATAAGGGAAGAGGCGTTCACTTTCCCACGCGAATGTCTCTTTGGCTGAACGCCTCGACGCAGTAATCGAGGGCTCTGCGCGAGCACGGCAGACGCGGCGTCTGGAGGAATTCAGTGATCCGCAGGTTCCACGGAGGGTACCCGCACAAGGAGGGCACCGATCCGATCTGCAGCAGAAAGTCCGGATCCGTGAGTCGGAACTGCTCCTCGAGGAGCCGAGTCACTCTCTCCACCGTCACCGGCTCGTCTTCTCCGCGACATAACTGAAAACTCGACAACAGTTTCCTGGAATCGCCTGCTTTGCTCACTGTCTTGCACGCCTCGACAAGCGCCGCTTTGCCGGACTTTCTCGAGAGAATATGCACTTGGATGTTGGATCGATCGCTGGAATGCACGAGACGACCGTCACAGAACAGATCCGCGTGCTGGAAGAGAGCTAGAGTCGGTAAACGTCGGTTTTGGAGAAAGCTCACAGTGAACACGCGACACGCCTGCTCAATTTCCGAAATTCGGCCGGAAAGTTCACAGAACGGATCGTAGAGTGACACGTGGCGAATTCCGATCGATACACAGCTGTCGAGCAGTTGCAAGACCTCACTCTGCAATGCGACTCGTAGCTTGAAATGCAGACTCAACCACTATTTACAATTTCAATCAATCGTTTCTCAGTGAAACAAACTGCTAGGTGTGTCGGAATCCGAATGCGGACATTGTCCATTTTCCGTTTTTTCATCGCGATTTGAGCCCATAGAGGCGAATATCCAAGGAAATTGCAGACGAGCATCACGAGCCAGTAGACGGCCCGGACGGCGGCCACGCACAGCCATCCTACATCTATCATCTGAAACTGCATCGGGAATGAATGAAGAAAGAGAAGTGTATCTCGCGAGAAGAACACAACGTCAGCATTCTTGATAAAAGTAGGCTCTTCGGCGCGTAAACCTCTGTCTCTCCACCAGGTAACAAACATACAAAGATTACCAACAACAACAGGGAATGCTTACATAGATTTCATTAGAACAGAAAATGGACAAGGAAATGTGTGAAGAAGGGTGGGAGGGGCTCGCTCCGATGAGTAGTAAAACGGTTTCGAAGGATCGGGTGCCGGAAGAGAGGAAAAAGGAAGGGAAAAACGGAAAAGGAGGGTTGAAAGGGGGAAAAATAAGACAAGGGTTGGGAAAGATTGGGTCATATAAAGCAAAACTGCTAGTAAAAGTTATTATTGTAAGAAGTGATCATGAGAGTTTGGGATTGAAAAATGAGGAATAAATTACGATAGGAGAGTTAATGAGCAGAATGAGCCCAGAATAAGAGAATCTATATGGCATACAGGTTATCGACGGAATGGGAAAATGGGGAGAACTACTCAAAGTGGCTATGAAACCAAAAAAGCGACTTCCATTTCAGATGGGTACTCACTAACAAATCAAACCGATAATACAGAGAGAGAGAGAGAGAGAGAGAGAGAAGGTGAGAGAAGAGATGACAGACATGAAAAGAGTGCGAGCTGCTTGCTGCAGACGACACCAACAATGCAAACACTCCGTGAGAGATGACGTGGCAAATCGGGCTGACAGCGACGAAACGGCGGCCGGGAACCGAAACCGAAGCAAAACATGGAGAGAGAGAGAGAGGGGAGGATGAAATGGACAAGGATGACGGGACGACCAAGGTGGTGTCCTGATATGTCATATTTACAATATGTCATTTCATCCGGATATATGTATAAATATAACAGAAAAAGATGAATGTTACAGAGAAAGGGTTATGAGGGTGGTAGAGGAGGAGAAAGTAATAAACAAAACAGGGAATTTTGAAATGCAACTACGAGATCGAGAACGAAACATCGAAGAAGAAGAGGGGAATGAATTCTAGCAAAAACTGGGAATGCGCTGAAAACGGTAAATTGAGTGGGCGGCGAGATCGCTTCACTCGACGGGAACGTCCTTCGAGGGACTCCCGTGTCTCTTTGTTGATTGTTTCGACATGTTCTCTTCAGATGATAGCTGGATGATTTGCTGGACGAGCAGCTCGTCAGCAGTTTTCAGATGCTCACTCAGATCGATTTCCTTCGTTTCGGTGACTCTTGCCGTGGCTACGGCGTCGGATGTTGCTCTGAGACAAAAGTAGTAAAAAGGAGATGTCGTATTCACACTCACTTAGTCAAATCGACCGAGTTTTCGGCTCTTCTCAACAACTGTGGTCCTATGATTATCTCTTCTTGCTCCATGTCTTCCTCTTCACCATGATCCATCGGCTCAATGGTGTTGTCATTTTCTTCTAATTGTGGACCGAGAGTTTGGAAAACTCCACGGAACACTCTATGACACTTGGAGAAGAACGGTACGAATCTGAAACCATCCCCATGGATTTTCCTAACAGGAAACGGTCGTTCTTACTCTGGAAGCCCGGCACGACGAATGCTGAACATGGCCTCGGACATCCGCCGGAACTTTAGAGCGTCATGTTCCTTCCACCTCACCATAAGAGGCAACAGTCCGGGATGCGTGGCTTCGTCGTCGTCGGCACCTCCGACCCACAGAATGTTTCGAAGCAACGTGAGGGCGAGTGATGTCATGCCAGCACGGACCAAGCGATGAGCCATCTGAAACACGAAACGGTTCTATACAGATGAGGCACTTTAAATAGGTACCTCCAGGAAGAACTCAATCATCATTGGCCACTGATCCATTTGGATGGTCACGAAAGCTAAATCACTGAAGTTGTCCTGGAAAAAGTTATCCTGGCGGATTAAGCAGAATTTTCTTCGTGACTGAATGATACCTTTAGAACAACTTGAGTCCAGTTGAAAATGTAGTCTTTCGCCGAGTCTGGAATCTCCGACTTTCGAAGAAGGTCTATCTGAGCAATATAGCAGCTGATGATGCGGTTGTGCATCGCCTTCTCGTCATTCACATATCGGCTCTCAGCAGCCTCGCACTCATCGCGAGAGATGCAATACATTACTATCACTTCGCTAACGTATCTTCCACTTGGGCTCAAGCTGAAAAAATAAACTTCCATGAAGAAAAAATGAAAATTATGAAATTACATAGAGGTTCGGAAGTGCATTTCTCTGTCGATGCCTTGATGATGGGCCCTACTTATGCTGTCGAGAATGAGCTCGAAATAGAGACCAGGCAGGGAGGGCCACAGACCGAGACCCTTCAGACGATCTTCTGTGAATCGAAGCCGGCAGAATACCTGATAATATGTACTGATCGTTCAGAAATCTGCCTGTTTCACAAAATTCTCACCGTTGAGTTGTCTTCAAACAAGAAGTCGGCGATGAAGCTTATAGCACCTGCCACGTGCAGCACACTCTTCCCGAAGTCGTTCAGCCGCGCCAGCATGTAAAGAATCTCAACTGGTTGACGAGAGTAGTGGCGGCCGTTGTTCTCCATTCGGTGTACTCGGAACCTAGAACATATGCCCAGTTACATTCTGTCCGCCGTACTTGCTAAACTTACGGTAGTGTGTGAATTATTTTCCGCACTATATTTATCTGAAACGGGAGCTGTTCGGCAGGTTTTTCCGCAGACTCTGATGAACTCACGCGAGAATTTCGCGCTTTAGAGAGATCAACGGGTACCAATGGTTTTAGTTGTGCATTGGCGGCACGGTGTTGGTGAGCGATGAGTTGCGTAACGATGGCCATAGGAGTGGGACGCATTTCTTGGCGCATCATCTCTTCCGCTTCAGAATCTTCATCTTCAAGATCATCTTCATCGTCCTCTTCGTCATCTTCGTCATCGTCTTCATCAAGATCTGTTGAATCGGGACTCGCGTCCATGAGATTCTCGTCGTGTCTTCCATTTTCGAGAATCCACTGACGGAGTGCCAATTTTATACACATCCAGAACGAGTTGCGAATGTCGTACTCGGTGCTTTCGAGCAGGCGATTTAACATCTCCGAGTTGTTCGCCTCGAGAGCCCGGAAGAAGAACGTCTTGTTGTCCCGATGACGGACCAGAAGCAACTTGATGAGGTCGGTGGCTGCTCGCGGGAAGTTCTTCGGACGGTGATCGTCGAACATAGTCCAAGCGACTCGGATGATGTAGAGAGCTATGTGTTCAAATGCAAGTCTGTAGAACTCTGGCTGTTCAATCTGAGTGACAGTGTATTCGACTGTATCATCTCTCCTGAGCAATGGCAAAAGAGAATGGATGTAAATCAAGTAAAGGTCGTACGAGAAAAAATCTCGGTCGTCCTGGAACTTGCAGTTTTCGTCATTCAGGAACTTCTTCAGATTATCGTCCAACGAGTGGAACATCTTGAGACGAAGAGTTCTCGCTTCCGTGATTGTTTTCTTGTGCAATTCTTGAGCTTCTTTCACTCTATCTTGCTTCTTGTCCTCAGTTTGCTCGTCAGTCACATCAAAAGTCACTTTTGGCTTAGGATCGTAGAGACGATCGAGTACATGAGGCGGGAGAAGAATATCCGACTCTTCACGCTTCTTCTCGTAGAAAAGGACGTACGCATTGTAGTGTCTTATACGCTCGTCCAATCCCATGAAGCCCGCCTCTTGTGTGAAAGTACCTCCGTACCAGACATCGTCGACATTGGTCAATGGCATCTGAGAGACGACCTGATCATTGATGTGGTGCCACTTTCCGTAAGATCCACTGTCTTTGTACTCCTCTCGTCGCTCTTTGATGAAAGAATAGTAGTGTCCAGCGGTGGCTATTCCCGAGTGAGCCAAAACTCCAACGAGCTCGTAGATTAACGGTTTCTGTGTCGGCGTGTCGAGTCCAGAAGCGTTGACAAACGATTGCGAGAGACGCATGTTCGACGAGCGGTGACGGCGGAACAACTTCTTCTGCGGGGATTCGAGAGACGGGTTGCTCGCCGAACCGGTTCCCATATTTGATTTTTCAAAAGAGCCGTTCTTGTGTGGCGGAGTGGCCGGGTCATCGTTGCCCCACAGCATTTCGTCGAATAGATCCTGCACCTGATCATCTGGCACATGCCGCGAAGCTGTCATGTAAGGGGTCATGTCAATCTCGAATGGGAAACGGAAGTATTTGTTGTCTTTTCGGATCATGTTATTAACCAGATCGTACGTGAATCTCTTCAGCTGAATCGTCATTGTGCTAGGCAGCTCTAGGAACGACGTTCTGTTGAGAGTTGTCTTTTTCTCGTTGCACTTCTCACAGTGATACGCATTCTCTCCCTCCATCACATGAGCAGCTAGAAAACTCTCGAGAGCCTCTTCCAAGTTGTCACCGCTCAGAGCAAGCGAAATGCAATTGAACTCTTCGTCCGGACTCTTGTAACGATGCCAGCAACCATAACAGATCTTCTCGTAACTGTACTTGCCGAAGAATCTATTTTGGAAAAGAGGCGGCAAGTCCAACTTCTTGAGCACGTTGGCGCATTTGTCGAGGAGAATACTGTAAAAGTCGATCGCGTCGTGGTGCTGCTTTGTATTGAGAGGGACGTCCGGCTCGAAACGAAACTCTCGCCAGAGACCAATGGGAACTGTCGCTTGGCAACGAGAGAAGTTTAATTGCGCAAAGACGCGTTGAAGTTCACACAGTAGAGCTCTGAAATCACGAATTGTGAAGGGGGAAGGAACCATCTGAGTCTCTTACGATGTATTATCTCCCCATTTGAGAGTAGGATCGATGTTTTGGATAGAAATGAGCTCCCTGGCAAGTCCAGGCACGTGTACAAGCTGCTGGATTGTCGCGTTCATGTAGCACGTGCCGCCGTCGTTCTTCAGTCCCACTTTGTCGCACTGGCGTGAGCGAACAATCGGCCTGTACGAGGGATCGTACTGCCGATTCGCAATCGGAAACTTGCTCCACATTAGTAGCAACTGATACATGTTTTTGTAGCTGCGCTCACAGAAAGTGTTAACCGTCGTAATGGCAGTGTCCCTGGTCAAGTAATCCCATCGGTAGACGTCTTCCTCAAACATACTGTTCTCGATGTCTGGCAACACCGGGAACAGGAAATCGTTGATGATGGCATTGAGGAATGGTGGGGAGAACTCTTCAATTTCCGCCTGACTGCAGTAGACCAGAAGACAGTTGATCATCCGCATCTTGGCGGCTGCGTACACATTCTCAGTGTGACACAACTCCGCATTAGTAGTGCTGAACCGCGGCTTGAAATCCAGCAGACTGCGAATCTGATCGCGGACGATGACAGAAGGTCGCACTCCGACCTGTTCCCAGTTGATTTCCGGCGTTTCTTCTCGAGGATTGTGGCAGTGAGACTTGTCGTAATAGAAAATCTCTACGATCGTCTGCACTATACCATCACAATTCTGTCGTTGTCTTCGTTCCAATTCCGACAAATCAGAAGTGAGTTTGAAGCGAAGTGGCAGCGAAGTGAACATTCTCATGAGCATTTTGAGAGAGTAAGTGAGCACTTCAAAGTAGTCCCGACCTCCCATCTTCACGATGTTCTCTTGCATGTATTTTCGATACGCTTCTTGCTGCGTGTTTACTAGGACGTCCTGATAGAAGTCTATCCAGTTCTTCTCGGTGAATAAAATTTCCAGAAGGGGCTTCGAACCATCTCTGTGAGCATGGACCCATTCCTGAACCATGTGACGAATTAGCGAGAACGCCTTCTTCACGATGATTAAGCGGCATTCGTCTCCCCCTGAAACAGTAAGAAAGTGTATAAACACGTCACCAGATCAATGTCTTACATCTTTCTCCTTTCATAACAGATCGAATCTTCTCACTAGCTGTCGGCGACTCCGGATCAGCCTTCTCTTCGGTTTCTAAGCACGCTTTGATTGGCTTCGAGACAACACTCTCAGTTGCCACGTGAATCCATTGGAAATTTCGAATCTTCTCAAGGAACGGTATCAAGTCTCCGAGACTCCAAGCCTTCGATCTTCCAACCACAAGGTCTTTGTACGTACTGAAATCACTTCTTTTTTTCTTAGCATCTCTAGTTCACCTCATTCAACTTACGCTGCGAAAGTGCACATATCCTGTGCAACAGACTCGCTCGGGTTGTTCATAGTTTCGACACAAGGGGGCGGCATTATCTGCTGCTTCACCAGTGCATAGTCCATGTTTCCATCAATCGGACGAGGCGTCTGACGGCTTGACATCATTCTCTCGCAAGTTTTCTGCATTTCTTCGCGCACTTTGAACTCGTTCTTGATCATTTTCAGGAAAGTGCTGCGTCCAGTGGTCACACTTCGTATAATTTGCAGAATCCGCTCAAAAATGGAGTGACGGTCGGCCTGAGAGCACTTATGCAATGGAACGACGTGCGGTTGGTTTAAAATGTTGGTTGTCAAATTATTAATGACGTCTACTTCCAGAATAGCAGAGGTCAGTTGCATAGAATCTTCGCAAGACTGATGAGTCAGCCTACTTGGAGCAACGATCGAACTGATCGCCTCGAGGGCATACAGCATGCGACCAGGCTCTGTTGGATCAATGTACTCCGCGCAGACGCTTGTGATCTTGTCAGTGAGAAGAACAACTTCTTCATCACAATCATCGGCATCCTTGAGACGTTTCAGCAAAGACGGTTGGGTTGGCAAAAGTAGAAGCAGCTTGCGAACAGAGGCACGGATGTGCTTGTCTCCATTTGAAGCGAGTTCGTGAAGGAGATCGTAGAAGTTGCACTTGGAAACGATAGACATAGGAAGGAAATCTTCTCTCATTGCCTTCTTCTGCTGGAACGCTTGATTCTGCAGCTCTGTTCTTCTTGATGGGGACTTTCTGAAACGTCGATTCTATCAATACTGAGGTAAAAAGTGAATCTTTACTTCGGCTTGACGAGAAGACGCGGTTTCTCGGATAAGAAAATCGAGTCGGTTTCGGAAGCGAGCTTCACTTGCTGCAGCGTCTGGAAGTCATAGCGGAGGTTCGCTTCGCTCATCGTCATATCCTCATCTCTTCTCTGCACTACGAATTCGGTCATTCCCTCGTGGAAAGCCACTCTTTTCGCGAGGCGGACTTTGAACTCTCCGACGGTGGTGCTCGAATCACACACAAACGTCTTCCAGTTATTCATTCCGCACTGGAAATACTAAAATGGGTAATAATTGGCTACTATAACACGACACGACAGTTTCACACTCACGTCCATATCGTCGTCGTCGTTCTTCAGCTCGACGTTAAATGTGACCGGATGGCCAGAAATAGACGATCCGTGGCTGGGATTTTCGCGAATCATGTGGTTCTTCTCGTTTCCAAGCTCGATGAAACGCGTCATAAAACGGACAAGTCTGTTTAGAGCTCTAGAAATGGTCTCGGTGAGCATGTCGTCAAGCGGCACGTCGTGCTGTTCAATCTCTTCCGCAGTCATAGCCAGTTCCGTCTGATCGTAAGTGATTGGCGTCTCTTGCTTGTGATTTCTTTTGTACAACTCCCTGGAAGATTATAAACAATTTGACTCCCGCCAGTTCAGCTTCACGTACGATTTCAATTTTTCAACGTAGAAACTGAAGACGGAAAGGAAGTTGTAGGTATGATGGCGAACGGCGTACGGAGAATCGACAAGCACTAAATCTGTATGTAAATTAATTGCACACGGGACAACATCGAACTCACCTCTTTCGCAGAACGTCTCCATGCACTTCTCAACGACATCGTCATACTGATTGAACAGAATCAGCTTCCAGATGAAAAGTTTGCATTCGTTGTCCTTCTGAAAGTCGGGATTATCCTGGCGAGTGACTTCCACTGTTCCCACTCCTTCGCTTACCTTTACGATGAACGATTCAACGGGACGCGAATCCTCGTTGCTCAAAATCGGGAGTTCTTCCCAATACTTGCAGAAGCACCGAAGACCGGAAATTTGAAGGGTACACATATCCATTCCGCAGAGATGCGTGATGATCGCTCGAGATGTGTCTTGACGCATCATAGATATCTTGATTTCATTCAGGAAACAGAATATCTCAGTCTTCTCTTGTGACGTGGCATCGGGACGCTCGATGAAGATGCTGAAGAGTCTATCGACGTAGTCCACGTCAACAATCGAAGCATCCATGTCGTGGAGCCATTTAAGTAGACGAAGAGAGTTGGTGAGAACGAAAGCGTAGTCAGTGCATCCATATATACTTGTTGTTAGGATGTTATCAGTCGGGTGCCCTGCGAACGTATCGCTTGTTGCTGGAAAACCTTTCATGACGGGTAAAAGAATGAACTGAACTCGGACTTACACTCGAAGACGGCGTTTGACTGAGAGTCTGTGTTGACCTGCTGCATCGCATCGTACTTTTCGTGTGCAATCTGTCGAACTCGCTCCAAACGGTCCAGAATCGGGTCGGAAAGACTTTTCTCTCGCAGAAGCGTGCGCAACTCGGACACTCGGGTTACTGTGTCTTCACCGACGAACGCTCGTTTCGGAGTGAACATCCGTTTCATCTTGTCGAGCATGATGTATAGATAAATAACCGTGATCTCATTGAAAGTCTCGTCTCTGTTCAGTGAATCCATCATGTTTTCAAGAAATGCATCTCTCTCTATTCGCTCGAACATTAGATTCAGAAGATCGCAGTGCTTCTTCATTCCATACTCAAGAGACTTGAATGCAAGACATCTCGGCGGACCGCGAGCGATGTGAATCAGCTCCCAGATTAGGTTGCTAATTTTCAGTTTACATTCATCGTCCCGATCTTTTTGCACAGCGATTGTGGAACAGAAGTTGAAAATCGATTCGTAAAGACGAGTTTCCCGACTGCGGAAACTCTTCTTGAAGAGCTCAATAAGCCATTCGATCTGTTCGTTGTTGACACATCGCGAGATAAACTCCATGATCTTGTTGAAGTTGTCCACACTCACTCCCATCCTACCTTTCCTCAGCGACCACACGAACTTGATGTCGTCAAATGTCAACTCCGGAGTCATATACTGCAGAATTGGCTGAATTCGTTCCACGTAGACGACATGGTCCATGTTTCCGGTCAGAACGATCTGCAGAACCTTGTTCTCCTCAAGCCACTGCTTGAAGTAGTCTTCATTGACGTGCGACTTGGGTCGAGTTATCGTCATGCCTCCCGATCTATGGAAGCGATCCGCGATAGTTCCGAGCTCTTCAAGAGCATGCAAGATGCTCTCCATCTGCGGACACTTTATCCACTTCCGAAGATAATCGAGACGAGCCGCTTGGGTCATCAATGGGACATCGAGTCCGAATCGATCGCAGAGAACGACGACTTCTTGCAGCAAATCGAGACCTTGCCGGCGTATAAGCGCATCGCGAATCTCTTTGTCAGTGACGATACGAAAACGGTCGAGTGCTTTGCAGATCCATGTTTCTAGATTGGTTTGGAAAACGTCGTTGGTTCGGACGATGTTGTTGCTGAAGATGTTGAGACAGCGGAGAAGACATTGGAGATCGAGAAGAGTGACTTCGAAGAATTCTTCGTCGTTGTTCACGTCAATCTTCCGATTGATCATCGGAAGGAACTGCTCGACGAACTGATCTGCCAGATAGCAATAGATCCTCTTGTGCTCCAACCGCTCAAGCCGATTGATATCCATGTACTTGAGTGGGGGATATTCACGTTCTCTGAAACATAAATTGGAAAGTGTAGAGCCCTAGTTGGATTTCTTACGGTGTGTCTATGAACTGGACACCTTGAATGAAGAACTTGTTGCGGAAGTTGAACATCTCATCGATCGCCAACACCGTCTTCACACTGCTCGGCGATTGAATCAAACGATGACAGAGCAGCGGCGTGCACGCGATGTAGAATTGCTCGATTGCTTGCGCTTCGGGCTCTCCGATGTAGGGTGGCTGCAGCTCCAGAAGTTGGCGGAGAAGTTCGAAACCAGGTCTCACATCACTACAATTCACGTGGCGTCCGATGATGAAGGAGAGGAACTCGTCGACGAAGTTGAGCACATCAGGCATCTTTTCTTGCTTCTTGTCGCGAATGATATTAGTGGCCACCTGGAAGTTGTTCTCCTTCTGTCAACACTCCAGTTGCTATGTTTAACTCACAATCATACGACGATGCAGAGTACCGTTCGGATGGTAGATAACGTAGCGATGATTGTTCTCGAGTATCAAACGAACCCTCATCATCGACTCTTCGTCCCATACGTACTTAAGATCCTCTGTCACCTCTTCTTCGTCACTATCGATGAACTGGTTGCGAATGAGGTCCGGAAAGCCGAGATTGTGTGTGTTTACTTGTCCCTTCGGCTTTTCAGCCGACGACGGCGGAGCTGGTTTGTTAGAAGAAGTGTCCAGCCCGACGATCTCGCGTGTCAGGAAGTGCACCGCTTTCTCGACATCGTTATTCGACATCCTCAACGCCGAGTCGATCTCCTCTGTGTTGAATCTGTAGAAAAGTGAATGAGTGCTTGCAGATTCCTCTCGATAACGAACCCCATCGAAACAAGCATGTCATGGTTGTCCTGGTAGGTTTGTGTCACGTCCGGAACGACTGCCGTCATCGCTTCGCTGGTCGATTGGACCCACAAATTGATGCCTTCTGTGCAGATCTTCTGCAACGTTTTTCATCTGAAGTGAGCCCGACAACGGCAAAAATCAATAGCCAGGCGGCGCGGCGGTGGCGTCGTGGGGAGGAGGCTACTTCGAAAATGGGAAATCGGAGCCCGGAGTGAACGAAGGAGCGGTTAATTGTAGGCTACGCGAGAAAGGGGGAGCCGTCTCCTTTTTCTCGACGCAGTCTTTTCGGAGCGAATCGATGCGTTTCTCCCGGAGAGGCGAGTTCAAATTGGAGCCAATTCGTCACTGGGAAGGCACGAACGTCGCCCGGTCAAATGGGCCGGAAATTGCGAAATTTATGTGAAACAAGACGGGCTCCTCTCTAGTCTTCTTCTTCTGCTTTTCAGCTGGTAGGAATCTTTCGACCCGAGAGCATATTAAAACCCGACCCCCTTCGCTGCTTTTCATTTTGTTGGCGGCTGACTGACAGCTCTATCGCAGCGGAAAGAGAGCAAAAGCGCGCGCGCGTTCCCATGACAACAACCTTGGCCGGATTATCCCATGCCGCCTGATTCGCGTTCGGACTAGCAGATCGCTTTCGCGGTCCCTCGTCGCCCGACTCGTTGTTACCGACGGTTGCCGCGGGACCAAGCGGAGAGGCAGACTCTCCGGCCTGCATCTCCAAATCAGTAGCGTCTGCATCTGAAACGAATTTGAATTCTACCAATATTACAGAGGGAGACGGCACCTGGCGTCGCTGGACTCAGGGGCATCATGCCCTTGTCCGATTCCAACCCGTCTTTGTCTAGAATGATTGCAGCGTGGCGGCAACCAATATCACAATTGTGCCACTCTGTTCTACCTGAAAACAATAAAAGAAAGTAGACAGAAAAAGAGAAGTGATGAAAAGAGAAATTGCGAGAGGACGATTGGCTCAATCATTCGCTGCCTCGGCCATCTCGCAAGCAAGCGCGTGGAAGAAACGGGGGCGCGTTTATCGATTTTGGGTCTGAAACTCGGCCGTGCCGGGAAATTCGTCGAATTGCCGCCAAAGGTCGCTTGCTCATTACTCTCGTATAGCTATTCGGCGTGTGTGCGCGCGCGCTTTCTCGGTGTAATAAACATGGGAAAGGATGAAGAAGGAGAAGAAAGAGAAAGATTGGATTCCGGAAACGCAGCAATTCGAACGAATTTGTTGAATATCTCTATTTATAGGAAGAAGTGAAGTATAATGCAAACTGAATAGTTTTTGAAATAGCAGCAGACGAAAAGAGGTAATTAAAGTTGCTTCTAAAAATGCGCCAGACGGAACGAGCATCCCATTTCGGCTAAGTGATGAATTTTTTAGTACGCATCATCACATGGAGCGCGGCAGCTTGGAACGAAGCGGTTGGTGTGGTCGAAACACGGAGAAGTTTCAAATATACAAAAGAGGCTCCCGCCTGACGCGGTGGAAGACTGACTTTACCGATAAGACAGTTCGTTGTGTTATTTAACAGGGAGTTAATAGAACAGTACTCGTTTCGAGGAAAAGCATACGAATTCTGTGTTTATCGATTTTTGTAAACTTCGAATTACTTGGAGCTATCGAAACCATGTTTCAATTATCACAACATGATTTGTCATTATTCCACGAAACATGTTCCTAAAAATCGATTTTTCTGACTCAAATTTCAGTTTTGAGTTTCGGAAACTTATGGGAATCAAACAGATGACGCTGAGCTATTATCAGTCAATCGGGTTGCTTTTAAATTTTGCGGATTATTGATAAAGACAGTGGACTCAACTTTTTTTTTCTTCTTGGCAGTTTTTTTCGCCTGTTTCGAATATTTTTCGGAGTTGCAAGAAATTAACGGTTTTTCTTTATCGTTTCTGTTTGACATTGTCAAGAAAAAATAATCGAGAACAGTGAGCTATTGGCAAAAAAAAGGAACACTTGGAGACTCAGACGGTTTTTGCCGGAAAACGAAAATGTCGTCGGCCGCAAACACAGCGACGCGCATATGCAGACATTTTTTTTCAAACGGCGACGCAAACACCGTCACGTCACACTGCGGAACGACGCCGACGACTTCCCAACGGCTCCTGAATTACTTTCCTCATCAGATGAGTCAAATTTCTACTCGATAAGCTGTTTTCGTGTCATTTCATACATTTTTTTCAAAAGCTTGTCGTTACAAATGTATTTATATTTTTCAGCAAATGGCGTCGTATTTGCCTGCGGAATGGCAAGATGATTTGAAAATGAACGGGCTGATGTCAGTTATCAAGGTAAAATCAAATCCGTCTGCAGTTTGCAAATTTCTATTGCAGGAACGCGCGGTCAACAAAGTCGACTACGACAGAAAGATGCGCTTCTGGACGGACACGATCTTCGACAGTTGTGTCGGAGAGAAAAACGTCGTCTTCGATTTGCTGACTCTGAAAAAACGGTTTCGAAGAAACGATCGAATTCCGGCGAGCTTGAACGTAGTGCTCGATGAACTGAAAAAGTGAGTAACAACACATTTTCTTGTACTTTTAGCGACAAACAGTTCTGAAATATAAAAAACCGTAAAATTTTGTAGAAGAGGAGACGTTGTGACAGTGAGCGAATGGAAGGATCAACATTCCGGATGGGTTGGCTGGGGGCTTTCAAAGACGAAGGGATGGATGTTCGGGGGATCCTCGGATTCAGATAAAGTGATCCACATTCCGACGGTTAAAAAACTCGGCGAAGAACTTCTGTGCATTTACAACGACGAGTACCGTTCGGAAGTAGATGTTACCGGAGAAGTGATAACGTACAATGAGCTACTTGAAAGAGCCAGAAGCATCATTTCGACCACGGAAACCTTCGATTTTGTCCTCGAGCACCTCTCGGACATCGGCGAGCTGACTGTTGGAACGACGAAGCACGGAGAGAAAGTGCTCAAGTTCAAAGATCACGGAAGCAAGGGACCGGTGCGGTTCACTGAAACTGACGCAAGTCTCGTCGATATTCGCAAAGCGATGACAAAATTAGACCGTGAGATACAACAGCTTGAACTGAAAGCCAAGAAAAGTGACGAGCAGTGTCGAGCTGCCCTTCGATGCGGCGAGAAGGGAAGAGCTCAGAACTTCCTTCGACAAAGAAAGAGAGCCGAAAAGGATATCGCAGACAAAGATGCTCAGTATCAAAAGCTTCTCGCGATGCTGCACCAGATTTCGGCTGCCAAAAACAATAAGGACGTTCTGAAGGCGTATCAGTCTGGAACTGCTGCTTTCAAAGAGACGCTAGCTCGTCAAGGGCTTTCTCCTGAGAAGATACACGAGACTATGGATGATGTGGCTAATTCGATGGACGAGTACAGAGAGATCGAGCAAGCGATTTCTGCTCCATTCACCAATATGAATGGTACCACGGATGCTGAGTTGGAGCAAGAATTGGAAGAACTGATGAACGAAAACCAGAAGAAAAACGACTCGATTCACCTCCCAGAGGTTCCGTCCAATCGCTTCGGACTCGTCGAAAAGGAAGTTACCCCAGAGGACGAACAAGACCAACTGGAGAAACGGCTTGCCCGATTGAGACAAGCTATTTAAAGCCCTTATTTTGCGCATATTTCGTACTTGAGAAATAAAGATTCTTTTCAAAACAAGTTTTATAACAAGATCAACAAATTTACTCCGACTCCTCGGTGCGAAGACGAGCGTTACCATTCGTCAGCTTGATGTTCAACTGGTTGGCGCGCTCAACGATCCCCTTGCGGCTCTTGGCGGAGACTCCGTGTCCGATTTCGGCAATGTACTTGTAGGACTGCATGAGAAGCATGTCGAGGTCCTGTAATATGCAGGCGTTAGTGGACTGAACATTTTTTAAAGATTTTTTATTACCTTGGAGTTCTGGATGAGAACCTTCTTGTATCCGTTCGGGAGCACGAAGCGGGTTCTTCGGTCGGATCCGAATCCGATGGTTGGCATGGCGCGCATACCACGGAAACGTCTGCGGACACGGTTATCGATTCCCTTCGGCTTACGCCAGCTAGGGGCTACACGACGGTATCTGAAATCATTTCATGAAGTGATTCAAATATTTGAAAGCATTGGTAATACCTGTCGGACTCATGTCTCTTGAACTTGGTGAGCTTCTTCTTGACGACCTTAACCTTGGTTCCGGAAACGTGCACCATTTTACCCGAAAAAAAAGAAAATATAAGTTGAAGCAAGAAACGAAGCAAAATTTCAAAGAAATATGAGCTTTATAAGTCCGGTGAGAATTTTTTTTCGGGAAACAGTGAATTTCTGACAAATTAAGCGGCAATTCCTGCAGAAGACATCATTCCTAGATCAAAATCTACCAGGAGAATGATTTTTTGTTTTCGAAACTCGAAAAAAGAGCATGATTCGACCAAAAATTCAGAAAAACCGCGAAAAATCCCAAAAAAGAAAGCAAAAATTGGTTGATTTGGCTGCTGGTGCGTCGTTGACTGAGTATTCAACGTTTTACGTGGTGCGGTGGAGCGCGTTTGCGACGCAACTACAGCGCCACAAATGCGGCCGCAAGTTGATTCAGAGCGCTGCAGCATGAAAAGGGTCATTTTCAGCAGAGAACGAAACGAATTCATGAATCTTGAAATGTCTACGGAAACTTACAAGTTCTTAAAACTTCCAAACGTATTTCAACGGTAATCAAAGTGAAATTGAGAAGGGACAGTTTGTTAATCTAGCTAACAGGTTCATTTCGCTTTCGCCAGCAGCATTTCAGTTCGGAATCACTCAGTGCCGAGCATGATATCGAATGTTCCTGTTGAACCGAATCAATATGCTTCTGTCGAAATCGATGAGCCGTGTTTCCGATTGGAAATCCTATTCCCTGTGATTATCTCAATTTCTGTTCTTCACGTCCATCTGCCAGGCTTCTTTGTCATTGTGAATGACTTATTCCGTGGAGAAGAGCGAACAGATGCCTCGGAAAACATCTGCCGATGCGACGTCGTCCGCCGGTTCGAAAGGCTGCCATTAAGTCAGAAGTGGTCATAGTGCAACCAAAGCAACCTGTTCAGATTGATGACGTCACAGAGAGCACAGCTGGCCGATGAAACGCCATCGTCGTTGTAATCTGCCATTCACTTAAACTGAGTCCGTTTTGTCTTTTGAATAACAGTTCAATGATTCTCGCAACGATTTCGTTTTTTTCGTCGCATTTCGAAGAGTCACAAACTCCGATCCGGAAAACCATTAACATAGTCTATTCCTCGATAATTTTATTGGAAGTGTTTGTTTTGAAAAAGGTGGTACAAACAAATCGACAACAATGTGAATATCATCGAAATAAAAGTATACCAAATAGAATGGGACAGAGTTGAAAATAATTTAAACCCAGAACAGAGAAGGCATTCTTCGAAAATCTTGGAATAGCCAATCAGTGTGAGGGAAAAAAGAGACAAAATCAGAGAAGGAAACAATGTTTTCGCCAAACAGGTACATAGATGTTCAACAATTTTTAAAGAGGAAATTAAACGAAAGGATTACTTTTTGTATTGATGGAACGTATTCGGGAAGAGAGTCAGCATCGAACAGATACAAAAAGCAGGTTGGTGAGAATTGGGGTGAATTACTGAAGAATTGAGATCTAGCCCCAATAGAAGAGATTTGAAGTTAAAGAGTGTGTGGGTCCGGAATGCGTGACATCTTCTTCCTCCGCGGGCACACAGCTTAGTCGCTCTCCTCGCCTCCCTCAGCGTCGTCTCCGTCCTCCTCGTCCCCAGATCCTTCCTCCTCCTCGCCTCCCTCGGCGTCCGATCCCTCGCCCTCTCCTTCCGACGACTCCTCGTCGTTCACCTCGTCCTCCTCATCGACGTCATCGTCGTCGCCCTCCTCGTCGCCTTCGGCGTCCTCTGCAACTTTCACCCGTCAGTGACACACTAAACCAGAGCCCATGACGGGATTTTCATTTTTGTTATTGAAATATCAATCACTTATCAGTCTGGATGCGCGCGCTCTCGGCTAAAAATGCGTGAGGCTCTGGGATGCAGCTCAAATCTCTCAATGTCGTCGCGGCGGTCTCTGCTGGCTGCCTGAGACGGCCTCTTTCCTCCCGTCTCTCCCATCACACAGCGCAAATCAATCCGCAGCTGCGATGAGAAGGAGGAGGCCGTCTCTCGCAAACGACGACGTCGCGGCCGCACGCACATAACACGCAGCCCCATACAAATTTGCGAGTCAGCAGCAGCGGCCTCCTCGCTCGCTCGCTTGTCCTCCACACAACGCTCCTCTCTTTCTTCGCCCGACCCTTCCCCACAGCCCGTCGCTCATTCAAAATGGCGGGGAGACACACACAGCCAGTGAAGGGACACACTCGTCGCGCTCACCGCCCGCTCACAAACACACACGGGCAGCGACACAGCCGGCCGGCCGACCAAGCACGGCTGTTATCTTGGTGCGTCGCGGCCGACGCGACGCGTGCGTCCGACTCCTCGCCTCGTCGTCGCTCCGAATGTCTCACGAACGCTATCTCGGCCGAGGTCGGTCGGTTGACGGTCTCGCAGCACCTCCGCCACTACCGTCAAACACACGCGCCCAGTAGTACGCGATGGGAAATCGAATTTGAAATTACTAGGAGTCCCAACGATGAACTTAGTTTTGTCAAGATCCGCTCTGCCAAGACCTGAGTCTCACCTTTCACGATCTTCTCCTTCGGCTCCTCCTGCAAGAATCATCATTGAATACAGATCTCAAGGACAGTCGACACAGGGCCAACTACGGAAAGACGCTCTTGGCACGCTGCCAAGACCTCGTCACATCGCTTACCTCAGCCTTTCCATTCTCGATTCTCGGCTCCTTGGTCGGCACAGCGTCATCGTTCTCGTCTCCCTTGTCGAGAGCTCTCTTCTCGGTTTGTCTTTCCTCAACAGCCGACATGATGATTAGCGAATGAGTGTTGAGATGGATCTGAAAATCGAATGGATTGAGAAGGTGACGAAGGCAGCACAGAAAGAAGAGAAAGATCGGAGAGGTGACAAGGGGAAGACGAAGGGGCGAGAGGCAGAGGTGGCAGTGGAGAGAGAGCGGGGTATTGTGTTGACTTGGCTGCGTGCCAAGAGGGCGAGAGATAGGCAGTGTCACAATATGACCCGCCAAATTCAAATAGAGACCTCGCTCGGTCTATCCGCCACAGCTTTACACGGCTCGGCTCACGAGTGATAAGTCTATAAAGCCATAGATCTTCTTCTAGGATCGGATGCTGACAAGTACTTAAACGCTTGGGTATCTCAGGATTGAGAAAAAACATCAATTGAATGCCTAGAAAGACCCTAGCACCTACTGTAAACCTAGCGGAATGGTGGAGGATCGAGGAAGAAGATGGAATATGACAGAAGGCTAAGGTCCTCTCCTCCTGACTGGCCTGGTGTAGAACTAAGCGAAGAGGGGTTGCCGAGCTCCCCATTTCGGCGCGCGTGGAGGCGGGGCCTCAGTGTGGCCGGCGATTACTCTGCGTGCCTGCCCACCCAGCGGCCGCCTCCTGGCTCTCCGTCTCTTCTTCTGCTGTAGTGTCTAGTGTGAAAAGCGATGTTTACCGTACCTGACGGTCAGCGGACGATTCCAACGCGCTTACTAGGGGTAATTAACGTAAACAAATCGATTCCGTCAAGTTTGGGAACCAAAGAAGCGGTCGGAGGCGTAAAAATGACATCTTGGCATCGTGCCAAGAGAGCAGAGAAAAACTCTGCCCGCCCGCCCAACAAACACACACACACACACACACACTCACAACTGCTGTTACTCGAGGAGAGAGAAGAAGGAAGAGAACCAGGCCACAGCCCGCCAGTTGTGTTGTGAGTGTATTTGTTAGTGAGTGAATTGTGAGTGACTTCGACAATCGCTCACCAACGACTCACTCTCTAGCTTTCGTGAAGCAAAGAAGCTAAAGAGAAGAAGACATGGATGAGGTGAATTATGAATGGGCGAATGCTTCAGAAACAAGAAGGTTTCCGAGCCAATTTCAATTCGCATCAGACCAAGAGAAAAGGCATCAAGAGAGAGGACAACGCGATCGTATTACAGGCTCAGAGATGGAGAATATGGGAGAGGAGGGGGATATAATGACTGGGCAACAGATGGGAATGAGCCGTCTGTGCATTCTAATGCAGACCTCCCGCACGGTATCGCAGGGGCGTGGCCTCTTCCCGCTGACCCAAGGCCAACGCGTACTCGTTTAAACATTGGCTGCGTGCCAAAAAGTGCGACTGTTCGATGGTGAAGGAGGGCTGCGCAGCGCGTTTTTGTGTTGTTCTGTTGTGCGGCTGTGTGTGTCCGATCCATTCGATTCAAACGAAGGGAAGGAGCGACAGTGACGAACCGATTGAGGCGCGATCGCCGGACAACACAAGACCAGACCGACCGGAGCGAAAAACAAAAAGGAATCCACAGAGAATGACCACTAAAAATAAAATAAGCCAGAATCCAACTAATGACACCATCGATAAACGCAAAACTGACGAGTTGGTCGGGAACTCGGAAATTTCGCAATTTCGATGAGAAGCACAGATAAAACGGAAACGGCGCGATTTTATGAACTTATAGGAAGAGAAACATGAAAATTGCCACAAGAATTCGAAAAAATGAAAAGTTGTTTACAAATTACCTAAAAACTTTGAAAATACCCGCCGTAACAACGCCTCCGGGAAACATTTCGAGTGGGAAAATAGGCCTACAAATTTTGAACTTTTTTCGAAAGTACGCAAACACAAGCACGACAACTCTCACATTAAACATCATATTTTGCCATTGACAGTAACCGCACGGGCTTCTATAAGATGGCCGATGGAGATTCTGCTGTTGTCTTCTGTGCAGGCCTGTTCTTAATTGGGAGCCTTTCCACACCCTCTCGACGCACACTTTGATCCGTACCGTAAGCCGTTCTTATCTGACGTCATCCATCCCGATTACGCAATCCCATTCATCATACCTGTACACCTGCTGAGAGAAGAACGGTTGCGCCACACAATCCACCCAGTATTGCGTGTTTGCTCGCTAACTGTTGTGCTCAGAGAGCACCAGATGCCCTGTTTGATGACGGATTACACGTAATACCAATTGGGAAACGGCAGAAAAGGGAAAGAATGCGCGGAGTAGGAGAGTCCGCGAAATGTGTTCGTAATCCCATCAGCAGAGCTTCTTCCTTCGGAACATGAATCTCTCCCGGCTCTCCTTCGAACTCGTCGTGACAGCCTGATCAGGTCAGGCTTCCGTTTTTTTCGGCCCTATAGTATCTCCCTTCAACATCTGTCCTTTTTCAGTATGCCGTTTCCGGTTGGAATACATCGGCCGTTGGCTTGTGCTCTCTCGACGATCAACCAGACGTTTTCGTAATATTTGAGTTCACACTGTGCGTATTTAAACTTCTCACCCATCTGGGCATTCAATAATGTCTGAGAAACTGAGCCATTACACCCTCTTGCATGCCACAAGTGAGCACACAGAATGAAGGCCTAGGCCATGTGAACGAGGTCACCAGAATGCGACGATCCGAAGATGGTCCGCAGAAGGTGCTAATAGACTCGCGACTCTTCGTTCTCAACAAATGTTTCGAAAACTGGACAGGAGCGATTGTTCATCAAAAAACATATAGTAAACGAGAAATCATCTAAATTATCGATAAAAGACGAAAAAAACTACACGGTAAAGAGAGACGAACGGATAAATATGCGAATGAGGCGACTAGGTGACGTGGGATTTGTGGAAGGAGAGGCGGGTGTTCTGAGAAATGGGGGGCTGAAATGAAAGCGTTTTCGACTGAAAAATACATAGAAGGCACGAGAAACAAAAGAAATGGAAGCACCGAAAGCAAATCACGAAGTTTTGAAAGGGGATTTCGGCGGTCCTGCACCGAAAAACGGGGCAAAAGTACTCCGAAGAAGAGTATTTGAAGGGAGGGAACGAATACCCGAGCATATGTACAAACAGGGAAAGGAAGAAAGAAGGCAACGAGAAAGGACTAGCGACGAGAAATCGAGAGCGGCAAATCGTGAGAAAGGTCGATGTTGAAGCGGATGTGGTCGCGCATTTGGGACGGGTGGGGCACCGAGAACTCGTCGAACGAAATCTGAAATCGGACCGATTGGATCGGAAGTATCGGAAGTTCGGAAACCAGTGATTCGAGACCTGGTTTCCGGACTGTCTGTTTGCATGCCACCGCATTATTTCATGCGAAGAAGAACACTCGCGCAGTTCTCACGGCTCAAAAGACGCCGACAAACGAGAAGGGTAACAAATAAAACGGATACCCGATACGAGTTGGGCGAGTATTTGGCTGCCGCGCTCGAAAGACGTGGACTCTGCGACGACGAGGGCGATGAGGACGTGGCAGGCGGCTCGCGGTTGACGATGGGCTCTCGGGAGTACCACGGAGCACTGATCGGCACGTTGATGACTCGTTGGTGAGTGGAGGATCGGTTGAAGAGTTGCTCGCGAAGAGACGGGGAGGAGGACATCGGAGGGAGCGGGACGGGCGACATGAACGGATGCTGAAGGACACACGTTAGGGAGAAGGGCACGCCGAAAGATAGAGAGAGAGGAGAGGAATCCCGGCAAACACTCTGAAAGGTGGCACACGGACAGAGGACAAGTGCAGGAGTTAGGAGGAGAAGGAAGAGGCACTCGCAGTCTAGGTACCTGGCGAGAATCGACGACGACCGTCTTAGTAGTTCTTAGTGCTTTCCTTCTAAACAAAAGCATTTTGGGTATGAACTTGGGGTGAAGTGGGAGGGGGCGGTCGCATGGTCGAAGGAGACTTCTTCTCACCTGCCACGGCTTCTTTCCCTTCTCGTCGTCGGCTTGCAGCTGCTGACGGAATCGGTTGGCTCGATCAGCGACTGTTCCCGCTTGCGGAGTTCCGTACGGCGCCTTCTTCTTAACATCACTAGTGTTACTGACGCTCGCTCGTTTCGTTTGAGTTGCAGGCGAGGGAGAGTGCTCGGTGGACGAGGAGGAGGTGTTCGGTTTGGCGGCGGAGGTGCTAGTAGGTTTGTTAGTGGTGGAGGTGGGAGTGGGAGTGGGAGTGGATGCTGCTACGGGCGTCGTCGTGCTCGTCTTCAACGACTTCTTCCGTTTCGCCTTGGCCACCGCCGCGGCGCCCTTCGCTTCGGCTGCAGTGACGGCGAAACACGGCGGACTTTTCTCCTTTGTCTCCTTGGCCTTGGAAGAGACACTAGTCACCTTTTTGGTTTTCGGCTCTTCCGTCGTCTTCGCCGGCGTCTTCTCTCTGACCGGAGTAACGTCTTCTCGAGTCGGCGTCTTGCTCTCCCGCATCAAGTACCCGCGCGACGTCGGCGGCGAGTCGTCCGCTTTCTCCACTGCTCCCCACTTTTCTTTTGCCTGAGAACAAGCAGAAGTTGGAATCGAACGATGACTTTCTTCTCACCTTCTCGAAGTTCGGGTTGGCTCCGATTCGCTTCTTTGGCGTGGAATCGGGGGAAACGGATCCAGCGGATAGAGACGACGGAGAAGGAGCGGACGCGGAGGACATGGACGAGATCGGCGACATTCCTCCGGACGGCGGTTCCGCTGGACTGGTCGATCTGGAATGGAAAGTGGGAAGATAGGAATCGAAGGGGGAACTGGGTCGTCTCGGCGTTTTTCTAGAACTCGCTTTCTTCTTACCCTCCAATTTTCCCTTTCAGATTCTCGACAATTTTCAGATAATCCTCTTCCTTTTCAAAATAAACAGAGCGTGCGAGAGAATGACTCAACACACAGATTATAAAAACTCACCCCCACGTGTTGGTTCCCTTCGAAGTGGCCGAGTATCCGTACGTCTTCTTCTGAGCCGGCGTCGGCGGAGTCTCCTGAATCTGCGGAGTCGTCGAGGGCCGTCTCGCTCCCGTCGTGCAGAACTCGGTCTTCACACTGATCGGCTCCGGCAGCTGCTTCGACTTCTTTCTTCCTGTCGTCGCCGTCGTCTTCTTCTTCGTCTCCAATGGAGGCGGCTTCTCGACTGGAGGGGGCGGGGCTCGCGCGGCCGCTGCCGCTTCTTCTCTCTCGACCTCATCGACGAGCTGATCAAAGTCCATCTCGTCGAGTTCCAGTCGCTCGCACAGAGGAATCGGCGACTGTGTTCGGGCTCTCTCGATGCTGGGTCTCGTCAGATCCAGCCACGAGGAACTTCGGTCTCTCATCACTGAAGACGATCTCTCCTCTCGCTCCAGAGGCACGTTCGCTGAAATCAAGAATTCAAACCAAGATTCCCAATTACCGTTCGCTTACATCTCGACGCCGACTTCAATCCGTAATTCGTGTCCACATGCCATTTCGAGACTGGTTTCGGCTTCGGAGTCTCGTGGTCGTCGGCGTTGTTGTTGACTTCAGAAGAAGAAGACATCATGGAACTGCGAAGAGGACTTCTCCGGAAAGTGGCTCGTGGCAGGGTTCCCGTGCCGACCAGCTCGCACTTCTCGGCCGAGTAGCCCATGTTTCCCATGAGAGCCGCCATTTTCGAGGCGACCGATCCCTTCTTGATCTCCTTCTCGATGTCTTCCGATGTGATTTTGATCTTTTCCGAGTCGAATCCGAACTCCGCGGGCGGCGGCGGTGGAGCTCCCTTCTGTCGCATCACAATCGGTCGCCGCTGTCCAAGAAGCTGCTCCGGAGAGTCGTCGCGAGGCTCGGGAGTCTTGGCAGCTCGGAACCTGGAACAACTACTGCTCCTCTCGGAACCCGAATAAAGCGTCTCACCTGTCATCGTCGGCTCCGAACCCGAGCGAAGAGTGCGGGCGTGCGGGGCTTCTTCCACGATCCGGTGCAATATACGAAGAAGGCGCAGCCTCTACGAGAGTCACACTTCTCTCTCGCATCTCGTCGTCCACGAAAAGACCCGACTTGTCGTTCGTCGTCGTCTTCTTCAGCTTGAATCCCCCTTGAATTCCCTTCAAAAACTCTCCTCGATCCACAGTTCCTGGCGTTTTTCCTCCGAGTTTCGCGAGTGCCGGGTTCAACGGAGTCTTGGGACGGGGCGGTTGCGGGGCCGGAGGAGCCACGAGACCGCTCATGGGCGGAGGTGGAGGGGGAGCGCCGCCCATCGGAGGAGGTGGTGGGATGCCTCCCATCATGGGCGGCGGAGGCGGAATGCCTCCGGCACCGAACATCGGAGGAGGCGGTGGGATGACTCCGGGAGCAAAGTCCACCGGGGGAGCGACGAATCCGTTGGGGACGGGCGGCGGAATGAACGAGACGGGCTTCGCGACGGCCTGTCCGGGGGCCGCGATGCCGGACGGAGGCGCCGCTTTCGTCACGTTCACCTCGCTCTCATCTTCGTTCTCCGCCACAATCACCGGCTTCGACTTGTCGACGGTCTTCGTGGGCCGGAGTTTGAACCCCTTCTTGATTTCCTGAAAAAGATCGGGATAAGACAACTGAGACGAGAAGAAGGAGGGTATTACATCAAGAATGGGGTGTCCAGAGAACATGCTTGCAGTGCTCTTCGATGTCTCGGCTCGCTGGCTGCTCCCGAACCCTCGCCAATCGATCGACGGAGCTCCTGGAACGAAATCGATTCGGATTGAAAAGAGAAGAAAACAAGAAGAAAAGAGACACTGGAGAGGGGAAAGCGACGCAGAGCATCCAGATCTTCAAGTGTTACACTACCGGGCTCAGCAGCGAGACACAGCTCATGCTCTGGCTAATTGGGTCGTCGAGATGTCAAAACATCCGTGGGTTACCACGTCATGAACCTGTTTCGCATAGGTAAACCTCCTCCTCCTCTTCTTTCTTTTCGCAAATCGAGAGACTGTTCGTTGGCAGTGTGAGATAATGAATCAAAGCTGAGTGTGTAACATACACAATCTACCCGTGCGTACACTTTTGACTATCATATCATTCGAAAAAAAAACTACTGAGGAGAGAGAGAGAGAGACAAAAGCGAAACGAGTCGACGGAAGGAATTCGGCGTGTGAGGGCGGAGAAGCCGATTGTTTCGAGAAGAGAGGGATCGGCGTGGGGGGCACGGCGCGGCGCAGCTTCATTGCCACCGCGAGAGTCTTCCTCCCTTCCCTCCCGTTTCGAGTGTGACTCAATTCGAGTGGAAGGCGGCCTTTTCATAAACGTTGCGTACGTATGGTATTTGTTCGAAAAAGGGAGGGGGGGAGACAAGGTGTTGTATTATGTGTTTGCTTTAGTTCCTTCGGAGCGAAGGGTTAAATTAAGAATAAATATAATGCATGTGGAACATACTTTCGCTTATGGGAAAAGTGCAGATCAGATCGAAATGATGCTGCTCGCTCGATCTACGCGCCGAGAGTGAGCTCGCGGAGCCCGGCGGGAGCTTCTTCTGTGTTGCGCTCTCTTTCTTTCTTCTCTCGAGCACACTCTCACAGACACTCGTGGCGCCCGAGAGAGAGAGAAAGACAGTGTAAAGTAAGGCGCGAAGAAAACGGAAAAAATGAAAAGAAAGAAACTGATCTGGCAGTGGGGGGGATTCCGGGGGGAGAAGGTAGGTCAGAAAGAGGACATAACTATGATCGATCTGGGGAGGAAGAAGTCGCCTCGTTTCGGCGAGGAAGTAAGAAGCGAAAAGAGGGAGGTGTCTAATGAAAAGAGGACGACGGAAAAGGAGAGAGAGAGAGACGGGGGGCTTGATAATTGGTAGGCAACGGTCGGCTGTGGCAGTTGAGTGAAAGTGATATACCGCTGATTTATAGATTCGCTGGCTGCTTGCTTTGCCTCCTTTTTTCGACGGAGCGGATCGAACGACGACGTCGCGCGAATCAATCAGTTTCGCACGTTGGGATGGGCATCCGGGAAGCTGATTGGGATCAGAAGGAGCGCTAGAGGGACCTGTTCAGGATGTTTTGCCTCTTCGCCTCCCCACTGATAAAGCAGATTGTCAATGAGGACGAGAGCAAGTCGACACGTGGTTGTTGACTGAATGACTCGGCTCGGCCGTTCGTTCGTGTATGTTTGTACCGCCCGTGAACTGGTAAATCCATGAACCGCGGCGCGCATGCAAAGAGAATCTGGATTGGGAGGTGACAAGAACCGATTTAGATACTTCGAGTCAACAGAACGAATCGATCGAAACGAAAAGGGTTTTTGATTAGAAACCGAAACAATCGGTGTCGCAGAAAGAATCGAACACAATGGAGAAGGAAGAAATGAAAATGGGAACGGAAAGGAGAGAAGGTCGTCGTCGTTGCTCGAACCCCCCATCGGAAGTAGGAAGAAGAACAATGCGATGCGGAATGAAGTGTTCTCCCGAAAGGATCCACCAAGTGGCACACTTCTTCCAGAGGCGGCCCTCCGTTCGAAGGGCAAACATGTACTGTACGGTACGGGTGGCTGCTGGGGTGGTGGCACACTACTGTTTGCCAGCCGAATTGAGAAAAGAACAAACCAGACACGAGTCAGTCGACTTCTTTTTGTGAGATAGTTCATGGGTATTACGAACGGCTTAGAGGAGACGAAGGAGATCATAATGGCCGGGTTCCAGCACTTCTCTGCCCCGGATTCCGGAAAAGTACAGAGAGCGACGGCTTCTGCTTCCTTTCTGCATGTAATTTGAATGGCATCTGCCTCTTATTCCGTCTTCGCTGCCCCACTCGAATCGACTGTACATGCGCGTGCGCATACCTCCACTCACTCATTTCCTCACTCCTTTCGCCCCGTGTTATTATTAAAGAACATTGCGAAATTGGCTTTTGCTGCTGTCCTTGTGGAAGAATGAAGCAGGTTGAGGATCGGAAGACGAAGAAGAAGAAGACGACGGAGTAATTACGGAATTCCGATGGGACGAGGTCGTCGACCCCTTCGGAAGGCACCTGGCACGCGTGCAGAAAGAGTTGAGAGGTAATTGTAGGCGGATATGGCAATTAGGCGGGCAGGGAGACGAGGAACGAGACGGAAACAAAAAACGGTTGGGTGGGGGATACAGTAGACGGCTCGCAAAAACTGAAAAACTTCTTTCCGTTCCCGAGAGAGTATCGGAGTGGGAGAGACGCAGACGGAAATTATTCAGGATTAGAGAGAGAAGAGCAAACAGTAAGAATGAAGAAGAAACGCAGAGAAAGAAGGAGAGAACTGTTTGGAATTTGGAAACATGAAAGGAATGGAATGATAGGAGGCAAGAAGAGCCTGAAAAGGAAACTGAGTCAGAAAGGGGCGGGCTGACATTCCTGGCCGGAGCGGCGAAAAGAATTCCGGGACGTGAGGAAGAGGAGGCTGATACCGAGTTCTGAGCGGAAGGACCTCTTTCCAGGTGCATCGTAAAGACTCTCTGGCTTCACATGTGCCAGATGCCCCCTCCCAGAATGTGACATTCTTTCTATTCTTCTTCTCCCAGTGCCTGCTCGACACACAGCTGTTTGATGTGCCGTTTGATACTAAGAGACCGAGAGGCGGCAGTTATCAGTGGAACAAACAAGCATCGAAGCCGTTTCAGAGTTCTTCCTCTTCTTCTTCTCCTCCTTCGCATGGCTCCTCAAAAAAGACTCACCGTTTCTTCTTCTCTTAGACTCTCTCGATCTCTCGCTTTCTGAGCAAACACGAGGGAGCAGGAGGAGGCGAGGCCTTCCAGAAATAGTGCAGACGGGCGAGCCTGAAACGAAGAACGTGTTGCGCAATGAACACGAATCAAGAAAGAAGGAGAAGAAGATAGTAAACGCGGGATTGTACAAGAAACATGATAATGAGAGAGAGAGAGGATCTCCGAAAGACGCCACCAGCCGCCCGTTATCAGCGGGCGACCCGCCAGTCGCGCCGGGGGCAACATGTGTTCAAGGCAAGAAGTAGGAGGAGGAGGAGGAGGCACGGATAGAGAGAGAGAGAGAGGAGGCAAAAACAACATTATTAGATCATCACTCCGACTTACTGATCGCCGAGGATCGGAGGCGAATACAGAGAGGAGACTGGTCGGCAGTGCCACGTCAGAAGAGAGCTCTCAAGAGCAATAAGGATCACGTTACATGGGGACGACTACGGTAGCCCCCTTTGCACCCTCGCTTCCAAAGTGACCAGTCTTCCGCGGCGCAATGCATTTATTTGTCGAAAAACGAAACGAAACCCAAAAACGACGCGAACAGATTATCATAAAATGGCAGCGCCCGCAGAACAGGGCAGCTCTTCGAAATTCGACCGGTTCGGTTCTCTGCTGCTGCTGCTTCCAATTGTTTTTGGCCGAAAAAGGGAAAGAAATATTACATGAAGGGGGGATGAAGGGGGGCGAGCGAAAAATGATGAATCAGTCGACAGGTATGTATGAATGACACCTAGATATGTGTGTGTACGTGTACATAAGGCGAAAATCGATGACTCATTTCGGAAAGACGGGGAAGAACCGATAGAGAAGCTGCTATTTATGGAGCAGCTCGCTTTCGGAGTTGCTCAGAAGAGGAAGGAACCATGTCAGAAGGTGCTGAAAACGTGGAAAACTGGGGAGGAGGAGTTGAGTTGGCATACAGTTCTCCGGAATCTCTCTGTGCCCGTGCATTTTCATTGAATTCTGGATTAGTGGGTTGGGAAGTCGAGATCTACTATTCTCCTGACACAGAAAGATCAATCGATAGGTGAGCAGTGCTCAGTCTCAGACTCGTCAAGCTTCTCGCGATGAAATCAAAAACCAAGGCGCGTGACTGACCTGAACAGGTGTTCATCGCAGATCCTCCCCCTCCTTCTGCTCAGATCACTCGATTCGACGGAAACAAAAGCGAAACGAAGTAAAAAGTGAGAGGCGAAATGTGAAAAAGTCACTTTTTTTCTGCTTCTCGAGGCGCAAATAACGCAACCGGTAATTGCGAAGAAGAGGGGAATGAGGTTGAAGAAGCATATTTACATATGTACGCGACGGGCGGGATTCCCTCTCCTCCTGCGCACTGTTTGCCGGGCCTAGGGGGGGACTCTTTTCGGTTCGGGTTGGTCAGTTTCAGATTGAATTTCAGAAGGAGGGACGAGAAGAAGAAACAATAGTTGAAAGGAGGGAACACATCATCTTTTGTTCGTCATCCGCAGAAACTAAGACGCAATCACAAAAGAAACAAAAACATTTCCAGATGAAAAGGAAACACGAAAAGCGAGAAGAGGATCCGATTCGCGAGGGGTGCACACCGAAAAAAGAGCCGTGACCCAGATGCGAGACCTTCGGAATTCTAATGCGCGGTTTGAAAGAGGTTCGGAATTCGGAATTTATGAATGCGTTTCGGGAGAAAAAAAGATAAATGTGAGTTAAAAGGTAACTGTCATCGAATCGAATTGTCCGAAGAGGACGATCGAAAGGTCAGTAGTACCGGTGTGCGGAGAAAAAACAAGAGAAGGGAGAAGCGAGGAGAAGCGACGGATATGTGTGGAATTCCGAGATGGGCACCGGCAGATAGGAGCGGCGGATTGCGAAGAGAGACATCACAATTCGGTCGGAAGGGAAGAAGCGGCGGAAGAGAGATGACTATCTGCAAGCAGGTGCGTTTTGCCACCCGAAACGTGTTGAAAGAAATCGCCGTTTTTGTTTTTCGGATATCCACGAGGCCAGGAGGGACTAGGAGTTCAGTTATCACACGGAGGGCCGAACACTTTTTTCGGAGAACCGGATGGATGGGAGAACATGGAACCAGCCGAATGAATGATCAGTTCTCTTCTTCTCTTCCACACAACTCATCAAATAGTTCGGTTAATTCATCAGAAATAATCTCGACGACAAACACGAAAAACGAAAAGACGAGGCGAAAAGGAGGTCGAAGAGCAGGAAGAGAGAGAAATTGTTCGGGAAACGAGTGGAAAGTGAGGGGGAGAGGAGAAAGGTGTTCGCGGGACAGGAACGTTCGAATCAAGTGAAACCTTTCATTCTGACTTATTCTCAAGTTGCGACGATGAACAAGTGAGAAGAGAATGGCAGGGCGGAAGGCGCACGTCGACAAGTGTTCTTGACTGGATCCCTCTCTCTCTCTCTCTCTCTCTTCACTCGCATTTTAATAACCGTGTCCTTCTGGCGGGATGCAAACATGCCGTCGTTTTGGAGCATGTGTCTGTTTGCTTGTTATTATTGGGCTCCAGGAGCATTTCTTTTGTAAATGCTGCAGCCACAGTTTATGGGTGGGAAAGCAGCAGCCGCGAGCACTTGAGCGCTTCCGCGCCGCGCTTTCCGCACCATTTCAAGAAATTCCGAAACGGCAAGCATGAGAATGAACGGAGAGTTTGAACGAAGAAAAGACGGAGAAGGCAGGTTCTTTTCGAATTGGTAGACGAACACGAAGGGAGAATTGGAAGCGGAATGAGTTTTGCGAAGGCGGAATAATGTGGTGGCGAGCGGGCGGAGAAGAAGTCGGAGCGGAGTGTGGCGGACGGAAAGTACAAATACCTCCAAACAAGGGCTCGTGATTTGTTTGTGCATTGTCTCTCTCTCTCTTCGGCCCGCCCGTCCCGTTCGAGCCACTTAGGTCACACTTGGCGGCAAATCTGCAAGTCACCGTCGGAGGGAGAACGGTCCGAATAAGAATAACATTGAGCAGATTATCACACATGAAAAGCGGAGAGTCATGGGAAAACATGGGATGGTTTGCGATGGTTTCGCTCTGGAATCAATCTTAAGGTTCGTGAAAGCAAAGGGTCCTCGTTGGATCAGACGTCCGTGAAGGTGATGTCACTTCTGTTTTCCAGGAGCAAGAAGCGCTCGCTGGAATAACGCTCACGTCAGTTCCTCCACCTCCTATTGCGTGGGAATCTGTCCAAGAAACACAGTATCAGTACCTTTTCCCACCCAGAACAAACAAAACTTCCACCATCATCATCATCATCGTCACTTGAATACATCATTTTTCGACCCGAAATTATCTTCCGAATCTTTGATTCCCACATTTCGAACTGATAAGAGACTTCTTTATAATTTGGTGCCAAACTCGAGAAGACCACACTCGGAATGCAACGAAAAGTCGCCGTGCTCTGTCTTCTCGCTCTTCTCGTGCCCTCTGCGAACTCGCAGTCTTGCGAGGACACCATTGCGACGTGCGAGGACATCAAGAACACCTGTTTCGATGTGGACGTTCAGAAGTATTCCGGACACACTCAGACTTCCAGCCGAAAGCAACTCTTCTTTCCAGGAAATGTCCGAAGACGTGTAATCTGTGCCCACCCACTACTTCTCCGTGTAGGGACACATACGGCAACTGTGGAGACTTCATGAACCAGTGCAACGAGGAAAAGACTGCCCAGTGAGTCGAAGCTTCCGGAAACTTCCGATCTCAATCACTATTCAGAGCCTGTCCGGTGACTTGCGGAAAGTGCGGAACGAGCGGAGGTCCCTGCGGGGACACCACTCCGTCTTGCTCTTCTTGGGCCGCGAGCTGTGCCACCGATCCCACCATTCTACAGTAATCCAATAGAGCATTGAACTTCTTTTCGATACACGTGCTTTTCAGATTGTGCCCAAAAACGTGTGGAGGCTGTCCGCCCGTTTGCGAGGATACCATCACCAACTGCGATCTGTACGAGTCTCAGTGCACGACGCAAGCCATCCGACAGTGAGCTCTCGACCGTCTCAGCCACCTGCTCCAATGCTCTCGTTGTTCAGATTCTGCCCCAAAACATGCGGAGTCTGCCAGCCGGGATGCTCCGACACCATGGACAACTGCGCCTTGTTCCGCGACCAGTGTGCCATCCCGGGAAGCATCAGGAAGTGAGCTCCCGTCCTCTTCCGAGCTCATTTCGTCACTCTTCCAGCTCGTGTCAGAAGACGTGTGGGCTCTGCATCGATGTTCCCTCGACGACTCCGATGTCGAATTGCGTGGATCAGATGACGCATTGCGCGAACTACGCAGCGAATTGTCACGATGACGGTGACATTGCCAGGTGAGTGGGATGAAATGAGAATTCTGAAAGAGAGATTCCTCCAGGATGTGTCCGGTGACGTGTGGATTGTGTGGTCCTAACCAGAACACTACGACGAAGTCTGCGGATGTCATCACCACCAGAATCCCAACAACACTGACGACTACAATCAGGCCGACGACTCCGCGAATCACAACGAAGAAGACCGTCCCGACGACAACTGCTCCGTGCAAGGATACTTCCGCGAGGTATGCCAACACACGGATCTCGCAAAAGAAACACACATTCCAGTTGTGGAGTATGGGCGAAGAACGGATTCTGCACGAACACCTTCTACACCAAGGATCAGATAAAGCAGTACTGTGCGAAGACGTGCAAGCTTTGCTGAAGACGTCGCTTGATGCTCTTCGGGTCGCATAAACACATTGGCATACTTGAATAGTTCCCATTTCTCGGTTTCCAACGAGTTACTTTTCTTGAATCACATCACTTTTGATACAACTTTCTTGATTTCTTTTTGTATCTATCTTTTGCCATCACTGATAACATAAATCGAGCAGACTATCAAGAGAGAGAGAGAGAGAAAGAGAGAGAGACAGAGAGAGACAGAGACAGAGAAAGAGAGAGACAGAGAAAGAGAGAAAGAGATAGAGAGACAGAGAGAAAGAGATAGAGAAAGACAGAGAGAGACAGAGAGAGAGAGACATTGCTGTAAGAGGTGTCACAGGAAGTTCTACTGAACACAAGCTCCCTTCTCTTTTTGAATCGAACCCGTCCGATGGCATGTGCACGCATTAGCACTTGTTTGTACAGAAGCGAAGACGAGTCGAGGGGTTAGGTCAACTCTCAGCGACTGTTAGTTCATCATCAATCATCAATTAGAGGCACTAATCCGTTCGAGAAGTTTGAATTGTCTCCCGTGATACGGTAGCTCGTTACCTCTCCTCCCGATCCGCTTCCCCAGTGTCTCATTGCATGTCTCGGCACTCTTTTGATGTGTTCACTGGCTACATCTAATTATGTATAGATTTCTAATTAAGACTGCCTTCGAGCTGCATGATTTATGCTCCGCTTCTGCATATCAAAGAGAAAGCCTCCTAATCCGGCCACTCGTTCCCCTCATGACCTTGTCGATCCCTCCGCTATGAAATGGTAATAAACGAGCTCTATTCAGTGTCGTGTTTCTGTCTATGAAGAGATGAAGAGGAAGGAAAAAACTTGCGAGCGCACACACACACACAGCCATTATATTTCTCTTTTCACACTCAACACCTGCAACGGACACGAAAGTGCGACGATTCGATCGAAACTAGCAATTAGGATCCGATGAGAAGACAATGGATAATCAACTTATTGTGTGTCTGTGTGGGGGGGGGGGATGTGATCACTTCACTTTCCGGACCACCATTGTCGAAAGTCGAGTGGGGCGACTTTAATTATAGACAAGTCGACGGATGGGTCAAGTATTTGTGAATGAGCAACGAGAAGTGGCCTCTGAAACGGCTCTTTTCGAATCGAGACACTCTGCCGGATCCCTGCGAATCAAATGAAATCCATTTGAGTAGACCCCAGTGAAAAAGAAAAAGTTGATACTCGCCGCATCGTCTCGTCCAAGTTGCAACCTTGAGGAAATGTTTTCGTTTGGCTTCTATAAACATCGAAACACGGAGGCCACTCGTCCTCTTCCGCCGTGTTTTCACGACCGCCCGTCTACCGTAGTCCCCCGTTCTCCTATCAAAATTACACCCTTCACTGAGCCCCTCCAAATCCCGAAATCCGGCGTGCGCCCGGTAATTGGTGTTGTGCAACCGTTCCCTCGGAGCTCTAATGCTCTCGCTCATTTGGACACAATACGGTCCGCACCTGCTATTTGATTAATTCATGGCCCCGAAAGAGAAATGAATGTAGCGAGAAGCGGGCGGTTTGGTACGAAAATTGCTGCGCATTCATTCATTCACTTGTTTCTCCTCTGCTCACAGATGGTTTCTCGATGGGGCGAGGTTGCATTCCGCTCCGGGAAACATGTGTAGATCATGGCAGTGCCACGTCACTTGGAGAAAGCATAACATGGCCGGAGAGGGATTACAAACGGGGGTTCACATTGCGAAACAACAGAGATGACGCAACGAGGATCATCATCACAGTTACGGTATGATACAATTCACGATGATCCTTGAGAAATTGACACCTGTAGACACGCATCTCTCCAGGGCCCTTCAGCCGTTTTTCCGTGCCTCTCCTCGTCCCCGGAACGCAATCCGTCAATCCGGACTCTGCGTCTCTCGGTCCGGAACGCTCTCTCGTCGCCTTTTTCTGCTTGACTAATGAGCATGTTCGAGTGCCCTTTTGCGGGTGTCAATTAGAATTCGGAGACACGGCACAATCCGCCCCCCAAAAAAACAGAAAAAAAGAAAGAGAAAGAGAGTGACGGGCGCATTTGCATTTGATCGAACGACGTTTTTGAGGGAACTGACCCACATTTTGGAGCAGTTTTTCGAAAGGACAAAGGGTCAAGATGCATCATCCGACGTTTACAGTTTATTTGAATTGCCGCCGACAAAGACGGAGGGGCGAGGAGGATTAGGTTGCAGAAGAAGACAAAGAAAGTTGGCACGAGTTGGGGGGACACACTGTTTCGACAATTGATCGATCAGAATGAAGTTTGGCTTTTATTCTGAACATTTATTTTGAGATCAAAACACGCACTTTTGAATACAATAACTGATACTTGTAGTTCGAAATAAAATGGAAAATAATAAATAGACCCGTTTTAGAACAATTTAATAGGGGGAATTCTACTGGAAAAGTGGGACTAATTGGAGTGGAGGCGATTAGAAGGCGTCGTCATTCGAGAAATATCCTGCGGAAGTGGAAGTGGAGGGGCAGTTCGAGGAGGAAGAGTCTACCGACGAGTTGGGGTTCTCGTAGTATCGATGGTGGCTGATCGTCTGCTGGGGAGGTGGGTAGTACGGGGAGACGTGGCTGGGAGAGGGAGTCTGCTCGACGAGCATCGACGGGGGGAAGCTCGGCGACGGCGTCTGTTCGGGGACGAGGTGCATGGCGAGCGGGTAGTTGGGCGACTGCTTCGGCGTCTGGAAGTCCACCGGCATCTCCATTCCGAGTTGCGTCAGCAGGTGCTGGATGTATCGGGCGGCCTCGCGGAGTGTCTCGACCTGGAGAGAGGATCCGTGGAGGGACTGCTTCAGCGATGGACTCTTCTTACCTTGGACATGCGGACTTTCGACTTGGGGTCCTTCGGGACACTTTGTCTCAGCATAACGAATCCCTGGTTCACCTGGTCGACTCTCTTTCTCTCGCGCGCGTTTCTCTTCATCTTGCTTTGTGCCGAGATACCCGATTTACTCGAAGACGGACCGGAAGTCGAAGGTGCCATTTCACTGAAAACGAAAACTGTGGGTGAACGAAAAGGGAAGAGGGAAATGAGAAAGAAGAGAAGGAATGAGGGGGAGAGGTGGGTGGGGCGGGAGAAGACGAGGAGTGCGCGAAACAAGGGGGCGGAGTCGGGAGAAAGACAGAGAGGGCGGGCGGGGAAGAGAGAGAGAGAGAGAGAAAGAGAGAAAGGAAGAAAAAGAGAAAGAGAGAGAGAGAGAAAGAGAGAGAGAGAAAGAGAGAGAGAGAAAGAGAGAGAGAGAGAAAGGAAGAAAGACTCTTTTTGTTGGAAAGTCTCTGGAACATTGCTTTACCTCTGGTACACCTTTATTTTTTTCGTGGAGGGCGCACGCGCCCTCCTAGTTCAGCTGAGAGCTGCTACCAAGAGATGAAAGTTCACGTGCATACGCGTGACCTCTTAATGTTGCCACGTCTGTGTGATGAGGGAGCCCAAAATCCTCTCTTTAAACCATTTATTTTACTGTTCTTCTTAATATTTCGTGCAGTTTACTTCCGTTTTTTCTACCTATTCCAATCTGGACGTTTTTTTTCCTCATGGAATGTCTCAGTGAAAGGTGATGTTTAAATTTTCCTTTAATTTTTACTAGTTATTATTATCGGCTACAGAACAGGACAAGCACACAGAATCTTTCTTCAGATTGACCGGCGATTTGGTGCAGCACATGCGAAACAATCATCGAAAGAGCAAGTCCAGTGATTTCCTTCATTTTATTTATTTCTCTCCTCTTTTTCCCCTTGCTCTTCTATTAAACGTTTCCTATCCTTTTCCAACTTTATTAATTTTTTTCCTTTTTCCAATAAAAATGTCAAACGAATTGTGGGTTTAATGTCAAACGAAATGTGGGTAAGATGGCGCGATGAAGCTGCGAAGTTGTTGTTTCAGACCGAATGGATATAAAAAGTGCAAAAGCCCTCTTCCTGTGCTAGCCCGGCGAACCGCCCGGGGGGGAAAGAAAGAGGGCGGAACGCCGAACTAGCCCCTAACCCCGCTCTCACCGTGCGGGAACGGCGCGGCGACAGGACAGTCCCCGGAGGGGGACCGTCCGTCGACGCTTGGCTCAAGGCAGTCCGAGGGACCGTCTATCATCGCCCGCCGCTCAGGAGCCTTTCTCCGTCCTCACGGCTACCGCTCAAGGGCCGGAACCCTATCATCGCAGGCAACGGTACCGCTCAAGACACAGAGTGCCTATCATTGCAGCGTGTGCACCCACCGGGTTTCGATCCCGGGGCTCTCGGCCTGACGGTCGAGCGCTCTACCACTGAGCTATGGGTGCACGCCGAAAACAGTGCGTGTTGGGAAAAAAGAGGAAAGAGGAAGGAAAGACGTGACTGAAGGAAAGACGTGACTGACAGGGTCCCAATAGAATGAAAGAAAAATTCCAATGAGGAAAGAAAAAAAGAACCAAATTAAAAAAAGAACCAAATTAAAAAAAAAGAACCAAATTAATAAAAAAAGAACTAAATTTAAAAAAAAAGAAACAAATTAATAAAAAAAGAACTAAATTTAAAAAAAAGAACCAACTTTAAAAAAAAGAACCAAATTTAAAAAAAAAAAGAACCAAATTTTAAAAAAAAAGAACCAAATTTAAAAAAAAAGAACCAAATTTAAAAAAAAAGAACCAAATTTTAAAAAAAAAGAACCAAATTAAAAAAAAAAGAACCAAATTTTAAAAAAAAGAACCAAATTTTAAAAAAAAGAACCAAATTTGAAAAAAAGAACTACATTTAAAAAAAAAGAACCAAATTAAAAAAAAAAAGAACCAAATTAAAAAAAAAAGAACCAAATTTTAAAAAAAAGAACCAAATTTTAAAAAAAAGAACCAAATTTAAAAAAAAAGAACCAAATTTGAAAAAAAGAACTACATTTAAAAAAAAGAACCAAATTAAAAAAAAAAGAACTAAATTTAAAAAAAAAGAACCAAATTTAAAAAAAAAAGAACCAAATTAATAAAAAAAGAACTAAATTTAAAAAAAAAGAACCAAATTAATAAAAAAAGAACTAAATTTAAAAAAAAAGAACCAAATTAATAAAAAAAGAACTAAATTTAAAAAAAAAGAACCAAATTTAAAAAAAAAGAACCAAATTTAAAAAAAAAGAACCAAATTTAAAAAAAAAGAACCAAATTTAAAAAAAAAAGAACCAAATTAATAAAAAAAGAACTAAATTTAAAAAAAAAAGAAACAAGAACTAAATTTTAAAAAAAAGAACCAAATTTAAAAAAAAAAGAACTAAATTTTAAAAAAAAGAAAGAAATTTAAAAAAAAGAACCAAATTTTGAAAAAAAAAGAAAAAATTCAAAAAAAAAGAACCAAATTTTGAAAAAAAAAGAAAAAATTCAAAAAAAAAGAACCAAATTTCGAAAAAAAAAGAAAAAATTCAAAAAAAAAGGACCAAATTTTGAAAAAAAAAGAAAAAATTCAAAAAAAAAGAAAAAATTCAAAAAAAAAAGAAAAAATTCAAAAAAAAAGAAAAAATTCAAAAAAAAGAAAAAATTCAAAAAAAAAAGAAAAAATTCAAAAAAAAAAGAAAAAATTCAAAAAAAAAGAAAAAATTCAAAAAAAAAAGAAAAAATTCAAAAAAAAAAGAAAAAATTCAGAAAAAAGAAGAACCGAATTTCGAAAAAAAAAGAAAAAAATTCAAAAAAAAAGAAAGAAAAAAAAAGAAAAAGAAACTTTTTTTGAAAAAATCATTAATTTTTGAAGAAAATTATTCAACGAAAAAACCTTTTTTTTTTTGAAAAGAAAATTAATGATTTAAAAAAAAAAGAAAATTATTTAAAGAAAAAACTTTTTTTTTTTTTTGAAAGAATCATTAACTTTTAAAGAAAATTATTTGAAGAAAAAACCTTTTTTTTTTGAAAATATCATTAATTTTTAAAGAAAATTATTTAAAGAAAAAACCTTTTTTTTTGAAAATATCATTAATGAGAGAAAGGAAGTCAAAGTCATGTTTGGGGGAAGAGTCCCTCTCTGACCGAACCAGGTACGAATCGTCTTCTTGTCCTGACCTGCAGTTGTCTGACCCCCCGTCCACTTCGAATGAAATGAGATGTTTTCCTGTCGCATCCGGCACAATTCAATGTTCTCCCCATTGCGTGTTTATCCGTTCCATACGTCTCCAATACAAATAATATCAAGTCGAAATAAAATGCGACCTAATGAGAGACGAAATGGGTGCTAACCGTCGATCACAGTTTATGGTTATGAGGGTGTCCCACCCGGCGCGCGCTCTCTTTTCCGTCTTCTTCCGTATCCCACCACTCGAATTCAAATGCGAGGCTCTCGGAACGAAAGAAGAAGAAGAAGCACTCGAGTCGGATGAATGGAACGGAAAAGCCGCTTCTTCCCCCCTCTTCTTTTCATCCTCTCTCTCTTTCTCTGTCAATTATACGCCCTAATGATACTGTAATTGACTGGTGCTTTTCCCGTCGGACAGGCGGCTCACGCTCACTTGAGCCTCTTTTTATGTCGCCGTCGGCCGTCTGACAGGAAATGGGCCAGAACGGCCGAAAGAAGAGAAGAACAATGGAAAAGGCGGGGGAAGGGAAGCGCGCTCTACCGCATTCCAGTTCGAACCGGGAATGGGTTGATCGGAAAAGAGTGACCCACTGGCCTTCGTGCCACTCCGCGCATCTCCCATTTTCTGCCGCCATCAATATTTCCGAAGACAGTTTATGTGTTTAAGAATTGAGTACGTTTGACACTTGCGGCCGGGCACTCTGTCTTCTTTTCCGAATGGATCCCGCTGCGTCCGGGCAGCGAGACACCGTTTCGAAATGAGAGACGCTCCAAACGGCCTTTCCGACTGATATTTCGAATTCGAAACTGACACTCAAACCACAAAATTAACTTTTCTTTCTCGGAAAGGGAGGTAATGCGTTTATTGAAAAGAACACTGTGAGTATACATTGCAATGCAAAAAAGCGACCCGTTGGGAGGAGAACGGTCTTCTTCGAAACACTCAGATGTCGTCGTTGCTTCCGTATCCAGCCAGCGCTCTCAACAGCTTCCAGTACCGGTAAATGACGACGGTGGCGAAGAATCGGGCGACGAACCAGAAGAGCAGCACGGATCCCATCACGATTCCGAACACGCGCGCATTCCACTCGCCTCCTTTGTACTGCAGAATGTCGTTGGTGTAGGCGAACGGCAGCACCGAGAGACAGAAGAATCCGATGGCCAGGACGACGTCCCACAGGAAAGTGAGTGTCTGGAAGAGGATGTCTCGCGGGGGGAAGCTGACGAGAAGACTTACGAGGAAGATCAGATGGGTCTGCAGGTACTTGTGCAGCTCCTTCAGCACTCCGTACCACAGAATCGCCACCTGGGCGGTCAGCATGAACAGGTTCACTCCCGTGAACACGACGCTCCCTGAATGAGTCCACTGGACGGAAATGATATTTCGACGGCCACTCACAAGCTTTCTGATGATGGATAATGGCGAAGAGAAGCAGAACTGCGTAGTAGATCCAGTAGAATATCTCGAAGACAGCGATCATGATGCATGCGCTCTGCAATTCATTCTGGAGAAGAGAGTCCGTTTCAAGGCACCCACTTTGTAGGAGAGTTTTCCGCAGCACACTCGCTTCTCTTCTTCGTAGTAGACGTCCCTCATCGGAGTCATTTTGTACGTCATCGGACGGTTATTCATTCTGAAATCCACTTCTCAACGTCTTCCGGATTCTAGTTTCGAATCGGATCTCTGTCGCATTTCGACACTTACCATTTCGAGAAAAAGAGAAAAAAGGAATCAACTTTCAGATTGTATCACTTCTCTCTCTCGACTGAATGTTTTTGTGTCAGCCAATCGAGAGAATGATATCATTCGAAAATGGTAAAAAGAGTGAGCACATTTCAAAATTGAAAGCAAAAAAACAAACAAAAAGCGAGAAAGAGTCGATTCGAGTGCAAACAAAACTCGGCTCTTTTTCTCGCTTTTCTCGTCTTCTTCGAGTCGAAAATGTACTGAAAAGGAAGAGAAAACGAGACGCAGGAAACGAGAAATCGTCGATTGTTATCACTGATTTTGACGAGTTTTGGGACGAGAGGACGGGCAGCGGAGAGTCAGAAATCACTGTTTTCGTCGCGATTCTCGCTTCCTTCTTCTCGTTTCGTTCGCTTCTGGAAGCTATCACTCGACCGTCTGCGTCTCTCTGTCTCGTGCACTCTCTCGCTCTCTCGTCGGAGACAGTACGTGGAAGAGCGAGACGCAGAGAAGTCAGAGCGATCTCGGAATCTAGGCCACCGGAGGTTTCTAGGCCAACCGCGCCGAGACCGAAAACTTCGAGGAAGGACCGAAAAAAGGCAAGTTTCAGAGCAAAATGTTTATTTGAAAGTCTTTCAAACGGGGAAAACACGAGTTTTCTCTCGTTTTTTTGGCTTCAAACGAAACAGAAAACAAATCTTCTTCTTCGCTTTGAGCCACTTTTCGAAGTGAATCACTCGGGAAAACTGATCAAAAATATCAAAAAATCGCAGTTTTTTGTTTGATTTCCACTTGTTTCCCGTCGCAAAAACGACACATTTTTCCGATTTTTTCCCCAATAATTTAAATATGTTGAAGGGAAAAATCGGAAAAATGTGTCGTTTTTGCGATGGGAAACAAGTGGAAATCAAGCAAAAAACTGCAATTTTTTGATATTCTTATCAGTTTTCCTGAGTGATTCACTTCGAAAAGTGACTCATTCTTTTCAAAGAAGTTATGCAAATGTGAATATTAGCCAAAATAAACTTTTTATTTTATTTGAGTGTGTTCTAAGAATTAACTTTTTTGTCAGAAGTTAGAATAAATTAGATGGATGCAAAGCTCGATCGGAGTTTCAATCATTCACAATAAAATATGGCTGCGCGAAGGGAAAAGGGGGGACAGGGAGCAAATAAATAGACTGAAAATGGACAGAATGAGCAAAGTTGGAGAGAGAGAGAGAGAGAGAGCATCGAGTTTGTACAGAAAAGAGAAAGCGAAGAGAAAGTGAGGCTATTGTGAGTTCTTGTTGCGCATGAACTGCAGAATGTCTTTTTTGGTGATGATTCCGAGCACTTTTCCATTCTTCGTGACGAGCACTTGCCGGAGTCCCAGCTTCCGGAACATGTCGATGACCGTCTCCATCGGAGTCTGATCCGTCACTGTCATCGGAGCCTGAAAAGAAACGATTTACGGGGGAATAAGGGAACAGAGTGATGTACCATGTCGAGAATCTTTCGTAATCTAAGAGGAGCCGGGCCTCCAGGCATGGAGTCGGGAACTCCGTCCGAGAAGTAAGCGACGGAGTTAGTGACAACGTACGGTTGGGTCTTGCGAGCAGTATGCAGTGCCAGGAAGATGTCCCGTCTGGAAAGAGGCCGGTATTTGATGACGAGATGAGTCAGTTCTTACCTCGTGACGAATCCGACGAGGTGCATGCTGTTCTGAGAGACAACGACCGGGAATCCGTTGAAATCAGTCTGTCTGAGGAGACTTTCGAGCTCTCCGAGAGTCATTCCGTTCTCTGTGATCACACTCAGCTCGTTCTTCAACTCTCTCAAATCGCTCATTGCCAAATCATTATCTGGTGGCCTGTTGATCGAAGGACGCATCACTTGGCACGCGACGGTTGAATACGGGTACTCTCCCTTCGAATCCAGGAACGGATAGCCGTTCAGTTCGATGTGCGCTTCGTAGATTCCCATTTTCGAGATGCCGTCCCCAATCCACTTCGAGAACATTGTGGCAACCATCGTCGGAACGATGAACTCGAGACTTCCGGTCAGTTCGAACATGATGACGACGAGCGAAACTGTCATCCGCGTGACTCCTCCCAGAACTGCCGCTGCTCCCACCATCGCATACAGTCCGGGCATGACACAGTCCTTACCGATCTGACAGGTGAAGTACTCCGAGTGACCTGGAACCGCTTGAACGGCTCGGAAGATCTGATCCACTGTGATTCCGAGGATGCGGCCCGAAATGGCTCCCATTGCGATTGAAGGAACGAATAGTCCACAGGGAACTTTGATACCGAATGTGAAAATGGTGATTACGAATTTGAAGACGAGAGCCCAGAGAAGCTGTCCGAAAGCGATGCTGAGCGCTTTGTTCTGATCGCAAAGGGAATCCTCGTCGATCTGATCTTCGCACCGATCGAACAGCTGCTGAATCATTGACTGAGCCGACTTGCGGGTGAACGGATTGAAGTACGAAATGGCGGCAGTAATTAGAGTAACAATCATCACTTCGTAGATCGGATTCCCGCCCAGAGTCTTCGAGTTCTTTCGGAAACGAGACCACCGGATGTTGGCGAAAATAAACAGACTTCCGAGGATGCCTCCGAACAACCCGAGCAGTGCGAATGGAACCAGCTCGACAAACGTCCATTTCATCATGTAATCCACGTGGAATAAGGATGTCTGGTTGCTTCCAAATGGATTCACGAATCTCAGAATGATTCCGGCGACGAGGGCGCAGAAGAAGGATCTCCACATAGTCTTGAGAGGGAAGTAGTAGGACGCCTCTTCTAAACTGAAGAGCACTCCTCCGATCGGAGCTCCGAACGCGACGCTGACTCCGGCGGCTGCAGATGCGGAGAGGATCTCTCGCTTCTTCGCCTCATTCAGTCCGTACTTCGGAAACAGGTACGAGAAGATGTTGCCGATACAGCACGCCAAATGAACCATCGGACCCTCTTTTCCCAGAGAAAGTCCAGAAGCAGAGGACAGAATCAGACCGACCGACTTGATGATGAACGTCCATTTTCCGAGGTACCCACGGATTACAAACCCGGAAAGGATACACTTGATCTCGGGTATTCCAGAGCCACAAGCGTACGGAGCGAAGATTTTGACGAACAGAACGGCGAGTGTGGACATGGCGACGGCCCATCCGATATAGAAGATCCATTCGAGAAAGACGAAGAGTAAGCTTGACGAGTTGTAATAGTTCAGCATCCATGGCCATTTAGTCCATGCCTTGCAGTCGTCGTCTTTGTAAAACGTATCGTTTGAAGACCAGCAGCAGTGTTCCCGATCCAACCAGAACCTATCTGCACATACTCCGGTCTGAAATTAAGAAGATCACAACAGAGAAGCTTCTGATAATGCTTTTTGAAACCTTCAAATCGCTCATCCACCGCGCTCCGATATCGATTATTCCTGCAGTCGCTCCGGCAGCCAATCCTACGAAAAGCACACAGATCCACCCTGCTCCGGCATCCCATCCAGACTGTAATAGGCCGAGGGGGAAGTCGATTCTGCAACTTCATAATCTTGCTGAATCTCATAGTTTACAGTTTTTTTCTGGAACTTTGGTTGAACATTGCTCAAGAAAAACATTCACGTTGCCGTTTTAAAAATCAACTTCTCACTCACTTTTTCCTGGCAATCATTTTATGTCGTAACCGATCTCTCGCCAAGTCTCTCTGCCAATCGATCGTATGAAAGTCACCATATTTACTGAAAAATAATCAAGTTCGCGCTTTTTTTAAAAAAATAAAACTGGTCGAACCTGAAGAACGGAGGAGCCATTACGTCCGGGAGATCGTCGTCGGACTTGAACCTGACGTCATCAAGTGCGCCGAAGGGGTTGAAGTCACTCGATGAGCCGCCGCCTGAGAATTTGTCATTTTCCGAGAGAGAATGGGTCTCCACACGAATTCACCTGCATTCATATCGAGATGGATTGTGGCGGCGGAGGTCCCACTTGTCTCCAACTCGACTTCATCAGAGGAGCCGAGAGTCGACGAACGTCCAACTCGTTCCATTTTGAGGGATCTGCAAAAAGAAGCTGAAATAGAAGAGAAGTGAAAAAAATCGATATATAAAAGAGAGAATGTGTTTTTTTCCAGAGGCGTCGGAGAGCTGCGCGAGCGACAGAAGCTTAGTAAACACGCGGAATCGAGACATTTCGCAATGCTTCGAGAGAACAACGAGAAATCTGCGAATACTTTTATAATATTGAGATCATTCGTAAGTGAAATTTGAAAAACAAAGAAACGAGATGAAATACGCTGCTTTACACGATATCTTCTGAATATTTATTTCCCTTCGCGTCGACCGCAGACTAATTTTCCATGTGTTGAATGTCTGCATTTGCGCGTCATGGTGTTCACAGACCAAAAAAAAAATTCGCTACGATTTCGCAGGCCTTTTATCGCTTTTCTCGTTTTTTTCGGGAAAAAGTGTTTTCGCAGTTTCATCTCGTTAAATTTAATTTTTGTTTAAAATTTATTTGAAAATCAATCATTTGCTAAAAAGTTCACATTACAGAATGTCTGCAATGGAGCTCGCAGAGTCGCTCTGCCGGGAAGTGGACGATATTTGCGAAAACGGTATGGAATCGGCTGAGCAGTGCATCAAACTGCTCGATAATCTCGCCAAAATTCCGATGAGCATTCAAATCATCCAGGTATTTCTTAGTTTTCAATAAAACTCCATCTGTATCAGTTTCAACCTTAAAGAAAACGAACATCGGCATCAAAGTGAACATGATGCGCAAGAAAATGACCGATGAAGCGATTGCAAAAAGAGCCAAAAACATCATAAAGGTAAGCGATTTGCGATTCATATGTAGACCAACTGTTGGTGTTCCAGGAGTGGAAGAGTGTCGTCGAGCAGAAAGAAGACTCTTCTGATGCGCCGCCTGCTAAAAAGCAGCGGAAGGAGAACGCCGAGGAGCCAAAAAGCGAGAAGAGAAAAGCAGTGGAAGCACCGTACAAAAAGCCAGAGCCGTCGAACCGTCCTTCAATCGTCGCCAACTTCGTGAGCGCTTCGTTCCCACCGAAGTACTTGGAGAACGACGAGACTCGTCTCAAGACTGCCCAACTGCTTCTTTCGGCTCTCCGAAACGGAGAGATGCCACAAGGAACACTCGATCCGGAGGATCTGGCCGTGCAGATAGAGTTGAAGTTGCACAATGTGCACGGTGGATCGAAGAATTACTCGGCTGCCGTACGCAGTCGTGTGTTCAATCTCCGCGACAAGAAAAACCCGGCCCTCCGTGAGAACGTGCTCACTGGCGTCGTACGGGCCGAGAAGTTCGCTGTCATGACTGCCGAAGAGATGGCGTCGCCGGAGATTCGTGAGATGCGCGACAAATTCACTAAGGAGGCGATTCTGGAGCACCAGATGAGTGTGCAGCAAGGAACTCCGTCGGATATGTTCAAGTGCGGAAAGTGCGGCAAGAAGAACTGCACGTACACTCAGCTGCAAACGCGCTCCTCCGACGAACCGATGACCACTTTCGTGTTCTGCCTCGAGTGTGGAAACCGCTGGAAGTTCTGCTAATCTCGAGAAAGTCAACTGCCACTTTTCACATTGATACCTAAAAGTCCTCTTCGTCGGATACTCAACTGCTCCTTTCATTGTTTCCTGTTTTCTCCGACTGGTTAAACATGTAATATCGAAAATTTTAACTTATTCTCTATAATTATCCTTCTAATATTTGTTTCTTTCCGATTTGAACTTGTTTCGGTTTCACAATCGGTCTCTCGCATAAATTATTTGTTGTCAGGAAAGAAACGATAAGAAAGCTGATATATAAGTTACAAGCGGGGATACAATTAGTATACTTTCTCGCGCAGTTTGGTCGTTTCTTTAAAGCTCATGAGAGGTCTTTGATCACCATGATGACGTGGTCCTTGTCGGGCGCGATCATGATCTCGTTCTTTTTGGTTCGCAGCCTCAGGAACGTCAGGTCGTTGCTCGAGTCGAGCTCCCGGATCGACGTCTTCGTCTTCTCGCACAGCTGCTGCAGGAAGGCCGTGTGCGATTGAGTCGCCTCGCTATCGATCGTCGAATGAATCACACGGCCTGCAAACGGAGCATGTTTTCTCTTTTCGTGAGCAGTATGAAGCGGCCGGCTCGCGCGAGCTCCATGGCAACGGAGCAACGCGTGAGTGCTTTTGATTGTGAGAAAATAAAATACGAACCGGCCGAATCGACGACGATTATTCCGACGACGCCTTTTTCGGACTGCAAACGGCGGATGGTTTCCTCGAAATCCGACATCTGAAAGTGAACAGATTCAAAGAAAACCGAAAGAAGAAAACTCTGTGGAAAACGACGAAAAGTCTGGGCCGTTTCCACTCGAGAAGAGATATAAATTCAATTTCCGTCGGCCGGATATTGGCAATTCGAAAGAGAAAATATTCGAAAGTTGGCGACAACTTTTGGAGAAAAACAGAAAATAACAGGAAACCAGTGAAGAATGTTGTTCAGTTTTTGAAAATACTCAAGAAGAATAGGACAGTGTGGATACGTGGAGATCATTTTACAGAAAATTCGAAGAGAAAAGGGAAGAGAAGAGCGAAAAGAGGGGATGTGACGACACGAGGAGCTGCAGAAGATCCTGATTCGATTACTTGCGCTTCGCCTTTTTGGACGAGGAAGGTGCTGCGTATTTGGCAGCCAGAGAGTCAAGGAACGAAGCACCGCGCTCTTTTTGGCGGCTTTGGATGAGGGCAACGAGGTCCGTATCACTCTGGAAAAATTGAAATCAGAAAGGGAAAACGGCTGATGCACGGAAAATGCGCGCCCGGGATTTTGTGTTTTCTAGCTGATTCTGTGAAGCTAGGCATAATATTTTGTGCCCAGAAGAACTTGTAACATTTGAAAATTGTTAAGATAATTCCGCTACTTTATATTTTACCCACCTGAGTCATGTTCTCAAATTCCGTCGTTTCTTTTTCAGCCTTTCGCTTATACGCCTTCATCTTTTTCTGCAAAAATAACGTTCTTTTCACATTTCACCTCCGAAATGATCACCTCCGTCGTGCTGGTCTCGTACTTCTTCGTCTTTTCGATGTCTCCGCTCTCCAGAAGTCCGTCCAACGTCTTCTTTAGCTCTTCCACGTCTTCGAATCCGATGACACACTCGTGAATCTTGGCGAGATCTCCGTGGAACCGGTTGTAACTCTCGATGAGATCTCCCTTCTGCTTTTCGGACCCCTGGTACGTGTCCATGAAGTTATCGATGTCCTCCTTCGTCACTTTCTTGAATATCTGTCTCCACGCCTTCAGAACGTCTTCGTTCAGTTCTCCGGCTTCATCGTCCACTGACCCCGTTTCATCGTAAATCTTCCTCTTTTCTGGGTCAGACAGGATCTGATAGGCCTTATTGAGCAGCTGGAACTTGGTAGTGTGCGTCTTCTTCGTCTCCTCGTCGAGACCTGACTTGTCCGGATGCCAGCGCATCGACTGGCGATAATATCCTTTTTTCACTGAAAGGCGATTCAAATTAAAAAGCAAATGAAGAATAGAAATTACATGCTTTTCCATCGCATTCTTTATCGACGTCGAGCAGTTTGTAGAGGCAGTCCGTGTCGAAATTTGTCTTCAACTCTTCCAGAAACATGATCTCTGCAGAAAAAATTGTAAAAACCACAGCAAACCAGTGCGGAAAAAGGGAAAAGGTTGCGAAATTAATTGGAAAGGGACAGAAAAAAGAGTCACTCTTCGCGGGAAAGCAAACGCGCCCCACTGAACAAATAAAATACGCGGTTAATTCAAATTTGATTAGAAGAATAGGCGTTTTCGAGTGCAATTGGAGGAATTGTCAAAAAGCTGCATTCTCACCCAAAAAGAAAAGCAGAGTTGCAACGGGCCGATCCGGGCCAAAATCAAAATTTCTCTCGGGTCCCCTCAATCAAGGACAAGACAAAATTTTGAAAAATCTTTTTCGCGGGTGCTTGGTATTTCTTCGATAAATTTTCAAAGTGTTGCTATTATGATTGCATATAAAAAAAACAGAAAAGGAATAGAGTGATTCGAGCGAATACTGATTTCGTAACTCTTGCAAAACGCTGACTCATTGTTGTTCGGGTATAGTCCGTTCGGAATCAGACTCGTCTCGACCCTGTGTAACGGAAATTAAACGGCGGCAGCACGTGCATGTGTTCTCACCGTTTGGCAGAAGTGACACCATCGCCGGATTTTATGCGAACAGACAGTCAGCCAATGACGACACGAAGACGGAGGCTCCGACGACGACGTCTTCTAGAATACGGAGGAGCTTCTCTTTTTCAGACGCCGTTTCTTGTTCATTCGCTTTCGAGAGCATTTTCCAGACTTCACCGAAACTTATCTATTTCGAACATTTCAGTTTTTAAAAAAATAAAAACTGCTTGTTCTTTTCATTTTCGAAAATATTATTACACGATCGCGCGAAGCGCGGAGTCCGCAGTTCCGCCCCATGGCGGGTCTCGAACGGAATCTACAGGTAAAAAAGGTGCCTCCCTTTAAAAACTTTGAACCGCGAAAATTTGAATTCAACACAAAAACTTTAAAGGGACACGCAATTTCACGTCTCGTGACGTCAATTCCGTTCGAGACCCGCCAAGAGGCGGAACTGCGGTCTCCGCGCTTCGCGCGATCGTGTAATACATAATTTCTTCTCTGAACCGGAAACCACTACGAGACCTTTTTTCGAGAACCCGACATGTCCCTTTAAGAATACAGTATCTTCTCTTGTTTTTCTTTCTCAGCCTTTCAGTTCAGTTCCAATACACAACTTCTGGCTGAAATTTCTTCTATCTCTCGTTTCTGCGGACAAACACGAAAAGTGCAGTCATCGTGGAGCGAGCAGAGACTACATTGTAGCCTGGCTGCCTGTTTGCGAGGGAAAAACGAGGCGAAACGAGAGCGAGGCCGTCCCTAGCAAGACCATTATTCCATCCGCACTCTCCGTGCCGTCTCGCTGTCTGCCGTCTCTTCCCGCTCCCACTCTCTCGCCCTCCTCGCTCTTTGGAGCCTCGCCATTCCTTTCCAGGCGTGCCTCTTCCCAGCGACTCCTTTTCTTCTAGACTCTTCGGTGTCGTGTCGTGTTCGTGTGCCCTTCTTTCGAAATGCTCTTCGAGGCCGTCGTCGGCCTCGCTTCGGCCTTCGTTCTCACTTACATCGGGTATGTTATCTCTCGTCCCCTCCCTTTTCCAGCTTCTCACACCTCTCTCTCTCTCCCATCGATTTTCTCTTCGTTCTGTCTGAATTCACATCGAACCTCTTCAGGATGACTGTGGTGGCACCGGCAGAAGTTACCGACAAAGAAGCGGAGGCTATCACCAATGATAAAGGTTCAAGTGTTCCGAAAACGAAAAGACAACTGAAACTTGCAGAGGAATCGAAAAAGACTGGGAACGAAGCAGCCATTCCGAACGTGGTTCCCGGATCGAAGACGCTCGTCGTTCTGTTCGGATGGGCCGGATGCAGAGATCGATATCTCTCCAAATATGCTCAATATTACCAAGACGCCGGGTAAGAGAGACTGAAAGCGTGAATCACAAACTTGATAAGTGTTCATGAGTCACCGGAAAGAAAAGTGCAAATACAACTTGCAGAAACCACAAGTTTCAGAATCTCCACCGTCCGATTCACCGCCCCGATCGCACGAATCCGCGGATTCCACTCGTACCACCCGTTCGCACGATGTTTCCATCGCGTGCTCATTGAGTTGCTCCGCGAGCATCCTGAAGTCACTACCATCTACTTCCATGTGTTCTCAATGAACGGCTGCTCTCTTCTGGCCGCCTACTGGGACCAGTTCAAAGATCTCGAGTCCGGAAACGAAATCCAGTCGAAAGCGAAGGGGCTCATCTTCGACAGCTGTCCCGCCTTCACGAGCCCTTCTCAGAACGCGCAAGCTATTTCGTTCGCCACGTTGCCGCCCAGTCACTATCACGGAGCTCTCCGCGGATCCTACCGCGCCGTCCTCTTCACTTTCTTTTCGTTTCACAGAGGAGTCCTGTGGTTGCGGTCATTCTTGGACAAAAACATCTACGAGAAGCACTACGCTTACTTCAAAATGCTCACTTTCGACAACCTTCCTAAGAAGCAACTCTTCGTTTACGGACCCGCTGACATGGTAACATCTGTTCGAAGAGTACAGGAAGAAGTATCGTTCTGATTTCAGGTGTGTTCGGAAGAATCGATTGAAGAGTACGCCCTTATTATGGAGCAACGTGGAATCTCGATCTCCAAACTCCGACTGCTCGACTCCCTCCACTGCCAACATCTCCGATCTCATCCCGTCACGTACACTCAAGAATGTCTCGATTTCGTGAAATCCGGCCATTTACCTGCCAATCGAAGCCGTGTTGCTCTCGAGAACACCGGAGAGACCGAGAAAAACGACGTCCCCGAAGAGCTTGCCTACTAGAATCGCCCATCGTTCATTAGATCGCATAATAACAACTCGGTTGACCGGTTCTTTCGATCCCCTTTCTCATGCTCCTTTCTTGATGATCCCTGTAACTTATTGCCTGACAGATTTAAAAAATTAATAAAAATGTAGTAGTCTCATTTTATCTATTTTTACCGCCAAAAAAAAACGTCGGAAAGTTCGTCCTGAACTCTCCTGATTCACTGCTTTTTGCCCAAGCGTAGATTTGTGACACTTATGAGTTTTAGAGAAAGAAATAAGGCTACAATGGAGATCATAATGAGAAAATTCCCGGAAAAAATTATAAATTTATTATCAATAGAAAAAACTGGCTTTGGCCGTCTCACTCTCTTCATATTCAGGTGCCAGTTTGATTTAATTGATAAAAACTGTTTAGTTTTAGAAACTTAAAACTTAAAAAAAAATTTTTATGAGCCGGCTCGTTTCTGCCGTTCTGTTTTGCTCATCCAAGCTCGGCGATCCGGCTCGAAAACTTGCGCGTGTATCCCGGTGTTGCAGGATGCGGACACAGTCACGCGCAATCACGGACAAGGGAAGTTTTGACCTCCCGCCAATAATATTCGGCTCTCTCGATGTTTCTCGTGACGTCACTCGGCCTCCCTCTTAAAAAACGCGTGTTCGTCTCATTAATCTTGACCATTTCTGTCTTTTAACATCTCGTTTTCAATCTCTTTTCACTCCGGGCCCTGCTCGATTTTCGGTAAGTCTGCATCGAATCATTTTTTTTAGAAATTCACCTTTTTCAGCAACATCAACTATCTCATAGTAATGACCGGGGAAATCAAAACGGAGCCAGGAGGCGATCAGATGTCTTCTTCGGCTCCCAAAAAACAAGAATCGGATCGTTCTGATGTAGTTCGAGCGAATGATCGGAATCCTCAAACGGCGATTGAGAGCCATCAGAATACTCGCGCGAAACGAGCTCCGACGAAAAGAGAGAAGAAGATAGTGCGTGAGCTTTTTGATAAGGATTTCACTGTCGAAATGTTCATCGAAGAGTATAAAGAGCTCAGTACGTTTGCTCCCGATCTTTCCATAAAACCCGTTCGATCACCGCCGAAGCGTCGGAGCAAAGAGCCCGCGACATCCGAACAGGTCGAAAAAGAGCAACCTCCGAAGAAGAAACGGAAGAAAAACAAGGAGGTCTGCGATCGAGAACGGCTCGAAGAGGTCTGCGATCAAAAGCGGCTCGAAGAGGTCCGCCAGTGCATCATTCGCCGAAACATACCGCCGAAAATCATTCACGCAAGAACAAGTAAGTGCTCGGAAACGTTCTCGATTGCAATTTCATGTTGCAGACGTGAGAATTTATAAATGGATCAGCCATAATACTCCTCTTACGGGGAGCAACGGCAATACAATCATCCGGTGGTATGAGCTCAGTGAGTCGGAGCGGTTCAAGTTCAACGGAGTTCATCCGTTTGCTCTTGAATGGTTGAAAGAAGAGATCAAAGATCCTCGCTTCGAAACGGAGGGACCAACTCCTGAAGAAAAACATGAGTTGTGCATGAAGGCCACTGCAATCGTCCGAAACACTATGGGCCAGCATTTTAACGATTGGGCGGCCGTGAAGCTAAAACATATCGGGAGACTTTTCAAAAATCAAAGAAAAGCGAAAGATAAGCAATTGAATTCAGCCATTCGTGCGCCAGTTAGTGAGCCAGTGAGTGGAGGAGTCAAAAATGAACGCTTCGATAACTTCGAAAAAAAGAGAAATATGCTATAGAAAATTTCCTTCTTATCCTGTTAAATGCATGAACTAATCTCATTCACAACTATTCAGAGATCTAATTATTGCCTTACCATGTGTATTGTTCCCGATAAAACAGTCATTTTAATTTGCTTGAGCTGTATTCCGTAAGAGAAATGCGCTCCATCAAGGAAACCGTTTTTGATTTCAGATAACTCTCGAGTCGAGCACATCAGTTTCAGCTCTCCCTTTTCCTGCTCCAGAGTCCTGCTCTCCTGCTTTTTTTTCCATTCGTTCCGACTCCGTTGTCTGAAAATGAACTGGAAGAGCAGTCAGCGAAAAGCTCGCCGTAAATATTATCCCGTCTCATTACGTATACAGGTGCACTTGATGTTATTCTCTCGTCTATTTTCGGGCTCGCGCGAGTTTCGTTCTCAAAGTTCCGGCCTGAAAACCAATTTCGCTCTCGGCTTCCGTTTCGTCATCGGCGATCTCGCGCGAGTATTCAATCCCGGGAGAAGTTGCCGATCGAAAGGTGCGGTTTCTCGTTTTACCGGCGTGATTTTGATGACCGTCGGGGGCAGACGAGGGGAAATAGTGTGGGTGAGGGAGAGACGGAGAGAACAAACAGGGCGAATCAGAAAGAGAGAAAGAGAATTATCAGTGATGAGTGATACTACTGTAGTCATTGACGGGGGAGAGAAGAATGGGAAAACAAAGGCAGATACGTCACACGATTATTCCTTTTCTGTTTCGCCCCTCCTTCCGAAAACACATGCGGAGAGCCCTCATTACTCGATCCGAAAATAGGAAGAGCTCCGTGGGCTCACGGGGGTCCGTCCTAATGAGGGACCGCCCGGGAGGAGGCGCGGGGAAAACAAGGCGGTGCAAAGAGTCTGCGTCTCTCTTTCAAGAGAAAGAATGCAAGTGGTGAGGGGTGGAAACGCAAATACAGAAGCCGGGGGAGCACACAGCGCACGTTATTTACGGTAACTTTTCCGCGAACTTTATCCCTCGTCGCTTTATTTCGTTTTCTCTCTCTCTCTCTCTCTCTTTTCAAATGTCAATCGGAGAGAAAAAGAGAGGGAGAACTGAGAGATAGAGAAAGAGAGGAGCGGGTCGTCTCTGGATAGCCTCTCTTTTCGGCGTCTTCTCTCGGCGCGGTGACGTTCGTTTACATGTCTGCGTCTCGTGAAACAGCCGTGGATCGCGCTGGAAAACGAGAGGAGAAGGGGGTGGGGACGGGGGAGACGGAGAGAAGCGGAGAGACAGGCAGGGTGAGTGTGCGTGTGACTCATTCTCGGCCCGCCGACTAACCCCCCATCGTCGACCGATTCGTCATCAACTTCTTCTCCTTCTCCTTCTTCGTCAACTTCAACTTCTTCTTCTCCCCGCTTCACGATGGACGACGACGAACCGCCATCCACGTCCACGTCTTCCGAGTCTCCAGAAGAAGTGAAGCCAGCGAAGACGTCTTCGAGGAAGCGACGCGCCTCTCGTCGCGGTAAGATTCATTGTTTTGATAGCATCGGAGTGACAAACGGGTTCTGGGAAGAAGTCGTTTGCCACGTGTCTTCTAGCTTCTTCTACAGTCTCAGCCGTCGGGGCGGCGAAACGGGCAGCGACGTAACATAATCTGTTCACCTCCCTCTCTCTCTCGGTATAAAAAGTTCGCATTAAACAACCATCGCATTTTGATCATGGAAACTACGGAACAAAAGGGAAAGAGAGACACGTGACACTCGATACTGTAGACGAAAACGAGAGCGTGTCTGCGTCTCTTCTTCTCGCGCACTCTCTCTCCCCCCTCCAGCTTCTTCTTCTTCTTCTTCTCGTCGCTTCCGCTATAAATCAGTTTCGGCGGCCATTTAGTCGAGAGAAAGAGAACGAGAGCCCACGTTCGATTTGCCGATCGACACAGCAAACAACTGTTCTTGTTTCCCAAGATCAAAGTCGAAACTAGACACATTCTACCGAGGATTTGAATCTCCCGCGCTGAAGCCTAATCGACCTTTCAAGCCATTCAGACCGATTCATCTTCCCGAAGTTTCGTTGTATTTTCCCACGAGCCGCTCTTCCCTCACTTTCCGCCCATTCGTTTTTTTCCCCGATTTCTCATAGAGGGAGAGAGAGAGAGAGGGATGACTCATTCGGTTTCGCAAATGTTTTGACACCCTCACTTCCCGCCGCACTGATTTCTGTCCGAGAGAAAAGGGAGTCAGAGAGTTACTCTTGCGAAACAGTAAGAAACTCTGATCTCCTCGGGAACCTTTCTCTTTCTCGCTCCGTTCCCAAATGATGTGCCGCCGTAAGCAGAGAAAAAGAAAGAAGAGGGGGGAAAAACAAGAATTAGGAACGGAGGGACGTGAGGGGGATATGCGTGCCTCGCCGGCCGCCCTCAGATTCTCGCCGAAAGCTCCACGGGGCATTTCCAGGAGCGAGAAGGTATCCAAACTCACTTAGAGATAATCACTTCTCTCTTATCCCCCCCCCTCGCATTTCCAATGTCCAGTGCGATTCTTTTCTCCTCATTCCGTTTCGAGCGATTCCGATTTTTCGGCCTTCTTTGTTGCCTGTGCCACGTCATTCTTTCACCACTGATTCGTTTCGAAACTGGTTCCCCCCTTCAGAAAGAGATGAGTCATTCTCGATCTGAATCAGAAGACGGTTCGCGTCGATTTTGAGTCTTTGCTCTTTCGAGAAAACACTCGTGAATCTTCGGAAGAGAGGCGAGTGCCTTCTCCAGTATCCGAGGCAAAGAAGCGGGGCGGTGAGTCAGACTCGCTTATCACCCCCGCCGCCAAAAACGGTTCTTCTTCTCCTCCCGCTACATTCCCGTTGCCGTCTCATCGTTTCCTTCTTCTCCTTTTTTATTTATTTTGTGAATCGATCATGAACAATTACTCTGACTCAAACGCGCCAAAGATCTAAATAGAACCTCCCAAGGGGCTCGGAAAATCAGAATGCCTCCGATGGATTCCGAAGTTCCACGTGTTCCGAACTCAATCTCCGTTTTTCAGACCGTCAGATGGAAGAGGATGAGGGGCACGACAAGGAGAGCCAGTCACAGTATGCCAAGGGCTTCTTCGGTGAGTCTTTGTGCTCTTCTCGCCCCCCAAAAAGGCCCTGAGTAAACATTCCAAAATAGAGTCAAAAAACCAACAACACTCTGCATAAAATGGGAAACATACTCGTTATCACGAGTAGAGAGGAGTGCCACGTCACAAAAACAGAAGTATTCCCTGCACGGAGAAGCGACCGTGAGAAGTCCTTGCGAGGAGCGAAAAACAGAAAACAAGCGAAAGAGGGCATTCTGGGAATGTGGGGGAGGCCTCTAGGCACGCTCGTCGAGGCGAAAACACAGTCGACTCGTCGGACCTTCTGAGACGATTTCTTCTGAAGATGCTCTCATTTGAGGTCATCTGGAGATACTTCCGGATTCCGCTGTCGTCCTAGAATGCCTCGTTGACATGTTTACTCGTCTGAAAATAGCCGCTTCTCGTTGCGAATTCCATCACGATAATGCAGCAACCTGCGTGCTCTCAGTGCTCTCAGTTCTCAGTCAACCGTTTCAATACTTCGAGCAGCATCCCTCGTGATCACCTCCGCATCATTTTCTCGGAAGCCCCGACTCGAAGCGGAAGTGACGGGGGCGCACTGAACCCCCCGTTTTCACGCTAATTGTTGCGAAATCGGCGTGGGGTGTTATCAGCTGATGAGCTTCTCCGATGGTCACATTTCTTTTCCGATCCGGATTCGAAAGTGAAATGCGTTTGTTGTGGCTGAGGCGAAATATCATAACAAAAGGACGTTCTAGTAATTAGGCAGGCAGCAACAAAGTGCACCGAGGGGCAGAGAAAAGGGGGGCGGGGCTTGCTGACTGAAAACGGAAAACAAGTGTGGGAGATGAGGAAGCGGGAGGCGTCAGAGAAGGAGAAGAGAAGAAGAAGGACCGCCCCATTCGGAGAGCCGAGTGAGCTGCCTTCTTGAGCTGCTTCTGTCCACTACTTGCTCGCCGAGCACAGAACACAGACGCCCGCCGACGCTTCTATTCTCCGACAGATCATGCCGATGGACAGCGGCAACATAGGCTACACTCAAATTCTCGGTAAGACCGCTTCGTTCCTTTAAACTTCTGACCATGGTACAAAATGCTCAGGAGTTAAGAAGCTTCCAGAAAGCACTCCGAGTTCATACTTTGATTCTTCGAGACCTCGTGATTTCCTCGAAACGCACTCCGATCCTCTCTTCCTCTCTTCTCACTCTGTAATTAGAACGACCACTGAAACTCCCCCAGGGCCTCGGCTTCCGAGACTACGATGATAAGATCTCTGTCGTCGGAAGCGGAAGAAAGAAGAGACCAGGAAGATCAGCCCAACAAATCCGTTCGTTGTGTGCTCGAGATTCATAACGAGATCCGAAAACAAGCGCCGTCTTCCGCCACTGTACACGTCTCCGAGTCGTCTCTCTCCTAATTGGCGCGGGGCGATTGTTTTGGCACCCGAAACGGACGGTGCCGGGTGGCACGAACGGGGCGAGCCAATAATATATTGTGGGAGCGAAGCGGCGGGGCGGCTCGGACAACAAGGAAAACAAATGATTACGCGGGATGTAACCGATAGATGACGTGCGGAAAACAGAACGGACGGCACGAATAACAACTTCTCGGTGGCCTTCTCAATGAGCTCGACGCGTCCATTCGAATCGGAACTGAAATCGGGATTAATCTTGTCAGAGTTGATCTGAAAATCTGAGGAAAAAACAGAGTGACGTGGCACTACAGTAGCCCCTTCATCTTTTCCAAAACCCCAAAAGTTCGTGTTTTCTGTTTCTTCTTCGAGAAGAAGTGTCCGATCTGAGAAACCAAAGACAACGTGTTCCAGATGCGCTGCGTGTCGTCCAGAACTCGCACAAGTTCGAGTTCAACGACTCGTCGCCGGTGATTCCGACGCTGAGCCAGAAGTCGTTCAGTCCCATCACACCCGCCACTGCCAGGTAAGGAAGGGCACTCCAACGACTCGAGTCTAGTTCTTTTGCTCATCTGAAGACGAAACAGAAGTGGAGAGATTAACGAAACGGCTCGATTTAGTCCGACTCCTCATTTTTTTGCCGTAGTTTTGTGTCGATGGGCATAAAAAATAAGGGATGAATAATCCGGAGATGTACCAGAAAAGGAAGGGCTAATCCTTGTCACGCGATTCGGATGCCTCTCGCTCCGTCACACGATCTTCAGTCAGAGGGAAACACACGGGGGCCCCCTGCGAGCATTTCGATTCTTTCAGTGACATGCGCACGATCGTCATGTCGTTCCTCGGCAACACGCCCATTTCGACGAGCGGCGGACCCGGAATTCCAGCACTCTCTTCGCCGATTCTGCCGTTGGTCGACACACTTCAGATAGAGTGAGTTGGGAAAATGAAATAAACGGAATGATGATGATGATGGATGAATCATGAGCTAATGAGGAAGTTGAGAGGAAAATAAGTGAGCGAGGGAGAGAGATGAAAGGGTCGATCAGTGAGCAGAAGCGGTGAGAGAGAGGGAGAGAGAGAGGCGACCGAAGTGTTTTGACACGTTTTCCGGGGGGATTGTGCGAGTGGAATGACGCGGAAGTGAGGAGCAGATCGAGAGTGAGAGTGGAAACCGAACTCTTCTCTCGAGAACACGTGCCGATGAGAACTGCAACAAGAGACAGAACAATGCAGCATCCACTCTTTTTCTTGTTTATAAGACCACCGAGAAGGTTCCCACACCTCAGAAAATGGAGAAAAGAAAACAGGAAATGAGTGCTGCACGTGCACGCACGGACGTCACTTTCGTCGGAGGCAGAGCGGGAGCAAAATAAACTGAAAGGGATTCAGAGATCAGGGGCAGAAGCTTCAGAAAACGAACCAGAGGATCTTTGGAATCCGGGAGAACTTGTGATTCGAGAAGATGAGCAGAACTAGCCAGATACCCTTTCAATGAAGCCTCATCGAAGGATCTCGAATTGAAGTGCCGAAGGATCTGCTGAACACTTGTAGACGTCTCACCGAGAGACTTGAGAGATGATTTGAGAATATTCGAAATCGAGAGAATCATCCTGTCCGAGAAAAAAAGGGAAAAGTGTGGTGGTTCGAAATGGACAATTGGCGGGCAACAAAAGAAGTGGACAAATATTTTCGAGGGAAAGTGAATTCGAAAGTTGTCTCCGTGTCGATCGATTCGGTGACTAGTCTCGCGAATAAAAGCCTTTCCCAGGCGTACAAACTGCATGTTTTCAAAACAAACCGGCCCTCTCCTCCACTCTATTCCCCCCTGGTTTTTTCCAGCGAAATTTCGATGAAGCTGCTCGCCTCGTCGGCGCTTCCCGGACCACCGCTGCAGCTTTCCTCTTCCAACTCGCCGGACTCCTCGTCCAGCGCCACGCAGATCGTGCTCCCGCCGCTCCTGAGCAATCTCGTCTCTTCGACGAGCGCCTCCACTTCCCGTCCCGACAAACTGACATTTTCGGTTAGTTTCTTTCAGCAAACCAGAGAATACCGTAGTCTGTGCAAATTGTTATACAAGTAAAAGACGTGTTGGCTCTTGAGCAGTGTCAATCTTCACAACCTTGAGCCTGAAAAAGGTTATGCAAATCGTAGTGGTCAAATAAGAAATAGCGTATCTGAACAGTGGAAAGGTGTTTGTACAACTAAGATTTACTCGAAACTCGAGCACTCGCTTTGTTTTTTTCTGTTTTTGATGAAACCGATCGTCACCGTAATCGGCTTAGTTTGATCTGACATGAGACTCCCGAACACTGCCAGATCGTTGCAGCCGCCGCGCGCCCAATTGGACCTTTCTTCGCACAATCCGAACAGCGACGAGTCGGACGGCGGCTTCGCAGAGTCTCGGAGTGTCTCGCGAGGCGGCCGAGGAGTCGATGAGTGAGTGCACGTTCTCTTTCTCCTTCTTCTTCTTCTTTCCCTTTTTCTTCTTCTTCTTCTTCGTTTTCCTCTTCGCCGGCTCCTTGAGCTCACACAATTAGGCACGGCGGCCCCCTGCTGCAGAAAAGAAACCAGTCGTATTCGTGTCTCGTTCCGAGCAGACGACGTCTCTTTTCTCATTTTATGATGCGAAATTGTCCGGGAGAAATGAGGCGACGAATGTCTGAAGGAGTCCTTCCCCCCCCCCCCCTCCCCTTTCATTCATTATTCATATTCGCTCGCTCTCGATTCACCCGTGTTTCAGCCATTTTTCAGAAGCGTGTGTCCTCTCGCCGCCAGTTTCCCTCCCCACTCAAACATCCGCACCATTCTCTGTGTCGCCTCCCTCATTTTCCATTCACTTTGACGTGGCAATCTGCGTTCTCGCCGCCTGTTTTCCGGAGCAAATCGGGCGACACTCCCTTCTGTTTATACACGGATGGTCCTCTCCTCCTCCTCCGATTGATTCCACTCCTTCACGCCGAACCTTCTGCTGTCCTGCTCATCTGCATAATCCCTCGAAACGAGTTCTGCAACCCTCTCTCTTCTTCATCTTCCTCCCAGAGTCCACAAGTCAAAAGCGAAAATGTCCTTTTTATCACCTGTCCGTCTGACTTTCGTCTCCCTCCCCTTCGTTTCTCTTTTTCCCATTCAATACATCAACTTCAGAAGACTAAGGTTGACTTCATTCTGCTTTCACGGTTTCCAAAGTGGTTTCCATAGAGCGAACGACCCCCCCCCCCTTATAGTCCGCAATAGAGCGCGTTTCCCACCGTGATGTTTCGATGACTAATAAACTGGACTCCCGTGTGTCCTAAAACTGGAAACCAGATAAGGGCGGCGTGAGTCAGCGACATGCCGACCCTGGCGAATTCGATGAATCAGAGTTCGGAACAAAAAGTGGGTCGGCGGCCTCGTCGTCGGGAGTGCAGCCTCGCATGCAAACTTCGAGAGTCGCGCCCCTCCCTCCTCGTTTTCCATATCGATAACTGCTCGTTTTGTGTCCTGATCAAACAGTGTCGCCTCGTTTTTGCTCTCCTTCCCGCTCCAAACTTTCTTCGAGCGTTTTTCGTACTGGACAACGCTTCCTCCGCATCTTGTTCCGATATATATATTTGAAAAGTCACAAATTGTTTCATTTGTATTTGCGTCCGCCATGTTCTCCCCCACCCTGTTTTCCTTTTCACCACAGAGAATTCGGTGATTTGTGCTCGCTTTTGTATCGAAGAAAAACGGAGAAACGGAGCGTTTTGTTATCAGAAAATGACGAATTTTCGGAAAAAATATTTATTTTTTCTTTCCTTTTGACAACAAAAAACTATCGAGTCATTTTGACGATGAAGAGGAAGAAGAAGACGTGAGACTGTGACACGAATTCGAAATTTCCGAAGAGGTCCCCCCTCATTTGCACGAGAAGGCACTCTTTCGAAGGCTTCGCGGCGAGAAGAGAGGCGCGTGACCCGACGGTTCCAGGTGTCCGGCACATGTTCTCAGAAGAAGAGAGGATTGAAAAAAGCTCTCTGCGTCTCCACGGGGACCGTTCTCTCTCGCTCTCTCTTTCTGTCTCTCTCTCTCTTGAAGGGCGACGAACAAAGAAGAATGTGTCTGCAGAGGCGAGCTTTTCGTTTGGAGAAGGAAGATGTTTGTGAGGTCAGATGCAAGTTGTAATCAGGAACTGTTCTCTGCTTCTCTGCGTAGATACCAGTGGGGGCGGAAGTACAGCGACTGGAATCCTCTGCAGCCAACTTCCTTATCTTGGTCGAAAACGGACTTCTGAATTCATTCGAGTCTCCATTCCCAGAAGATCAAGTTTTCGCTCTATTCCAACCGTGAGAACTTCTCTCTCTCTCTCTCTCTCTGAAAATCAGACCGAATTCCCGAGACTAGCGACGTCTAGAGAAAGAATTCGGGATGGATGCGATACACTCTCCGGGAATTGATCTCCCATCGTTTCTTTGACCTTTTGAACCGTCTCAAGGGATTCCCGCGGATCGATCGAAAAGTCCTGAATGCACTTGGGAGTTTCAAGTCCCCCCGCGCGAACCTCCTCGGTGACTGCTTTCCTGATCCCGCGTTGATCTTTCTCGCCGCGCGTCCCGACGATCACATCACTCGGCCTCCTAATCATAAAAAGTGAGGGTTGTCCCCATCTTCTCACACAAATGAGTCATCGTCTCTCTCTCTCTCACAGTGCGAACGTACAAACATAGTGTCCCGTACGTACGGCCAACACCGGCAGACACACAAACAGACACCAAAACCAGAGAGACAGAGGACGGTGACTCATTTACAGCTTCTCCCGGCCACCCGTCTCTCCGCCCGCCGTCTTCCTCTCCTTCTTCTTCTTCCTCTCGCCGCCCCTCTCTCCCCTCACATTCCTTTTCTTTCTCCCTCCCATATCGACGAGACCCCGCCCCCCCAGACCGCCCTTTTCCTCGTTTTCCCACCACTCGTTTCTCCCCTTCCTGACGGACGGTACCCGATCATCAAGTAGACGTCTCGTTCCTTCTTAGGCACCACATCTCTAGGCGACGATATGCTCAATTGGGGTGGTCATCACAACGGATACGATGAGCCGGCGGCCTCTTCCTCCGGTGCTCCGGGAGCCTCTGCGGCTGCGAACCTGAGTGCCAGCTACAATGCGGATACGAGGAATCACATGGGAGGAGGAGGAGGAGGAGGTGGTGGAGCACAGTTCGGAGGAGTAGGCGGCGGGCTCGGAGGAGGTTACGGTGGATACTCCCCTCACATGGAGCACCTTAACAACATGTAAGTTTCTATTCTCTCGCACCCCCCACTGCCACGTCATTTCGATGCGTCTCGTGACGACGTCATTTCCCTCTTCTCTCTTACTATCACTCTCGATTCCATCCCAGAAAACACTGCCCATCTTTGTGCTGCTGCGTCTCTCGTTTCAGCACACACTCTCTCGCCCACTTCCTCCCTTATCATCTTCTTATCGGAGTCTCATCTACATATACATACCCACACCCATTTCCTTTCTTCTCCCCTTTTCTTGCCTTCTTCCGACCGTCTCCGACGAACCTGTTCGTTTCGCAATCATTTCGAAAGAAATCGAAACATTCGGATGGCGGGGCGAAAAGAGGAAACAGAGAAAAGAGAAGAGGAAGGAAAAAAGGGAACTTTTCTCGGGATTCTCGGCCCAGGAATTCATTAGATCATGAAGGCAATGAGAGGCTGCGAAGCGACGGAAATTAGGTTCTTTTCTCTCTCTTTCTCTCTCTCGCGACACTTTGAACCTTGAACCTCCCAGAAGCTCTTGCACACGTCTTCTGACCGACTTGGACTCTTATTGACCGCTCGAAACTCCCCTTCACACTCGAAGCGGTGGGCTAGACTGAGATAATCCGTCCTAATCTTGTCGAGAAATTCTGCTGCGCGCGCACCACCGGCCCGAAAAGATACTAATTCTTAGCCCTTTTCGGGCGCCGACTTTGGAGAGAAAGGATGAAGCAACGGAAGAGATGAAGCAAAGATCGCGAGGATCGGGAGGATCGCAAGATCGGACGATCCCTCGCAGCAAACAATGCAACTGGCTGCCAATTTGAATCTTTGTTTGACCACCATGACATCACCGGCTTCGGACTCGGTCGCCCGGTACCAGTGTCTCCGCTTCTCTGAATCACCCGCCGAGAGAGTGCACTGATTCCGGAGACGCCAGAGTCTCTCCGCTCCTCCCCCTGCACTCGCGGTCCGCTTCCGACCATTCCGGCAGCCATTCGTCGCCGTGATGTACTCGCAACACCCGTCCTGGATGTCCTCCGTCCTGGCTTCTTCTTCCACTTCTTCGCTGGCGTCGAACTCCTTCCCGTTTCCGCCCATGTTCATGATGAACCGTCCGATGGACGTCAGTCCGCTCTCTTCCATTTCGTCCTCCGATTTTCCGTTCTCCATCGGTTCCACTCCGAAGACGTCTCCATCGACTCCGAACTGCGTCTGCGACAAAGAGAATCAGAAAGACACTCTGAGTTTCGAATACAAGATTCCCATGAATCACGGCGAAGGGTACGTTTCTAGCCCACCCGGGGAGGCTACGGCCAAATAAATTTTAACGACTCGAAAAAGAAGAAGAAGAAGAGTGTGATCTTGTTTGGGAGGAATCAGGGTCACGTGTACTTTGCGGAATGATTCGAGAGATCTCTGTTCTCGAGGGCAGTCTGTGACGTTACTCACACTACTCACCCCCTCTCTAGCGATCTCGAAATGACGTGGCAGTCAGTCCCCCCCCCCCCCCCCCCCACCATCCAATCAACTAAATCTCCCATCGTTTCTCCTATTTCGGAGATCTGTTAATCCGTCCCTCCCATCCTCTTCCCCCCTTTTCTGATAGCCGCCGCGAGTGAGTCACAACACACCAATGTGTACTTTTTCTCGGGAGGAAATCTTACGGATTAGCCGCGTCTTTCGTTGGTTTGTTGTCTGAGTCAGCCGCCGCGATTCCATGGCAACTCGAGAGAGCGAGCTCCGAGAAAGTGGGCGTGTCGATGCGAGAGCTCCGAGCTCCGCCCCTTCCTGCTCTGAGCTCTCTCTCTCTCTCCGTGTTTTGAAAAAAAGACTGGCATTCGAGGCATTCGCAAAGAAAAAAGACCCCCCGTCCCCCTTATCCACTCACATCCCACTCTTCCTTATTACCTACTTATTCAAAGAAACGGAAACACCGAGAGAATGGTTTGGTCGCCGGAGGAGACATTTCAAATGACTCCAGAGGAACACGTTGCATGGTAAATTGGCTAGAGAAAACGAAGAAACAGAAGAAGAGAAATGAAAAGAACGCCTCTCAAAAGTCACAAAGATCAACTCTATTCCGATTTCAGGATCGGAATGGGCGACCAGGAGAAGAAGAAGCTCGAGAGAAAGAGAGCCCGCAACAGGCAAGCGGCGAGCAAGTGCCGCCAAAAGAAGATGGACCGCATCAAAGAATTGGAAGAGCAGGTGAGCAGCTCTCGAGCCAGACGGAGCAACCAAACACTCGTTGCAGGTGACGAACGAGAAGCACCGTGGCCAGCGTCTGGATGTGGAGCTCACCGAGCTGCAGAGAGCCCTCGACAACTTCCGTCGCGTCGTCGACCGCCACGCGCACGGCGGATGCGCCACCCAGTCGATCCGTGTATAGAGTCTTCTTTGATTCCTTCCCCTCCCAATACATTCCCCTGTGCACGGTACCCCCCCCCCATTTTTTGTAGTTTGTAGTTTCTCTCTTTGAAAAAAATGTTTAAAAACCCCCCCAACAAAAAAATCGAAATGTGATCTTTTATTCCCTCGTTACACTCTCAGTTTTCCAGTTTTATTTCTCATTTACAAAGACAATAAACCAATCATTTCCACCAAATCCATGCAGTTCTTCCAAAAGTTTTTCCTCTCCTCCACGACGAAACTCTCCACGGTGCGTGGCCTAACTTTCTCCCCCCGGGCGGTTCCTAGGCCGTCATCTGACGTGTGTTATCGGACGAGACACCGAAAAACACTGCTGAATCATCTGCAAATCACAATAAGCAGAAAACAGAAAGAAAAAAGGGAACGGAGTGTGTTTTGCTCTCGCGTCTCTTGCTCATTTCTTGTTTTGCCCCGATTCCATTTCCCGACTCGTTTTCAGGAGATCCTCGACGCGCCGAGTCCGGCCGGCGCCACGTCGACCGCGTTTTGTGGGACGCCGCAAGCGAGACGAGTCATCAAGACGATCGACGGGTGAGCGAAACGCGCTCCATCGCACTCCGTATCCACACGATCGTTCTCAGGCAGCAACTGGTGCTTGGTGCTGATGACGTCAAGTACCTTTCGGTGATCGAGAACATGTTCGTCAACTTGAAGGCGTCGAACGGTGACGTCACTCCAGAAGAAGAGGTTTCTGTCGTGTTCTTCTTTCTCGAATTGCCCCTTCCTTCCAGCCATTCGTCATCATTCCGATCTCGATCGACTCGGCCACAATGATGAAGATCATCGATTGGAGTCGTGAATCGAAGAAGAGAGGCGAGAATCATCTCTCGTTCTGCCAGTTCTTCCCCGAGATGACCGTCTCCGCATGTTTCGAGATTCTCGAGGTTCGAAATGAAATTCGTCCCTCCCGACTCTCATTTCCAGGCGAGTCTGTTTCTCGAGACACCGGGCCTCGGGAAGCGTGCTGCCGTCTGGCTGGCCGCCCATTTAGAGGGAAAGAGCACCGCTGAAATGGCTGAAATTCTCGGAGTCGCCAACGTCGGATTGTGCTCCGAGAGCATGGAGAAGGTGCTCCGAACGTCTCCACAAGACAATTCTTGTTATTTTCAGCTGTTTCGCTACAATTTGCTCAGTTCGGAAGACTAATAACCAAGTGAACATTTCATTTATTCAATAAAATTTTCAGTTTCTTCACCCGTCACATCCAGACCATTCTTTTTTTGAGAAAAAAAAACAAGCAAATACGCACGAAAATAGATTTGGCAAACGAAAAAGAAAAGTGAAAATAGGAGGGGGGAATATTTGGGCAATTTGGGTAATTGAGTTGGTCACCGGATACAATGGAAAAAGAGGGAGGGAGTGTCAGTTGGGGGCGATGCGGTGCCACATGCAGACGGGGAGGCCGTGCTGCCGGACCATCTGGATCCAGTGCGCGTTGCCGGTGCCGTCGACGAGACGGCCGATGACGCAGTGGCCGATCTTCTGGAGACCTCCGTCCTCGTCGTGGTCGTACATCTGAAAGTATTCAGATGAGAACTGGACGCCTTCTTCTTCTGGAGACGCACCTCGATGACGATATGGGACTTGTCGAGCTTAGTGGGAGGCACGTGGAAAAGGAACGATTCGGAGAAGGAAGCGTCCGACGGACTGTCGTTCGAAGAGTTCGAGGCGGAAGAGGAGGACGGTTTGGAGCCGCTGAACAGAGAAATGGTGATGGGAGAGCAGTGGGGCAGAGGGACTCACTCGAGGGAAGACTTGTGGATGAGCGACGGGTTGACAGTCGTCTGCTTCTGCTCCACGAGCCGCCGGCCCTCGAACAGCATGATCCTCGCGAAGGGCGCGTTGTTGAACGGAAGCGCCTTCGCCTTCTTCACGGTGGCCGTCACGAATTGGACCGTCGGCGCGTAGGTGAGAATCGTGAGCAGCTCGCACGCGGTGTCTCCCCCGCACGCCTTGTTCGCCGCCGCGTACAACGCGTTCAGGTTCACCGACTCCGGAGACGCCCGACACAGTTTCTCCGGCAGTGTCTCCTCTTCGGTCTGCAAACGGTTTTTGAGACTTTCTCTTTGGAAAGAAGAATCAGGGGAATGAGAAAGAAGAGAGGCTAAACGACGCCAATTAGACGTCACTTCGCGAGAGACACCAAACATCAGAAGGTTCTCTTACCGCGAGAACTCGATCCTCGAAGTCGCACTCGAAGGCCGTGCGGGCTCCCTGATCGTCGTTCGCCAGGAACTTGGTCCACGCGTCCTTGTGCACGGCGACTTTCTCGTCGCGCAGCTCGCCGTGCCGGTCCCCCCACTCGCGGTGCTCGTGCCTCCCGGCTCGTCCGTACTTCGTTCCGTTCGGACGGGGATCTCGATGAACTCGGTTGGAGCGGGCAGCTGGTGCCGGCTGATGTTTTCCCGCTTTGAGCATGTTCTTCGGAGCCCATCCCATCGAAGGATCAGTTCCAGCTTGGGAAGCCGGCTGGAAATGCGTTAGGATTGAGAGAGAGAGAGAGAAAGAGATCACACTGACCACTTTGTGAAGATGCACCGCCTTGTGAGGGATGTTCATGAACGATTGGTACTCGAAAAAGTGTTTGGCGATGAAGTTCATTCCCTGAAAACGAGGAAGAATCGAGAATGAAGAGGGTCGGAATGCTGTCTCTCATGTCGGAATGTTTTCGAGTGTCCAACTTTCGCAAAAGGGTCCAAACCGCTCCCCATCTCATTTCGCAATTCATTGTGTTTCGCTGTCTTTTTCGCGACGAGAAACCACTAGGCGATTCGAGAGAAAGAACTTTCCCAAATGGCTTTTCGTTAATTTAGTTTTCCATTAACTCTGCTCTCCGCGAGCACTTCTCTTGCCTCATTGCCTTGTCGACACTCTGCATCCGAACTCCTGCTCCTCGGGTACGAGCTCCGCGGATACTGTACTTTCGGCGACCTCTTTTCGCGCCACCAGAACGGCGGAAGAGCTCCGGAGCCCCCGGGAGAGCTCACTGCAGTGGCTCCTCCTGTGCTCTCGTCGGGCATTTTCAGACGATTCTAGTTCTTGAAATGTCTGTGGTTAAGTGAGGAGAACAAGAAAAACAAGGGTAATTGGATGGAGCAAAGGGCAGTGAGCAGAAAACATGCTATTGAAAGGAGCTCGAATCTCGAAGTAATTGAATTCGAAATCGGAGAAAAGAGAAAACGCGCGGTCGCTAGGATATTTTGATGGATTTATGGCTCCCCTCCAGGCTTTTAATAATAGAGTGCCCCTCTATAGTTTCTGGTGGGAAACTCATGAAAATTGGTCTGGGGACGACAATTGTGAGTAGTGGGAGAAGACAGGTTTCCGAGCGGGGCGCGCTTTTCTCTTTGGCCTCTCTACCCCCTGTGTCATCGGTTCCATGGTGTAGCGGTTAGCACTCAGGACTCTGAATCCTGCGACCCGAGTTCAAATCTCGGTGGGACCTATCGTTTTTTAACATGAAAAAAGGAGACGAGCTGTTTCAACACGAGAATAACGTGAGGACGGGTGCACAACGGAAGTATTCGGTCTTCACTCTCCGCTTCCTTTCAGAAAAGAGGTGTCAAGCGGGAGGAGGGTTTCAATTAGAATAGATAGAAGACGTCGACACGGAGGGACTAGAAGAGGGGGACGAGAAGAGACGTGTCTGAAGTTTCGGTGAGTGCGCTCAACCGACGGTTAACACGAAAATATGACACTTTCGGGAGCGACAACGGATAGAAAACTGCTCGGCGGATCCTAATTGGTTTCAAAATTCTGACGGGTTTTCTTTTTTGTGAGCATGTTTTGGGGCTCCGCGAGCTCCGAAACGGGACTCGTTTTCTCGACAATGGTACACTGATTGAATAGGGGTCGCTAGATTGTGGGCGGAGCCGAGAAGGGGTTTCGAGAAGGGAAAACGAGTGGGAAGGGAAGGAGAGTGTGAGCGGATTGCCCCAATAATTTGGTTAATTTGGGTCACTTCTATACGAAAAAGGCGCAAGATTAGTCAGAAGAGAGGAGAGGAGGAGTTTGCAGAAGGAAAGTTGCCGAAAAAAAAACGAGCAGAGGAGAGGTTCTAATCTCTGACGGAAAATTGATGAGTTTCACCCGGAAGGGACTCGTACTTCCCACTGATTGCTCCCGAAATCCTCGTGACATGGGTCTCGCAGCGAAAGGTTCACGACGTGTTTCTTTGATTTCCAAACGGAAAACCTTTCGGATTCGATAAAGAAATAAGATTTGTTTGATGAAATTAGAGAGAGAGATCAGGTTGAGTACAGCTGATAACTGATGAGATTTCCAGCGATTCGGAGTTGATTCGCGGCGAGTTTGCGAGCGAAAACTTGACGAATTGCCTTCTAGATTCGTTTCGGAATTCGACATAAATCTACATCGCGCGAAGAGAGCGCTTCTTTTTTTTGTTGGATGGATAGGGAGGGGGAGTAGAATCTCAGGGGAGATCGGAATGATGAGCAGATGATTCGGAGAGGGACCCTCGAAAGGGGGGAATAGGCAGAAAGATGGAGAAGACGTGGGGACGAAGGGGGGTCAAATCCAATTTGCATCCCTTCTCCTCGCTCTCCTTTTCATTTCGACACCTTTGTTTGTTTTTGAGAGCGAGACGGAGAAGAGGGGAATCATAAGCCTCCGGAAGGGAAGCGGACGCGACGGGCGGGCGAAGGGGGGACCCTCGAAAACATTCCGAAGGCAATCAAAAACAAATCTTTTCGCTTCCAGTCACTCACTTCTTCTGTAATATTGACACTCGCGTCGCGGCAGTGCTCCAGATAGTCGGATATCTCTTGCTCCACGTTCAGAAGTGTCAGATCCGTTTGCACCGAAGTGGCCGTGTTCGAAGAGCTGAAAGCGAAACGAAACTCTCCGACGGGACACAATGGCTTTGTCGTCGTTTCGAAGGCGGAACTCCTCTTCGGGATTACTGAACAGAGCAGAAAAAGGAGAAGAAGAAGACGGGACTAACGTTTTTCGAGCCGTTTTCGGAAGGCATCGCAAACGCGCCCCATCGCACACGAGAGCACGGCCAATTTGAGCATTCGAAAGAGCCCAACTGGCCGGCTCCGTGACATTTCGCAACCGGACTCGGTCGCTTTCGCGGGGACTCCGTATCCACCTAAGCGTGCTCCGAGCCGATGCTCAGCGAAATGGAGCTCACCTGGCACACGGCTCCTCTTGAAAATCGTCGTCGATGGTGCCGTTCAACGAGAAATCCGCCGAGTCGGAATCGTCGAAATTGAGTTCTGAAAGCGAAATTTGTCGAAAAACCGAATGTCATATTTAAAATGGAGAGCTCTGCCGAAACGAAAAAAGTGAAATTCGATACAAAAGTGGCACCAATTTTTAGGTTTCGAAACGTCGTTTTGAGAGCCCAGAGCTCCGCGAGCATCATCGATATGTTTGCTCAAAAAAGCGGTCGCAAAGTTCGGAGAGCAGTGGATTCGGAGTGAATTTCGAATGGAAACGAGTTCAGCCGTTTATGAGTCTCCAGGGGGAGCACGAAGTTTGGGAGATAAAAAGAGCACTCCCGTTTTATGATAACGAAAAGAAGAAGAAGAGGGGAAACGTAAACTTTTACGAGGAAACTCGAAAACGAAGCGAGGAAGAAGAGGGAGAAGAAGACGTGTCACCAGGGGCGACGGCTCATTTGCTCGCGGAGCCCGGATCGTGGACTCACGTGTGGAGGAGAGGAAGTGGTCGAGCACAATCGACGAGAAGTTGTCGTCGAAGTCGGCGAGGTCCTCGGTCTGTGCGGTTCTTCGGGAGAGCGTCGAGATGCGGCTGACGACGTCATCGCTCACTTCGTCGATGTGGCCCCTGCAAAACGGTTTCTTTTCTTGATTTGGAGAAGATGCACGTGGCCTAGCTCTTTCTAGGCCAACCTTGCATAAAAGAGAGACAGAGAGAGTATGGGAAATGGAGAGAGAGAGACAGAGAAACAGAGAGACAGTCGGAAGGGCCGGGCAACATTCCATTCAGAGTCATGTCAATTGGGAAACAGAACAGAGAGTACAATACGCTCGCACTTTCAGTTTTCCGAGAAAAAAAAAACAATACATTCATGCACAATTTCAGTTTTTTCGAGTCTCGAGTCTTTCTCTGGCTGAAAAACGGAAAATGTCTGAAAATGAAGTGGCACCACGAGACAAATGTACACTTTATTTAAATTAGCACAAGATATTCTCAGAAGCGGGAACGGGTCGAACGGAAATTGGCGCTCTTTGTTTTATTATTCGATGTGTCACCAGTTTCGGTTGTTTTCTTTTTCGTCTGCAAATCGGGAAGGGGCGAGAGAGAGAGCGAGTCATCGGTATCAGCAGGGTAATAATTGCATAAACGACAATGAATGGAGTTGCCCGGAAGGGGGGAGAGTAAGACTGAGAACAGCGAGGGAGACAGAGAGATTCGGATGTGATGATGTTCGGAGATGGCCCTTACATGGCGACTTGCTGACGCCGTTGCTCCACGAACTTCCGATTCAGACGACGTTCGACGAGACAGTCGGCGGCTGCAAAACACACGGAATGAGGTCACGGCTCGACGAGCAGAGGGGGCTACCTGAGATGGGAGAGCAGGCTCTCTTGACTCGCTCGAAGTGCTCCTCCTCGGTGTCAGTGTCCACTGCGATCGGACACTTCTTCGAGGTCGTCGGAGTGCCGAACGCCAGCGCGGAGATGTCCGGGCACGAGCTGGTGCGGTGTCTCCTGACGTCCGTCCGCTTGCTGCTCAGGATCGGAGCGTCCATCTCCTCTTCCTCCTCCTCCTCGCACTCGCAGTGCTCGATGTGCTCCTCGATGACCATCGCCTCCATCTTCTCCTCGAGGTGTCCCTGACTTCCGCGTCCGCTGTCGTTCGTCGTCGACGGAGACTTCCGCGAGCGGCCTGAAACCGAGACTGCTCCGAGAGCCCACGAGCCCGCTCTCTCACCGTTTATCAGGTCGCAGCTCTGCGAATACTCCCCGTTGTTGTACACTTTGGCCCCCGCGGCCGCCGTCGAATCCTTCTTTCTTCCGAAGATCCTGCAAATTCGTTTCCTTTTTGTGTTTCACACGCCATCTGGGACCACCGCACGGACACCAAAAATCATGCGCGCCCCTCTTAAAACATTTATTTTTTCGGGTGTGCCGTGCCGTTTCCTTCCTCTCTTTTTCAATTTATTCGCCGTTTTTGTCCCTCGGGAACTCTTCGTCATCTCTTTTTCGTACGTGAAACCGAAGGACACATGGGTGTCTTGGGGAAACCGAGCTACCGTAATCCCATCGGATGCCCTTCTACTCTCCCGAAGAAAACACTGATTCATTCGGCACAAAACAAGCGTATTCGATTTCAGATAATGAGTGAGAGGGAGGAGGATCGGGTTTCCCCTCCTTACTTGTTTTTGATTTGCGACGCCATTGTGGCCTTCTTCGACGGCGTCACTGGAGGCGACGTCTTCTGGGTCGGAGAGCACGTGTCTGCAACTTGGTCGCGATGAGTGCGCAGTTCGACGGGCCGCCCGTCTCTCACCTCGGTTCGTGCTCTCACTGTCGGTTCGCTGACGATGCATGTCGAATCCGCTGTCGGCGAGCGCGCGGTTCTGCTGTCTCAGAGTCTGCAGAAGGCTCATCCGTCGACGTCTCGGAGCATAGCACGTGTAGGCGCTCGCGTCGTCGCTCATGTCGGCTGGAAACGAGTTCATTCCCTTCGCCTTCTTCCTCTTCTAGTTCCTTGTTTATCTTTCAACCGAATCTGCCCTCTTCGTGTCAAACTGCGCCCGCAATTAGTCCCTCGATGGGTGCCACATAAAACTTCCTCCTTTCGGGAGCAAGAACAAAAAGAGGGCCGCCGGCTCCAAGAGAGAAAGAGCAAAAAGAGCAATTATGGGTTGGCGAGGGCTCTTCCGCCTTTCTGCAGCCTCAATTTGATGCCACGTCACTCACCGCTCGTTCCACGTCGCGCGAGCCTTTCTCGAATCGGCACGTGAGGCACCATCGGAGAGCAGAACGGTTCTGAAAGTGAAACAGAGTTGGGAAAACGCCGTGACAGTATTCGCGCGCGCGGATCAAGTGAGCCCGTTTGATTAGTACCGTTTTCGGTCGCGGTGATCGACTTCCGCGGAATCATAAAGCTGCCCCGTGGGCCGCCGGCTCCCTGCCCGGCTCCTGGAGCACCACCGGCTCCGGGAGGGCCGACAGGCGGCTGCAGCGAGTTTCGCTTCTGCTTGTGGCGTCCCGAGTCGTCGACGAGCAGACGGAACATGATGTAGTCGTTCATCATGGTCGTGTTGCCCGACAGCATTTCTTTTGTTTCGTGCGAGTGTTCAGTTCACAATGTGTTCGTGTTCGAGCAGCAGCAGCACACTAGAGAAGAGATAAGAGAGAGAGAGAAGGGCTCGAGTGTGTGTAGTACTGCAATATTGGCAACAAATAGTGACGGATTGTCGGATGTTGACAGAGATTTTCGTGGTGTGTGCGGCAAAGAGGGAAAGACAAGGCGAAGAGCGAAAAGATAAAACTTTGAAAGGTGCCGGCCCTGAGGGGCGGGGCCAACGAGAAGGGGGCGGGGCTTGCCGGCGGCAGGAAATAGTCTAGACTCGAGCAGTTTCGAGTATGCGTTTATCGAATTTCGGAATGCTCACGACTGGATAGGGAAAACGTCATTGTCCTGTGTCGAGCTTTCAGAGAACTCAAACCTCAAAATGATTTATGCCCTCCACAAAAGAGAGCCGAAGTGCAATGCAGCAGAGCGAGAGCCTTTCAGATTATTTTGGTTCCGCCTTCCAAAAAGGCGAAAGAAGTGGGCGGTTCCGTTTTCGGAAGGGCCGCGGAGGCTTGAACTCTCGAACTGTCTTCCTAGAAATCGCTTATGCACACTCAAACTTTGTACGACTGACGTCTTCAGCTTTGAAAGTTTCCGAAGACTGTCGTTTCGGATGATTCAGAATGCGCAGAGTCGGAGAACCCGGAAGAAAACAACATCTTCGAGCGGGTGAAATTCGGTTGGGTCCATCCCGTCTGATTGCTGTTTTCGCCTGGACATCATCTCCGTCCCGCATCACCCAACCGACCGGAACGTCTTTTTTGTGCCCCAGGATGGATGATAAAATGTAAATAGAGTTAGGTTTTTGGTGACCCGCGCTCGATTGGCGTCTCCTGCTTCTTCTCCTTTTTCTTCTTCTGTATAGTCCGACTCCTAAACATTCTTTGAACTTGAAAAGGCGCGCGAGGAGGGGAAGAAGAGCGCGTGGTGCCGCCTTCTAAGCTCCTCTCTTCTGCTGAATTTCTAAGATTCTCTCGCGCCAAGAGCCGGGAGTCTTTGTTTCGGAAAGAGAAGGGGCCTTCTGAGAAGAAAGAAGAGGACGTGCCGAAAGGCAGGAAACTGCTGGAAGTGGATGTGATGAGGATGATGGAAATGCGAGCAGCAATTAGGCACAGCGCGAGGAGCCCTTTCTTCCTTTTGCAAGGGAAGACTCCTATTTATAGTGCCCTCCTCCTCCTCGTTCAATAAGCGCCGTTCTCCGGGGACCAGCACAAATCTGTTGACTGGCTGTGAACGAAAACCGATAGTCGACAAGTTGGGACACGATTTGTGGTCGACGGGGACACACAAAACGAAACTTGATGCTCCATGACAAGGCTCGTTTTTATTTTGACATGAAGAGGAGCGAGGTCAGAGAGATGATGCTCTCTTCGGAACATCTTCTCCGTCTTCGCAAAAGAATGGAGAAGAAGAAGAAGACGTCTGAGCTGTGGTCGGCCACCTATGCTCATTCTTTCGTCGAGCTGCTCAACTCAATTCGGTTTTGTATGGAAAAATAATGATGTCGTGGAGGGGGGGAAGAGAACACTTGAAAAATAATTAGAGAGCTAGGGAGCTGCCTCGCTCGGCTCCTTGTGCTCCCTTTTTCCCTTTTCAAATCGCAGATTTTTGGTGTCTTTCTGAAGATCGGAAAGAGCAGAAATACGCGCTTGGCAGTGTCAAAAGTTGCAATGTTTCCAATCGAATTGAATGCAATAATGGGGCGGGCACCGCCGGAAAGCGCCGAATTGGTCAACGAAGAAAGAGCGGGCACGCAAAACATTCGAGGGGCTCAACGAAAGAAACGAGCGAAACGAAGGGGGGCGAGCGGGCGCATCGGTGGGGGGCGGTTCTAGAAAGTGGGCGGGGCTTGAGCCGGCGGGAGGCGACGCAACGTGGAGAGACGCGGAGAGCACAAGTGCATATGAAAAATAATATTTGTTTTTTTTTTGTCTCGAACCGATGACAAATTGCCCCGTTTTCGAAATGCATGTCTCGAGAAAGCGAGCAGAGGCAACAGCCGTTCGAATTCCAAAAAAAAATCCATTGTTTTCTCTCATTTCGTTGTCTTTCCTACGTCGTCTCGAAACAAAACACGAGAAGAAAACAAATCTGGACGAGTGTTTCTCGAAACTATCGAGACTCGAGAAAGAGCGCCGGAAATCGGACGGACTTTCGAAGGATTGTGCACTTTGGCGTCACATTCAGCGCATCTCTGATTCTCTCGAGGTGTCGGGTTACAGTGCCCTTTCTGTTGACTGCTATCACAATTAGCCATCTTCTACGTGAGAACGAGTATGAAAATAGAGAAACGAGTTGGCTCGGCGAGCTCGGAAGCCGAGAATCACCTGGGAGAAAAGGAATGGCTTTCGAGAGGAAGGAGCAGCTGGAAATGGAATCGGACGACAGGGATTCGGAGACACCCATTGCGTCGTCTTCTTCTGAAGACGTGCGTCCCGAAGTGATGCTTCTTCTTTTCCGGCGAAGAAAAGCGGAGAAGCAGGCGGAGCGTGGGGGGCAATCCAATCGAAAAACCAATCAAAACGCAAAACGGAGGCCGCATCCAACCTACTTTTCTTTTTCTTTCCCCTCAATATTTGATGATGATTGAGATGAAGAAGAAGAAGAAGAAGAAGAGCTCCTTCTCTCGGAGAATCTTCTCGAAGCTCGGCCGAAATTGGGCCAACTAACTTGTTTCGTTCCTCATCTTCTGCTCGTTTCATCCATTCGAATTCCCAGAGACAAAAAGATCTGTTTACTCCGTAGCCAGCCACTTTTTCGTTGCATAATGAAACGGAAAGGCCGAAAAAACCAAGTGAATGAGAGGGGAAAGTTCGAGTGGAGAGCGCGCGCGCGCGGAATTTATGGTCCTTTTGAGAGAATGATCCCTTCGGTTTTATGGGGAACGCGAGGGATTTGAAGGGGGGAATTCGAAGAAACAAATTGGTTTCTTTCTGCGAAGAAACGCGCGTTTTGCAAACCGCGTGATGGATGCGTTATGGGGTCAGAGGAGGGATTACGGTAGGCGACGTCACGCGGCGAGTTCGCGAGTTCAGACCAGGAAGGACCTCACATTGCTCGCGCGGAACTCGTTGTGACGTCGACGGACGGGTTTGATTGACATCTTCGGGCACCAGGAAAAGAAGGAGAAAACGTTTCAGAATCCGCCGTTCTCATAAAAACCCAAGTACCTACATTTCGTGGAAACTCTTCACAAAAAGCACCAAAAACCATTCGACAGAGGGGGGAGAAGGAACGATATCAGTTCCCACGAACAAGTGCTCGCGGAGCCCGTCCGGATGACAACTTGAGCAAGATCAACACGATCATGAGCACGATCCGGGGGAAGGAAGGGCAAATATTTGGAGGCGAGAATGGGAAGTGATGTGATACCGGCTGCTGCTGGCGCGAATTGCAAAACAGTTATATTTAGGGTGGCGCTTCTCGCGTTGACAGGTCCAAAGTACCGCCGTCTTTTTGATCTAGCCCCGACGCGAGTGATCTGTGCTTGTGACGATCAGCTGATCTTCGGTGAAGATGCTCTTGAGACGGCGCGCTCGAGTGTCTTCCGTTCCTCTTGTTTTCGAAAACGAACAAAACAAAGAGGTCATTCCGTCGAAATCAATCCATTTTTCGTCTCTAATTAAACCAGTCTCTCATTTTTTTTTGTTATTTTTCATGGGAAAATATGACCGAGAAAGAGGCGAAACGAAGAAAAACCGAATGGGAAGACGAAGATGAATTTGCAATGAATCCATCTTTTGCCTCTTGTGGATCTCGAGGAAGAAGAAGAAGAAGCGTTTTTCGGCTCGACGGCTCCTGGAAGAGCATTCGGAGCAACTGGTTCGTACCAAACTACGGATACGAGGAAGCTCCGCTTATAATGAGGCGAAAGAGCACGAGACATAAGGTTTGCTCTGCAAAAGTGTGCATAATTGTTGTGCAACTCTTGCTCGCGGAGCCGCAGAGCAACACGGCGAAAAGGTCACGGCCCGCCGAAATCTGAGCCGAGTCGCTCATCGGATTACCCTCCTCAAGACGCCAAATTGCGCCCTTCCCCTCCCATCTTCATCAAAATCGAATTTCCCGCCGAACCTCTCGTCTGTTGCTCCGTGCTCTTTCTTCTATCGTAAGCCCCCGCTGCCTAATTTTTCGTCAGAATCCCAAAAAAAAATATCGTGAATTGGGCCAATTTGTCATCAACGTCTAATGAGCGTCAAATTGTTATGCGGAAGAAGGAGATGATGAAGAAGAAGATGGCTCGCGGAGCAAAAAAATGAAAGATGAAATGAGTCATGTGAGCAGACGAGAACAGGGGGGCCGAGTACAATGTGTGTCTGGTGTTCGTACTTTTCCGTTCCGATTTGCATAAAATATGGATAAAATATGACGACGACGGGATTTGTTGAATATTAAAGTTGACTCAGCACCACACTCCTACGTTATTCCAGAAAAGAGAATCAAGGTTTTCGAAGTTCTGAACGGGAGGGGGCGAGTTTCGAATCGAAACGTCAGATGGGCACACTCTCGGTCTTTTCGTTTTCAGCCGGCGAACTCATAATTTGATCTGCCACTTTCCAGTCAAGACCTACTTCATTCGGAAAAGGAAAAGCGGGAAATGAGCGCGCGAGTCACATCCGAATTGGAAGAAAAAAGAAGATATTTCAGGCGTTTCCGTCACAGACGGAGACCAAAAACATGAGAACTGAAAGGGGCGTGTGGTCGGGCGGAAGGCGAACTCTGTCGGACGGTTTCGTGAATCATTCACGAGTCTGACCTACTAAGAATGAGAGTTCACCGAAATGACGGAACGAATTCCGAAAACACCGTCTGTTTCAACACCTTCTATTGCTTGGAAGCGGCTCAGAGAGCACCACGAGACTTGGATTTTCGAACATTCCGAGGGATAATCAAGATTTGCAAACGGGATTCGAGGATGGAATCAGCCGGCAAACTGTGAGGGAAGAGCTCTCGGAATGAGCACGGAAGGGCTGGAATTGGCGAGAACGCTCGGCTGGTTGTCATGCGACGACGACGTCTTCTGACGTCTTCTGACTTTTCATGCGAAACGAATGATAACTCGTCAACCGGATATTCATTTTAGAGAGTCATCCGATTTACGAAAATGACGGAACCGATCAGTTTCGGACTGAATTCGCTCGGAACCTGACTGAAAATGACATGAAACTTCTGATTCAGACTGAAAATGAAAATATCGTTCTTAGAAAACTTGGACTGAGTGAATTAGTTCTGATACATACGATTACGCGTCAAATTGAAAACAACTAACAGAATCACCCACTGTGATTCATGTTCAAATATATCATTTAATATCCTCTGAAAATATCACATTAGAATGCACTTTTTTGTCCATTAGCACTCGATTGCGCGGTGCTCTCTGGATGGGCTCCCCTGAAGATCTCGAATTCAACTGACCGAATCTCTTCTTCCGACTCGTCTCGCCCTTCCACATCACGATGGGCTGCGGAGTCCGCGTCCTCGACGAGCCGGCTCCGGCTCCGTTGATTTGTCCCATCGAAGACGTGCCGGCAGTCATTCCGTGGTGACTCGACAGATGATGTTGAGACGACGTGGAAGTGGTGGTGGTGGTCGTTGACGAAGAAGTGGCTGTCACCGCGAACCGATCCATGTGGTAGAAGGGTTTGCCGGCGAGCCCGAAGTGGGCATGGTGATGGGCGTGCGGGTGGTGCGGGTGGTGACGGCCGTCTCCGATGTGGGTTCCCAGCAGCAGCGGGTCCGGCTTCTCGGTGTCGCCCCACATGTCTCAGCCGCGGAGCATTGTGCGCGACTGCTGCTGGACTTGTGGATGCTAGAAGAGGTTACGGTAACGAGCGGAACGGAGGAGAGCGACGAGAGGAGAAGCGTAAGAGGGAGACATCGGAAGTGGAATGATGAATCTTGCGGAGCACTTCCCTGGGGGATCCGTCTACGAGAACCCGGGCGCAAATAAAATAAAAAGTGCACAGAAGGCGAGAGTCTTGTGACTCTTTCCCAGTATACAAGTAGATTACGGAGGCCGAGAAAACATGTCACAAAGAGTTATGTCGGGGCGAAAGGAGGCCGGATGGAGAAGAGCGAATGAATTGGAAGGATGAAGATCCGAGAGGACAGTCGTCGTCCGAAAATTAATTGGAATTCTTGATGGAGGCGATATGGGCTCACAACGAATGAGGAATGCAAAGAGGGGCACAATGATGATGAGTTTTTTGATGGCTCCCGGGCTCCGGGGGCTCGCCACTTTCAAACGAGCCCCCGAGCAGGGAGAGAAACTGTCCAGCTGGTTTTCTGCCGGCTATCGGGTCGATCAGACGACGAATAGTGAAGGAAGAGAAGAAGAGAGGAGCAATTACTCATGGAAAGGAGGCGAAGACGTCGTCTCCAATGAGGCTAGTTTGCGATCGGAATGGAGAAGGAGACGTCACGAGATACACGTCAGTTGGCTCTGTTCCAGGTGAGTTGGAATTCAAACGGAAACCTCGGATTGAGAGGAATTTCCGGAAGAGTTACAGTAGGAAACCGGAGAATTCAAGTGGAAAACACGTATTTGAAGTTGGAAATAGAAGACGTGAATGCCAGAAGAAGAAGACGTGGATTCGAGAGAAACTTGCAAGGATGTCCCTGCTCGTGATCAGAAAAGAGAATAAGCATAAGAGCAAGATATGAAGTGGTCATGGAGCGGAAACCGAGGGCCGTCTGGAGGAGAATAGTTATCCCTTTGTCCTCTTTTTCCCGAAAAAGAAAAAGGACCGAAAACCGCGCGCGCGCGAGTGTTTCAAAATCAAAGAGAAAAGGGATACCCGTGCGAGAGAGAAAAGGACAACAACTTCCGGAAGCGGCGAGAGCGCACCTGTGCGCGCGCGAAATAATTGGCGTCCTGAGACAACGGCGCCTCGGATTTCGTTGTGACGCGTCGTCGGAGTTTCGGGTGGAACAAGTCACAAAAGAGCACCTGACCAGTCGGTAAAATGCTCCGCGAGCACCGAGAAAGTATTCAAAATGGGCGGAGTCGGGGCGGAGAAAAATGAAAAGATGGAGGAATCTGTTTTGCGTGACGATGAAAGATTCATATCCTCTTCGAAAGAAAAAAGTCCGCACCTGGGCAAAAGGAATCTGAGATGAAGGTTAGGTTTGATGGGATGGAATCGGAAACAGATGGACGAAAACAAAGAAAAGAGCAGAAGAGAAGATCGAAGGTTGCGAGATTGATTCGGATGCGAAAGTGTCGAAAACGGAGAGAGAGAGAGAGAGAGAGAGAGCCGAATGAAGTGGAGTGGATACAAAACGATAAATGGGGGGGGGGGGGCCCTTTGGCGAGTCAGAAGGATCATTCGAATCGAAAAGGGGCTCCTACTG